>CM057453.1:1555750277-1556391666 GCA_016271365.2 Neoceratodus forsteri | reverse complement strand
GTCTAGTTGGGGTGGAGAGGGAATGTGGAGAGGCATAACTGCATACAGGTAAGAGCTGAATCAAGTAGCTGCTTACGCACTAGGCTGGGCTGGGAAGGGGCAGGGTTCTTTGGTAGCCCCACTTGGGGAGGGACCTAGGTTGAAAGCCTAGATTATCAAGTGACTCTTGAGCTGCAGGTGCACTTTCTAGCATGACATGAGATGCTGCTTGAGGCCACCTTGAATTTAGATACTCTGTTTGTAAAGTCTTAGGGAGTTCATTTAACCAGTAGCGGGCCCGGTATGCGATGGTGCGCTGCCCTAGGAGGTGCGGTGGAATGGGATAGACAATGCTCCATTCTTCTCCTCTGGTGAGTGAGGTATTGGAGAGACCGAAGCAGATTACCTATGCAGGGTGGGGTTTTACCAAGGAGTGCCTTCTTTGCCAGAGACAGGTTTGGTATTTGATCCTGTCTTTTAGGTTGAGCCAGTTTGTACGCCATACAAGGCACAAGGGTGAGTGTATTTATCCACAAACAGGGTGAGGCGACATGCCTTATTCAATGCCATTTGGACCCTTTCAGTACAGTATCAGAGGCTGCACCATAAACCACAAGCCCGTAGTCAATCGGGAGAGAGAATGGAGCTGGAGACAGAGGTTCGGATTGCTTCTGGGGTGAGGGATTTCTTGTGTCTATAGAGGACTCTGATTTTGTGTTAACCGCTCTAACAAGGAGTCAATGTGGTGTATAAGTGAGTGAGTCATCAATGGGACTCCTAGGTACTTGAACACATGTACCTACTCTATCTGCTCACCAGTTGTATTAGTGATTTCTAGCGAAGTGTGTCTATCCTTGTGGTCAGGGCTAGAATGAAGCATGGCCTTTATCTTCTTTTAATTCAGTAGCAGCTTTTGACTACTGAACCAGTCCTCGAGTTTATTGAAGGAGTCCACTAGTTCAGATTGTATGGCTGCAGGGGAGGTACTGCTGCTTAGCAACACGGCATCATCTGCATATAAGATAAGTTTAGTGTCACAGGCCAAGGGTAGCTCATTTACAAATAGGCTGAAAAGTAGGGCCCTGTGATTGATCCTTGAGGACACTAGGAGTACATCTTTGGAGCTGGATAGTGTCTGCCTGATTTTGACTCACTGACTCCTTTGTTCAGGTAGTCATTGAACTAATTTAGAGCATTTGGTGCTACACCCAATCTTTGTAGCTGATGTAGCAGTAGTGGGTGGTTTACGTGTCAAATGCTTTGGGAGGTCAATAAAGATGGGCCCCACCAATTTTCCTTTATCCAGCGCCTTGTGTTCAAAGTCAGAGTATTCCAACAGTGCTGTGGTGGTGCTGTTTTTGCCTGAAACCATGTTGGTTTGGGCAGAGCAGATCGTACTTGTTTAGGTATTCTGAAGTTGATTTGCCATGATTTTTCCAGTGCTTTGGAGAGGGGAGAGGATAGATATTGGTCTGTAGTTGGCCACCAATGCCTTATCACCATTCTTGTGCACTGGCATCACATGGGCTTGTTTCATACCTCAGGAAATTGAGCTAGAGCTAGGGATTTATTGAATAGCATTGTTATGGGAGTGATCATAACATCGAGAGTGAGGATAGTATCTTCATGTTTCATCCATCACTCCCAGTCTAGTTTCCTAGGACTCTGACCACCGTTAGGACTCCTGCACCGTTACCTTCTTAAAGTAGAAGGCAGGGTGGTTTGTTTGAGGCAGGCTGGTGCTGCCTAAGTCCTCTGCAGGTAGAAGGTAGTCTGGCAGCAGCACTGGGGACAGGTCAGTAAAGGCTTGGCTAAAGGCATCAGCTATGGCTAGTGGGTCTGAGGAGGGTGTGTTATTTATATTGACCATATTAGGGTGATGCTTCTGGTCTTTCCAAGGATGTATTTAATGTCGTCCCAGAATCGCTTTCCATCACCCCATGCATTGTTAAGTTGGGTCTTATGGAAGTTAGCCTTTGTGAGCCTGATAGCTTGGTGCAGTGGTTTCTGGCAGTTTTGTAGCACTGTAGGTCATGCTTGCTACCTGAATTTAAGGCTGTTTCCAGAGGCAATCCCTCTCCTTTAGGAGGGAGAGGAGTTTGCATCAATCCATCCATTGACCTCTCCCCAAATTTTCTGTTTTGTGCGTGGCATAGATGTCACAGATATAATTGAAACCCTCAGTGAGAAAGCTAAGGGCTTGGTCCAATGTAGGTGCTCTTGTTTATAAGAGACCAATTGTAGGCAGACAGGGCCAATTTGAGGGGTCCAAGTTTGTTTTTTCCTCATGCACACAAGGATTTGTGTGCAAAGGAGGGATGGTTACATGAATATGGGTGCAGTACAACATTCTTCTTATTAGTGCTGTATAAATGGAATAGCACAGACCACTTTGTGCTGCACAATTACTTCCATGAAGAAGCCCGACTTACTCGAGGAACCCTAGCAATCAGCAGAGCCCTGCAGCCAACAACAATGCTGACAGTTGGGGAGCACACCTGCTTCCAGGTGTCTAGTGGCACCTCCCCAACCTCTGATCCCTATTGCCATTAAAAATGAATTATTCCTGGTGTCCAGTGGTTCCCCATCCTCCGATTCCTCTCCCTGTTAAAAGGAATTATTCCTGGTGTCTGGCGGTCCCTCCATCCTCTGATATCCATCCCTGTTACAAATAAATTATGTCCTGATGTCCAGTAGTGTCCCTGTCCTCTGATTGCCCCCGTGTAAAACTGAGCCATACCCTGGTATCCACTGGTTTCTCCATCATCTGATCCCTAACCCCATTAATAACAAATTATTCTCTGGTGTACAGTGGTCCCAACTTGTCCTCCAGTCCCTGTCACCAATAAAGCCAAATCATTCCCTGGTGTCTAGTGCTTCCAGTCCCTCTCACCAATAAAAACCAAACCATTCCCAGGTGTTAGTGGTTCTCCCCCACCCTCTGATCCCTTCCCCAGTAACACTGAACCATGTCTTAGTGGCCAGTGGTCCCCCACCCTGAGATCCCTGGCCTTCATACAAAAGAGCAGTCTTTGGTGTCTGGTGGTCCCTTACCCTCCAATCCCTGGATGCAGTATATAAAGAGTAGTCCCTGGTGTCTAGTGGCACACCCTGCCTTCCAGTCCCCAGCCCCACTAGAAATAAAACTGCCCTGGTGCCTAGTGGCACCCCCACCTCTGATCACTTGCTAAGGTTTTGTACAGTAAGTCCCTGGTGTTTAGTGCCCCCCCACTGCACTACCTGCACTGGGTATACCACCCTGCAGCCTTACCATACTTACTAGTTACACACAAGAAGTTCATGCAGGGACCCGGCATAGCCTTCCTCTCACCACCATGGCCAGCCATCAAGTGCAATGACAGGGAGCATCGTCCCTCTATACTGTAAAGGCAGCATGTATACTGTCCATGTAGACAGTATGCACTCTCCGTCACTGCATACAGCAGGTGGCTGAGGTGGTGAGAGGAGGCTGTGCCGGTCACTGTATGGGCTCCTCACAGCACCAGCAAGTGTGGTAAAGTGGTAGGGATGTTAGGGTGCTGTACCTGGTGTGGGCAGTGTGGAGGGGCTGCTAGATGCCATGGACATACTGTTCAAAAGTGCAGTGAGGTGAGTGATTGAAGGTGGGGTGCCACTGGACAACAGGGAAGGTTTTATTTCTACTGGCACCATGGACCATAGGGCAGGGATACCACTGACACCAGGGGCTGTGTTTTTTTGTACCAGGGCCTGGGATCTGTGGGTGGGGGAGTACTAATGGGTGCTAGGAGTACTCTTTTTGTACCAAGGGCTGGGGATGAGAGGTGGGGAGACCACTGTACACAAGGAATTGTTGTTCTGTTTTATTAGGGATAATGATTGGAGGGTGGAGATCACTAGACACCAGGGACTGTCCCCTTTTAAGCGGGCTGGGGATCAGAGGGTGGGGAGGACCATGAGACACCAGAGACTGCTTTTTTGTACTGGGGCCCAGGGATCAGAGAGTGGGGACCACTAGACACCAGGGACTGCTCTCCTTTACTGGGGCCAGGGAATGGAGGGGGACCACTAGACACCGGTGAATGGTTCAGTTTAACTAGAGACAGGGACTGAAGGATGGGGGACCACCAGACACTAGGGGATACTTTATTTTAATGGGTCTTGGAATCGCAGGATGGAAGGACCACCAAACTCCAGGGAATACTTCATTGTTAATGGGAACAGGCAATCAGAGTGGGTGGGACTGGTCACAGAGGTGCAAACCTGCTTCCACTTCCTATGCAAAGGAGCCAATAATGGGCATGCATGTGGCCCCTTAGCACCTTGCATGCCCAATGGGCTCCATTTCCATGGAGCCAGCTGAATATCATATCAGCTGCTCCTGTCACCTCTCGGTCTGGGGGTGCTGTTCCCTGCAGGGTTCCCACATCGAGGTAAGCTACTTTGACTTAGTGCTTCACCACATGCCCCTATATTCAGTCAGATAGTGCCAGTGCACTGTCCAACTAAATATAGCATCCTCGGGTTGTGGGCAAGTGCAGCACAAACCTTGGACTCTGCTTTTGCCTGTTTTCCAATATTGGGTCCCAGGGTTTTAAAGATAAGATCTAAAATATTTCCTGGACTTTGTAGATAGAGGCATTGCGAAATTATATTTTCGCCAGCAAAATTCCCATAAAATTGTAAATTTTGCCATGCGAAATATTTTGTGAAATTCACCCATTCATAAAATATTTAATTGATGCAAAATGCAGAATTTCATCTGCTGAATGTGAAATTTCGCTGTTAAAGTGAAATTTCACTGTAAAGCGCATTCATGGGCAAATTTCGCCTTTCATGGGCAAAATTTCACCCTCTGCAGGTGAAATTTTGCATTCTGCAGGCGAAATTTCAAATTACGAGGTGAAATTTCTCATTACACAAGCAAAGGTTTGCATTACAGGTGCAATTTGAATTTCACCTCCATGAAAAATTTTGCAAAACGGGTGAATTTTGTGAAATATTTTATGAGACAAAATTTGCCACTTCCGCACATCTCTAAAAAGTGTACTCTTCCTAATGGGCATCTCAATTATCTGGAGAAGGCCCAGTGTAGACAGACCACATCAACCAGTATGTCACTCTGACATCACAGAATCAACATCTTTTATCTGGAGCAGCTGTTGGGAAGAACCAGCTTGACCAGTGTGTCAGTTAGTTACTATGAGCCCCTTTTCCATGAACGTTTGTATTGCTAGCAGCCTTTGGACATCAAAGCTACCTCTAGTGCTCAGCCATAATTCAGAGTCTGAACTGAACATCCTTGAAGACATATATTAACAATCAGGCAACAGCTAGTCTAGCACACTGATCAGAACCATTCTTCTTTCCAGCAGGCAGAATTACATATGTAACAAAACAAAACATAAAAAATAAGAAAAAGAAACTACCATACAGGTACCTAGCAAACTGCTGCATTACATCACATATACTCCATTACAAACCCAAGCAGGCGAAAGCCATGGATTGATTAAAGGAGTTTCTATGGCAGCCAGACAGCACTATATAGTCATCAGCTCACCACCGCAATTTGCTCTGAGGAAGGCCATCGACATAGAGACATCAGCGCATCCGTGACTCTGTGGCATGCTCATGGTCATGTTAAATATCCTCTAGCTGACAGCCTACTCCATAGCAACAGAGAAGTGACACAATTACATTAAGGCTAAGAATACGATTTTCTGAAAACTAAGCTATATTTGTAGTTTCAGACTTTTTCAAAAGTCTAAAGATATTTTAGGCAATTGAGCCAGGAAGAAATGTAAGTAATAAATGCGCTAGTGGTCCAAGGCTTGGATCTGGGACAAACAGTATATAACAGTATGCAACTTTCTACACTATACTATGTATTGTTGAATGTTTTATGAACGGAAATCATGGTCTAGTAAGATTAACTTCATTGTCCCCTGACAGTTTCTTTATGACAGTTGCTGTGCACATAGACTGCTTACCTAGCATCAGCAAAGTAAAGCTTTTCCTAAGCTCTAAATCGTAGCTGTATGTTAAAGGGATGCACTAAGACTGATTAGTTAGACAGATAAGATCTATATACTACAAACAAGAAGTTAAAATTGCTGTAAAACTATCAAACACTACACTAGCTCATAGAACTAGTAATATAACATTGGTTTGTTTTACATAGGATGTTTCCTATCAAGATTACATAATTTGCTATACAAAACTATAATTTTCCCTTTTAATGCAAGCATTTAGGCAAATATTACACACCAGAGGCCTGTGGTATTTATAAAGCTATTGCCATTTACAGCACTACCACTGCCAAATATATGGCCAATAGCATTGCTTGCTGAAGTACTAATGTTTCCATGAATGGAGCAAGTGAAGGCCAATACGGTGTCAGGCTTCAAAGACCATGGGATACACATAAAGAGCCTCTAGCAGGTGGTAGAGATGGACAAAATTTGAAAATTTTGTTCCACTAAATGTTCAGCAAAATTCAAGCATTTTCAAAATATTTTTGCAGGTGCGAATTCCTCTGGCAAATTGCAGAATTTCACTGGTGAAATGCAGAATTTTGCCCATCTCTACTCTACACCAATATTTATACATGAGGCTGGTTGCCTCTTTCTTGCACTGCCTGACTTCCAGGATGCACTGATTTTTTTTTTCCAATATGCCTTCTTGACTGGCTGCCATCTGAATACATAATCACAAAATGTAATTTAAGAAATACAGGCTCACTTGTCTAGATTATTTCCCAGTTCCCATCCATGAGTACATCATCAACATGACAAGGATCCAGGCTGGTGACACAGCTGTTTTTCTTAATATGTGGATACAAGTAGCCCCAGTCAGAAGTTACTTCAAAATATTTTATAATCCATCCTACATGGATACAAGGACCCCCAGTCTTAAGTTACTTCAAAATATTTTACAGTCCATACTAAATGTCCTGCTGCTTTCTTTTGTCCCGCTGAGCATGGTTTGCATGCAAAATACAAAGAGAAAACATCAGTCTGTAAATACCTGCATAATACAGGTGAAGTACTTCATCATCAAAGTACTGGACCCAATTTCTTCCTAAAATCAATAATGCAATAAGTAGTTGCAGTTAGAGCCCAGAGGTTGCTGGCAGTACTAAACAGCCCACTTGCCATTTAACAAAACAAAGGACAGATCACTCTCCTCCTTCTGCCCCCACATCAACTGATAGAAAAAATGTTTGTTTGTTTTTCACATGGTTTGTAGGCTACAAATTGTAGCAAGCATGTGATTGCAAGGGATTGCAAGCTTGCAGATGAACAATAAAGGCTCTAAGAGGTGAGCTGCTCTTACATGGGGTTGATTTATTATTTCACTGTTTATTGTCTGTTGGCTGCAATATAGGAATAGGCAGTGCATGTTACAATGTTTAAATTGCAATCAGCATATAAGGAACATGCGGCCAGGAGTTAATGCTGGAGTTAATGCTGGCACTATGAAACAGACAGCAGACAGCTTTTTTGTGGTTTGTAGCAAGCAGGGATCACAAGCTGGCAGATGCACAACAAAGGCTCTGAGAGGTGAGCTGCATTTAAATGGAGTTCTGCAGTGTGCTACACCAAAAGTTAGATGTCAGTGTGTGCACTTTAATTAGCATCTGCCTCCTCTTAGCATGTGACAATGTTTAAATTAAGATCATGATTTCAGCAGAAAAGAAAGATGTGGTCAGGAGTTAATGCGGTCACTGTAACACAGACAGCTGACAACTAACTGGCAACAGACTATTGTCAACAGTACCATGAAATATAAGTTCTGGCTGACAGAATATGTAGGTTTGCATTTGGTTCAGTTCACTGCTGTACTTACAAAGGGGTTCTGGTTCAGTTTGGTTATGCTAAAATCATGAAGTTCAGGTTTTATTTGCATTCGGTTCTGTCTTGAACCCAGGCTATAGTTGCTGCCATGCCTCACAGATGGAGATGAGATATGAATCAGTAACTTGCCACTTATCCGCTTTGAAGAAGTAATTTACTCAGGGCATACAGTGAGTATTTGGCTGTTGCAGAGTTTGAACCTGTAAGTTCTTGTTTCCCAAACTTGTGCTCCAATCATTAGATTACAATACTGCAGTGTGTTAATTTATTTAGAATCTTTGGCTGGAAAAGGTACACTGAGGTTCAGGTGAAATTCTGCATGTCACTGGTGAATTTTACATTTCATAACCTAAAATATTCTGCGAAAATACTTGCGAATTTCATGAAATATTCATGATGAAATTCCCAATTTTGCCAGAATTTTGCTGGCAAAATTAAATTTTGCTGCATCTCTAGCAGGTGGTTTGTAGGCAGGTAGTAAAGGAGCAAATTTGATGGACCTTGGTCTTCTTTTGCCATCACCTTTTATGTTTATATGGACAGTAGTCATAACAACATTCATTACTATTTATATTTACATAAAACATAGTATTCTAATGATGGAAGAGACTTAAAGTCAATTATCTCATCCACCTTGCCTGTCACAAGTGGCAGTGATAATCCTCAATCTAATTATTGATGGATATACAAATCCAAGTTTATCAGCCAGAATGCTACCCCAACTCCAGTTATGTAACCCTCAGAGCCACTTTCCCTCAAGAACAGAACTGAGCAGAATTTTAATTGCACTTGTGAAATTGCACAGTTGTCAGTTTTGCACTTGTGCATTTTTCATGAAATTGCATCCAGCTAGACATAGTTTGCCACTGCTTTTTATTTAAATAGCATCCTTTTTCCCCAAATGGTAAACTTTAAACAAAGTGATTTTTTAAAGATATACAATATTAAAAATTTGAAATACACTGTTATGTGTCATGAAATTGCATGAAATTATACAAAATTGGTGCAATTTGTGAAAAGCGCATAAAACAGATTTTGTTAATTTTACCCAACACTACTCAGAATCTGTCTGGTCTTGCTTTGAAATCCTGGAACTCTGGAATCAATAAGACACAAGTAGCATATTTGACTCTCAGAATATAAAAATATGGTAAATGGAATGGGTTGCACAAATGACTTTTATACAGTGGCATAGTCAGTTGTTTTGGCGGCAGTAAACAGCCCCCAAAGTGCCACTGTTTACTGCTGCTGAAAACTGTTTCTAACACAGTGCAAAGACCACATCCCCACCCTGCAGTCCAGATGGCTGTACTGTAGCTGCCCACCCACCCCTTGCCAAGCACTCCCACACCCTGAAAACTGATGTTGTGGCTTCTAATCATATCCCTGGTAGTTTAGTGGTCTCCCACAATCACCCATATCAAGTAATAATCATGTCCCTTGTAGTCTGCTAGTCCCCTACTCCCAATCACCCATACTGTGAGTTGTAATCATATCCCTAATATTCTAGTGTTCTCTCCACCCCAATCACCCATGGTATGAGTCTTAATCATATCACTGGTAGTCAAGTGAACCTCTACCTCCCAATTAGTTGCCAACCCCCACCAACCCACATAGGATCTCTGCCCCTACTGCTTCAATTCAGTTAAATTTTTCATTTTCGATTTTATTGATTCGAAGATGCCTTTGAGCCCAAGCTCTTTTACAAAGGTTCCACTTCAGCAGCAAGACATGAACAAAACAACATGTGCAAACATAGTGGAAACAACACTCTGCTAACATATGTACAAAAACATTGTGGAATACAAGCAGGAGCAGAAGGAGACAAAAGCACAGTTGTAGAGGCAGATAATGGTGCAGCCCCTTGGTCTTGTCATCAGGTGTGGGGACGGGGAATGGACAGGGAGGAAGTGAAACTAGGTGAGTGTTGCAGTTAGGCAGGAAGGGCCTTATCTTAACAAAGTGCAGCCAGGGGCATTAGACAAGCGAGGGATAATAGCTGCTACACTATAGATTTGACAGAGGATTCAGATACAAGGGTTAGTTGCAGGAGCATTTAGAGATTGTGCTTAGATGTTGTTTGGGGTTGGTTTTGAAATTTGCTAGACAGGTGGTGGCAAGGAGGTGCTCAGGCAATTCATTCAGCCCAGTGGAGCATGGTAGGCAAAGACCCGTTGCCTGGAGTGAAGTGCGGTGGAAGGGGATGGACAGCACCCCACTTGACCTCCCCTAGTGGCCTGTGTGTCTGCAGCCACTAACAGATTGCCAATGCATGGTGGTGTATTCCCATAAGTGTTTTTTCCCTAGGGTGCACATCTGATGAATGACCCTGTTTTTAGGGGTAGCCAATTTGTGAGTTCATACAGAGTACAGGTGTGTGCATCATGCTGTAGGTCAAGGGCTAGCCTACAGGCCTTGTTAAGAGCCACCGGTACCCATTTCAGAGCAGTGTAGTTGCCATCCCACTGATCACTAATCCATAGTCAATATGTGATAATATGGAGCTGTGTATTGCAAGGTGGAGGCATCTGGTGATAGGTATTTCTGTGCCTGTAAAGGACGCCAATCTTAATGTTGACTGTCTTGACCAGGGAGTCAATATGTTGAGTAAATGTAAGGGTTTCATCCAGTGTGATCCCAAATACTTGAACGTGTGGACTTGTTCCAGTGGCTCACTGCAGGAGTTTGTAATAATGAGGGGTTTTGTTTGATTTTTGTGTGTGCTGGAAATAAGCATGGGCTTGGTCTTTTATAGTTCAGTAGTAGCTTATGACTGCTGAACCATGTCTCTGATGAGGAGAAGGATGCCTGAAGTTGGTTTGCAGATTAACAAGGACGTGCTGCTATGCAGGAGCACCGCATCATCAGCGAGAGTATCAGTTTGGTTTCACAAGCAGTGGGAGGTCATTTAGAAAATACTGAAGAGTAGGGGCCCAAGGATTGATCCCTGGGGCACCCCAGCAATACCTCTCTTGCACTTGAAACTATATGCCCGATTTTGACACATTGAGTTCTGCTAGTAAGGTAGTCTTGGAACCAGCTTAGTGCACTAGGTGCCACACCCAAGTTCGACAATTTGGTCAGTAACAGGGGTGATTGACTGTATTAGAAGGCTTTGGCAAGGTCTATGATGTGGACCCCATCAGTTTACCTTCATCCAGGGCCTTGTGCATAGTTCATAAAGTCCAGCAAAGCAGCGGTTGTTCTGTGGCTTTGTCTGAAGTCATGCTGGTTAGGGCAAAGTAGGTTATATTTATTAAGGTAGTCAATGAGCTGGCTAGCTACTATTGTCTCCAGTGCTTTGGACAGCGGAGAGAGTATTGAGATGGGTCTATAGTTGGCCACCAAGGATTTGTCACCTCCCTATGCACAGGTGTGACTAGGGCCTGCTTCCAGACCTCCGGAATTGCACCAGAGTCAGTGATTTTTGAACAACTTGGTGATGGGCACTATTAATGACATCCAGGGTGTGGGATAGCAGCTCATGTTGATCCCATCACTACCCTGTCTTGTCTTGCCCAGTACTTTTCTGACCTTGTCTAATGTCTCCTTCACAGTCACCCTTTTAAGGTAGAAGGGTGGGTGGGAGTGCATGGAGCATCCATTGCTGGTCTGGCTGTGCTCGGTGGAGGTATGCTGGTGGTAATACTGCTGTGAGATCAGTGAAGGCCTTGTTGAAGGTCTCCCCATTACTAGGGGGTCTGTAATGTGGCAACCATTGATGTTAAGTAGATGGGGATGCATCTTATCCTCTTGCCTAGGATGCTCTTGATACTATCCCAGAACCTTTTGCCATCTCCCCAGGCATTAGCAAGCTGTGCTTTGTGATAATTGGCTTTGGCGAGCTGAATTAGTTTAGTGCAACAATTTCTGGCCTCCCTGAAACACTGGAAGTCATGCCTGTTACCCGTGTTTCTTGCCTTCTCCATAGTGAATCTCTTTACTTCATGAGGAGAGTACTTCTCCAGTAATCCACCCATTATCCTGTCCTTTAATTTTGCTTTTGAGAGGGGCATAGATATCACAGATGCTGCTAAAGCAGTTTGTGAAGTAGCTTAGCGCCTGATTTAGGGATGATGCCTGACTGATAGGGGTCCAGTCAAAGCGAGTGCAGATTTGAGGGCTCCTAGCATACCTTTTCTCAGGACCCTGCTGGTTATAAGGGTGGGTGGGCTTTTAGCGAATTTGTTAGACCACAGCAGTGTAATAGGGAGTGGTCACTTAAAGTGTCAGGCAGAACCTTGACCTCGGAGATACGAGCCAGTGTTCTTTCAAGTACCCAGTCAAGAAGGGTGCTGCTTCCAGTCTTATAATTATGTCTGGTAGGGTGGGTGACTAGTTGTGACAAGTTGGCAGATGCAATCATGTCCCTGACCAGCGCAGCCTCCTTCCCATTCCAGTTAATATTAAAGTCGCCAAGTTACCACGAGCTCTAATCCGTGGGAGAAGGTGCCTATGACTTCCATCACTTTGGTAAAACCTGTAGGGGTTCCTTTGGGGCAGATATACTGTGGCAAGGATTAGGATTTGCCATTCTGCCTGATCTTTGCTTTTAGTATAAATATCTCGTGATCTTCAGCCACCTTAGTTTCAGGGAGAATGGTACAATGTAGAGAGTCCTTGGCACAGAAAATGCACCCTCCCTTTTTCCCAGTTCTGTTGATTTTGTAGGTTTGGTAGCCAGCCAGGGCAATTTTGCTATCTTTGATTCTTCCAGTCATCCATGTTTCTGTTAGGCAGAGGACATCTGGAGTGTGGAGGGCCATCCATGCCTACAGCTGCACAAACTTTGCAGTTAAACTGCAGATGTTTAGGAGACAATTTTTAGCCCATGGGTCTTACGACTCCAGTATCTATTGTAGTGACTGGGCCTGGGTTTGAGTGTATGTTGCCAGAGAGTAGTAAAAGCATAAGGATGACCTTTCTGGCTGAGAGGCTTATACTGAGGTTAGACTTAACCTTCCATCGACTGTGCTTCACCTGGCTCAGACAGTTGGGCAGCGGTTTGACCTTGAGGGTAAGGCTAACGTTACAACCCCTATGCTAGTTGTACTATCAGTCTTCCCAAATGTGGTAGAATGGGATGAGCAGTTCTCCATACCCAGTTGGCTGTGGCAGGTTCTGATGTTGACAGTGCTGCCCAATCTATCCTCAGGTGGGATCAGGAATAGGCAGTTGTGGCCTCTGCAGGGCATCTGTCACCAGCTACACCAAACCAGGATGCAAGGAGTAGTGTTACACAGCACCCTTTGAGGAGTGGCATGTTTGATTCAAGTCAGCCACCGATTATCAGAGCCTGGTGGGTAACAGGAGCAAGAGGACATGTACAGGTTAACTGCTTAAGAATCTATAGCCAGTGCTAACGCTGTGCCATTTGAGTGCTTTTAAGCCTTGTGGTTGACAGGCACAGAGAGGCAAATAAACTTGCAGCGCTGCTTTAAGAGGTTGTGGCAGCTTGTCCCTAGTGGGTGTGTACAAGCAGAGACAGGGCGTGGCTTCTGTCTATTTAATAGAGGCCGGGTCGAGCAGAGGAGGAAGAAATTGTCCCTAAGTGTCCTGTGGCAAGCGGAGCACTTGAGGGGTGTAGCACAGCCTTGGCTTGCAAGATGCACCAATAGAGGAGGAAGCACTGTTCACGGCAGCCAATCCCAAGAGAGGCACCAAATAATCAAGCCCAGTGATGCAGGGACTGAGGACGGCCATACCTTGTAATGTTAGGATGGGCAGTTGGCTGCTGGGGATGTCCATATCTTGCTATGCCTTTCCTGGCTATCCAAGCCTTTGGAAGCACCGGGAGAGCCCGCAGCCTAAGGGGAGGGAAGGAGAGAGGAGTTAAACTTTAATCACAGGCAAATCAGTGGGAGGGGGGTAGCTTTAGACTAGACAATGAAGTGTGAGAAGCGCTACGGTGATCAGCACCAGAGGTCTTGGGGGAGGGCAAATTGGTCTTGGATTTGCAGTGAGGAAATGGTTCCTGCTCAGAGTGCCTTTGGCCACCAGGGCTGCACAAGCCTCAGAGTCAAATTTTGCCCAATCACAATATTAGCCTCTCCCCAGTCACCCTTTTGCCAGTTAGAAGGGCACAGAGTGAAAGCATCATAGCCCTCTGCTCACCTCCCCAGCCAGCAACCATCTGACAGTTACAAAGCAATATTAACATAACTACCAAGGAGGTGACAGAGGGCTGTGCTGGCCACCACTCTGTGCTCTTCTAACCAGCGAGGACAATCAGGGTGAGGGGATGTGCGTGGGGGTTATGAGCAGGTGGGAGGGATGGCAATCAGTTAAGGGTGGGGCATCCACTAGACCACCAGGGATATGATTATGACTCACAGCATGGGTGATCAGGGTGAGAGGCCCACTAAATTGCCAGAGATACTGGATAATAATGACTTACAGCATGGGTGATCATGACTGGAGGTCAAATAGACCACCAGGGATATGATTAAAACTCACAGCATGGGTGATCATGGGAGGGGAGTCCACTAGACTGCCAGGGATCTTGTACCACTGGGCACTAGGAGTCTGCTGCTCCATGCAAATGAGTTTATAATGGGCATCCTGATGGACTCTTAGCACCTTGCATGACCAGTGACTTAATTTGCATGCTTGGCTGAATATGGCCAACAGGAGCCCCAGCGCTATCCTGTTTTGAGCAGCCTTATCTCCTGTGGGTTATATACAGCCTTGATCCATATTGGCAGAGGGCATCTCCACTTAGCCTTGCATTGATATAGCCCAAGATTCAGTCAGGTAGCATGCTGCATTGGCTTATGATAATTGGCTATCAGTCAGATGACGCTGCACTCTCTGGCGCAAACAATAATCTCACCAATTGAGGCACTATCTGTGATAGGTTGCTATAGACCACCATCAGGTGGCATGGGCTCCTAAATTACCTACGTAAACTGATGGACTTGAAACAAAATGAAATCATCATCCTCAGTGACCTAAATCTTGATTGGTTAAACACCAACACCACAAGTAAACAAATCAGAGATTTTTAGATGAATCAGGTTTCACCCAACTAATATCAGACATTACTCCCCCTAACCCCAAAGATTCCACAAATGCTTCATTGCTCGACCTAATCTTTACCAATAGACCCCACAAGTTCACCCACGTGGCAGTCTTTCACAATGATGCCAGTGATCACTGCATTGTGGGCTGCATTACAGGCCTGGCATCAGCCAAGTACAAAGAGCAGGTTTATTTGGAAAAGGAGCTCAAATTCAGCCTGACTACTTAGTTGACCTCAGAGGCATAAACTGGACAGACTCTACCTGGCCTCAAATGTCAATAATGTGGCCTCCCTTTCAATGACACCCTAGTGGTATTATCAACAGGCATGCCTGATGAAAAATGTAGAACCCGAATCATTCTTGCCCTTGGTTCACGGGCTGAGCTAAAGTCTGCACTAAAGAAAAGTGGATCATCTTTGGTCCATGGCCAGGCAGACCAAACTCACTTCAGACTGGGCAGTATTCAGTGCTAGCCAGAATGAGTGTACCAAATTGGTTAGAGCCACCAAAGCAAACCATTACCTCTCAGCATTCAAATCTGCCAAGGGTCATCCTGGCATGTTTTGGGGTATAGCAAAATCAGCAGAGGGCATCAAACAGGCATCCACACTTCCCAACAAGATCACCTACCAGAGTACAACACTATCCAATAAGTCAGACATCCTAAATTCTTTCAACATCCATTTCTCTACTGCAGGGCTAGCTTTTGACACCTCCAAAGCTGCCCCCTAAACCCCAGTCTACCTACACAGTACCCTACACCTACTGACAATATCTTCACCTTCACCCCATTCCAATTCAAACAGGTAGAAGACCTTCTGCTTCATCTGAATGCAAAAAAGGTGCTGAAGTTGATGGGTTAGGACCTTATTTCCTTAAATCTGGGGTCCAGTACCTAACTGCACCTATCCTGCACCTGTTAAATTTGTCCATTAGTTCATGCATCATACCAGAAATCTGGAAAATTGCACATGTGCTACCTTTATTCAAATCAGGTGACCCAATGGACCTGAACAACTACTGTCCAGTTTCCTTCCTACCCCTACTCACCAAACTCATTGAGAAGCTAGTTAATACCCAAGTACAAGATTATCTCAACAGGGCAAACTTAGTAAGCCCGACCTAATCTGGCTTCATACCTGAGCACAGTACTACCACTGCCCTTGCATCAGTTGCACACAATTGGCTCTTTGCCATGGACAAGAAACAGATCACAGGGGTTGTATTCCTGGATCTTAGTAAAGCTTTCAACACAATCCATCATACTTTACTTCTTGACTCATTGAATTGTCATGGCATTACCAGACCCACGCTGAGTTGGCTCACCAGCTATCTGTCGGAAAGATGGCAGCAGATCAAGGCAGAAGGTATACTCTCCCACTTTTTCCCCTTACAAGGGAAGTACCACAAGGCTCAATCCTTGACCTCTTCTGTTCATGATTTACATAAACGCTATCAGGGCCAATGTCAGCAAAGCTAAGTTACATCTATTCGCAGATGACACAGTTCTCTATCTCCAAACTCTCAGTGAGTGAAGTATGCAAGGAACTTTAGGCTCCTCCAACACAATCTTTTATGATCTAAACTTCTACTAAATGCTAATAAAATTAAGGTCCATGTACTTCCACTTCAACCATCTGACTGCAGTTCCAAAAGCTCTCTGCCTTTGCCGCCATCAAAACCTCCTTGGTGACAACCTTGAAGCTGTCAACAAATTTAAATACCGTGACTGTGAATTAGATCATCACCTGACTTTCTCAGTCCATATCACTTCAGTCACAAAAACTAAGGCAAAGATTAGGTTTCGCTTTCAGGAATAAACCTTTTTCAACAGAAGCTAGGCTGAGATTGGTACAGACCACATCCATCCCACTCCTTGATTATGCTGATGTAATCTATGGATGTTGTTCAGACTCTCTGCTTCAACAGCTTGATGTACTCTGCCATAGGGCCATACGATTCATCATTAATGCACGCCATCGCACACATCACAGTGATTTATATGCCTCCCTGTGCTAGACTTCCTGTCCACAAGGTGGCTCATCCACTCAGTCACATGGCTCTACAAAACCCTCCTACTAAAATTCCCTCTTACATATCCGTCCTTTTTCAGCAATCTACCTGATACTATCCACTACAGAGCAGCTCAGTCATTTTGCTGATATTCCACAAACCCACTCTTGCTTTGGCCAACTGGCTATATCCAGTACCCTTCCAGCTGCTTGGGATAAAGCACAAGCTACCCTCAAACTTCAAAATCTTGTATCATTAAATATTTTAAAACCTTGTCAACAGCAAATTGTATGACTCCTGTACATGACAATCTTCAAAATGACTTTATCATATACTTTTCCTCCTAATTAGGTCACTATCACACCCTCATCTCATTAGAGATGGCTATAGCATCAACTTACTACAAAGTGGATAAGTACACACCCATACTGTGCTCTTCTATCCTTCTGCCTATCCTTCTGTCTATCCCTCTGCCATATCACCTATCTTCTTGTCTGTCTCATGACCAAACTTCTACCTGAACATACCTGTCTCCCTTGGCTGCTCTGGTTGTAAAAGCTCCCATTATTCGGATTAAGGTACTTACCTCTAAACATCTAGCAGTTATACCCTTGCACTTGTAACTGACCTCATAATGACTAATGTGACTGTTTCAATTGTATAAATGATGTAAAAAACTATTTTTCTCTATTGTTCATCCATGTATATAACCAGTTCTATTGTGTTGACTATTGTAAAATATTATTTCTGTATTTGTACCATATAGCTAGTTGTGTGTCTTGTACTAACTTGACTGTTCAGGACCTCCCTGTAAATGAGCATGCTCAATAAAGTTATTACTGCTAATAAACTGTGCCACATAGAAGGCTATTAAACAAACTGGGGAATATGGAAGTGGGCAGGACAGAAAAGGTGGGTAGGTAATTGGCTGGGTATCAGGACACAGAGGGTGATGGTAAATGTCTGTCACTCCACAGAGGGAAGAGTGACCAGTGGAGTACTACAGGATCAGTGCTTGACTGGTCCTATTCAACATCTTCATCAGCTTACATTGCACAGGACCTAGAAGGCAAAATTTCCCTGTTCACTGATGACACAAAACTTTGTAACAGAGTGGACATGCCAGAGAGGTAGACAGAATGAGGAGGGACCTGCAGAAGCTTGAAGAATGGTCAATGGTTTGGCAGTTGAAACTCAATGCAAAGAAATGCAAGATACTGCATATAGGGCAAAAACCCTGGAACAATATATCAGTTGGGGAGTGAGAATATAGCATGCACCAAGCAGGAAAGGGACCTTGGGGTTATCATCAAAATGTATTGTTCGGTCAAATACATACATATCATGAGCATTACAACATTTATACAAATACATATACACATTTTTGTAAGTAATAAATATGAAAACAACAGTTAAAAATTTCATCAGCCTAAAGTAATATTGCATTTAAGGACTGTTCTTATAATCAAAATAAATATGCCATATACAGGGACGTCAAGTTAATCTAATCCACTTCTATTCTATGCAATCATGAAATTCTCTTCTTTATTTTAATAACTGAAGCCAAAAATGTGCAAGCTTTATGGCTTCATCAGTTGTTCTTGGGCAAGCAAGTATAAAAATAGGATCATAAAGTGCTGCTCCATACTTAATTAATATATCTAGTATATAGTCCTTACATGGTGTTGCATATAATGGGCAACTCATAATGATATGAATTATTGAGTCAATGTGTTCTTTATTACATGCACAGGTTGTTATTTCTCTATTCCTTTCACTATGCCCTATAGTCCTGTTAAAATAAGTATGTTTAAAGGAAAGTAACTCAACCATTGCCCAAGTTAAATTTTGTCTCTGTTCTGGGTTAATAGGGATTGTAAGATACTCCTCTAAGTGGTGCCCCATTTTATTTTATTTTTAACTATTCGCACTTTTTAAGTTTTGGATGCTTTCCATATCTTTACATTTTGCATTTTCAATCAATTTCAGTTTTATTAGGCCTTTGTATTGATCTACAATGTTAATTCCTCTGGCATAGTCTGTCCATAAGTGGTGGACTTTTATTCTGGTCATTATTTCTTTAAGGGTGTCTAACCAGTTATATCTTAAATTTTCTTTATCCCATTTAATTTTTTCCTCCAGGCATAACTAAGGAGTTTATTTAAAGGGTTATTTATGATTTTGATCCAATCATTTATTAGTCAAATCTCTTTTATACTATTGATTTCAACTCTACCCAGCTCAGTCAATTCCACTATACAAGACACTAGTGAGACCCAACCTGGAGTACAGTGTACAGTTCTGGAGACCTTACCTATGTAAAGACATAGACAGGGTAGAGAAGATTCAGAGGAGGGCAACAGAGATGGTACAGGATTGCATCACAAGTCCTTTGAGGACAGGTTGAAGGACCTGAATATGTACTCCTGGAGGAGAGAGGAGAGGAGGGAGAGAGAGGATATGATACAGACATGCAAGTACCTTACAGGGAGGAAAAGGTGCAGGAATACACTATTTTCCAGCAAAAAGATGTTCCAGGACTAGAGGTCATGGGATGAAGTTGGATGGAGGGCAATTCAGAGGAAACATGTGGAAGAATGTCTTCATATACTGGGTGGTGGACAAGTGGAATACCCTGCCAGAGGATGTGGTGGGGCTGAAACAATCATGGGATTTAAGAATGCATGAGATAGACATAAGGAATTCTGGAGGTCAGAGGCAGGCAAAGACTTCTAGGAAAACATAAAGTGAAAATACTAGCTTAAATGGGCAGACTGGGGGGCCATAGGCCCTTATCTGCTGGCAGTGTCTATGTATCTATATGAACTTGAACTATTGCAATCACATCACAATTGGCTGCCCTATGCTTGTGTCTGGCTTTCAAATATGGGGCCTAAATTTTTGGTGGACTGCACAGCAATTACAAACATAACTATGCCCTAAGAATAGCCATCTAGTAGTTAGACATATATTTAGCTTGGTTTATCCATTTTAGATGTTTGAACAAAATTGTTTGTAACTAATGCACCATATAATTAAAACATCTTCAGCTAATTAAGTTTAAAACACAAATAATAGCATAACTCTCTAACACATCCTATTGGGATTTTAGCATGTGATATTTGTGAGAGACATCCTTTGCAACAAGTGTGCTATGATTTTCCACAGCTAAACTATATTGCAGGAGATTCTCTGCAAAGTCTTAGTGACTATGCCAGCAATAAAACCCACACAGACTAATTTCAAACAGCTGGCAATGAAACCAGCTGGCCACATAAACCATTTAGTGGCTAGATTTTCCTCTGATGTTTATGTTCACCCTTGCTCTTACATAAAGTGAACAAATTTATATGATAGTGGATTTTGCAAGGTGTGTTATTGTCAGGCCAATGCAGGGCTGCTTGCAAGGGCTCGACAGTGTCAGACCAATCATCAGCCAGGCTGATCATGACACTCTTCTGATCTTTTGGATAGAAACTTTGTGTAGTTCAAAGAAAAGAGCTGTTTGATTTATAGGGTGGCCTTTTCTTTTGATCTACATAACACAACCCAGCAAGCAGAGCTGATTAGCATCAATCAGCCTGCTGTGGTCTTCCCCCACTAATGCAAACGCAATCCCTTCTGACACTGCAGTGCCTAATCCCTAATGCTGGCTAGTATCCCATATCCTCCCATTTTCACTGTGTGATACCAGGAGCCCACCACCAGTGCTGCCAAACATAACACCTAACACTGGGGTGCCCAATCCACAGTGCTGTTATCTGAAATAAAAAACTGACCCTCAATCCCTCCCACCCCTTCCTTCTTAATTTTCTGACAATGAGATGCCTAATCCCCAGTGATGGCTACTTCCCCCACCCTGTCTAGTTTCACTCTGGAACACTGAGGGAGCCAACCCCCAGTGCCACCAAACATAAAACAACACAGAGTGCTCAATCCCTACTGTCAGTCCCTAAAATAAAGAAAACACCCCTCAAGTCTTTTTTATTTTATTCACCATGTAAAAAGACAACCTCCATTGATGTCTGTTGCCACTGCCAGCCCACCACCATTGTTACCTCCCACTACCTGACCCTCTCACTCAGCACCCCACATCCCCTCCAGCCCTCATTTACCTACTGGGGATCCAATGCAGTAATCCTCTGGACTGGTGACACATCTTCCTCTTCAGTGTTGGACCAGGAACTGAGGAAATCAGGTATGTGGTGTATGTATATAAATGGTTTTGAACTTATCCTCATAACCTAGTTGTCTTTGAATATTCCTCCCCCAAGTTTTCAACATGACCTTTTTGGGACTCCATCTCATGAACAATGGCAGTGAAATTATGCAAATCCCTCCCAAAAGGTGATTTAATGGTTGTTGCATGAAATCACCTTTAGGCAGAATTTGAACATTTTCTCCACCATTGTTCATGAGGTGGGATCATAAGAAGGCTATGTTTAAAATCTGGGGTAAAATATTAAAAACAACAAAATTATGAGCATATGTTGAAATTTTCAACATCTACTTGTAACATTGGGAATTTTCAATATTGTGTCTCCAAATTTTCAACATAGCTATTTGTTCATACCACCTCATGAATGTGGTAGTTGTCATTTCTCAAATCCTGGCCAACATGTGTTTTTGCAGTTGTGACATGAAATCACCTTTCAGGCAGAATTTGGACTTTTCTTCACCATTGTTTATCAGGTGGGGTCCTAAGAAGGCTATGTTGAAAATGTGGGTAAAAGTATAAAACAAAGTTACTGTATGAGCGTACATTGAAAATTTTCAATGCATGCTCAAAACTGTAATTTTCAGCATTTTTACCCCAAATTTTCAACAGTCATTTTTTTACACCACCTCATGAATGTGACAGCTGCCATTTTCAAATCCTGGCCAAAATATGTTTTCACTCTTATGGCACAAAATCACTTTTGGGCAGGATTTGAAAATTATCTCTGCCCTTGTCCATGAGATGGGGCCATAAGAAGGCTATGTGGGTCATAAGATATTTTTGAAAATCTGGGGAAAACATATTTAAAAACAAAGTTATGAGCATATGCTGAAATTTTTCAATGTACACTTGTAACTTTGGCAATTTTAATATTTTGACCACACATTTTCAACATGGCTATTTTATTCACTCCATGTAGCAGCTGACATTTTCAAATCCTGGCCAAAATGTATTTTCACACTTGTAGCACAAAATAACCTGTGGAGCAGGATTAAAAATGTCTCTGGTCTTGTTCATGAGGTGGGTTCATAAGAAAGTTATGTTGAAAATTTGGGGTAAAATATTACAAAATAACAAAGTTATGAGTATACATTAAACATGTTCAATGTATAGTTCTTTGGTGATTTTCAATATTTTCACACCAAATGTTCAACACAGACATATTTTTCATGCTGCCTCATAAGTGACAGTTGTCATTTTTCAAACCCTGGCCAAAATGTGTTTTCACACTGTGAAGTGACATTTCAACTGCTATTTTGAAATGACACCTGTCATGTTCAGGAGTGATCATAAAAGACTATGTTAATAATTTGGGGTCAAAATATAAAAAACAAATAAGTTATGAGGAAACGTTGAACTGTTCCAATGTTTACTTATAACTTTATTTTTGCAGATTTTGGCCCTTAATGTTCAACAAACTTTGTGTTACACCTACATGACAGGTGTAATTTTACAAACCACTCTGAAACTCGTTTTCACAGTCACACTGTGAAATCACCTATCATATGGGATTTTAAAACATTCTACCTGTCTTGTCATTATGTCAAGTCATAAAAGACTATTAGAAATTTGGGGCAAAATGTGAGCCCACTGAAAATTAACTATTGCCTCACAGCTGGCCTATCCTGTAAATACAATCTAAAATGTGTGAAAGCAGAACACCGCTGAGAATGAAATATTGCATCTCTTCTAGTTAATCCTTGGTAAATATATAGTAAAAATGGAACAGGTAAGACTTGGTACAAAAGAAATGCAAGTAGCAAACATTCAGCATTGACAAATGCTTTTTTTCCTTTCCATTGCTGACCTTTCCATTGACCAGGCTACTGCCCAGTTCTGTTGAGGCCTTCTATGTAGCCTACCTTTTTGCCTCTTTCCATCACATCCTCAAGACAGAAGCTTTGGGATGATACTGCCAACCTCCTGCCAGAACACACATCATTGGGCAAAGGTTGGCAGTTAGCCTCAGAGTGGCCCAAGAGTACTGACATTATTGTGCTCATTGCTGAGATTTTCTTTGTTCTAACCCAGTAGAGTATGCATGCAAGTGTGTGCCAGTGCTGCAGAGCCCACCTGCATCCCTCTAGACATGCAGCTCCAGCTCCACCACCATCTGTAACTTACCTAGGTGTCAGTAGTGTAGTGGAGTCTGAGTTTTCCTCCTCATAGGAGTATAACATCCTATAGAATGCTCGATTCTTCTCTACCAGTCAAATTCCTGTGTTCAGGGCTCAGTACTGAACCTGAGTCACAGGTATTGTGAATGGCAACACTACTGCTCTGCTGACAGGATGCCCAGATAGCCCTCTACATTTGAAACCCCAAGATCTGGTATGTTGTATTCTTTTTCTTTTTAAAGTGCAGCCTCAGAGAGTTCTGCATTCATGATGCTGTTCTGTTGTGATAGCCTGACTGAGAAAAGACTGCCTTGTACCCTTCTCAGTCTAGTTGTGTTTGAGTTTGGGGCCATTTTATTTTAAACAATTTTTCCTATCACAAAATCTCATTCACTATTACCTCTCTCAGTTCTTTCTCAATAGAGGCACAAGAATAAAGCACATATTGGACTAGCCTGCTTCATTTGGTGCTTCAGTGCCCTTGTTATGTACCAGATAGTGTTGATAAAATTGAAATATTTCACCTAGCAAAATATTTCACATAATTCGCATTACATGACATTTTTCACCTAGGTGAAATGAAATTTCATTGGTTTTCCGATTTGGCATAATAGCAAAATTTCACATAAATGCTTTGGTCAGCTAATTTCACCTATTAATGTTTAAAATTTCACCTTATGGCACAATTTTGCCAGTGAAATGTCACCCTAAAAGTGACATTTGCAATGCATTGTGGTAAATAGGTCAAATATCACGTGCAGCTTGTTTACAGCTCATTCTGCTGCATTTTGAGTCAGAGACCAGTCTCTTGTAGTGCATTGGAACCAGTAAAGCCTTTTAAACCTCTCTTAAAACTTGTTTTTGAGAGCTAATTGCTCCAAAATATACAGTTTTTTCCTAATGCTGCTAGGGAACATTTTCTAATTTTGTGGATTTTGCATAATACTTAGTTTAATTAGGTTTTACTTTTGGCTGTGTCTTTCAAGAGTTGAATGGGTTAGGGTAGGAGTGTAAACCAGTGCAGGCTATTTCAGTCTTTTACAGATTACTCATAAATTGTGAGCTATTTTACTGTTATTTCTTATTAATTTTGTTATATCTTGACTATTTTGTTTTCTCTGAAAAGTTATTCTGTGCTGTCTGAGAGTTCCTGCCACTGTTAGCATGTGTTACATATATCATTCTTCCATGTTTAGTTGTGATTGTGAATTTCAAAGTTTTAAACACACAGAGCTGATCAGTTATTTATTTATTTATTTATTTATTTTAGTTAGTTCTATTTGCTGGAGTGTTCACTTGGTCATTTAAACTGTAAAAATCAACAGTTCTATATTTTTCTGTATGGAAACTTAAGTACTTTTACTTGATCACTTGAATGTGTCCATTTATAGTTTCACTGCTTTGTTGAATTACTCCTTGTATTTTATTGCAGCATTTACCTCTGCACATTGGGCGGTGTTCCTCTTTTAGTTGACTTACCTTATCCTTTCTGTGTTACAGCATTGTTTGTTTAACACCTGATGCATGCAGTATAAAAACTATATATTAATATAGTAGTTTTCAAGAGATTGCTTGCTGATCCTCCCATCCAGACCACTACCATATTATGGTACTCACCTTTGTCAAAGTTTTATGGTTGTCTATGTCTTTACATAATAAAAAATAATTGTGGTATTATCTAAGTAATAACACTTTACATTACTTTAGTTGTCCAGACACAGGTGATCTGTATTTAAAGTCGGTCACTTGTGCCTTTTCCCCAGTGTGTGTTAGTTTAATTCCTGTTTGGGAAAAGTAAGCAATAATTCCTGACAGGATGGGTGGTATTGGCAATACCGACCCCCATGGTGTAATGAGGCCCGACGCCACACAAGCAGAGGCCTTATAGCCCTGAAAGGTCCAGTATTGCCCAATACCTCCCACCCTGGAGGGTATTATTGTACTTAGAAAATAGGCATCAGCTTAATTTTATTTTTATGTAATGATTTTATTTAAAAAGAAAGTAAAATAATAATAATAATGATTAGAAACAGCAGCTTCTGCAAAATAGTTCCTGTTCCACTAGAGGGAGCTGCTGCACATGACACCCTTTTATATCAGTTTACTGTGTCTGTTCTGTTTGTTTTCTATATTTTTCTGCCTCCCATGGGTTTAGGGATAGGAATACTGTAATGATTCATTTGTTTATAATATTAATTGCAATGTGGGTTTTGCTGCATAATGTGAGTGGCCCCTCAGCAGTGGATCAAAAATGGCACAGTGTCTCAGTCAGTCAGAGGATAAAAAGTCTTGGAGTGTCCGTGCATTGGATGTTGAGCGAGCTTGGAGGAAGACAAAAATGTTGATGAGGTAAGAAGAGGTACATTGTTACAGTTTAGTGCCTTTGCTGTGGTCTTTGAGAGGTAATTATCCTGGTAGACGCGGTGACAGCACTCAAGCAACGTGGATTCTCTGGAGAAGTAGATGCTCTGCTGGCTTACAGGATTTCTAGGTTAGCCAGCTTTTGTGAGAGCGAGGGACTCAAGTACTGCATTTAAGAACAGTACTTTGGTGAGGGTTGGAAACATTTTATAGAAAATTTTGTTTGTTTGTTTAGTAGTAGTTTTGTCCTGTTGTGACGTGGGGCAGGCAGGGGAGAGATTGCCTGGAGCAGAGCAAGAGCAGTTGAAATGGGAAATATTTTACTGGGTACTGGATGTCATGATTTAAAAAAAGAAAAACTGCCGCTTGCTGAAAACTTTTAAATACAGCCAAACATGGTTTGTGCTTTTACTTGCATAGAGCAGCCTGGGAGATTTGACTGTTGATGTACTTCCTGTCGCTAAGTGAGGGAGAAAGATGGCAGCAGTTTGAATTGTGTGCCCAGCACGTCACCCAATGAGGAAGCACGGTGCTGGGCCCAAGGATACTTTGTTGATTATCAGGCAGGTTTGGGCTGGGGCTTTTTATTTGGTGGGCATCTATTGTCTGATAGATGCCCACCTAAATAAGTATCTCAGCCAATCAGAAGAGAGAATTATCTTTGCCCATTTTCTAAAAAGTTACCTTTTCATTTTTACTCGAATAGGCTACCTACCATATACAGTATTAGTTGTACTCTAAGTGTTGCTACCTGTCCTGATTATGTTTGACTTGTAAGGAAGCCAGTACTGTAGGTATGACGTGTGAGGTGTTAGTCACACGGTTAGTAATACATCCTTTCTTGATATACTCCCAGAGAAAGGCAAAGCTTTGAAGCAGAAGTATGAAAAATGTCTGCTAAGAGATGGCCCAGTATGGGGAGAAACATGGCAGGGGGATGAAGCAGCTAAGATGTCTGTTGAAAAGAGTACAGCTTCAGTTCTAGTTCCCCATAGCAGTGAACGCACTACGTATGTCTGCATCAGTGTCTTGCTGTGGGCTTTGGTAGTGTGGCAGGTACCAGCAAAGGAGCTGTTGGTACTACTGGTATACCTGTGTCTTACTTTTTAAGGCTCAAACTGTTGCATCCATGCTAGTGGGGATGATGACAGTGAGAAGAAGGAGGCACTGACACCAGCTCAGGAACAGTGGTCCAGGAGGAGGGTGATAAGTCTGTCAGTGTGATTGTCCCTGTTCCTGCAGGAGCTGGTGATTATAGTGTTCAACCAGAGTCTGATAATCCTGAAGATAGGGATAGTCAGCCCCTGAGATGGTTGTAGAGAAAGAAAACGGTGCCGCGTGCAAGAAGATAGTGATAGGGAGGAGGAGGACAAGGACATCATCGCTACTGATGATGATGATGATGACTGGGATGATCCCACAGGGAGCTTGAGTTAAAAAGGCCTAGGGTGATGTAGGCCATGTACATGCACAGCCCATGGGTCAGTCTGTCAATGCCTATTAGCAAACCTCCAAGCAGTCAAGTCACCCCTCCCAAAGTATTCTTATGGAAGTAATGAGAGCAGCCCAAAATCACACACTTACACACCTGTTTCTGGACTATTCCAGTCCCAGAAGCATCTGAAATCCAGAGGTCAAAAGTCCCTAGTTTGTGACTTTTATGTGCTTGATCCTGCTGATGACACCATAGCTGCTATGCCAACTTTGTCAAGCAAGTGTTAGTCGGGGCCACATAGGCACTGGTGACCAACACACCCACCTGAAAAACAAGCACCGCTGAGAGGGCAGCAACACCAGAAGGATGCCAGAGCTGTTGGTGGCATCTCCCTCAGCAAGTTAAATGTAGAGCAAGAAGAGCAGGAGGAGGTGGGCAGAGTGGTTCAGTAATGGAGGAGGAGGGTGAGCAGTTCTTCCTCTCGAGCAGTGGTCATAACAGCGGAGGTGCCAGTCCCAGTCCATTGAGTCAGAAAAGTACACCACCATGCCCACCAGCAACCAAAATAACTGGCTTCATGTGGTCTACACAGCCCCAAGAGTCAAGTGTTACCCTATAAGAACTTCATTGCTGCCACAAGTACAGCACTCTGGTCGAACAGCTGTTAAGATACAGCCCACGCTGAATACCATCCTTGATCAGCAGACAAAGTACTCCTCCAATCATGCTGCTGCATGAGAGTCAAATGCTGCCACTGCTGAAATGCTTCCCATCAATCTGTTGCCATTCTCATTCCGGAGAATGCTGGTTTCCGCAGGTTGATGGCCTGTGCCTGTCCCAAATGGCAGGTTCCATTGCAAACCTATTTTACTAAGCGTGCCATGCCAGAGCTGAACAGTAGAGTGGCTGATTCTATTAGGCATGCATTAAAGCATAGTGCATCACAATCTATCTATCTTAGCATGGATATGTGGACCAGTGGACAAACAGCAGCAAGCTCATATCTATGCATAGCAGCACACAGGGCACAGTTGCCTGGGGTGGTACTTGATTTTGGGCCTGGCAAAACCTGCATAGCAAAATTGTGGTGGTAGCAACACACCTGGTATTCAGCAGCATGCACCCTGAGTATGACAAGTGTTACTGGTTCTGACTGGCTGAGAAAATGCTTAATGTTCTGCTGTTGGAGATTGATGGTGGCTGACACACAGTCACTATAGCAGGATTTATCACAAGTGATAATAGCTCCAATGTAGTGAAGTGCATTAGCGATGGTGGTTGTTTCAGGGTGCTCTGCCTGGCACACTGCCTTAATCTTGTTGTTCAGCAGTTTCTCAACCATGTGGACATTAAGGAAACAGTTACTGTCACCCATCGTGATCTGTGTCCACTTCCCCATTCTGCAAAGGCCCATGACCATCTATGTGAGCTACAGTGCAGTAACCATCTGCCTCAGCACCGGATGAAACTTGATGTTGTGACCAGGTGAAACTCTGCACTGTACATGCTTGACTGTATGAACAGTATAAGGCTGTGTCAGAATACCTGTTGATGCATACCACCCGTAAGAGTGCTGGAGTGTCCATCGCTGTAACAACAGAGCAGTGGTGCCAAATGGATGGGCTAATACACATTCTCCATCCATTCACACATGTTACACAGGCAGTAAGTGGGGACACTGCTTGTATAAGTCAATTCATACCCTCATACATGTGTTGAGGTAGACACTAGATACTGTGCAACACCAGATGGAGGCAAGTGGGATCATGGATGTTGTGATCTAATGGATCACATGCTCCACATGCTGGACACAAATACCCATGTATCCAGCATTTTACAGTCGGCTGACTTTGTAATTCCACCATGCTGGATCCACGCAACAAATGTGGCCTGCCTTCTATAATTAAACAAAGCTGTCAGTGAGTACAACATTTGATAGAGAGCCTAATTAGAATGATACATACTGAACACATGAAAAAGGCATGCACTGGGTGAAAACTGGTGTTGCTACCACCACCAGCGGCTCACAGGCAACATATTGACCTGGTAGGCCTACACCCTTATCTCGCACAGGAAAAAGATAAAGACAGATACTTACCTGTTCAGCAGCAGCAGTATGGGCTCTGTGAAGATGATCAACCATCCAAAACAGTACTTCTTATGGCAACTTGGCAAGTAGTAGTCAGAGACAGCAGCAGTCAGCAAGCTAGAGTGTCCCAAAATGTCATTCACTCCTCCCACCACCAGGCAAGTTACAACCACAGAGCCAGTCAACACAGTCAATCAGGCAGCAGCATTTTGAGGAGAAATTCATTTTCTGCATGGTACCCCTT
The DNA here is from genome assembly GCA_016271365.2 of Neoceratodus forsteri. Lineage (NCBI taxonomy): Eukaryota > Metazoa > Chordata > Ceratodontiformes > Ceratodontidae > Neoceratodus > Neoceratodus forsteri. Next base: position 1,556,362,352 of record CM057453.1, on the reverse strand, counting down.
TTCTGGTCCCTGAGGTGGTGGTACAGCATATAACATAAGGACTGACACCAGATTTCAGTCTCAATTTGATGTACCATTTTTCCTGTAACATTTCTGGACATGTACAGTCTGTTCTACGCTCAGAGAAACAAGATTCAGCATAAAATCAATGTAATAAACAGTGGACCAATGACCATGTTTTGTCAGGTGTTGGCTTGATGCCATATAACAACATGGCTGAGACCTGATTTCTGTCTGTTTTGAAACATTTCTGGACTTGTAGGCCCTGTTTGGCACAAGAAACACTGAGATTCAGGCTGAAATCATTAGTGAACAATGGCAGTAGCTGCATTCTCAGGTCTGTGGGTGGTGGCACAGCATTTAACATCAGGACTGACACCAGATTTCAGTCTCAGTTTGAAGTAACATTTTTGGAAACATTTCTGGACATGTACAGCCTGTTATGCACTCACAGAAACAAGATTCAACATGAAATCAATATAAACAGTGGACCATGTTTTGGTTCAGGTGGTGACTTGGTGCCATATAACAACACGGCTGAGACCTGATTTCTGTCTGAATTTACTGTAACATTTTTTGGGAAACAATTGTGGACTTGTAGGCCCTGTTTTGCACCAGCAACACCAAGATTCAGGCTGAAATCATTGGTAAACAGGGCCCAAAACAGCAATTTAATGTCTGGTGGTGATGGTGATGGGGGCACCACATCACATCATGACTCAGACAATATTTCTGTCTCAACTTTATATACCATTTTTCCTGTACTTGCAGGTATGTAAATTATGTACTTATTTGCTTATGTAACTGTTTCTATAACTGTTGTGTACGTATTCAGACTGATGCTGCACACAGCCAAAGCAACTGCCACCAGCCCTTACTACACATAACAGACAACAACATCATATAGCTTTGGGGAAAAAAGTTTGTTCATAAGAACAAATTACAATACTTGACATTTGTGCATAGGAGGAAACATTTAAATGAGGAGTAACATAAAAGAAGCAGAAAGGTACACAATTTACAGGCACAATACTACAAGTTGGGGCCAGGGGAACATGCAGGGTCAGACTCAGTCAGGATAAGGGTATTCATTTAAGACAGAGGGAAAGGGAGGAGAATAAACATTACATAAAACATAACAAAACAGACAGAAAACCACTGGCTAAGATAAGAAAAAGAACAAAGAAGATATAGAAGAGAAAGAGGACAGAAAGATGTATTTTTTTTACTTTTTTATTTTTGGTGTGTTTATTTTAGGGTTACACAGGAAGAAGACTGAGACTTGGAGAAGACAAACAAAAGAAAGACAAATAAGTGCACTACTCACTGCCACCAAATTTGCCACTACCACCACCCACACGATGCAGCTCTGCCAGGAGGTCCAAGATCTTCTTTTGGTCCTTCTTTATTTTGTCAAGGTCCCTCTGACTTCCTGGCTGAACTCATCCAACTGCAGTCGGAGTCCCTGCACCTCCGCACACTGCCACCACCTCTTGGTGCATGGCCTCCAGGTCCTCCATGCTGATAACCTGACCTGCTGGGGAGCTTCTGCAGGCTGTGAGGATGTTGCTGCAGAATCAGGTGCAGCACATTGGTGCCACCACTGATGGGTGGGGGATGTATCACCTCCTGGACTCCAGCTGCTGTCTCCTGCTGCAACTACTGTGGCACCCCCAGACCACTGAATGCCTTCTTCCTGGGGACCCCATCGCTGCTTCCTACTGCAGCTTCTTGCTGCTTGAAGAGCCACTCTACAGTGTGGTGGTGTTACAGGTGGTTCCTTTGTCCACCCATTCCAAAGTGGGACTCTTTTCCTCCTCCTTACTTTTTCCATAAGGTTGCAGATGACAACATTGTCATCTGAAACCTTAGGAAAAAAGGACCACATTAAAGAGACCTTGGGGCCCTCTTCATCTGATGTTCCAGCAGGGACCACCTAACTGAGACTTGCTGCTGCTTCTCTTGTTGGGGGTTGGGCACAGGCTGCACATGCTCCCGGGTGGGGCAACTGACTCCTGCTGCTCTTTCTGGGTGGGGCACATGCTGCTGGGGTGTGCAGGTGGTACTGCTGCTGCTGGCTGGGGCGACCTACTGCTGCTGGGAGACAATAGCCACATACTCTCTTGGGGGTGCTGCTTGAAAACCCCAGCCTGTTAAGGCAGACAGTAAATCCTCCTGGTGGCACTCCTGCCATTCTCCCCTTGCTGTGCTGCTCCCAGTCCCTTTTTCCATCATAAAAAAGTTTTCTTAATAGAAAACTAAAGAAAATAAATGAAAAGAAAGAAGGATACAGGGAGGGAGTCAAACACACACACACAAAGTATAAAGATAAAAAAAAATAACACTACAGAAAATGCCCTAACAGAAAATATTTACTTTTCAAAATAAAGTGGAAGAAATTATAAACAAACACATACAAACACTATATTTTTTGGAAAACAAGCTCTCCTGCTCACTCTGTCTCTCTCCTACTAGGGTGCAAAAGCTCTAAAGGAAGAAGATTTAGTCTGGCTTCCTCCGAAGTACAGTCACCCATGTGACCAGCAGTCTGCTAGAGAGAGAGTAAGTCATGTGACAAGCATTTTGTTTCCCAATTTCACCTGATACTAACATAAGGTGAAAATGTACCAGCAAAAGTGAAATTTACTGGTGAAATTGATGGTGAAATTTTACCTTGGGTTCCAATTTCACGAAATGTTTGGCACTGCAAAATCGGCAATTTCGCAGAATTTCACTGGCAAATTACATTTCGCTGCATCCCTAGTCCCAGACCTAGTCAGTTCTGAAATGATCAGCTGGGGTTCCATGTTTTGTGTACTGTGTTTAGAAATCAGTTTAGGGCCACTCCCATGATGATGTTTAATTACACTGCATTGAGTATAGATGAAACAGATATCCCTCCTAACACTGCAGAAAAGTTCAAATGAGACATCCATGATTTCATATGAATGTATTTGAAGAATAATAACGTAACTACACAGTAGCTTACAACCATGTGTTAATCCTTTTCTTCATGACAGATAGTATTTCTGGTTTCATGATTAAAACTTTCTTGTTTCCTTCTCCAAATCCTTTAAATACATTTGTAGGCCACAATAGTGATTCTGGAGAATTAGCAATGCTGTGGCCAGTATCACCTTTATGTATCACTTCCTTGTTCTTAAGGATTTGTTGACCAATAAAGTGCTATCCATTTTAGGTGGCAATAGCTTCCTCCTAATAGTGTTGTGTACACTTTTCTGCAGATTTTAGAGATTCTTGTTATGTTTAGTGTGTGTGAGTTAGCTGTAGTTAGGCCTAAGTAGTGACAAATCCAACAGAATGTAGTACTAGCTGAATCATTTGCTAGCACTTTACACCACCAACACACACACACACACACACACACACACACACACACACACACACACACACACACGTTTACCTACCATGGTGCTTTGTGCTGGGTTTGAGGCTTTTGTGTGTTACATAAACTCACAAAGTGGAAAGTATCTGTCTTCTTGTGTCATTTATACACACCACAGTGCATCTTCTTTCTTTTCAGCACTAAAATTACTTCACCTCTTTCTCCGTCACTACAACATTAAAAAGAAAAGTTCAAATGTATCTGCTTTCAGACAGTAAGTGCCTATCATTATGGGATTTACCTTGGGGTAAAAGAAATTATCAGCAGTTAAGGAGCAGTTTTCATAAAAGTCTGATCCTGAATCCACAGATGCTTGCAGTACTTGAGAGCTGCTATTACCATTGCCAAATTTTACCCTTTCTTAAAGCTGAAGGTGTTGTTTTGAGGAAGACTAATGCACCCTTTGTATGTACATGTCCTGGTTATGGTGCAATCTGCATACTTACTTGGTTACTTTGTGTAATCTCAGTACCATTGCTACTTTGTTGCATTACCTACTTACTGGTAGTGCCAGGAAATTGTAGATTTATGTAGTAAACATAGAAACAAAAACACAGAATTTGACGGCAGATAAGGACCGCTTGGCCCACCCAGTCTGCCCATTTCCCTGCCTACTGGATAAGCTGCAGATCCTAGTTAACCAGCAGCCTACTTCTTCCTACCCCCATCCCCTAGAATTGCCTTATGACTGTCCCACGCATGCTTGAATTCCACCACTGTTTTTGACTCCACGACCTCCTCCGGAAGGCCGTTCCATGCATCCACAACCCTCTGTGAAAAATACTTCCTTAAATTACCTCTGAGCCGCCCCCTCTATCTTCAAATTGTGCCCCTTGTTCTTGCACACCTCTTTTTTTGAAAGATGCTACCCTCTTGGACTTTGTTGATTCCCTTGAGGTACTTGAACGTTTCTATCATGTCCCCCTCTCCTCCTTTCCTCGGGGCTATACATATTAAGCTCCTTTAGTCTCTCTTCATATGTCTTCCGGTGCAGACTCTGCACCATTTTAGTGCCCTCCTCTGGACAGCTTCCATCCTGTCTATGTCTTCTGAAGACTGGTCTCCAGAACTGCACGAGTACTCCAGATGGGGTCTGACCAGCTGTCTGTACAGAGGGATAATAACTTCCTGTTTTCTACTGGTGATGCCTCTCCTATGCATCCAATATCCCCCAGCCCTCATTGCTGCCCTCTCACATTGCTTGCCCACCTTTAGGTCATCTGATATGACTACCCCAGGTCCCTTTCCATTTTGTTGTTGTTAGTATCTCACCCCCATTGTGTACTCTTCCCTGGGTTTTGTTTCCCAGGTGCATTACCTTGCACTTCTTAGCATTGAATCTAAGCTGCCATACATTTGACCATTCCTCTAACCTTGCCAAGTCCCTTTTCATCCTTTCCACCCCACCTTGTGCATCAACTCTGTTGCAGATCTTTGTGTCATCTGCAAGAGACATATTTTTCTTCCAGTCCCTCTGCAATGTCGCTATAAAGACATTGAAGAGGACTGGTCCATACTGAACCTCCTGTGTACCCCAATAGTAACCCCCTTCATCAGAGTGGACCTCCATTTACTATTACTCTCTGTGTCCTATTTTCCAGCCAATTTTTACCCAGACTGTCATCTTGAGACCCACTCCCAGGCTAGCTAACTTGTATATTAATCTTTTGTGTGGGACTGTGTCAAATGCCTTGCTAAAGTCTAGGTAGGCCAGTGTCCACAGCCCTCCCTGATCTACTACTTTGGTCACCCAGTCAAAGAAATCTATCAGATTTGTCTGGCATGACCTTCCTGCTGTGAATCCATGCTGCCTTGGGTCCTGTGCCCTCTGACCTCTAGACACTCGACAATTCTTTCCTTCAGAAGTGATTCCATCATTTTCCTACCACTGAGGTTAAACTAACAGGTCTGTAGTTTCCTGCTTCTGCCTTGCTCCCACTTTTGTGAAGGGAATCACATCTGCCCTCCTCCAGTTCTAGGTACCACCCCATCCTCCCATGATTTGTTAAACAGGGTAGTCAGTGGTATCACTAATTCTACCCTTAGTTCTTCTAGAATTCTGGGATGAATCCCATCAGGCCCCATTGCTTTGTCCACCTTCAGTTTTAAGAGTTCTTTCAGAACCCTTTCTTCGTAAATGGGCTGGTATCAACTTCTGTATCCAGTGTGTTTCTACTGTTTGTTCTAGGTACCCCCTCTTCCTTTGTAAATACTGAGCAAAATATTTGTTTAGTATCTCTGCCTTTTCAGTCTCCTCTGCCCCCTCCTCCCCCTTTATTAAGCCTCACTATCCCTCCTTGATCTTCCTTCGCTCCTGATGTACCTATAAAGGTTTTATCCCCTTCTTAACTGAGTTGGCTATCTTTTCCTCGGTTTGGGCCTTTGCTGTTCTGACTGCCTTCCATCTTCCTTTTGCTTTAACTGATACAGTTCTCTGTCCTGCTTCTTCTGTGATTCCTTGTACTTCCTGAAGCTTTCTTCTTCTCTTGAACCTTCACTGCCACTTCCTTTGAGAACCATAGTGGTTTCTTACATCGTTTAGTTTTGTTTATTTGCTTCACACAAAGGCTTGTTGCCTCTGTGATGGCAGTTTTATCATTCCCCATTGTTCTTCCACCCCTCCTTCCTGCCCATTTGCTAGTGCATTCCTTAGGCTCTTACCCATGTTGGCAAAGTCAGCCCTCCTAAAATCCAGTACCTTTGCCTTTGTGTAGGCTTGACTCTATTGCTGTGTTTATTGTGAACCATACTGTTCGATGGTCGCAGTTCCCAGATGGCTACCCACTTACATCTGTGATCCTCTTCATCTCCATTTGAGAGAACCAGGTCTAAGATTGCTCCCTCGAGTGGGCTCCAATACTAGTTGTCTAGAGCATGGTCCCTGTAGGGCATCTAGAATAACCCCACTCTTCAGTGGCTGCGGCAACCGCACTCCAGTTAACATCTGGCATATTCAGATCACCCATCAGCAATATCTCCCTTTTTGCCATACTAAGTATACTTTCTATCATTTCCTTGTCCATTTCCTCCCCTGAGAAGGGGTCTGTATACAACCCTCAGGACTGTGGTGCCATTGCGGTCTCCAAATTTACCCACAGTGCTTTTCTCCTCCCTGTTTTCTTTTTGTTCTGTTACTTTGATTCCTTCCCTTATGTAAAGAGCTACTCCTCCTCCTCTTTACCCTCTCTGTCTCTCCTGTAGATGGTGTATCCTGGTATGTTTATGTCCCAGTCATGGTTTTGCATGAACCATGTTTCTGTGACTGCCACAATATCCAGATGTTCCTCCTCCATCAAGGCCACTAATTGAGGAAGCTTGTTATTCAGACTACGTGCATTGGTACTCATTGCTTTCCATTTTTGATGGCTTTACTTTCTGTTGCAGCATCCCCACTGACCTTTCTACCTCTGTCTTTTCCCATTTAGTACCCTGTTTTTGTAGGGAGGCTGGGATTTTTCTGCTGCTTATCAGTGCCTCCCCTTGACTAGTTTAAAAGCTTACCAATGAAGCATTTAAACCGATTGCTCAAAAGACTTGTTCCTTCCTGGACAGATGCAGACCATCCTGCCAGTATAGGCTGGTGTCCCTCAGGTGGAACCCCAGTCCCCAATGAAGCCAAACCCTGTGCTCCACACCATTTTTCAACCACTCATTAAACTGCATGGTGCAAAGTACCCTTGCCTCACTCATGCCATTTACAGGCAGCACCTCTGAGAAGGATACTGTGTGTGCTACTTATCTTAGGCCCTCCCCAGTTCTACAAAGTCCTTCTGCACTGCTCTAAGCTCATGTTGAGCCAAGTCATTTGTCCCTAGGTGGACAATGACATCCAGCTCAGAGTCCCGTGCAGCTGTTCTCGTGATCCTGAGGATGCGCTTCCTGTCCCTCAAGCCATGGCACCAGGCAGGCACTTTACTCAGTTTTCCTGCCCTCCCAGTTCTATCCCCCAATAACTGAGTCCCCACCAGGAGCTGCTTCCTTTCCTTATGGCATCCTCTGCCTCCTTCCTGTGGGCATCCCTTGTGACAGGTGTCCTCAGCCTCCTTAATCTCCTCCATGGGTGCATCCATAGGGGAGCTGTGCTCCCCAGAATGATGTATGGATTTTGGAGTGGAACAACTGACTGGGTGTGCCTCTGTTCCACCCTCCTCACCCTCCCTGAGCCCACTGTGGTCCAACTGCTGTGCTTCTTTGCAACCTCTGAGGTAGTGGTGGTGGCTCTGGTGCTTCCTGGATGGGGGGTTCCCTTCCTACCATCCAGTCTGGCCTGGGGAAGGTTCTCTTACTGCTGTCCAGTGTGGCCTGAAGACGGGTAACTTCCTCCTCAGGGCAGAGAGTTGTCTGCAAATAGGGCAGCATCTCAGCCTCCAGAAAGACTCCTGGAAGACTGCTGCCCCACAGCCATTACATTGCACTACTCCCACATGACTATGTACTTTTGTGTGTGTGTGTGTGTGTGTGTGTGTGCTTGTGTGAGTGATTGATTTGTTATATAGAAATATATATATATTATACAATGTGTATCGTATATTTTCAGTGCTGTGTGCTAGAGAGGATATGACATTGATATGCCTTGCACTCTTGAGGAAATGATGTCAGAACCCCAGGTATAAAGGAACTATTTCCAGGGGTGGGTGGGGTGAGGGTGGGAAGGGTTGGGCTAAACTGTGCCCTCACAAAACAATCAGCTAAGAGCTCTGACCCCACGCTCGATGAGTGCCTTCCTGTCTGCAAGATACTATACACAACAATTTGACAGAGAAAATCCCCTGCTAATCAAACAGAGAAAATCCAGACATCCAAGTCAGACACAGGTAAACCTCCCCAGCCCCAAAACAGCCTGGTGGTTTGTTCTCTGAAAGCAGTCAGCCCCAAAATAAGTCAGCTGTGCTTTGAACTCTTCCTGCACTGAAAATCTTAAGAATTGTGACAAGACTGTCTTTTCCTGATAATTGTAAATTCCTTATTTCACCTTTCAGTTAGAAGCAGCCTCCACCTGCAGTATATCTGCTACAAAGCAAAGACAATTGAAAGGTTCCCTCCCTCTGTTGTGAGCACAACTCACTTTCTTGCAAATCCTATGTTCAGTATTGCAGCTCCCAACAAGAGATAGTTTGACTAGGAAAAATATTAGCTGTTTCATGCACTGCATACCAAAGTGTTTACAAGCATCTTTTTATGCAGGATAGCATAACTGAGATGCTACAGCTTATTTTCAGTGTGGTCCTGCTTCTGCATAGGACTTTCCTATCTTTGCATTGATGAGCCACTCCCTTTCCAAAGGCTACATCCACCTTGCTTGATTTGCAGGGTTTATCCATTTCAGAGTACTATTCATTCAATGCCTGTTCATTGCAGAAGCATACAGCAGGCACGCTTTTATAATAAAAAATACACATACATACGTAATCCTCAGTCCAATTACCTTTTTTATTTAAACCTCCAATTATTTTAGTTAGTTGTGTAAACCCTTGAGAAATTGTAGAGGAGCTGTGCTACAGGTTCCCATTCAAATCAAGCAGAAGAGAGGTGCACAGATGGAATACAAATACACAGTGGAGAAGTGAAACAGGGTTAGCGAAGTGTGCAGTTGGAGAGATTGATGTTGATACCCTTCACTGCCAAGTGAAATGCCAATAACGCTTGTATAGCATTTTGCGAGGGCAATGGGAGTATTGATTCCTGAGCAATAATAAAGAATGAAGCAGCTCTCTCTAGGTATAAAAGTATTGGCAGCTGTTACAAAGAATTGACTCCATGGAGGCCTGAGTGCTGCCCTATCTTAATACAAAAAATTTAAGCCCCAGAGGAATTGCTGGAGCAGCCAGCCATGTTCCTGAGGCACATTTCACGCTTATTAATTTACCTGCAGCTTCACAAGCCTATCAGCAGAATGGTCTGCTAGGTGCAGGGCAAATGGATTTCTTATGGTTTGCTAAGAGAAACCCTAGAAAACGAGAGAAAGTCCATGAAAGTTTAATTTGGTTTTATTGGGCTGCCTTGTCATTCAGCTGTGCCAAAGTTTCTGTTATTAGCACCAGCACACAACATTGTGCTCAGCGTTTCAGAGCAATATACTAACCTTTGGATATTCCATGAGCCCCACAGGTCTGTGAGCTACATCATGTCTCTCTTGACATCTCAGAAAGAAATCTGAGCATGGGGAAGTATGACTGCTTCTACAGTAATTTGTTTGACTCACATGAAAATTATCAATAAGCTGCTTTCTTTCTACACCAACTAAGAGAGCTAGGTGAGCATCAAACATTTGGGGGAGTGGGGTTAAACACAGAAGCTTCCAGCTTTGAATGTAGGCTGCCCTTTAATTAACAGTTGAGCACCTGTGCTCAAAGCTTATCTCTGAAGTCGGTAATAAAAAAAATAAATACACAACTTTACAACATAGAGATTAGAGTTTAATGAGGAAAATTAATGGATAATTGTTATGCCTTCAAGAAGAATAACAGACATTTGCATACAGAGCTTAAAACAAATGCTTTACACATCTGTTAATTTCAAAACATATCAGTAGCTGGTGCAGCAATGTGCCTTCTGACTTGATGTAGTATGTTCAGAATACCCTGCCCTATTGTCAAGCAGAATGTTACTAAAGAAGCAACCAGAGCTCGGCGTGGAAATGGGCAGCTGAATATCTCAGACTACCTTATGCATTCCATGTAAGGCAGCTCTGGGAGCCAGTGGTCTAAGTATTACAGTGAATTGCTGGTAGTGAAGGTTATCATATTCCAATCAGTGTCTGTATAACTGGGGATAAAGGAATAATAGCCTCAGATCAGAGGTAGCCACATGGTAGGGATCCTTACAGGTGGGATTCGGTATATATCCCCAGCAATTGGCTATTAGAATTAATAGATTACAGTTATTGTGTGAGAAGTGTGGCCCTTCCCCCAACACTCAGCCTTTCTTACATACATACACACACACACACACACACACCACTCACTCACTCACTCACTCACTCTCAGTCAATCACTGACTACAGAGTCCCGTTCAGTCAGTGATGGACTGCTGCTAAAAGATTACAGTTAAGTGCCTTCATAGGTCAGGAAGACCTGCCATTCTGCGGCAGGGCCCATCAGCCTCAGATAGGAAGTATTTTTCTCTGTCCTGTGGAGATCTAAGCAGCTCCCAACAAAGGAATGAGCCACAGGCTGACCTTAACATTTTCAGACCATACAAACTACAGCACTTACCATTTCTGCTTGTGCTACGCCTGTTGTGTAAAGTACTACATGGACTTACAATCATTTCCTCCTCATGAAATGTATGATAACCACCCATTTGTCTTAGACTCATCATTATTTAACTGTTTATTTTAATAACAGCATTTATCCCTTGTTTTCAAATACAAAAGTCATTGATCACAAACGTTTTCTGAGCTTTGTTTTATTTTCATTTTGTCATGACATCTATGCTATAAAAAGTAATAATAAAACATCAAGCACAGAATGCGCCTGCAGAAAACACCTATTGGTCCATCCAGTCTACCCATTACCCTAACTGACTGACTTCATGCTAACTCCACAGGATTTAAAGAGCCAATAGCCCGTGTGGTGAAATGGCACCTCTCCACATGTAGTTTATCCTTTCCTTTGTTTGTGGCTGCACTAGTCCCTTTTATCTGTCCCACCCATATATGAACCTCATCACAACCTTGGCTTTGACCACCTCTCTGGGCAGTTTATTCCAGTCATTAATAACCTGCTTAGTGAAAACAAACTAAAATAGAGGTACCAGTTTCAATGGGACAGTCCTGGTTTAAACAAAACAATAAAAAAACAGGTAAAATGCAAAATACCCTGATCTTACACCAGCAAAAATTCTAGAGGTTGCAAAAACTATAATGTACCTTAAATAAAATACCTGCTATGAAAAAATATGATTAACTAAAAACTAAAACTCTATTCTTAGTTCTGACTATTTAGAGAATAGAAGTCTGTTGCATTGGTTGGGGTTACATAAAATCATGTGAAAATCATGTTTCAGCATGAAATGTACCAATTTAGGCTTCTTTAAATATGGTAGCTTAACTGCGAATGTGCGAAAAAATGTGCTTTACTGCCTTGTGCATTCATTTTCCAAAAGAGAAATAGAACAAAATGCGTCCTAATGTGGCTGCTGCAAATGAATCATATATCTATGACAAGGGCGTTCCAACATGGAGAAGATAACAGAGTGATAGTCCAAGGAAAATGCAAGCAGAGGAGATGAGGAATGACAGGTGTTAAATGTTGGATTGCTGTGAAAAATGCTGTCTCAGTTAGCATTGTTTACATGAGAGTGCAGGTACTGATGCTCTGCCTTTCACAGCCAGGACCAGAGCAGTGTCAATGGATTTACAAGAACTAACTGAACACAGTGCCAATAAATATTAGCTCATCTGGAGATTTCTTCCCTTTATTTATGCCCTCTGGACAGTCTTTTCTTCATAGCAATGCACCATGAGAAATATCTGAAATTGCAAACAGTTCCCACAAGAAATAGCTGGAATAAATCCATATAAAATGTTGCTTACTGGCCACAGTGTGTTGTGCTGCCAAGTGATGATCTAGGTTCATTCTCTGACCCTGGAGTGCACTGTGGGTTTGTGAGAGGGTTGAAAGTCTACTAGTGGATGCTCTCCTCCTCCTCTAGGAGGTTGAGTTTACTGGGTTCACTGCAGCCTCACTGCTACCTAGTCACTTGGCCCAGGAAGGTGGTAGCCACAGAAGTAGGATAGTATTGCGCACAAAAGTAGGGACAGCATTGGCGCTACAGAAGTAGAACAGTATTGGTGGCCAGAAGTAGCACAGTATTGGCGGCTACATAAGTAGCACAGTATTGATGGCCACAGAAGTAGGACAGTATTGGTGGCCAGAAGTAGAGTAGGACAGTATTCATGAAATGGGTTGAGCAAGAGCCAGCAAGTGGGGAAGATGCAGGAGACAAAGAAAAGGGCTGGAGCTCAGTGAATGATGCCCTGTGGCCCACCCACTTTCTCATTTGAGGAACCCAGAGCACCTTTCCTGTGTTTTTTCCTGCTAGACCCTTGATTTAGACATACACTCCCACAGATATGTAGGAGTAAGCCCGAGTGCCAGAGTGATTAAGGACTGAAGGGACTAGGTGGAAAGAATTAAATGATGTTTGGGGTGCCCCACCAGAGGCTGACCCACCAGAGAGACACTAAGGCACACACATATTGCCCTTTAGTACTGAGATGGATAAAGAAGAGATATGTAGCCAGTGGATGGTATAAAAAACTTTGTTTCCTTTTGTTGTTTTTCATCAAATGATTATATGCTACCACATTACTTTTTAGTTTATGTGTCTGTTTTAAAAGTAAGGTGGTCACCACTCTGGTCACCTAACCAAGATGGAACATTGGTTTTGAAATGGGAGTGGGTTCACAAAGTATCCCAGAAGACATACTGTAGAACTGTAGGACTACAAGTGATGGCATTTGCATACAAAAGTGATTTTGGTGTACTTAGTCCTGTTAACATGTCAGAGTTCAGCAATTTCCTTTATGGGCTACAGACTTTTAAAGGCAATATAGCGCTCCATGTCAATCCAAAAAGTGCATATTTGCATCTGATAATCCAAGTAACATAGAAACATAGAAACACAGACTTTGACGGCAGATAAGGACCACTTGGCTCCCACCCAGTCTGCCCATTTCCTACCTACTAGATAAGCTGCAGATTCTAGTTAACCAACAGCCTACTTCCTGCCACCCCCACTATAATTGCCTTGTGTCTATCCCATGCATGGTTTGAATCCCCCACTGTTTTAGACCCAACAACCTCCCAGGAAGGCGGTTCCATGCATCCACCACTCTCTCCGTGAAAAAATGTCCTCACATTACTCCTGAGCCGTCCCCTCTATCATTAAATTTTGCCCCTTGTTCTTACACATCACTTTTCTGAAAGATGCTACCCTCCTGGACTTTGTTGATTCCCTTCAGGTACATTTCTATCATGTCCCCCTGTCCATCCTTTCATCGATGGTATACATATTAAGCTCTCTCAGTCTCTCTTCATATGGTTTCTGATGCTGATGGTTTCTGATGCAGACCCTGCACCATTTAGTTGCCTCCTCTGGACTGCTCCCATCCTGTCTATGGAGGCCAGCGGGCACAGGACCCAAAGCAGCATGAATTCACAGCAGGAAGATCATGTCAGACGAATCTAATCAATTTCTTTGACTGGGTGACCAAAGTAATAGACCAGGGACGGGCTGTGGATATGGCCTACCTAGACTTTAGCAAGGCATTTGACACAGTCCCACAAAGATTAATAATCTAGCTACCAGCCTGAAGTGGGTCCCAGGGTGGTAGCCTGTAGCAAACTGGCTGCAAAACAGGACACAGAAGGTAACAGTGAATGGAACACATTTTGAAGAAAGGGGGTTACTAGTGGAGTACCTCAGGGCTCAGTACTGGTCCAGTCCTCTTAACATCTTTATAGGTGACATTGCAGAAGGTCTGAAGGAAAGGTATGCCTCTTTGCAGATGACACAAAGATCTGTAACAGAGTAGATACACAAAGGGGGTAGAAAGGATGAGAAGGGACTTGGCAAGGTTGGAGGAATGGTCAGACATATGGCAATTTATTTATTTATTTATTGAAAATGTTTCACCAGGAAAGGCACGCTTGAGCAAAAGATGCTCGCCTCCCGTGCGACCTGGGGAGGGGTTACAGAGGAGGCAGGTGTACATACAATAGTTGAGCTTAGCAGCAGAGCAATACAGATTACATACAGTTGGGAGGGATTACTTTGAACTTGTTACATTAGGAGATCAGTACAGAACATAATCATCAAGGACATGGTATACATAACATGGGTACATATCAAAGCAAGAACAGTACAGAACATGATCATCAGGGACAGAGTAAACATATCATGGGTACATAGCAAGGCAATACATGCATTACATAAGTGGTAACAGAACTATGGTCCTGGTTTCAGAACCATTGTGCCAGTAGCAGGACTTGAGCTGCAGCAAGATGCACTAGTTGCCATTAGGAATTGGAGAGTGAAGTTGGGGGTAGGAGAGGAGTGGACTAGTAAACATATGGTGTATAGGGGGAGGTTTAGGTGAAGTGGGAGGGAGGAGTGGAGTTATTAGCTGCGGTAGGGCTGAAGAAGGTTAATTAGGGAAGGGAGGGGAGAGAAGGGGCTGTTAGGAGAGAGAAGAGTGAGTAAGAGTGAGAGTGTATGGTCGTGGGGCAGGATATAAGCCAGACAATTAGGCATGGCCAAGCCGCTGGTCAGGCTAAGGGGAAAACAGGAAAGGGAAGCTGAGGGAGGGAGGGAGGTCAGGGGCAGTTGCAATTTGAGCAAGAAAGTTAGTGAGGCAGAGGATAGGAGTGTTTGGATGAGGAATGGTGGATCTGGGCCGCAGGCCATTCCAGAGTTTAGGGATGAGGTAAGAGAAAGACGATTGGCCAGCAGTGGTCCTTCGGTGGGGGATGACTAAAAGCCTGGTGTCAGTGGACCTGAGGGCATGGGTGGCATTATGTGGGGAAGATAGGGAGGAGACAAGGTAGGGCAGAAGGGAGCCAAGCCAGAAGTTGGAAGTGAATTTAACACTATGAATGTGGTGCCGGTTGCTCAGGGATGGCAGGGCCAGTGAATGGTAGAGCTCGCAGTGATGTGAGCAGGTGGCACTGAGGGCAAAGCTGCAGAATGCATTAAAGAGGGGGTCAAGTTTCACTAGGTGGTATTTGAGGCAGAGCTGTAGATGACATCACAGTAGTCAAGGTGGTAGAATCATTTGCAGGACTAATTATGTCTGACAGGTAGCAGGAGACAAGTGCGGTTCCTGTAGAGGGCGCCAAGTTTCAGGTGCAATTAGAGATGATGGCATCCACGTGTGAGGAAAAGGAGAGGTGACGATCGAGCCAGACCCCTAGATACCTGATGGAGGGCACTTCAACAAGGATGGTGTTGTTCCTTACCTATTGGATAAGCTGCAGATTCTAGTTAACCAACAGCCTACTGTATGGACAACTTAGATTCAATGCAAAGAAGTGCAAAGTAATGCACCTGGGAAATAAAAATCCAGGAGAAGAGTACACAATAGCAGGGGAGGTACTAACAACAACAATAATGGAAAGGATCTGGGTGTAGTCATATCAGATGACCTAAAGGTGAGTAAGCAATGTGAGAAGTCAGTAAGGAGAGCCAGGGGATACTGGGATGCATAGGGAGGGGCATCACAAGTAGAAAAGGGAAGTGGTTATCCCTCTATACAGACAGTTGGTGAGACCCATCTGGAGTACTGCATGCAGTTTTGGAGACCTCATCTACGCAAGGACATAGACAGGATGGAAGCAGTCCAGAGGAGGGCAACTAAAATGGTGCAGGGTCTATATCAGAAACCATATGAAGAGAGACTGAGAGAGCTTAATATGTATGCCCTTGATGAAAGGAGGGACAGGGAGGACATGATAGAAACTTTTAAGTACCTCAAGGGAATCAAACAAAGTCCAGGAGGGTAGCATCTTTCAGAAAAAAGAAATGTAAGAACAAGGAGTACACTTAAAGTTAAAGGGGGGATTACCTAGGGGTAATGTGAGGAAATTCTTTTCACGGAGAGTGGTGGACACATGGAACCGCCTTCCTGGAGAGGTTGTGGGGTCTAAAACAGTGGTGAATTCAAACATGCATGGACAGACACAAGGCAATTATAGTGGGGGTTGCAGGAAGTAGGCTGTTGGTTAACTAGAATCTGCAGCTTATCCAGTAGGTAGGGAAATGGGTAGACTGGGTGGGCCAAGTGGTCCTTATCTGCCATCAAAGTCTATGTTTCTATGTTTCTATGAGGGTCTTCAAAACTGCACACAGTACTCCAGATGGAGTCTCACCAACTGTCTGTATAGAGGGATAACCACTTCCCTTTTTCTACTCGTGATGCCCCTTCCTATGCATCCCAGTTTCACCCTGACTCTCCTTACTGACTTCTCACATTGCTTACAAAACCTTTGATCATCCATTTCTGTTGTTGTTAGTACCTCCTGCTATTGTGTACTCTTCTCCTGGGTTTTGTTTCCCAGGTGCATTACTTTACACTCTTTGCATTGAATCTAAGTTGCCATATATATGACCATTCCTCCAACCTTGTCAAGTCCCTTCTCATCCTTTCTATCCCCTTGTATCAACTCTGTTACAGATCTTTGTGTCATCTGCAAAGAGGCATACCTTTCCTCCAGACCCTCTGCAATGTCACCTATAAAGATGTTAAAGAGGACTGAACCCAGCACTGAGCCCCGAGGTACTCCACTACTGACATCCTTTCTTTGGAATGTGTTCCATTCACTATTACCTTCTGTGTCCTGTTTTGCAGCCAGTTTGCTACCGGCTACCACCCTGGGACCCACTGCCAGGCTGGCTAACTTGATTATTAATTTTTGTGTGGGACTGTGTCAAATGCCTCGCTAAAGTCTAGGTAGGCCATATCCACAGCCCCTCCCTAAGTAGAAGATATTCATTGAAGAATTAGTATACTGCAAATAGGGGATATGCAATGTGTTGACTCAAAATATGCAATTTATCTTCAAGTGTCAGGGACAGGGCCATAAGTGTGTCTGAGCCGTGAGTGAGTTATGGCCCACACACACGCAGTGATAAATACTGTAGCTTACTTAGACTCAGGCCATAGTACAGTCAATATATACAATTATAGTTTATATGTTATAGCTTTTAAATCTGTGATTTGTTTGAAGATATTGCTGCTTTTCTATGATTTTTAACTGCTGACCCCAGTGCTGCACTAGGCATTGTGATGTCATCAGCGTTGTTAAAGCTTCCCTTAGATTAGTTCAGTATTCCACTGCAATGACAGTAAATTAAAAAATAGCCATTGTGATGACAATAACAACATATTTTGATATGTTGTTGCTACTGATATCAGTGTTAAGTGATATAGGGATATGCCATGGGCTGCCTAGAAATAAACAATTAAATTCTTTCCTCAGGTTTTGACCTCTATTGACATCATGAGCAGCAGAGAGATGAATGGCTCTATAGAGGTCAAACTTCAGGAAAAAATAATTGTTTATTTCTAGGCAGCCCATGATATCTCTACTGTCTACAGCTGTCAGAATAAAACTCTTGATTATTTACCTGTGCCTTTTTACAGATAAATATTTATCTCTTTCTTTTCCACTTTTTTCACAACTATGAGTATCCATGCATCTTTTGTGGGATGATGCAATGATGATGGTACATGTTAATGCAAAATGGGGTCTCTATTGGATGGCCATGAACCTTCAGTGCATGAATGGTGTACTGAGAGTCCAACCTCAGTGCAGAGCTTACATGCTCAAACAGGAGGTGAGAGATCTTTGGGTGCCTGTGGATCTGTGTCTAGTGAGAGGACGGTGCCTCAAAAAATAGACATTGGTTGGTCTGCATTGCATGGCCTACTCAATTATGACTGCAGGAAATGTTATCGCTTTGTCTGTCAGTGAAATTGTAAGTGGAAGTATTAAACATTGGATGTGGCGCTAATACAGCTGGTGGTGTACTGAAGAGTCTGTTTCAGTTTGAGATCACCACACAACCTGGAGGGGTCCAGTGACTCAGCACAGGATAGACAATTCTTTTTTTTTTTATTTTTAGTTAATGTATTTTACTGAATTTTCAATACAGTAATACAAAAAACATATTAACTTACTACATACATACACAATCTCTCCCCCAGCAGAAGAAATTATACCGTGACATGGTACACATGGTGGAAATATACTACAGGTTGACTTCAGATCAGTTACTATCACTGACTCTATTGTAATCCACTCTGGTGAACAGAGCCTCTTAACTCTCCCATCTCTTTCTATAAGACTGGTATATGTTCCTCTAAAGAGGTTAATATCGGTTCAAGTCTCAAGATTTGCAAAATCTCCTGGTGATATTCTACCACAATGGATATATTATCATCCATCCACTGTCATAAAATAATTTTTTAGTGACCACACTAATTAATATGAAGTGAAGTTTTCTGTGCCACACCAGCGTATGAGTGTCAAAACCAAGAAATATCTGTCCCTCATGAAAGTGCCTTGCAGCCCCAGCAGTGGTTTCAATACCATCTGGAAGGATGGTCAAATTGGCTGTGCCTTGGAGCAGTCCCATAAGATGTGCAGAAGAGTCCCCTCTCATGTCACACATCTAGTGCAAAGCAGAGAGCTATAAGATCCTCTTTATAAAGCTTTTGAGTGGCATGGTACATATTTTGTAAAATGTATGCTGCATAAGGCAATAACTGGTTAAACAACTAAAAAAAAACTGTCCCATTTGATAATCTTATGTGTTTTAACCTGAATGGTATTTCACTGCTTTTTGAGTAGGATTCCAACTCAAGGCTTAGGGCCAGTAGTCAGAGCTGGAACCATATCAATGTGGCATGGAGTCTCTAGGGATAGTACACTGCTGCAATATGGTATATTTTTGTTGGGACAGGTCCCTAGTTCATGTTTTAAGCCCAGCTGCTCGCTGTCTTCACCTTTTATGCCCATGTAAGGTTAGGTGGGGGGAACTGGTGACTGCTCTTGAGCATGGTTTTGCCTGCCCCTAAGGTATAAAGGGTGAGATTTTGGAAGTGAGGAGGCCAGCAGGCGACTGTTCTACAAGTGGGACTGGGAGTTCAATCCCCAACCCAGGAGTGTGGCCTAAGCTCTGCAACATATGGGAATCACTCAGGTGTACAGGAGGGAGGTTGTCAGGAATGTGGCTGCTGGGATGGGATCCCACGTACAGAGGAACTGAAGTTTGACCCACCTCGTGCTCTGCAGCACCATGGCGGGTCTGGAGCCTCATCCTTTATGTGTGGAATAGGTGATGGGGGCACTTTGGTGGTGGGAGTGTTGTGGTGTGGCCCTGTTGGTGGCAACACTGATGGGCCAGACTTGAGTGGCATGCCATCTTTGTTTTGGTGGCCTGCCAGGAGTGAGTGAGCACTGGTGCCCACTTTTCCTGTGTTTATCTAGATCTGGGACTGAGGTGGGCCCAGCCACAGAACAATGAAGCAGGTTGGTAGAGCTAGTAATGTTTGGGAGCCACCTGCATTTGTAAGAGCCCCTGAGTGTAGGATGGCCAAGTGGAATTGTTATTCATGCAGCATTTTGTGAACAGCCTAGTTGGGTACCAGGGGCAAAGCATTCAAAGGATCCCTTGTCTGTGAGGTCTAGTTTCCTGCTCGAGTTTCTGAGCCCTCCCGGCTCAGTTTGTAAGTCGAGCCCATTCATCAGCCTGCTCTGGCCCCAGGTTTGAGCTGCGCCTTGTGCTTAGAAGTAGAATGTAGTGGCAGCTTTGTGCCTGTCCCAGTTGCCTCAGCTCCATGGAGCTGTTCAGTTTTATTTTTAAATAAATTAATTTTAATTCTTTTAATTACAGTGCTCCTGCTCTATGTCCATGCCTCTTTGCCAACCATCTTCCCCTGAGAGCTCCAGGATCGTACCTGTCTGCTGCCTTGCTGTTTGTGCTTTTGTCACCTGGTTTGCATCATTTCTGGTAGTGGCTTCTGGGACACCTCTCTGGTCATCATGCAGGTAGGCCAAGCAATTTTGTATTTCTTGTGGATGGATTTTCAGCTTGTGTCCCCCTCGGTAGATTTTACACAGGCCCCTAGACATGAGCTGGAGGGAGGGTAACAAATGTGGGGGCTCATCCAGGATCTGCTTGATTCAACAGTGGTGAAGCCTGGACATCTTTGGGGGTTTGCAGCACCTGTGGAGTCCTGAGGACAGTATTTGTGCTATTTCAAGGAGCTGCCATTTTGGCTGGTTCTAGCCCTCAGTGACTTCCCATCTTGGTTATGGTGATGAATATTAATGAATCTTATCCAAATCACCCCTGTCTGGCTTCTGATTGGCTGGAGGAGAGCACATAATTTGAGGGGCACTCTGTCAGTCGCCATCTTGGATTGAGTCATTCTGGATTGATTTGTGCCACGAGTGCTGCCATGGCTGAGAAATCTGCTGCAGATGGCGCAAGCTCTGGTTCCTGCATCTCTTCTGTTATGGCTCTGGACAACTACAGGGCATGGAACAGCTAATGACTGGTGTGTGTGGTGGAATTCCAGGGAGTGAGGGTAGTCCACCTACCCTAGTGTTTGGCCTGTGCCAGAGGGCCACTGCCTAGCCTCTTTCTGTTACCTTCTTATTCAGCTACTTGGACTTGGCCATCAGTACCATCAGAGGGGATGGCTTTGCTGTTGTCTACTAGAAACTTGGACACCTGGGAAGAGACTAGGTCAGCATTTCCCCTGTGAAGCCTTCTGCCCGTGTGCCTGATGTTGTAGTGGAGTTTGTGGAAGAGAAGGTCAAGTATGGTGGGGTAGGGCAACAACATCTGCCCAGCCCTTCCCTCCATCACCTGCTGAGACTCCCATGGCAGAGGGAGAGTGTGAGGTAAGCTTGCTAACCCTTCTGAACCCCAGAGCCCAGGGGCCAGCCCATGCTTCCTCACACCGCCAGAGGCAGAAAGGTTTCATCCAAATTAGAAAAGGCCTCAGGGATAAAGACTCCAGTTGTTGTGGAAGCCCAGAAGAAAAGCATGATGCTGAGTATGTTGAACCACCTCTTTTGCCCCTGGACAGGCACCACATAGTTATACATTTGCAGACCAAGATATCCACAGAGCCATTCCCTGGCCATACTGTAAGCCAGTTCTCACCTTGCCAGATACCATCCCTCACCTCCCATTGATGTCTAAGAGCTTAAGAGTGAAGATGGATGGACTGTTGAGTACCGATCTGATGAATGTATGACACAGGACAGGAGTCTGGTTGAAGCATGGTCAAGTCCAATGGAGCAGTGTGAGACAGATTATGGAGTGGTCCCAGATGGAACAGTGGGTCCAGCACAGACATCATCTGTAATACCCTGAGAGGATTACCTCTACATGTCAGAACACCTGTGGGACATTATGGAAGCGAATAGGGTGGGCTGGGTTTTCCAGAGAATGATCAACAACTGCAAATAAGGAATAATGAGTCCAGACTCCCTCAGAGGAGGTAATCTGCCATGCTCATTCCCTATGCCACTCAACAGTATGGGTTGGATGGACCATCTTAAGCATTTTGTCCTGATATAATATGTGGCGGCAGCAAATGAAATATTACATCATCTCTGTGGATTCTTTCTCCAATTAATTGACCAAACTGGATCCGAACTACTGTACTACTACCCCCACGGTGATGGACCCACTATCTGATCAGGAGCATCCGTGGACTAGTGCTATTTTGCCAGGACTGCCTTGTTTAAAGCTGTTGAACTTTTGGTGAGTTGATTTGCATGTTACTGTTCTGATTATTTGTTTTTCAACCAACCTGTACAGGTAAGAAATCAGAGCCCAGAAGTTTCAACTAAAGAGACTGTGCCACTGGACCTGGACTTTGGGGCTGCTTCTGAGGCTGTACCTTTTATGGTATAAAAATGTCAGTTAAGCAATTGTTTTGGGAAAAAAAGAAATCAAAGTGGAGAAAATGGTGAGGAGTTTGTGAGGCATGTATGGGGATTGCTAGGGGTGTGTGTGTGTGTGTGTGTGTGTGTGTGTGTGTGTGTGTGTGGGCATGGTGTGAATGATGTGCCTGGTGACAGTGTGGGGTTCTCAGCTGTTACAGTTTGTGTCCTAGCAATATTGTTTAGTATTAATTCTGCTGAGGATCTGCTGGGGGCCTAAAAGTTTGAATAGGCTCCACTTACTCTGTTTAATCTGTACTGGCATTCATAAGGTGGGGAAGTCATCAGGTAGAGTGCGCATATGCTTGATGCCCCTACTCATAGCTCACTGGTCCCCATTCCCCAGAGGGAATGGTTTAAAGGGAAAGAGTGTAAGCCTCCATTGGTTTGGGGCTTACTAAAGTTACGCTCTCTCTTTCCTCCATTTGTGCCCATGTAAGGTTAGGTGGGTGGGGCTGATGTCAGCCCTTGGGTGTGGTTTTGCCTACCCTTAAGGTATAAAAGGTGAGTTTTCTGGGAAGTGAGGAGGCAGGTGGGAGACTTTTCACAAGTGGCGGGGGTTTGTTCTCAGGCCTGGGAGTTGGCCAAAGCTCTGCGGCATATAGGAACCACTCAGGTTTACAGGAGGGAGGTTGTCAGGGAATGCGGCCAGTGGGATGGGACCCTGCATACGGAGGGAGCCGCAGCCCAGAGGAACTTGAAGTTTGACTCACCTTGTGCCCGTGGCACCATGGTGGGTCTGAGGCCTGATCCTTTATGTGTGAATAGGCAGTGTGGGTACTTTGTGTCAGCCGCATTGTGGCATTCCGGTTGGTAGTAGAACTAATGGGTCAAACCCATGTGGCATGCCGTTGTTGTTTTAGTGGTCTGCCAGGAGCAAGTGAGTGCTGGTGCTCACTTTTCCTGTGTTTATCTTGGTCCATGATAGGGATGGGCACACCATAGGCCCAATGCAGCAGGTTGATTGGTTTAGTAATGTTTGGGAGCATTTGTAAGAGCCCC
This sequence comes from Neoceratodus forsteri, assembly GCA_016271365.2. NCBI lineage: Eukaryota > Metazoa > Chordata > Ceratodontiformes > Ceratodontidae > Neoceratodus > Neoceratodus forsteri. Next base: position 1,556,339,474 of record CM057453.1, on the reverse strand, counting down.
TGAGTGTAGGATGACCATGCTAAACTGTTTTCATGCAGCATTTTGTGAATGGCCTAGTTGGGTACCAGGGACAAAGCATCTAGGGAGTCCTGGTTTGTGAGGCCTAGGTCACTGCTCAAGTTTCTGAGCCCCCACCCTGGCTCAGTTTGTAAGTGGAGCCCATTCATCAGGCCTACACCTGCCCCAAGTTTGTGCTGCAGCCTTGTGTTGCAGAAGTAGAACATAATGTCAGCTTTGTGCCTGTCCCTGGTTGCCTCCAGCCCCATTGAGCTGTTCAGTTTTATATTTAAATAAATACATTTTTATTCTTTTTAATTAGGAGTGCCCTGCTTTATGTCTGCACTGCTTTGCTAACCATCTTTCCCCTGAGAGCTCAGGATTGTACCTGTCTGCTGCCTTGCTGTTTGTGCTTTTGCTGCCTTGGTTACATCATCTGTGGTAGCGGCTCCTGGGATGCCTGTCTGGTCATCATTCAGGTAGGGCAAGCAATTTTGTATTTCTTGTGGATGGATTCTTGGCTTATGCCTGTCTGGTCAAAGGTCCTGCTCCTGGCAGACCACTAAAACAACAACGGCATGCCACATGGGTTTGACCCATTAGTTCCACTACCAACCGGGAATGCCACAATGCGCTGACACAAAGTACCCACACTGCCTATTCCAGTAGATTTTTTGCCAGGCTCCTAGACACGAGCTGAAGGGAGGGTTCATTGTAATGCATAGGGTGGTGATTGCTGCACCAGGGGCATTGTCTACGTTGAGGCAGACATATGCCTTACTTGCATATATGTGAAGATTTCTCTGTTTCAAGTTTAATTCTGGTTTGCATCTGATGGAAAGTGGCCCAGCCTTCCCCATGTGTGAAGTGTCTGGATTATGCCTTTATCTCTTTAGTCTTTTATCAGAATCTGCTTCCCTTCTATTTTAGAGTTTTGTCACACTGGTTGCTCTAGTAATGTCCCTGGTGTGGATTTTAGGATACTACAGAGCTGTCTAAAAGTAGAGATAGAAGCCCCCAGGTATGTTACTCAGTGGCTTGGGCAATTTGCCTTTTGTTGTGAATAAGAGGGCTTTAGACTGATGCCTTGCTCTTTGCAAAGTATTCTTCAATTTCCAGCCATTGGGGAATGTATAAAGCATGAGAGGGCTCTTGGGATGCCTGCTGTCTGAAGTAATTTGCCTTATGACATGGAAATTGGTTACAAATTCTGGGAAGCCTAGGCCACCTTTAGATTAGCTGCTACCAACTTTAATTAAGCTTATATGGGCCTTTTCCTTGCCAGAGGAATGTTGAGAATAAAGTACATATTTTCTTAAACCATGATATTGGCAGTGAAATATCCAGCATGTTAATGGGTACATAATCCTTGGAAGAATATTCATTTTAACTGTGCTGATGCACCCAGAGAGACAGGGTAACCCCTTCTACTTATTGATGCCGTGTTTGAAAACTCTGAGGAGGACATTAAAGTTTTCTTTGACCATTTGTATGAAAGAAACCAAGACCCTAATTCCCAGATACAGCAGGCTCATACTCAAACAGTTCAATCCTAAATGTTGGGTCCCATCATCTGGTGTGATAATTGAGGGAGTAAGATAGTATTCCTAATGTTTTCCCAATGTGTAAATGGTAGTTGTATAGTTCCTCAAATTCTTGGATTTCTGTAAGGGCCACTGGCAAGGAAAGTGAGGGTGGGGGGTTAGGGTTAGGACATACAGGAGTGTATAGTATGCAGATAGTGTCATTTTTACTGTTTGGTGCCAAATTGTATGCCCAGGATGATTGGGTTCTGATTAAGCCATACCACCAGAGGTTCCAAATATAGATTAAACAAAAATGGGGACATGGGTCTTTCCGATGGGTGCCATTCCTCGGTGAAACTCAGATGACAATAGCTGGTTACAGCAGGCACGAGCTGCAGGATTCGAGTATAACAGTTTTACCCATTGGACATATTCTTGGGGAATTCCATGATTTTCCATAGTTTTAAACAGAAACGTCCAGTTGACCCTGTCAAAGACTTTTTTCCACATCCAGGGAGGCTAGCACATGAGGGTGCCTCCTGCCCTGATGCAGAAATGATATGAGCGAGTTTCTTGAGATGGTCCAAATAGACCCTCCATAAATCCTACCTGCTTTGCTCCTATCAGTGGAGACCAAACTGCCCATAGATGTAAAGTCAGTGCCTTAACTAGAATCTTAAAATCTATGTAGAGGAAAAATATGGAACAATAGTTGGCTACTCTATTAATATCCTTCCTGATTTAGCCAAGACCAGAGTATAGCTTGCCTCAGTGTAAAAGTCTTTAAGGTGTTTAAGTAGAGATCACTTTAGTATTTTATAGAAATTAGTGGACAGCCCATCGGGCCCTGGAGCTTGTCTGCAGTCATTGTCTCTAAGGCAGCTTCTAACTCCTCCACTGTAGTAGGATGTTTAAGTATTTCTTGGCTGCCATCCTCAAAATGGGTCATGGCAGGGTATCTGATAAGTACTTCTGTATTTGACCATCTAATGGCTCCACCCCTAAGGAATGCAGATGCTCATAGAAGCTTTGAAATTCCTATACAGTCTCCCTAGGTCTGGTAATGAGCTGGTGGTTGTGGGCCTGTGTGATGTATTTAACGGTTTGTGATGTTTCCTGGGCTTTTAAGCATATAACCAACAACTTCCAGCTTTCTTCCCTTGGGAAACATAATTAACTTTAGCTCTGAAAAGGGTAATTTCAGCCTGCTGTTTATTAAACTTGTGGTATTGTTCACACAGAAGGTATAGTTGCTGCCTATTGATGACTGTGGTATTTACAGAGAACTGGTTTTCCACTGGTCGATTTGTTTCAGGAGCTCCCCTGCTTTTGTCTAAATTTTTTTCTTTTTTGAGGTAATACAAATCATTTCCTCCAGAATGGCACACTTATATGTACACCACACTGTATCTTTCTGTGACACTGTGCCTTGATTTTCTGAAAACAATCTCTCTGTAAAGTCTTTAAGGTGAGCAACAGTTTTTTTTTTTCTGTTTTTTGTATTGAGGATGTTATTGTTTATCCCCAGAATTTGTTCACTTTGGACTGAGGGTTTATTATGACAGCCAGCTGTACTGGGGTGTGATCGGAGATCACTTGTAAGAGGATTTCCATGTGCCAGAGCCCTGTAATAAGTTTTGGTTAGAGGGAACACATCAGTCTATGAGCTGGTGCCATGGACATTGGAAAGAATGTGAACTCCCTTTAAGAAGAATGGAGTATTCTCCAGGGCTCAACTAAATTAAGGGAGTCCTGTAGTTCCTGCCGAGCTCACTTACTGGGTTAAACCTGGTGTCTTGGTTGTTCTGTCCTATCCAAGTCAACATCTAATATGGTATTCTAATCCCGGTAGTAAGAATGGGGCTGTTAGCCCATTTGGTCAAATGCATCATTAGAAAAGTAAAGATGCCTGGCTGTTCCTTATTAGGTCCACAAACATTTGTTAACATCACTTTCTCCTTCTCTAGTATGCCCTTCAGTATAATGAACCTACCATTTGTATCTGTAATTTCTCATAAAATAGTAAAGGAGTGGCCTGGCTATCAAGATGCCTACCCCAAATCTTTTATTATTCATCCCAGTGCCATATACTTGCCTTACCAGGACTACTGAGGAATTGGATATAAGTGGTGAGGTGAGTCTCCTGCAGGAAGACCATGGAAGGGCTAAATCATTATAGATGTGTGAGAATCCTGGACTGTTTACTGGGTGAGTTGGCCCTTTATATTTCAGGCAATGAATTTCATAGGTGGCTTAGCCATAAAATCTTAGCTAGATTGCATCTTTTATGTAAGCCTCTCTCTAACCAGGCTCTAACTTTATGAAACTTAGTGCTCTTCATGCTCTATTGGACATCCTGCTGTAGGATATACTATGTTAGTCCGAAACTTGGTATCCTAACCCTGAAGATACCAAGCTTATGGTCCCAAAATGACAAATACTGCAGGACTCGGATGTCTAACAATACAATGTCGGACATCCCACTAGCACAAACACACCTCAGTACCCTCATGCCCACACCCCCTAACTAATATAACAAACTCCAAGGGAGAGTGGACCTCGGAGTAAAATGATATCAGTTACGGGGCAAAATTACTAAAGGTCCATAGCCAGAACCAGAATCAGAGCCTCCCAGGGTACGCTGGCTGAGCTGCCAGAGGTTTAGCCCTCCACACCACCTGGGCAGCTCAGCCAGCTTCCAGATCTGATGCTGCTTTGTAAACCATCACCAGGGGAAGGTAGCAATATCCATGTCCACCTTCCCACAACACCATCGGGCATGAATCCACCGGGATTCACAGTGTCGGAATAGTACATCTGTTGGGCAATACTGACTGGGCAAGTGAGCGTCGGGATAATGATCCATGGGATCTTATAAAGTACCATGCTGGATAGGAAATATGTCCTTTTGCTACTCCCATTAGATACTAACCTCCTCCCTGCCCCTCACCTAGCACATACGACAAACATCCCCCTCCAAGAGCTGCCCTCCCTCAACTATGTCTCTAGCGCCTGAAAAGCTAAGGTCAAAGTGGCCCAATGTCTGTTCTCCATGTCCGTACAAGGTGGAGACATCTCCAGTCCTGACAGTAAAACCTCACTGAACAATTAAAGAGAAAAATTGAACACTCCAGTATTTAAACCAATGCTATGCTGTTATGCTTTTTTTATATAGCTTTGCTCTTCCATGACCACCTATGCCTTTCTTCTAGCCCCATTCAGCTACCAACCCCATCAGCCGCTAGCCCTATTGTCTTACTGGTGTGGATCCACAAGGAGCAGGGTCCAAGGTCTTAATGGGCAATCACACATGGCAACAAAAGACTAGTATTTTCCTGTTTTCTCATGTCCCAGCCTAGAGCTGCAGCTTACATGGTGGGAGCTTGCATGTGGAGGCTTGGAAATGCTCCCAGAACCACATTCTCCCTCCACCCTCCTGGCATAGCATCAGTCCCCCAGACCTCTGCTCTGACACCCAGCCTCCACCGGTGTCAGCCAAAAGTGAGGAAACTTGCCTCCCCACTCGGAGAGATGAGAGCAGCTCAGCAGCTACTACTATTATCTCCAGCCTCTCCCCTGGCCAACCCCAGCTGTTCGAGTCGCTCCTGAACTTGGGTCACTGGTGTGGTGTGAGGTGTGGCATCCAGCACCTCAACCCTCAGCACCACAGGCGGCTACATTACACTTAGTTGAGGGAGGATGAGGGTAAGATTCCCCAACCTCCTGAATCACATTATCAACCCTAACTGTGATTAAGACACTCTATTAATAGTCCCAGTGTTGTTAAATCATGACACTAATAAACATTGCAACTTTATTTTATTTTATTTATTTCATGGTTCAGAAATAACCTTTGAGCAAGGTGCTAGTTTTCAAAGGTTCCACGTCAGTATTAAACAATACAATACATACATACATTTATACATACATAAATTATAAGAACTTCAGTTCACAAAAAAAAATAGAAGGAGGACATTTACAAGGTAGGGAATAATTTAGGCAACACCATGTACAGTCACCAATAACTTGACAAATAGCGAGTAAGGGATAATTCAACCATGGCAATGCTCAGGCAATGAATTATTTGACTTATAGCAGATGCCTAAGTTCAGAGTGCCCCTGACACAATGAGTAAAGTAAACAAATGGTCACTTTATTGTTCAACTGGTATAGTAAAATACATCATTCAGTTTGAAAAACAAGTGCAAGGCAGCCTGGTGGGTAGGCTCCATCAAGGGGCAGCAGTCTAGAGGGTAGGCTTAGACCAGGAGTTGGGAGGGCTTAGATGAGGAGGAGGTGAGCAACAAGACTCTGAGAAGAGCTAGGCAGCAGGTCAGCAGAGTCAGCTCATACTGGGCATATGATTCTGGCTAGGGAAGGATGGGGTAGTTGAGGCCTAGAACTGGCCAGAATTGACAGGCAAAATCCTGCACTCACAAGATACAGTTTCAGTGAGGAAGTGTTTGAGGTCAGTTTTGAAAGAGTGAAGAATATCTGTTTAATAAAGATGTGGGGACTTCATTTAGCAAACATGGGAACCTATCATAAGGACCGCTGTCCCAATGAGCTTTCATAGAAGGGAACAGAGAGAAGACTATGGGATATGCCAATATGTCTGCTCATAGAGAGCAGGTGTGTGCTAGGTTATCCACACCTAGGATGAGTCTGCACACTTTGTTAAGGGCAGTCTCTACACATTTAAGAGCAGTGTCTGTAGCTGCACCATAAACTACCAAGCCGTAATTGATGAGTGTCAGAGTAGAGCTAGATACTGTCAGTCGGAGGCAGATGGTGCAAGGAATTTTTGTGTCTATGAAGGATTCCCAGCTTAATGTTGACAGCTTTACAACCTGGTCGATGTGTTGAGTGAAGCACAGGATGTCATCAACAGTTACCCCAGGTATTTGAAAGACTGTACCTGTTCAAGAGGGTCAGCCTTGTTATTGGGGATGGTCAGAGCAGGGTGCTTTTTCCTGAGCTGGTGACTGGAGATCAGCATAGTTTTAGTCTTCTTACAATTAAGGAGCAGTTTCTGAGTGCTGAACCACTCTTCTAGACAGTAGAAGGTAGACTGTAGTTCTCTGTGGAGTTGATCAGGCTGGTTGCTACTACCAAGGATGATCGCATCATCAGCGTATAAAATTATTTTACTCCTGAAGGCATCTGGAAGGTTATTTTGGACAAGCTAAATAGTAGCGCCCAAATATGGAGCCTTGAGGGACCCCAAAAGAGGCATTCCTTGCAGTTGAGATAGTGGAGCTGATTTTAACACTTTGGGACCTGCATGACAGGTAGTTCTTGAACCACATGACTCCTTCTGGGGCCACCCCAGGGACAGCAGTTTCTGAAGTATGATAGGATGATTGACAGTGTCAAAGGCTTTAGTGAGATCTATGAAAATAGATCCCACTAACTTGCCACCATCCGTAGCCTTATGCACAGTCAGAGAATTCTACTAAAGCAGTGGCCGTGCAATGGCACTTCCAGCCGTGCTGCTAGGGACATTGCAAACCATATTTCTGAGGGTACCCAGTGAGCTGATCAGCAATTATTCTCTCCAATGCTTTTGAGAGATGGGAGAGAACAGAAATAGGCCTGTAGTTTGTAGTGCATGAGCGATCCTCTTTTATGAACTGAGGTCACTAGGGCCTGCTTCCTTACAGATGGGAATCCAGCCAAGGCAAGTGATTTAGTGAAGATTTTGATTATAGGGTTATTACTTCACCAGAGCCATAGCCACCAGCTTCATGTCAATATTGTCACTACCAAGCGGGTTTTACCCAGTACCTTCGAACATATTTTCCAGCCTCATTGGAGGTGACACATTTGAAGTAGAAGTTGGGATGGCAGAGATTGTCATATGACATTAACAGGGTTTGTTCAGTGAAATTAAGTTAGTCAGGTGGGAGTACAGAGCTCATATCAATGAATGCAATATTGAAAGCTTGACTATGGTGAAAGGATACAAAGTTAGTGTACCATTCAAGTTAAGCATTGTAGGGTGCCTCCTATCATCTTTACCAAGAAGATCTTTATATTCTCCCAAAATCATTTTCCATTACCCCAGTTCCTGTCCAACTGTTCTTTATAATATTTAACTTTAGCAAGTCTTGCTAGATTTGTACACTTATTGGGCACTGCCCTGTACTTCTGAAGGGCTACCAGATTACCATAACTTTTGCCCTGCTCCAAAGGTTATCTCTGGCCCTCATTTCATCTAGAAGATCCCTTGTGATCCACCCATTTGAGGTTCCCCTGACCTTTCTTTTCCACAGTGGTGCATAGATGTCACAGATTGCAATGAACCTAGTTGAGAAGTAGTTAAGGGTGCTGTCTATATCCTTAGCGTCGTCAATGGAAGACCAATCAACTAAAGACAAAGCTTCTTTAAACACGCCTAATTTCCCCTCTTTAATACCCTGCTCCAGATGGTATGTGGAAATTTTCCTCGATTCACCCAAGTACATATAACTGAAGAATGATCGCTGAGACAGTCAGAGAGCACTTCAACATTCTTGATTCTAGTAGGGCAACTTGACAGGACCCAGTCTAGTAGGGTGCCCTGCCGTTGTAGTTCATTCTTGTATGCTTGGAGATCATTTGTGTGAGGTACATGCTGGCGACCTGATCCTTCTGGTCAGAGTCCTTGGAGTGCCAGTTAATGCTGAAGTCACCAGTAATGATGACTTCAGTTTTCCTCTCAATGTTGGAGATGGCTTCCAGGACCAGGCCTAACCCCTGTTTGGTCTTAGTTGGGGAAGGTAAATGGACACGATGGTAAGCAGCTTGCTGTGGCTGCAAATAAGTGGTTCTATGTGATAATGGTGACAGCCAAAGAAGCGATCCACCGTGCAATTAATCAAACACCGAAAATCAATTTTAGGCTTTGGATCCAGCAGCACACAACAAAAGCGGTACCAGGGACTTGTATTTTTTATGTTTATGCAAGGTTGCACCACTGCACACACCCTGTGAAGCGACTGCCCCTACCTAAAAGTTCTTAACTCCAGAGGGTGCATGTCGAGGTGAGAAAACATACAAAAAATTAAATTCGAGCCAGGCAGCAAAAACAAACCTGTGCCTGTACCCGAACCTGGCACTCTAACTACCAAAGCTGTGAGCTGACCTGCTACACCATGGGGCCAGCTTGGCAGCCCTACTGCAGTGCCACATCTCCTCCCACCCTTCACCATGTGCCGCCTGCTCCCACCTCCCTCACAGCGTGTACATGTAGCGTACTTCCTGTCACTACAGGTCACCCATCCCCAATCTGGTCTCTTCCCTCATCGGTAGCCCTTGACAGATGCCACAACTGAGTCGCCTTTGGCGGGTCAATAAATTGCGTGTCGCCCACATCACTGCCACCTAAATAAGTAGTTTCACTGCAAGCAGCTCTAGTCACCAGTAGTACCAGTGATAAGCAACACATTTCCTTTGATCGATTCCTTAACTGTAAATCTGTAACTGTAAATCATAATACAAAAAACTGAGCTGTGCTCTTTTTATACTGTAAGAATGTAACTGGGAGGAGTAGCCTTTATGTCTGCATCCAGTCTAAGTATTTTATAAAGAGCCTCCCTTGCACAGTACCTGCTCTGTCATGCATTGGAGGATGGGCTCTCAGATTCAGTAAATGGTCAAGACCCTATACACCATCCATTTGCAGTGACAAGTTTGGAGCAATCTTGATCTGAATACCCCCTGCTTTGAAGTTTACTGATCCACGATGAAGAAAATTCTTGCAGCTGCTTGTTGCTCCAGGTGGGAGAAAGACCCAGTCATGCACTGCCCATGGTGACCTTTGCCATGTTGATGTGCCACCTGTTTCTGTGTCCCTTGTCATTCAACTGGATGGTGCCAAGTACTGTATTGTGCTGAAGTCTGATCACTTTATGGTTTCCTCCTGCAGTTCCCTGAGGTGGAAGCATGGCATCGGAGGGGGGTGTTGATAGCAGGAAGTCAGTATTTCAAGGTGGCCACTTGAATGTTGCTGCTTAGCACTTGATGCAGCTCCTTGCTGATGGCACCTGTTGTACTCACCATGGGTAATCAGTTAGCCCTCTCACTACCACTGCTTAATCACCAACTACTCCTCCCATTAAGTTCAGAGGGTTCAGTCAACTAAACAGCTAGTGTGACTGTAGCCAAATAAGAAACAGATCAAAGCAGTAATAGACAATCTCCTGTGTTCCATGGGCATGATATTTATATTTCAGGAGTTCTTTACTTAATTCTCCATACCCTCCCATTAATCTTTCTTCTTGGGTGCTGTGAAGAGCTTCAGTAGGACTGTGTGGAGCTGCTGAGCTGCAGCTGTGGATGATTCATAACTGTAGGTGCCATGCAGGAGGGTGATAACCAGTTTAGCAGGAACTGCACTCTGGATTTAACTCCACCTGAGTGGAGTTTGCGTTTCTATTTTGTAGGCTTTCTGCTCAAATTATTAATATAAAGGAAATATCTGTTATTGTTCCAGTAAAGGGACATTTGGGATCAAGCTGCCTGCTGGATTGCTATTTTATCTTGGAAGTTCAGGAGCCAGCAGATAATACCTCTAGGTCAATCCCTTTCTAAGCCATGGGTCTTAAGGCTTTATGGATCCTTTCGATTACATATTCTTGTCCAGAGCTTGGTGGAATGGCCATCAGAATGAAGGATCATTGAAGATTTGCCCTTCAGCCTTCTCTGGTATTCCCACTATTAGCAGATTATTGCATCTGCTCTGATTCTCCTGATCGTCAATGCACTCCTCTAACCTGGCAACTTTCCTTGAGTCTGATAAGTTCTTTCTCGTTCCTGTGTGATTTGTCCTCTAGAGAGCTCACATGGGCTTCAGTGTCCCCATTCAGATAGCGGGGAGTCTACCAATGATTTAACAGCTTACACATCTCCTATCAGATCTATGAGCATTAGTTTAATGGAAGCAATCTCAGCAAGAAAGGTACTGGTCAGCGAATTATCATTCAGGAGGTCTGGAGAAACTACTTGAAGAGATTCGGGCTTGTGTGTTTTGTGGCCTTGGACCAAGCCAGGATTAGTGGGCCTGCTGTGGTTGAGATGGGTTCTCAGCATTGGTTTGTGCCATTTCGTTAGCAGCAGTGCTCAGTTCCAGATGAAAGGTGTTTCATGAGCTGTCAGGACCATTTGTTGAGGTTCAGTGTGATTTAAGATGGTAAATATTTAGCTTTATTCGTGGCCCAATTAGGAGCTCACAGAGACACATCTACTGCAATCAGTTGCATCACCGGAAATTGGAACAGATGATTCAAATTAAGTCCTGGCTAAATAGTAGTCTGTGCTGGAACCCAAAAACATATTGAGTTCTTTATGATGCTCTTGAGGAAAATAAATGGTGATGATGCTCCAGGAGTAAAAATGCATTTGAATTTTTACTACAGGAGCATCATAAGAGAAATAAACACTGTTATTTGTAAAATGTATCCTCACAGTCATTGCATAAGTCTTTTTATCTCATCATTTTAAACCCATTCATATTGTATATGTGTATATACAGTAAAAAAAAAAAAATATATATATATATTTCTAAAATGGGTAGGAAAAATTCTCTCTGCTGGTTGGCTAAAAACACCACATGACCGGTATGGGTATATCAGAGCGTGACCGCACTCCTGCACTTACCCCCTCCAAAACCATTTTAGCCATTTTATTAGATAGATAACCCACTGTAGGGTTTGCAGTCATGGTCTGACATATGCACACCTCGGGTGGTTGAACGCACTCAGCCTGTGGCCACATGTGTCAATGCACACCAAGGCATGTGTATTGTATATCAGAGCATGACTGCACACCATTCTGTGGGTTATCTATTACATGTATATCTACATCTATATAGCTATCTATATATATATATATATATATATATATATATATATATACACACTATGGGCTGGATATTTAAACTACTGAAAAGTGCGCAACAGCAGAAGCAAGCGCCAGAAGTCACTTGCGCATGCTTGTCCGTCGCGATATTCAAACATGGAGCAAGGCCAGTGCGCAAGCAGCCAACATCTGAATATCGCAAAACTGCACCATAGCGCAACCAGGAAGGGAAGCTGAGCAGATATGATGTGCCATAGCGCAACCAGGAAGGGATGCTGAGCAGAAATGATGCGCCCATAGCGCACCAAGGCCAGCCCAGCTGAGCAGTCCAGAGGTGCTATAGGGCAAGCAAAGACACCCCAGCAGCACAGCAATGGAACTGCACAACCAGGGAGGTAGGCAGGGGCACACCACCCATGGTACAGATGGGCACAGGGACACACTGCCAAACCAACAATGTACCCACACCCCAAGCACAGCATAACTGGGAGGTATGGAGCAACCACTGGGCCATGGGGACAAGCAAACAAAGCACATCCAGTGTGCTACTGCAGCACACCTACCATCAACCCGAGACTGGCACACAAAGGGGGCGGAGCACCCCAGTGCTCAGCACACCCCGTGCACAGCACGCCCAGCACTGTGACCCCAAGACATCACCCATGCGCAATGACCAGCACACTGCAGGAACCCCAGGGCCCCGGAACACTGCAACCTCGTGAACCACAGAACCACACAAGCCAAACCCACCATGACCACCCAGCAGTGGGTGGTAGCGAACAGAAATACTGAGTGGAAGCCTCACCCACACCAGAGACACCGCCCACACCCGCACACACATACCCATGACCATACCACACCTGACACCATGCACACCACTGCAACTGAGCACCGATAGCCAGCTGCAAATCAGAGACCACCACAGCATTCATATCAAAATATAAATGTAATTAAGAAGCATAACGAGAACAACAAACACAAACATATGTACAAGGCAGGGTTGGGGGTATGGGTATAGTAGGGGTGGGTAAAGAGCAGGGTGAACAACTGGGAGGAGGGAAGGTGGGGTCCACTGATGACTAGCTACTGCCTGGCAGCCTGCCCTCCTACCGCCTGGTGCTGTGCCTGTGGCCTCCTCCAGCGCCGCATGCCATGCTGCTGTAGGTGGGAGGTAATGCATGGGTGTCCATCGCTACTTGTGTGAGCCTCTGCATGCCCTGCTCCAATAAGCACAGGATCCAGATACCTAGGACAAGGGAACAGAGTTAATGGCTGTGACTATCCACATCCCTGAATCCCACCCATCATGCATGGCATACAGCCAAGTGCCCGCTGTTGTGATGGACTGCACCCACCCACAGTGACCGTGCACAAGACAAGCCCAACCAGCCAGCAATGGCCATGTGTACCACTGCACACACACCACCCATGTCCAGCACAGCAAAACCAAGGCTGCCCAGTGACGTGGCTCGTGGTGGGATGCTGAGTGCCACAGCCATGTGCCCGGTGCATGCGGACCACCAGTGATGCACACACATACACTGCAGTGCCACTGGACAGTGATGACTGTCACATGTTGCATGCATGGTAGTGTTGTCCATGGAAGGTGTCCGTGCCCCCCCAGCATGCAATAGCATCCATGATGTAATGACACTCACCTCATCAAGCCGCTGCAGCAGGTGCTGCTGCGGCTGCGGCTGCTGCTGTTGCTGCTGCTGTGGCTGCTTGCACGCCTCCACCAGCCACCCTGGCACTGCCATCCCAGGCCTCAGCCTGTGCCCACCTCCGCACCTCCATGCCTGTGGGAGACAAAGGAAGAGAAACACATCAGTGAGATCCCAAAGCAGACAGCCCCTTGCCCCATTGAGTGTGCCTGCCCACACAACCAGACTCAAACAGCACACACCTGCAAACACCCTCACAGCAAACCACAGCCCAACCCACCCCATGTGCAGATTACACTACACAGTCACCCATGCAGACAATACGGTGCATACACAGCACACCCACCTGGCCTGGGCACAATGCCCCTCCTGGCACTGCGACCTGAGGGCGCAAGCAAGCACGCTCCCTCCTCTGCTGGTCACCATAGCGGTGCCTGCACTGCTCCGAGGTCCTCCTCCACCCAGTGGCCTGCTCCAGGGCAGCGGCGACCTGCTGCCACACATGGGTGCATGGCACCTGCAGGGCACTCCTCAAACAGTGAGTCATAGTGAGGCTCCACCACAGCCACCAGGTTAGCTAATTCCAAAGCCCCCATTGTGGTGCTCTCCTGTGTGCCATTTTCAAAATGTACAGTGGCAATATGGCGCTCCATGATGCGGCAACCCCAAGTGAAATGTTGTGCAATACAACTCCATCACTGCCTATCGCACTGTTTGGACAATGCCATCGGTCCACATCACGCTGTCACCGAACAGTGCGATAGAGCTGTACACATGGCAGATGTACAGTGCCAGGGGGCAAGGTCGGGCACAAGGTCATGAGTCAGTGGTGCAAGACCACGCACAGCGCCATCGGATGTCCACACATCCTGGGTGATCGACACCTGCGTGCCAGTGCCACAGTGGACTATTGCACAGTACTGCCACAGCGCCATATGGTGACCAGAGCTGTGGCGCCATTGGCACAATGGTGGCCGTGGCCTGAATAGCTGATCACGCACAGCACGTCATCAGTGCGGCAGATGCCTGCATAAGCTACCTGGGCATGTGCAATGCAGTGTACCACACAGTCACAGAAATCGCCATTGGCTCAGCCCGGCTCAACCGTATTGCGCCAAAGTGCAGCGGCACGCTATTCAACCCGACACATGCAAATGATCTGATCAGCCATTCAAAGGCGCAGTGGCACGATTAGCATGTCATTGAAGTTGTGCCACTCCTAATTTGCATGCCTTGCGCTATGAATATGCGACATTGGGCTGCGCTGGCCAGATCGGATTACTGCAGGTGAGAGGTGAGTTGCATGCTTGTGATGTTCTGGCCAATGGTCATGGGATAACGCTGTAGACTGCACAGTGACAGGTGTCCACTTCCACCCATACAGACCGACATGACCAAGCAGAGCCAAGGTGAGGTGAGGATGGTGGGCGAAGGAGGCCCAACTTCACCACGGCGGAGATGGAAGAGAGCCACTACTGAGTGGATGGCGGGCACCCCTCAGGCCCGTGCAGCTACACGGGAGGAGGTAGCTCAGGCAGTGAACCTGCAGGAAGCCACCAGCACTCTGTGCAGGAATGCAAAAAGAAGATGGGGACAGACTGCAGGAGGGTGAAGGAGAAGGTGGCAGCCCTCAGGGCAGCATGTGCTGGCACAGAGCGGGGCCAGCCAGCGGTGGTGGTGACCCCGGCTGAGGACCGACTGGCTGCATCAATGCAGCGGAGTGCTATTGAGGGCATGCCAGGAGGTGGATTCCAGACAGGTGAAAGCCCATTACTGCACGGTATGACATGGTGGCGGTGTTGGGGTTGTTCACATGCACTCACATGTCCTCACTTTCTGTTACAGATCCTGTTGCGTCTTCAGGGATGGTGGTGGTGGGACCAGGCAGTGAGGAAGACCTGCTGGAGTTGGAGGAGGGTCCATCCACTTCTGTCGCCAGCCAGCATGCACTGCACCAGCATGCACGCCTGGCTGCCACCTCTGTTGTTGGTGAGTCAGGTGTGAGGGTGCACAGCCTGTGTCTCAGCAGTCTGGCATGCAAGCATGCCAGCACTCTGTGACTGTGGCTGTAGCACGTACCTGCACCATTGATGATGCAAGGACTGCAATGGTCAGTGACATGTGTTTGTCCCATGACAGACACACAGCAGGCCAGCACGTGCCCCTGGGCCTAGCTGGTTCCAACGTGCCCATCATGTCGGCACAGTCCCAGGCTGTGCCTGTCAGCACGGTGGGGCAGCACCGGTGGCTGTGCAGGTGTCTGGCACTGTTGCGGCCACAGCAGTGGACAGTGGTCCCTGGGGCACAGCGGTTGGAGGGGCAGCAGCAGTCACCCACCAGGTCTGGGGTACAGTGTCCATCGGTGGCACATGCACACCACCCTTGATATGCCCATTCCTGGTCCTGGTGAACAGCGCCCACCTCAAGGCGTTGAGCATCAGGACCTTCCATACCCTGGGGGACAGGATGCCGTTGTGGCAGAGTACCCATTTGAAGACACACCCGCCTACTGCGGAATCAGTACAGCAGCAAAGGTGGGTTGCAACATCCGTGGAGGCACTGTGCGTGGCTGTGGAGTGGCACAGCAGGGACTGTGCTCTGATCCTTGCAGAGATGGTACAAATGCGGATGGATGTGACCGCCACCATTGACAGGCAGACCCAGGCATTGGTCACTGTCATGGCTGCATTGGCACACAAGCAGGTGCCCTGTACCACGCACCCCACACAGTAAGCTCTCCACTCCCCATTCCCGGTGTCGCGACACCCAGCCTGTCAATGCCGGGTTCTGCTGTGGGCATCCCGAGCACCCCTGGTGCAGGTATGTTTGGCATGCTGCAGACCCCTGTGCGACAAGGTCGCGATCACGCAGTGGGACCCTGGTGGTCCATCGGTGCCACCCATGTGGCCCCTGCTCAGCCTGCCAGTGCTGTTGGGTCACGGCGGGGCCTACGCATCCACGGTGGCCGTGGCACAGTGCAACATGACTGACCTGTCTCCCAGTGCGGGCCCTGTCTGGTGCTGCTCTGTGTGCAATGTGCGTCATGGTGGGCAGTGCACTGGTGGGTGCCCTACCCATCACGCCGACACATGGACCACCTTCACACCATCCCGACTGCTGTCCACAGGTGCGTGTGCATGATGATGCCTGCATTGTACTGTACACCAAGGTGCAAGGGTGCCCAGCATCTGACACACGACTTGGACAGTACAGGTGGTGGGTGTGGTCTGTGGATCTGTGTGTTTGCCATGTCTGTTCCTGCTCTGCTGTGCACCTGCCCATGTGACGCTTTGTGCCGTGTGTGTGTGTGTGTGTGTGTGTGTGTGTGTGTGTGTGTCCATATGACTGTTCACCCTCCCTGATGGTGTGTTTGTGTGCCTGGACCTTCCACTCCCTTGCCGTCATGCACCCCTGGTGTGTTACTCTGTGTGCCTGTGAGTTGCGCCTGGACAGTGTTGGTTGCACATGGCCCCTTGACTTACCTGTGTCATGCATAATGCTCCTCTGTGATGGTGTCCCGGTGCAGCTGGGCCTGCTGGATCAGTCGGGAGTCCCGCCGTCCAAGGGGCTGCTTATCACCATCATCACCGGGCGCCTTCAGGCGTCATCCTTCATCCCTCCTCGACCTGAATGGCTATCCCACAGTCTTTGGCCATGTTGTGCAGGATACAACAGGCCAGGAATATCCCACAGGCCTTTGAGGGGCTGTACTGTAGGGCACCGCCCGGAGGTGTCTAGGCATCGAAGCGTGCCTTGAGCATCCCAAACACCCGCTCGATGCTGTTGCGTGTGGCGGCATGTGCCTCATTATAAGCGTTACTGCGATGGGGTCATGGGCGCGGTATGGTGTGAGCAGCCAGGGACGGAGTGGGTATCAGCTGTCACCTGTGTGGAGATGGTGGAGATAAGTATCATGTTCAGGTCCATATTGCCAATATCCCTGTGTGCCACTACCATAGCACCTGTGGCATTCACCCTTGCCCCATGTTTGCAATTCCTACATGCGTACTCACCCACTAGATGACCTGTGGGGATGTCCCCACTCTCGAATCGATGGCACAGTGCGGACTGATACCATATGAAGGCATCATGTGCTCCGCCAGGGTGTGTGCACAGACATTGATTATGCGCCCAGTGGCATCACACACCACCTGGAAGTTGACACTGGAATAGCCTTCCTGTTCTATATACGGCCCCATCGGGCCAGGTAGTGCAAATGGCCACATGGGTGCAGTCTATGGCCCCTAGCACGCCAGGCATACATGCTACCCTGTGGAACTCCTGCATGTTTGCTGTGCGCTCTGCCAGCGGTGCTGGGGAAATGGATGTGCTCCACAGCATGTTGCAGCAGTGCACTGAGGAATGGGTGAGGATGTGTGATGTGTGGCCGACTGTGTGATGCCTGTGGTGTCCCCTGTCAGCCTCTGGAAGGTGCCCTTGGCGAGCAGGCACATGCAGGCTATCACCTTGGTCTCCACTGACAGAGCATGACTCCGTCGTGTGGGTGCCTGCATCACATCACTGCACAGCTCACAGAGCCACCTCAGTATTGCCCTGTTCAGGCAGTACCAGCCCATGATCTCTACATCTGTGTACAGCTCAAAGCTGATGCAGGCATGGTACTGCCTGTTGGGGCTTACCGCCAGACGGGCCTTCCATGGCCACGTCCCCTGCAGCATGCATTCTCACCGCCCTCATTACAGCTTCCATGTGGAAGCGGCACTGTCCATCTCCTGGCTTGTGACCCCGCTGGCTGACGTTGCTCTGTTACCCCGCTGTCCTGACTGCTACCTCCACTGCACCGGTACCCCGCTGGCCTCTGCAGCCTATGGCCCACACAACTTCCCCTTGCCCCCTGTTCTGGACTGTCGCTGTCTGTCTCTCTCTGTCTGTCTGCATGGCATCCCTGTAGCGTTCTTGCACCTCTTACTTGAGCCTTTTATTTTGGCTCATTTCCTCTGTGGTGCACCTTCTGGCTGTTCTGCTATTGCGCATTGCACAAGCCTTTGAATATCGCATTGCGCTCTTTATGCATGGATCCACCCCTTCAGGTTGTGCATGCCTTCATTTGCATTGCGCTGTTGCTCAGCCCTGTTTTCAGTGGTGCAACTGCCTCCTGCTGAATATCACAGAATGGCACAATTTGGACTTGTGCATGCGCAACCCTATTGCGCATGGCACAACCCTTTTGAATATCCGGCCCTATATGTATATATATATATTTATGTAATGGGGTGGACATATATTCAGTGTGATAAATGCATTTATCTGAGTCACTGCATGTATAAGCAAACAATAACACATGATGAGGTGTGGGTTATCTCCTGATAACAGCACGCCCAGGTGTGTTGTTAGGCACAAGGCGCATGTCGCAGAGTGCCTTATGCACCTGGGTGTCTCTATCAGGAGATAACCCACGTCAGAGTGTGTATTGCACTTATAAAATGGGTCCCCCGGTAAAAATTTAAAATACAAAAGAAAAGTTGTGAAAGTGAAAAGATGAGGTAAAGAGAGTTTTTGGGTTAGAAAGATAAAGTACTCCTCTATGTACTGTTAGCTTATTCAGTAGTAGAACTCACCCCCAACACATTCTGGCCAGATTAAGATGCTATTTCACCTCCTGTCCCCCCAAAAAAAATGACAGACACACACATACTGTATGTTTCTTTGTTGTGTGCAGAGGTTGCATTTTTTTTTTTTTATAATTTACTTTGGGCAGAGATTCACTTAGACCAAATGTCAGCGATCTGTGCCCTAGTCTGTGATGTTACTTGGTACTCCCTTCATTCCCAGCGTACATGTTTTGTGTGGATATGTAGTCATTTATTTCAAATTTCTGTTCTTAAGTGATTTTTTGTGTTATTCAAAGTAATGACTGGCTGCAGTGGGCAAGCGTGTCCCTCAGTGGCCGCTGTACAGACAGTGCTTGTTTCCTGGTTCTGAACAGTGATGAAGAAGTGAGTAAAATAAGTGGTGGTGCAGTTGTTGAAAGTTATGTCAGGAGGCTTATATAACTTTCAGCGTGAGGAACAGATTTTTTTCTTGAGTCTATGTTATCACGACGGTCACTGTTTGTGAGCAGGATTTGACTGCCATGGGAATCTATTCAGTGGCTGGACTGCAGTGGAATATATCAGCTAGCAAGCATGACAGAAGAAGAGAACACAGGTCAGAATTTTGGAAATTACTGAAAAAAAAATGAGTTGTGTGTGTGTGTGTGTGTGTGTGTGTGTGGTTGGGGGTGCAGCAGGATTTATGCCAAGGTCCTGGACATTTGCAGAAACTAGTGGGAGAGCTGTGGAGGATCAAGACAGCTTCCCTGCCGCTTCAGTGAGCTCTGCCAGTCCAGCGTTTCTGTTTATGCTTGGCAGAGATCACTGATTTGCCGTGTGATGGGGCATGTTGGTGGTCAGTAGTCGGTTGCTACTATATCATCTGATAAGGACATGGCTCAGATGATGTAGTAGCTAATCAGAGACTTCAATTTTTCAGCCCATTTTATAAATAATTGTATACATACAGTGACCATTTATACACACAGTTACTACTGTATGTCACAAATCTCTTTAGACTTCAGTTAGAATGTTCGGTCTCAGAAGCAGTACTAACCATATTCAAATAGGAATAACTTTAAAATGCTAAAAGTTAGCATGGTACTGTGAGCATGAAAATTGTTCAGCACAAAATTACCTACAAAATGAGTGGTGTTTCATGTATAGATACCTTACAGATTTTTACAATTAGCAAAAAGCAGGCGACAATTTTTTTGTTCACTTTTTGACAAACAAATGTGAATAACTTTAAAACAAAAAAAAATGGCAGCATGGTACTGTGAGCACAAAAATGTTCAGCACAAAAATATCTACAAAATGAGTGGTGTTTCATTTATGGATACCTTTTAGTGTTTTATAATTAGCAAAAAAACTACATAAAATTCTATTTTCTTTTCCTTTTGACAAACAAATGAATAACTTTAAAATGAAAAAGGTAGCATGGTATTTGTTCAGCAAGAAGTTTTTACAAAATGATCAATGTTTCATTTAATAGCAATCACTATGCTAGGCGGACATATTCTAGGAAAGTTAACCAAAACTCCTGGAAATTATCATTTAAAAAAAGCTGAACAGTCAACACCAAATGTTTCTGCAGTGATAGAAAGCATTCCTACTGCATAAATGAAATATACAATGGTGAGCTTTCAGATAAATGCTTTATCTACACTTGTGTTGTATGACCTCGGACACCTCACTCATGACTTACGCCACTCGTGAGGTTACCTGAGGTTAAACAGCACTTGTGTAAATAAATCATTGATCTGACAGCTCACCATTGTATATCCAATATATATATATATATATCTATAGAATGTGCAATAGATAAACCACTCTGAGGTGTGCGGGTCGAGCTCTGATATACTGCGCCTTGTGTGTGTCAACACCCAAGGCATGCATATATCAGGCTGTCAATACACCTCAGAGTAATTTATCTATCTTATAAATTTCAAAATTGTTTTGGAGGGGGTAAAAGTGCAGGTGTGCAGTCACGCTCTGATATAAGCACGGTTATGTGATATGTTTTACAGAATCAAGTCTGGATTTGGACCACTCCTTTTTATCCATTTTATAAATATATATATATAGTACATTTATATATAATTTATAAAATGGAGAATCATCAATATCCAAATCAGTGTTTTGATTGTTTAAAACACATCACATGAGGTGCATTATATCAGAGCCGACCACATATACACTATTACTCCTCAAAACAATTTTACCATTTTATAAGATAGATAACCCACTTTTAGGTGTGTGGTTGCGCTCTGATATATGCACGCTTTGGGTGGTTCACGATTTGGCCAAACGCACACCAAAGTGAGCATATATCAGAGCATGACCACACCTAAGAGTGGGTTATCTATTATATATACTATATATATATATATATATATATATATATACTATATATATTATGGTAGCACGGTAGTGCTACTATAGTTAGGTTGAGGAGCCATTTACATGTTAAACCCAAAATTTTGCACCTTAATAACTTTGCAACTGTTCAACGGATTTGCATGAAATTTGGAATACAGAATCAAGACCCACATGCATTGGGATCTGCCAAGTTTTGTACTAGTTGGATATACGGCAGTGGAGTTATTAGCGTGATCTGCGTCTCGTTCGCTGTTTTGGAATTCTCAGTGCGCCTACAGGTCGCACAGTTTGAAAGACCAGTCCGAAATCTTCAGAGAATGTGTGGCGGGGTCCCCGATGTGCCTTTCAAAGATTTCGTGGAAAAATATTAAACGGTTCAAAAGTTATTCAAAAACAAGTTCCCATTATAAGTCAATGGGAAAAGTTAACAAAAAGTTTGACAGTGTCGCAAATGCAGTTTTAATTTCGCAAATGGCCCTTTTACTGTCGTAGATCTGACATTTTGTTTTCAGTTGGTGATCAGAAAATGCTTGCCATTTAAATTTGGGACCCTCTAGCAACCTAATTATTTTTGTATTCACCTAGTCAGACCTGAGGGATGCTAGCATCTCTTTATTTTGGGGTAAAACACCCCAGAAATATGTTTTTCAGATTTCTGGAAAAGTACTTTCACAAAGTAGTGTTGCACTCATGAAAGTATGATAAATTTTTGTGAAAGCTTTACAAATTCGACAGTACTTTTCTAGGATGTGGGAAAATGACAGCAATTATTTGGCACCCTGCTGCAAAAGAACGGTTTGGAGTTTTGGGCTGAAATATGGAGGAATGCAGCCGACATCTGAATGTGCCTTTCTGTCTTTCATTGAAAACATATTATGCGGTGTAGCAAGTTACGGTACTCCAAAGTTGATACTTTTTCCCATAGGATAACATTACGGTATGTACGATGCATTGCAGCAATCGCTTTGGTGCCCTGCTGCAAAATAACGGTTTGGTCTTTTGGGCTGCAATTTGCAGGAACGCAGCCAACATCCCACAGAAGTGCCTTTCATTGGTTTGGTGAACAAATATTACAGGGAGGCAAAGTTATGGCACTCGAACTTCTGTTTTTTCCATAGGATAACATTATGGCGTTTGCAGCGCCTTTCAGGGCCAGTATCTAGGAGACAGTGTGAGATACGGACTTTTGTCGAAAAATGCTTAGCCCCTAATGCCTCTCACCCCATTCTCCTATTCCTCAGCTTCTTTCCACATGTGATGGGGTGAGAGTTAGGGCCAATGACCTCAATCGCACCCGATTCCAGTTTTGTGGTGGGCTGGAGGGGTGCAAAGGGGTTTGAACCCTAACATAGAATTTCCTCACTTTTGTCACTGTGGAACAACCCTAACTGATGCATTAAACAGAGTTTTTGCCTCTAATATATATATATATATATATATATATATATATATATATATATCATTGCTTATATCTCAGATGTTATAAGCAATGACAGGCAGTGTAGCCTAGAGGTTAGAACTGTGAGCCATAGTTTTTAATCCCACTAGTGCAGTTTTCTTATTTTGAGCAAATCACAAGACCTCTCTGTATTTAACTTCCCTCTCTATCTGTGCTTCACCATCCTGCACTTTCCATAACCTCACTCAACACCCCTCTCTTGTTTCTCAAATGGTTGATGCAGCAGTTCATTATTTGTAAAGCACTTTTGAAAAGTTTATGCATAAAAGGTGCTATACAACAAGAAATCCTTTCCTTCTGTGTATGATATTTATATGGTAGTCAAGAGACCCTCATTACATTTCTATAAGGCTGTTGCAGTGCATTGTGCTCTTAGTTATATATGACATCCTAATTTTCTGCCTGAGTCAAGAATTGAAAGGCTAATGCCTGTGGCTCTGATGTTGACTGACCACACTCCCTACTACTATAAATACTCAGCAGTCCGCTGCCTTCCAACCAGGGAGTGCAAATACCTTATCCCAAATATTCTTACAAATATTCTATTTGAATCCCAAATATTTGGGTATTTGGTATTCATATTGATTTATCATTTTAAAATCAAAGATAAAGAAACAGCCCCCACCCTCCCTCCACGGCCCAGATTCTTTTGAATATATGTCTCCATACTTCCACCCTCAGTTTTAACTGCAATCCCACCTCCTCCCTCCAGCACACACAATTTGATAAAAAACTCCATTGAGGGTGACCAGCACAGCCCACCCACTACCTCACCTGGCCACTGTCTTTCAGTGCTTGTTTCCCTAAAACAAAGATGTTCCCCACCCCAGCAGCAGCACTCTGCTCCCTCCTCCCAAGCTAGAGCAACCAACACAGCCCTCCATCCTCCACAGCTGGCTGCCCCTAGCAGAAGAAAGCACTCCTGCACTTGCTTGCATAGCAGAACAGCTAATCATGTGATCATCTGTTTTACTATCTGAACAAGTGTGGGAGCACTCTCATTCATTAAGAGGCATCCAGCCCGTGAAGAGGGAGGGCTGTGTTGGTCACCATCTAGCTTTTTTTATGTTGTGCACTTGCACAGCCAACATCTTGCAGCAGTGGGGATTTGGAGCGTGGTCACTGTTAGGCGAATGCAGGGCATGCACCAGTAGGTGCATCCCTCATTCCCCAATCAGCCTGCATGCTGATGCCACACCATGCATACTAAGCAGGCGAGCACATCCAAGGAAAGGTCCACTGCAATCTGAGCAAAGCTGCGTCACATGTCAGCGGGCCCTTCCTATGTGCTCAGCAGCAAGTAGCATAAAGCGGCACAGTGGCCACTACACCACCGACAGTGCCAACTTCAGGGAAGTGCCTAATCCCCCGGTCGGCTTGCCCTGCCCTGTAAAGTATGTGCCCCACCTCATTGTTTGCCAACGTGGGTGCCCAATCCCTGTCAGCATCTGCCCCCTTCCCACTGTAATGTGCTGACAGGGAGCCCACTCTCCATTGGCATGATGCCCTCCCTTCTTCTGTGCTGATGGAAGTGTCCAATCCCCTTGACTACTGTACCCCCAAACAAAAAGAAACCACCTGTAAAAGGAAAACCGTCCATGATTTGTTTTGTTTTTCAGATCCTGTAAACTGAAAGCGGACCCTTGTAGTCTCCCTACCCACCACGCACCCACCCACTGTGCCCTGCCTCCCTACACCCCTCACCTCATACTAACCTCCAGAGTCCGCGCGACAATCTTCAGTGGACCGGAACATGTCTGCATTCTTCAAAGCCGACATGAACCGAGGAAATGCCGGTAAGCTGTGTAATGGAATAAATAGTTTTTTCAACTTTGCTCCATAATTTGGGCATTTTTTGGAACTTGACACAAATTTTCAACATGGGGGTTTGGTACCTCCTCATGAATTCTGTCACAGTTTTGATGTTAATCGGTCCCAAAGGTGATTTCGCGGTCACTGCATGGAATCACCTTTTGGGACCATTATCTGAGACAGTGGCAGTGTTCATGGTGGGCTCTCAAAAAGCCTGTGTTGCAAATTTGGTGGGAAAAATCAAAAATGGCTGTTTTACAGTGTGTGTTGCACAGTTGCTATGCAAGCCTCGTAACGTCGCAAATTCACAATATTTTCATGCCAGATTTTCAACATTGTCATTTTTCTACCCTCCTTCTGAACAGTACTGCTGTCATTTTCACATCCTGGCTGAAATGTGTTTCCACACTTCTGGCGCACAATACCTCGGTCACTGTGGGAAATCAGTGTTTGGGTCAGATTACAAAAATGACAGTGACACTGTTCATGAGCAGAGGTCTACAATGCCTATGTTGAAAATTTGGTGACAATACTCCATAAAATGACTGTGTTATGAGCATACGTTGCACAGTTTGCACCATGCTCATAACGTTGTGCATTTGTAATATTTTCACTCTGATTTTCACCATTGGCATTTTCACACCTCTTGATGAACAGTACAACTGTCATTTTACATATCCTGCCCAAAATGTGTTTACACATCCGCTGAAGAATAGCGCGGTCGCTGTGGGAAATCACTTTTGAGACAGCTTTAGGAAATGACAGTGACACTGTGCATGAGCAGAGGTGCTAAAATGCTCTGTTGAACTATTTGGTGTCGAAACTCCATAAAATCCCTGTGTTACAAGTGTGCATTGCACATTTCCCACACCCTTGTAACCTCGCATATTTGCAATACTCACATGCCACATTTTACCACTGCCATTTTTACACCTCCTTATGAACAGTTCAGCAGTCATTTTCACATCCTGCCAAAATGTGTTCCCACACTGCACTACCAAAGCCAATGCCAGCGTGACAACATTCGGCATTGACAAATGCTTGTTATATCCTGTTGCATTTCATGATAAGCATGCTGGGGAGAGGAGAGAGTGCAGCTGCCAGGGTGGGGAACATATTTGTTTTAGGGCAACAAGCACTAAAAGGCAGCTGCAGGTGGGAGGTGAGCATGTTGTGCCGATCACCCCTCATTGGAGTTTTATTTTTTATCAAATTGTGTGTGCTGGAGTACAGTAGTGTGAGATTGAGCTTCAAAATGAAGGTATGGAGACTGGGGCTTGTATATTTGAAAGGATCTGGGCTGGGTGGAGGGTGTGGGGCTGGGTCCTTACTTAGGGCCATTAGTCATTATGTGGGATCTGAATAACTAATATTCGTTATTCATGGTATTCTGAAATAATATTCATTATCACGTACACCTACTCACACAACACTAAACATTCTGCTCCAGGCATTTGTAGCTAATGGAAGCTCTGCCACCCCTCCCCCACAGATGGTTGCTGCTTTGTCAGTTATTTTGGGGCCTTTCTGTTTGGTTTGCCTTCAACTTCTATTTGGTCTGTGCTTTCTGCTGCTTGCTGTGTTAGTATTTTGTTGCTTTCTGTGGCTATAGTGTTGAGTTCCTGCTTCCCCTTTACTCAGTGCTGAGACTTCCATTTGCCTTCACCTTCTATGTCAGAGTTCTAAGCAGGTAGTCCTTTATTTTGTGTTTAAAGGTCTGCTTTGTCATTGTATTTCCTTAGGTTGTTCCTGCTGCTCTTTGTCCTGTCTTCCCTCACTGGTTCCTGCTGCGTGCTTTTGGGTTTTGCTTCCACCTTCTATGTTAGAGTTACTAAGTAGGTAACTCTTTATTTTGTGTTTTAAGTCAAAGCCTTGTAAATTGATCAAACAGACACCTAATCAGTTTAGACTTTTAACTCAAACCTCATGCATCTCCTTTCCACTTTAGTAGTCGGACAAGCAGTTGATTTCACTCTACAAGCCTCCATGACCCACACTTATTATGGCTTCCTGCAGTCTGAAAAATTCATTGAATTTTTCCAAGTTCAATCCTGACTATCATCTCCTGCAAACAGCCTTCAGGAAATATACAATCTGCTTCTCAAAGAGTCCAAGCTATCAGACTGCATATTGTTACACAGTTTCTTATCACCCAACATATTCACCTCATGTCCTGTTGCTGTATTTAGTCAACTGAAAGATCATCTAAATCCAAATGGAACACTACTGACTACAGAGTCCGGTGAATTGATGACTACTGTGCACGATATCAGAATCCTACTAGCTTAGCTCAGCCTTGACCCCACACTTTTTCTGGATGATCATTCCTTCCACCACACATAATTAAGGCTATGGATAAGTATTTAGACTTGCTAATTAAATCCCAGAGGAGGGCTCAGCATTTGCCTTTGATCCCAAGAGGTTTCCTCTACCTAAGGTTATTCCTGTCCCTGTGCAAGTGGTCTACTTCCACAAGTTGGAGGAGGTTCTTTTTAAAATAAAATTCTTTACACTCCTTTAACAGCCCGACCTGTGAATATCCAGCCACTGCCTTCCCCAGATCAGCCCGCAGGGTTACTCACATACTGGTTGGTGCTTTATGCCATGCCCGTGGAGGGACCCCTAGTCCTCTGTGTTGGGCTGGAAACCAAGACTGCAGTGCAATTCCATGATGGGTCCCACTGAGCTAGTGTGGCCGTCAAGCTACTTGGTCATGCTGCATTTTCCTTCTTCCTGTTTCACCCCTTACAAAGTGCGGATGTGCAATGACATCTAAGGGACAATGTGCCGATATCTGCCACACTTGACCCAAGTGCACTGCTCCCTGCAGTGTCCCCAATCTCCATCGGGGCTGCTGCAGAGTGATGGAGACCCTATCCCACCCTAGGGAAAGGAGAGCAGTCCTCCGGATGCTCGATCCTTTCCCTCCCCTTCTGACCCATGACAGCCGGAGACCATTCCCGAGCCTGAGTCGCTGGTGTGGTGCGAAGTGTGGCATCCAGCACCTCAACCCTCAGCGCCACCAGGCCCGGCCAGAGGAGGTTCTTGGTTCAGTGGCACTCAGATGTTTTGGACCCTCTCATGTCCTTTAGCCTGATCACTGCTGGGCACCTCTTGAGGTTGGAGAGGACAAAGAAAGGCAAAGTAAACAGTATAAACAAACAGTATACTCAAACTATTCAGACAGACTCAGAATTGAAAGGTTAATGCCTGTAATTCTGAGGTCACTGACCACACACCCTACTACTATAAATGTCCTATACCTTACCTTCCACTACCAGGCATTGAGCTCTAGATGTTTGTTGCTGCTGGAGGGTTTAGCCCCCCCCACCACCACTATATGGTTGCTGCATTCTCAATTATTTTTCTCTTATCTGTTTGGTTTGCCTTGGCTACCATTTGGTCTGTGCCTTCTGCTGCTTACTGGGTTAGTATTGTATTACTTTCTCTGGCTATAGTGCTGTGCTCCTGTTTTCTGTCCCCATTTCCTCAGTACAGAGCTTTCCATTTGCCTTCACCTTTTATCCCAGAGTTCTAAGTAGCCAGCCCTTTATTTTGTGTTTAATAGCCTGCTTTTTTTTCATTGTATCTCATGTTTTCCTGCTCTTTGTCCTATCTTTCCTCAGTGATTCCTGCTGTGTGCTTTCAGTTTGCTTTCACCTTCTATGTTAGAGTAACTAAGTACTATAGGTAGCTCTTTGTTTTTTTTTTTTGTTCAATTAATAAACCCAAAAAACAAAAAACAATAAAGAAGAAGAAGAATCAGCATTTATATAGCGTTTTCATACATCCAAAGCGCTTTACAAGCAATGCTAGACTGGTAGTGAAGTGATTGAATTGTGGTGGTGGCCATATCACATCATCACCCACACACAGCCTGGATAATTGCATGAAACGGTTTATTGAAGGGAATGTTGGCCAGGACACGGGAATGTTCCTACTCTTTGCGAAGAGTGCCCTGGGTTCTTTTACTTCCACCTGGACACCCACCAGGACAACACCAGGATGGGCAAAGGGACCTCGGTTTAACATCTCATCCAAAGGACGGCACACCCCAGCAATACAGCACCCCCAATACTGCACTCGGATGCCAGCGATTTTTAGGTGCAAATCTAATCCCGTGTGGGACGAGAACCCATGACCTTCTGGTCCAGAGGCATATGTGCTACCAACTGAGCCACGCTGACACCCTACAAACAGGTCTATTACATCACAAAATACCCCCAACCTATAATCCCAGTCCCTGAAGGTTACAGATATCTGTAGGTCAAGTGCAAGAACATTACTTCACCAGTAATCCCACCCTCCAGCCCCCGATGACCATACCACCCCCACCACCCACCCTATCCGCCCAAAAACCAAAGGAACCACATTTCTCTGAATAAGCGCAGGAGATACAACATAAAAAAAGAAAATCTGATATCAAACCAGACTATAAGTAAATGCAGATTCACATATTGATTATAAGTGTGGAGAGAGGATTAACAAGTTCAAATTCCTATGACTTCACTCACCTCCCAGCTAAACATTACATGAATGGATCCCACAAAACTACGGCAGCTTGTTATATTGCACTGCAATGGAGCGTTCTGCATTCAGAGCTATATATATTTCCTAAGTCCATTCATGAAACGTAAGAAGAGAATCACTAATCCAAAGTCTTAGTAAAAGTAGTTTGGCTACTGCAGCTGTTAGCGCCAGGCAGTATAGCACAGTGGTTTAAGGCACTGAGCTGCAAACCTGGAGACTTGGGTTTGAATCTTATAGCCCCCACTTGCATATTGTGTGACCCTGAGTAAGTCACTTAACTTCCTTGTGCTCCTAGGTCACTCCTGTAAACAGGCTTTCAGCTTAGTGTGTCTCCTGGTTAAAAAAAAAAAATCTGTGTTTAGCAAAACCAATAGCAGAATAGTTGCTTATTATACAAATTTCCAATGAGAAGTATCCCACTCCCAAACAAAGGAGTAGGGTGTTTCTCAATAGAGTTCAAAAGGCAGACACCCTGAGGCATGCCCATATCATATGTAGTATTGAACCTTCCTCCTGTCTACATTTAGGACATGTGGACCCGATATTCAGAATTGCAACAGGAGCTAGCACAAGTGGTGGTGCAGTGCAAATGAGTTGTGCTGGAGCAACTAAGGGATATATTCAAAGAGATGTGCCATGGCGCATCTCTTCTGAATATATCACATAATGTACACTGCGCAAATACAATGTGACGCATCCCCCAGACAGATCTGAATACCAGGAATGGGAAATGTGCCAGTGCATCAGAGATACATCATGTGCAAATGCCTGATATTTAGACACCGATACACAACTGAGGCCACAATGCATGCAAGGCACAAATGGGGCAATTTGCATGTCATTATGGACCCATTTGCATGTGTTGTGCAGGGCTGGCCAGTGAAATGTGCCTGGCGCCCAGCACAGCATGTGGTCCCTGTGCCAGGGACTGCAGTAGTATCCCTCTTCCCATCCTGACCCTCCGATTACTAAAATTGTATGGTTTCATATCCCTGGTAGTCTAGTGGTACCCTTTCCCTCCTGACTCCTTGATCGCAGTGATCATATTAAGTATGTTTCCTGGTGGTTCAGTGGTTCCCCCTCCCATCCTGACCCTCCAATTGCTGTAAATAAAGGAAACAAATACCCTGGTAGTTCAGGGTACACCTCCCTGCCTGTCCCTCTGATCACCGTAATGTCATCACTAAAATAGCCCTGGTAGTCAGTGGTTCCCCCTCCCTGTCCATACCTCCAATCACTCGTAAATCATATTCATATTGCCCTGGTCGTCTAGTGGCACCCCTCCCCACCCTGCCAGTGTCGCGATCACCTATAATGTGAATGAAACCAATTCCCTGGGGTTCCAGTGGCACCCCCACTGACCAGGACTCCCAGCCCACCCAGCCCCCCATCATCATCAGGAAGCAAACCCACCGCATACCTCTGTGACTACCGCCGAATGACAGCGTACAGTAGCAGCTACAAGCCCATTGGACCACACTGTGGACCAATGGGCATGCAATCATACTATAATACCCATTCACAAATATGTGAATGAAGTCATTCATTCACATATTTGTGAATGAGTATTACAGTATGACTCAAGCCCATTGGTCCACAGTGTGGTCCAATGGGCTTGCAGCTGCTACTGTAAGCTGTCATTCGGCAGGCAGCTCCAGAGGTATGCGGGTGAGTTTGCCCACCCACGATGGGGGGAGCTGGATGGGCTGGAGGTCCTGTGTGGGTGGGGTAGGGCGGCACTGGACTACCAGGGAATTGGTCACATCTACATTATGGGTGATCGCGTCACCGGTGGTGGGGGTACCACTAGACTACCAGGGCAATATGAATACGATTTACGAAGCAATCAAAGGTATGGTCAGGGAGGGGAAACCCCTGGACCAATAGGGGTATTTAATTTATTCATTTGATGGCAATCGGTGCTACAGGAGGGGAGGAGGGTACCACTGGACTACCAGGGGTATTTATTTTATTCACAGCAATCAGAGGGTCGGGATGGGGAGGGGAACCACTGGGCCACCAGGGACTATTGTGTGTGCTTTGCATGGTGCTGGGGGTTTCACCCATGGCCAGCAGCTGCTGTGTTGCGACTGCACACGGTGGCCAGCCGGGTGGGTGGACTGCACTTGAGCCTTTTATTACAGGCTCAACTTTGAGCCAGGTATGTGGCACATCTCTGGTTGTGCCAGCAGATGGGCGCACATCCTGGGCGAATATCGGGATGTGCCGCATGTGCATAGGCATGCCCCTGGAGATGTGCTGCATACATTATCCTTGCACCCTGGCACATTGGGAATTGTGCTCGCAATTCCCACCTTTGAATATTGCCCGGGCACAGTTCTGGGGTTGCACTGGCGCAACTCGATTATGCCAGACGCAACCCTTTGAATATCTAGCCCCTGGCATCTGCCCTTCTGCCCACACGATAAAGCCTGAGAGGAGCATAATATAAATTGTGAAGAATATTAAATTGTATTAAATGCAGTTTATCTTGTTTAATAGTTCTATATGTGTCTTTCCAATTCTCCTCCATTCGGCTGAATCGTAAACCAAATTAGCAGCCAATGCCCAATAAAAAGCTGTCAGCAGGATAGACTTCTAAGCTAAAAATTCCAATTCTTTATGTAATTTAGAGATCTGCCTATTATGATACACTGCATTAGCCAATACTTGAAATAGTAAGGTAGTAGGAAAGACCAGGGGTGGTTTCCCACCACCGACTGTATGCTATGTTTAAGCTAAGTATAGTTAAACAAAGAGAAGGCTGGGAGGTGAATTCTGTCTCTAAATTCTGCTAGAGTTAGAATTTGTCTTGTTTACCAAATCATATAAAGAAAGCTCCCAGACCATGCCAAGTGGAAGGATGCAAAGCTTTACCCCTATCAAAATATTAGGGTTTTCCAGAAGTGACTGTTAAATCCTGTTTGCAACTGAGCTGCAATAATTGACATAAGTGGCAATTGCTTTAACTGACCTTCCTGTTGGGGAATCTCACCACTAAATAGGGAGTTTACTGTAAGGTATGTAAAGAAGTGAGGCAAGGAAATATGAGATGATTGCCCAAGAAAAGTTTCAACTTGCAGCCAATCCAAAACCGAGAAGTCTCTTGTACCTTGTTGGCCCTGCAAATATGTGCAGCCATGAAAGGCTAAATAATACAGGAATATGTTGGGAACTTGTAACCCACTCAAATCCTTAAGCCGGCATAATTTATCTAATGCCCTCCTAGGTTATTTCCCCAGTCACAGAAAGCTTTATTGTGTTTTAAGGCAAAGCCCTATAAATTGTTTGAATAGAGACTCAATCGATTCAGATTCTTAACTCAAGCCTCATGGATCTCCTCACCTCTTCAGAAGATGACAACCAGTTGACTTCAGTTTACAAGCCTCCATGACCTGTGATTATTATGGGATCTGTGGCCTGAAGAATTCATAGAATTCTTCCAAGTTTAATCCAGACTGTCATCCCCTGCAAATAACCTTCAGGAAATGTACCATCTGCTTCTCAAAGAGTTCAAACTATCAAATTGCATATCAGTAACACTGTTCCTTATCACTGAACATATTCACATAATGTCCTATTGCCATATTCAATTAACTGAAGCATAATCTGACTCAAAAGGGACCACTACTGACTAGAGTCCAGTGAAGTAATGACTACTGTCAAATTGTGTGCTATATCAGAATCCTACTAGCTCAGCTCAGCACAACCTCGACCGCCACCTTTTCTGGACAATCATTCCTTCTACCACACATAATCAAGGCTATGGGTAAGTATTTAGACTAGCTAGTTAAAGCCTGAAGGCAAGGCTGACCATTTGCCTTGGATCCCCAGAGGTTTCCTCTGCCTGGGGGTTCCTCACCACCAAGCAATTGGTCTACTTCCATGAGTTAAAGGGTATTCTTGGCTTAGTGGCATTCAGATGTTTTGGGCCCTCTCATGTTCTTTAGTCTGATCCTGCTGGGCACTTCTTCAAGGGCATAGTTTACAGAGAAAGACAAAAGAAATCAGCCTACACAAGCACTACTCAAACCAGTCAGCAGAACTCAGAATTGAAAAGCTAATGCCTGTGGTTCTGAGGCTGGTTAACCACACCCTACTACTATAAATACCCAGCAGCCCCTTCCTTCTAGCAGTAGGTGTTTTGTTCATCCTTTCCTCCCTCCTTGTTCTCTGGCTCCTTTATCTCCTGGTGGGTCCTCTTTTGTCCTTTGGCCTGATCCCTGCTGGTTACCTCTTGAGGATGAAGTTGGTGGAGAAAAGGCCATACTAAACGTATACAGAAGCACTACTCAAACCAGTCATCCAGATTCAGAACTTTGATTTACTGGACCAGAGGAGGACAAATATTGCCTTAAAGGCAATTTTCTTGGATGGTATATTCAAAAGGTCTGCCATATAGAAAGATATTTTGTAAGCACAGATTGTGCAGTGTTCCATTTTGCAAACCATAAAGAAGTTGCTGTACTGGCATGGCAAAGAGTTTTGGTCAGATGTAGTCAGGCAAGGACAAATCAGTGATTTTGCATAATAACAGCCAGTTCTCTGAGAAAACAAATTGTCAGCTGGTTTAAAGGACTATTGTGAAAGTTCTTATTTCTTGATATTAACAGAAAATCAAAGTACAAATGGTACTGAGTTGTGCCAAGGTTTGAATGGCAGTAAATCCATAAGACACACAGAAACACAGAAATACACACACACACACACACACACACACACACTACACACAAACACATGCATAGCTTACAGTGACAGTGCTTTGCACCAGAGGATTTATCTATGTTGCAATATGAAGAAGGTATTTGCTGCCCTAGAGGGATTTTTGATGCTGCCACCAGAAGCGATGGCTCCTGGTAGCAAGTCCATCATTTGCAGGGCTCCACTGTCTGACACTTACCCCCACCCAAAAATATGGCCTGGTCCCAGCTGTCAGCCTGTTTTCCTGGTGCATAAAACGCCACCACCAGAAAGTTATACTGGCAGCAGGAGTGATGGAGCAATAGAATGTGAGCAGCATGGCAAGCAGTTAAGGGTGAAATGAAGATGTTCCTGTCAGGACTTACAGGTTGTATGTTAGACATGTGTTCTGGTGCTCTGCTGTTCTAACCAGTGCTTTAGTCTGCTGACCATGCAACTACACAGAATGCACAACTGATGCACAACTAACTCACTCACACATAAGGTAACATAAAAATTGAAAAATTTAGCATCAAAGTACCACAAATACTGACAGTGCCCAAAGAAAATGATTTGTGTTTTATAAATAAAACATATCTGACATGCTTTATAATATAGCTAAATGGGACTCAGGAGATTCTTTCAGCTAATCAATAGTGTCTCCTCATGGCTTCCTAGGGTCTGAGAATGAAAGGCTCACCTGTAATTCAGTGGCCAAGCAGCCAGCCAGTCCCACTTCCTGAGCTATATAAGCAGTTCCTCTCAGCCTCACTGTGAAGCATTTTGTCTTTGCAGCTGGAGGTTATGTTGGTTTGTCTTCTGAGCTGGCAGGAGCCTACCCCCGCCTGCTGTTTCTGTGTGTCTCTGCTGGACTTCAGTGTTTGTTTTCCTGCTTCTGGTTTGTATCTTTCCTCCGGCTCTATGCTTCCCTGTGTTTGTTTCTTGTTTTGCTGTGTTTGGTTTCTTCTTTTGGGGGCTTATTTTTAAAACTCCTAACATACTGCTACTACAGAGCTCATTCTGCTTGCTTTCAGTTATAATTCTCAATTTACTGCACTGCAACTGCAAACCTACTCAGAGCTCATGCTACTGCTTTCAGTTACCTACAACTTCAGCCACTGCTGCTAACTGTTTACTTTAATTACTATTGTACCCAGTGCCTGTGTTTTAACACTGTACTCACTTAACTACTGCTGTACAGGCCACTTGCTTCCTGCTGCTGCATTGTTTATACCCATTCCTATTCTACCTTGTTTATTCTGAGGTTAGCTGAAGCTCCTGCTGAGCTATTAAACTAACTTTATATCTGCATGTGGTTCTTGACCTTTCCTTCGCTTCCTTCTTTGTCCTACGGTGGGGACTGGGAGGTGTTTTGGGGGTCATGGCCTATGTAGTTAATTAAATTTGTTCTAAATCCCGTCTTCGCTGCTGAAAATCCTCAGAGTTTGTCACCTTGATTTGGCTATTTATGTCTGGCTGGCTTGCCCTAACTCAGTGCTGTTTACTTGCTATACAGTTGTTATGCAGGTCCACCTAGTACTACTACTACTGCTTACTGACCTATCAGGCCCCACTTATCATGACACGTTGCTCGCCTTCATGAAACCATTGCTTTATGCTAGTGCCACCCCTCGGCTTCGCCTGGGATTCTACTGCTCAATCTGCATCCGACCTTGCAAGGTCTCAACACTCAATGCACCTTACGATCTCAGCATGCCGTCACCTTCAACTTACCAGCTTTACAGCTGTCAATCAATTCTGGGGCATGCCAGCCATTTCTAATCTGGTGCAGGTTCCTGCAGCCAATGGTCTTGCTCTGCATTTAGTCCGCATCATCAGTGTCCAACTTGGGCGGGATCCTTCTCACCTGGCCCATAACTGGGAATGTCCTCACCCTGGGCTTGGCTTTAGCTGTCTGCTACTCAACAGCAGCTCCTGGTGTAGAATTTAAGACTAGTGGTGAAGGGTGGTTACGATCTCCTTTGGCTCTAGTGTTTCACTATAACGGTTGGCCATTGACTTTAGTGGTTTCCCAAGCAAGGCACCTTCACCGCATTCTCCCATGCCTGCCTCTGGTTCATCTGGTTTGATTTAGGGCAGATAGGCCAGGTGAGTGCCTCAGCAATTGCTCTCCTCCTGCGCCTTGGATGCTTGTATTGTTGCAGAGTTTTCTGCAACTTTCAAAACGTTCCTGCTACAGGGTTTGGTGAGAGCCTTCCTCCAAATTGGAATATTTTCCACCTCCCTTTCATTGGGTTTTCCAAATTGCAGCTGCAGAGCCGTCACTAAATACATTTTCCCAAGCCTGGAGGGAAGGCGACCCTGGCCTTGGATCCCCAGAGATTTCCTCCTCATAGGGTTTTTTCTCTCCTCCGTTGCCTCAGGTCATAACACTTATTTAAAATAGTTGTTTCCCTAGTTTTCTTAGGTAGGTTCCGTTGTTGGATGGAGCTGGAGGATGTCCTGCCATTCCTCTCTCCTTAGGGGATCCCTCTCAATGCAAGCCATCACTATCCTTCTCTATTACTATGTTCCAGTTACTGCTTCTACGTCACTGTTACTGCTTGCTCATATGCATCATGTTGCCTCCTTTGGGGATGATACTACATTTCTTTTGGGGATTCTAAGGTACCTTTAGCCATGGGAACCGTCCCATGGCACCTCTAGGGGCAGAACCCTCTCCAAGAGTTCCTTGCTTCGTGCTCCCCACAGGGTGGTAATTCCTCTGAATAGAGAGTGAATGGCCACAACCAAACTAACACAGTTACACAAGCAAACACTATACTGGCTGTGTAGGTCAGTGAATTGAAAGGCTCACCTGTAATTCAGTGGCCAAGCAGCCAGCCACTCCCACTTCCTGAGCTGTATAAGCAGTTCCTCTCAGCCTCACTGTGAAGCATTTGTCTTTCCCCACCATCCTCCCCTCCTTCAGTGGCAGTGCTCTCCTTAGGGGATTCCTAAGGTACCTTTAGCCATGGAACTGTCCTGCGAGCACCTCTGGGGCAGAACCTCTGAGAGTTCCTTGCTTCGTGCCCCTACAGGGTGGTAATTCCTCTGGAATAGAAAGTGTGAACGGCCACAACCAAAACTAACACAGTTACACAAGCAAAACACTATACTGGCTCGTGGGTCAGTGAATTGAAAGGCTCACCTGTAATTCAGTGGCCAAGCAGCCAACCAGTCCACTTCCTGAGCTGTATAAGCAGTTCCTCTCAGCCTCACTGTGAAGCATTTTGTCTTTTCCCCACCATCCTCCCCTCCTCCTCCAGTGGCAGCGCTCTCTCCTTAGAGGGATTCCTAAGGTACCTTTAGCCATGGGAACTGTCCCGTGGCACCTCTCAGAGGCAGAACCCTCTCCGAGGTTCCTTGCTTCGTGCCCCTACAGGGGTAATTCCTCTGGAATAGAGAGTGCGAATGGCCACAACCAAAACTAACACAGTTACACAAGCATAACACTATACTGGCTGCGTAGGTCTGTGAATTGATAAATGAAGCTGAGTTGTTTCAGAATTGTAAAAGGTTACAGCAGGATGCTTTTAATTTGCCAAGGGGCATCTCCAGAGCACCATTTACTTTTGTTTATTTATTTCATTTTGTTTACTGGGTAGAATACACTAGGTAAATAAATGCCTATTTATAAGTATGACCGGGAGAGTATAAAAGTAAAAGAAAAGTCAGACAATCAAATACATGGGACAAATAGGCGCCAGCAGAACTGGCAAACAATGTGGCATGAAAATATGAGAAACAGCAAAATAAAATCATGAGTAGTAAGGATACATTCCCACAGGAGCACAATTATACGACAAAACAAAAGCAGAGTTAGCACAAAACTAACATTCATGTAGGTGAACCTGACTGGACATAGAAGTAGCATGCAATCACAAATCAGGCCAACAATCTTTCATGAGGTAAATAATGGAAGCAATTTGTACCAAAGTGCAAGCAGGATATGAGGAGTACTGTCCTGAGAAGGAGTAAGTGGATGATCCTTTAAGTGTCTCCAGAAAGCACTTCTGAACAACCTATGGGAGGAAGGCTGTGGATTTGTAGAAAAGGAGTTCAGAATTTTACATAGAAGCAAAGAAATTGACAGCAGATAAGGACTGTCT
Organism: Neoceratodus forsteri; assembly: GCA_016271365.2. Lineage (NCBI taxonomy): Eukaryota > Metazoa > Chordata > Ceratodontiformes > Ceratodontidae > Neoceratodus > Neoceratodus forsteri. Next base: position 1,556,301,920 of record CM057453.1, on the reverse strand, counting down.
GGCACTCCTAGCCTGCTTATTTCTAAACCAACATAAGCTCCTGATCCTAAATGATCTGCAGCTTACATTTTCTTCCTACCACTATGGTTGCCTTATGTCTATCCTATGCATTATTGAATTCACCTATTGTTTTTGTGGCTATGACCTCTGCAGGGAGGCTGTTTCATGTATCCACGCCCTTTCTATGAAAACATACTTCGTCATGTTACCCTGAGTCTTCCCCTTCAGCCTCATACTGTGACCTCCTTGTTCTTGCACTTCTCTTTTTATTTAGCTAGTTTATTTCTTCTCCTTTCCTGACCAGCCCCCTTCCACTGCCCCCAGCCCCATCATCTCAGCATCTACCAGACTCACCTCTGGCTTCCCCTTTTTCTTTTCCCAGCCAAGAAGCCACCCAGGGCTCATCAGCCGAGGGATTCTCGGCCACCGGCAGACGGCGCTGATCTAGCCGCTGTTCAAGACCTCCAGCCCAGACTTGCTCCCTGCAGAGCCTAGAAGCCACCCAGGACTCCCCAGCTCACCAGCCAAGGCATTCTCGGCCACCGGGCAGATGGCGCTGATCTAGCCCACTCAAGACCTCCAGTCCGGACTTGCTGCTTGCAGAGCCAAGAAGCCATCCAGGGCTCCCCAGGTCACCAGCCGAGGGATTCTTGGCAACCGGTGGACGGCACTTATCTTGCCAGCGCTCAAGACCTCCAGCCCAGACTCACTCCCTGCAGAGCCAAGAAGCCACCCAGGGCCCCCTGCTCACCAACCAAAGGATTCTCGGCCACCAGGCAAATGGTGCTGATCTAGCCACTGCTCGAGCACCTCCTGCCCGGACTCGCCCCTGCAGAGCCGAGAAGCCACCCAGGGCTTCCCAGCTCACCAGCTGAGGGATTCTCAGCTACCGGGCAGACGGCACTGATCTAGCCGTCGCTGAGACCTCCAGCCCAGACTCACTCCCTGTAGAGGTACAGCAAAAGCTGCCATCCAGTTGGAATGTGAGTGCCTTTTTCCTGCTCTGTCCGATTGGCCATCAGTCCACTTTCACTGTTTTTGCTCATACTACTTCTGAAAAGCACTGCAACTTTAAAAACTTGTTAGCCTAATTCTCTAAATATGATGAAACTTTATTTTCCCTACTGTTAGCTGCCTGTAGAGTGATTAACTGTGTTTACAGCCCTTTCTGTGTGAGTGTAGAATTGGGTCCTCAGACTGCTGGGCACCACACTGAAAGCACTCCTTTGTTGTGCAGATTGGACTCCCGCTGATTTTCTGCTGGTCCATTGTCCGCAGCCAGTATTTAATCTTCCCTGTTTTCTTTTGCCCTGCCAAGAACCACTCAAGGCACCCCAGCTCACCAGCTGAGGGATTCTCAACCACCGGGTGGAGCGGCGCTGATCTAGCTGCCACTCAAGACCTCCAGCCGGACCCAATCTCTGCAGAGGTATGGCAAAGCCACAATTTTTGCCTGCCTCCCATCCCCCACCCCAGCAAGTTATTAAATACCCTTGTCCCACCTCTTCTTGCTCACGCCACCTGGCCTTCCCATTACAATAAATTTAACCTTTTATTGTCCTTTGAACACTCAATCTATCTTCTGTGGAGCATCCCTTTTTATGTAGTTTGGCTCCTACTACAGTTTCCATCACAAATCTTCACTCCAGTAGTCTGTCACTGGATCAAAGACCGTAGATTGCTATAGTATTGTGCCCAAAAGCAGGCCTCACCATGGGAAGGAATGTATGGCTCTCTGCATGTCCTTTGTTCTACTAGTACCTAGTGCTCTTTATCAGATTTCACAGTTCCCCAGGGTGGGTTTGATGATTTCACTTATCTCTGTTATGTATTCTACAACTCCTCCATGAACTTCTATGTGCCTACTGGATCCCACAACAGTATTTACCTGGAGGAGGGACCTCTTCTGAACTGCCCTTGAAGGGTACTCCCTTACTCATCTCAATGCCTCCTTACACCTGTATGCTGCAGTCAGGGTCTTAGTAGTAGCAACCTTATGTCAGTATAGCATCAGGAATGGAGTCATGTGTGCTCAACTACACAACTCTTCAAGATGCTCAAAGAACAAAGACTGCAAATTAACTTTGGCTGCCCTAAAAGATTCTGCTGCTTTTGCTTTGGTGTTCAGGCAATGTCGAGCTCAACCCTAGGCCCCAGAAACCCTTGCAGCTCCTCTGCTCTCTCTAGGATTAAGAGAATGTCATTCCTACATGTTAACTTTTGCAGTCTTTTAAAAGATCACCATGATCCAGGCTTGGGTTAGCCATACCGTGCCAGATTTCCTGGTGATTACTGAGACATGACTAAGATCAGCCACTCCAGACACGGAAATTAACATCCCAAATTATTTGCTCTTCAGAACTGACAGGAGTCAAGAGGCAGAGGGGTGGCTATTTATGTTAAGGACAAATTCTTGGTATCATGCCTAGAATCATCTACCATCCCAAATGAATATGAGTGCCTGTCCATAAAGGTTGAATTATCACCTTCTTGTGCACTGTGTGTTATAGGTTGCTGTAAGCCTCCGTCTGTGGGGCCACACCTCTTGTTGCATCTAAGTAATATACTGGGGCTTAGGATGCTGGAAACCATTATACTAGGGGATCTGAACTATGATTGGCTATCCGAAGTCTCTGCTCCATTGAAATCCTTTTGTGACACCATGGGGCTGGTGCAACTCATTGATGAACTCATGCACCCAAATATAAAGAACCTTAGAAACAGCACCCTACTAGATGTAATATTAGTAAACAAACCACACCTATTATCCCATGCTGGAACTTTTTCTCTGACATCAGTAATCACTGTTTTATCGCCAGCATTAGATCTGTGCATAATCTGCAATTTCTATCAAAATTTTCAACCAAGAGGTGCAGATGTAACTTTGACCCTCTTGCGTACATCAACGACTTGAAACATTCCCTGCATTGGCAGGATTTCTATACAAAACAGTAAATAAGGCTTTTGACATTTTCATTAAATAGCATCTGCTGTCTTAAATAGGCATGCCCTATAGTAAAGAGTGCAGTGAGGAGCAAAACTTGTCATTGGCTCTCTCCAGGCATAAGGCTTCCATGCTGGAAAGAGATAAGCTTTGGAAAAAACGCATGAAGGCAAGACTGATACGGATTGGTGCCAATTTCGGAGGGCATGTAACAAGTGCACAATGTTGGTCAGAGCAGCTAAGTCTGCTTTCTATCACGCTGAATTAGACTCTGCCTCACAAAATCCTCAAAATTTTGACAAACAATTAAGGACATGTCGGGTCATTCACGGGTAACTCCTTCCCCAAAAATTATCTCTGGAAGTAATATCATCTCTGACAGAACGGAGATATTGGACACCTTCAATAATCATTTTGCAACTGCTGGGCTAGCATTCGACAACTCCCTGCAGATGCTGTTCGCTTACAATCTGGGCTTATCGCATTATGAGGCTCCTGCTGCCAAAGCGGTATTCTTATTCCAGCCTACTACACTGAAAGAGGTCAAAGATCTTTTGATGCAGTTAGATATCAAGAAAAGTGCTGGTGTGGATTCTATAGACCCTTACATTCTGAAAAGTGAATACCTCCCCAAGGAAGCATGGGTGCTTATCCTCATACACAAATCGCTTCAATGGACTCTTATCAACTCTGCCACAGATGTTAATGGCAGTTGGGTGCTGTGCGTGCAGTACCCAAATGGCACCATTACATTGTGCAATGTATATGCTCCTAACAGTGATGACCCTCAATTTTCATAATCTTTCATAATTTGGGTGACTCCATCAACACCTCCCTGCCCCCAACTGTCCACTAATTGTGGGGGTGACTTTAACCTAACGCTGGTACCCACCTTGGATTGGAGCGATAGCAGTAAGGAGAGTCATGTGAGGGTGCAAACCCTCCAACAATTGATGAATGACCAAGCCCTTACTGACGTTTGGCAACTATTCCACCCCAGAACTAGACATTATACTTTCCACTCCAAACCTAATGCCTCCTATAGCAGGTTGGACTATTGGCATGTGTCCCTGTCTCTCCGACACAATGCCCTCGACCTTGCCATCCTTCCACGGATAATCTCAGACCACACCCCTGTCCAGCTGCTGCTGCAGGGGCCCAGTGTCCCCTTATGCCTGCCGCTGGAGGCTTGATCCTCCTTATGCGAGACCCTGACTTTATTCCGTGGGCTTGGAATGAGGCATCGCCTCTTCCTGGCCCATAACTCTCCTTCCGACACTTCAGCAGGGAACACTTGGGAGGCCTTAAGGCCATAATGAGGGTAGCATCATGGGATATGCTGCAGCCAAGCGCTGAGAGCAAGAACAGCATCTTCTAGATCTGGAGCGGCAACTGGTCTCTGCAGAGGCTGCCTTTAGGCACTCCCCTCCCTCTCTTCCTCCCCACTCAGTAGGTCAATTCTCGCTTACATCTTGAAATCAACCAGCTCCTTAACAAGAAGGTGGAGGTGGCTATTATTTGGCTGCACCACACCTTCTGGGAAGGGGAGATAAAGCGAGGAAGGTGCTAGCCTACCAGCTCAGATGACAGCAGGCCAGTAGGCTCATCCCGGTCTCAAGAATCCCAGTGGAATTGTCGACACCAGCCCACAAGGCATAAATCAAATAATGGCAGCCTTTATGAGAACTTACATGTCTCCACACACCTGTCCTTACCTTAGGCACTCAGCTTTTCCTCCAAAGTCTGAACCTCCCTAAGCTTTCCCACAACAGTCCCTTGCTTTAGATGCCCCTCTCCAGGGAAGAGGTGGAGATTGCTATCAAGGGCCTCCATGGGAAAATCTCTGGGTTGTGATAGTTACTCTGCAGACTTTTACCAGGCCCTTGCTCCAGTAATCACCCCTCCTCATAGAGATATTTTGGGAAGCTGTTGCTTTAAGATCCCTCCCCCACCATTGTGGTCATCCCTAAGAAAGGGAAGGACCCCACCTATCCGGGAATTACCACCCGATCTCACTTATTAATCTTGACAGTAAGATATATGCTAAGACCCTTGCCTCTAGGTTGAGTCCCCTGCAAACCAACTTTATTCACTCCTCCCAGGTGGGATTTGTTTCCTGATGTCAAAGTTCAGACCATCTCTGAACACTAATCAATCTTATGCATTCTGCCCAGCAGTTGGACACTCCAGCTGCAGCTATGGCAGTAGATTTCGAGAAAGCCTTTGACTTCTCCAATGGGACTAACTCTGCCTGGTCCTGTCCCACCTGGGGTGGGGTGAAGGGTTTAAAGTTAGAGTGCAGACTATTTACCACAACCCAATGGCACGGGTTGCCACCAATGCCGTGAGTATCCCCACGCTTCCCACTTGAATGAGGCACCAGGCAAGGTTGCCCCTATCTCCTCTACTTTTGTCCTGGCAGTTGAACCATTGGCAGTTGCCATAAGACAGCACCCTGACATTCAAGGGATCATGGTAAGATCTATAGACTACCCCACTCTTATTCTTATGTATGACAGTGCTTGAAGCATTTATAGCCACTCCGGCTTGAAGTTTAACCCAACCAAAACTGAACTGCTTCCCTTAATGACCACTGCTCCCTGCACATAGCTCAGATCTACAGTCTTCTATGGGCTCCCTCGGAATCACTTACTTGGGCATCAAAATTAACCCCTGACTGGAGAATTTGTAGAATGCCAACATATACCCCTGCTGACTGCTACTAAGACCGAATTTTACAGGAGAAAGCTGTTAAACCTAACTCTCGCAGGTAAGATAGCAGCTATAAAGATGGTATCTGCTCCTAGGTTTCTGTACTTGCTGGCCCACATACCCATATCCTCACCAAGTAATGGTTCAAACCCATAGACAATCTGATAGGAGACTTTCTCTGGGAAGGCTCCAAACCTGCTTCAGCCAATCTAAACTTACAGCACACTGGACACAGGGTGGATGGAACCTCCCATGGCTGGAGGGGTATAAATGGGCTTTCCAGGTGGCCCAAACAGTCCACTGGTTCAGGTCTGACTTCTCACATAGGCCGAGTGGGTCGGTGTTGAACAGGCCCGACCAAAACTGTCTGCCCTCTTCCCCACCGGAAGAACCTAACTCCTCACACACACCTCACTCTCTCCTAAGACCATACTCTCACCTACAATAGAGACATCTAGGAAAACCTGGCACTCTGTGCATGCTAGACCATCTCTGGATACCCTTCCCGGTTCCTGACACCCCTCTGGCAGAACCCGTCTATCACTGTTGACCGGAAGAGAGTGTTTTGGAAGGTATGGTATAAGAAGGGCATTCAAACACTGGGGATGTTTGTGATCCAGGTCTAGACAGGATCGCTATCTTCCAAACTCTTCAGAAGAAATGGGACCTCCTAGTAGAGACTTCTGGAGGTCCTCCAGATTCAAGCAGCACTCAAACCCCTCCTGAGTAGCCACAAACAGATCACCAACACCCCAGTCCTACAAGCCTGGATACAACAACCAAAGGGCCTAGCTGGTAGAATTTACGCCTGCTCATGGACACCCTACCCTCCCAGTCAGGTGAATCTAAGCTGAAATGGGAACAGATGCTTCAATGTACCATCCCCAACATCTCATGGAGTCGAGCATGGAATGACACTCATAAATGATACCTGGACGCACGGTCACAACTGATTCAGAGCAAAATCTCCCATTCATGGTACAAAACCTGGCTGTCCTTTACAAAGCTAAGCTTTGATTCTGACCACAGCTGGCATTGCCAGGCCAGGGAGCAGACCTAGCTCACATACTTTGGTCCTGTCCTAAGATACAAAACCTGGAGGGGATTTGTACCCTGGCCACACAAGTCTTACACAAACACGCTCCCCCAGGGCCATTGTTTTTCTCCTATGGATCCGCATAAATCTCCCACAACTGACCCAGCAGGAATGCAGATGGTTAGCCTCCTTTCCCACCAAACCAAGACAGCCCTGGTGTGTAAATGGCATACAACTATCACCCCCACTCTCCACGAGGTTGAGACCTCATTGTCCACCCTGGCAAAACTTGACAGGTTGTCTCACCTGCACTCAACCAAATGATCAAATTCCAGATGTGCTGGGCTCCTTACTTGAGATATGCAAACCCACCAGAAGTGGTGGGCTCAGTACTCACCAGATTGGCTGGATCCAGCTGTGTTTTCTCCCTCTGTTATGCTCAGGAATAAGTTTGGCCTACAGTTGTTGAACACACTTATGGTCCCTGACAGCATTCACCCAAGGTGTCGGAAACAGAGTCTCAGAGATACCAGAATGTCCTGCCCTGGAAGGTTTTGTTTCTTAACTCTAAGATCATATATTAGGAAAACATTTAGCTCACTCTGTTGTTGTGCCTAGGACACCTACCCGAATATGTGACTAGGCTCACTAGACCCGCAAAGCATACTGGCCCATGGATCCTTTGGGTGCTCCTCTTCTGTTTTTAGAGGTTGATGTTTCAGGATAACAGAACAAACTCACATGGTTGGACTCCTGGGACAAGATACAGATCTTGAACCACAATAGAGGTAAAGGAATATCCTGATTTCTGACCCCTTGCCAATGTCTCCATATGACCCCAGAAGGGTGAGTAACCTTTTTGTGTATTTCAAGGTAGCTCCAGGTCAGACACCACCTGTCTTATTTATGTGACCCCCACCCTTTTTTGAGGAACTGGGGCCTCATAATGAGGACTAAAGCAAATTCACTATTAATTGATGGTATCCACGTTATGTGACAGGGTAATTAAGTTTGTGTACATGGTTACCACTACTGCAATAATATGATAGCCATCTTATATATTTGCCGATATGTGCTTGCTGTTCTAATTGCTCTCCCTTGCTCCCCTCCCTGAGTTCCCACCTACCCTCCCACCCTTCCTTCCTCCCCTTCCCTAACAGTTTGTGACAAATTATGTGCTGTATCATCTCATATTGTTTGTATGATGCTATAATAAGGAAAATAATAAAACTTTACAATAATAGAAAAGTGCATACCATGTGTTGTAGTGCCAGTCACACACCTATTCAACTTATCATTATCCCAGGGAGTCTCCCCGCAATGGAAAGTAGCTCATGCCATCCCCTGCTTAAATCAGGGATCCTTGTGACCTTAATGACTATAGGCTGATCTCCTTCTGCCCATTCTGTCTAAATTACTGTAAAGACTGTGAGTGATCAGCTTAGGATGTACCTAGAATTCAGGAGCTTGTTAAACCCAGTACAGTCTAGCCTCAGAGCAAAACACAGCACCATAACGGCTCTAGCAAAAGTGACAAATGATTGGCTCTTGACCTTGATAATAGGAACTTGGTCTGCACAGTGTTTTGGACCTAAGTAGCCTTTGATACAGTCGATCATAACCTGCTTCTCTCCTCCTGTCTGGTTTAGGTCTGGACCCCATTTCTATGTGCTGGTTTGCCGATTACCTTGCAGGCGGCAACAGCAGGTTAAGGCTAAAGGTGAACTTTCCTCTCTTAAACCTCTACTAAGAGGTGTGCCTCAAGGGTCTATTCTTGGTCCTGTGTTGTTTGCTGTTTATATTAACAACACTGATGACAACATCAACAAGGCCAATGTCCATTTGTTTGCAGATGACACACTACTTTATCTAAGTCGCCAATACCAGAAGCAGCTTGAAAGACCTTCAAGACAAATTTAATCTATTGCAGAACCAGCTTCTAAGCAAAAACTTCTGCTTAACACAAAAAAAACCAAAGCAATGCTTTTCCCTTCTACCCATGCGGTGTACCCTGATAGCACTCAGGCTATCCTCAGGTTACCACAGTACTAGGCTAAAAATTAGAATTGTGTCAAAATTTAAATATTTGGGAGTGTGGCTCGACCACAGACTCTCCTTCTCGGAACATCTCAAAGATCTACAGAAGAAACTAAGACAGAGGCTAGGCCTCTTCTTCAGAATTAACCGCTTCCTTACTAGAGATGCTAAGTTGTGGCTGGTACAGTCAACGTTCCTGTCATTAATTGACTACGCGGACCTTCTCTACAGCCATTGTACCTTCCTTGCTAAATTGACACCCTTTATCAAAGAGCAATCAGGTTCATAACTGGTCTCCCCTTTCCAGTCACCATTGCCCATTGTACACAGTGGTGGGTTGGACTTCTTCATTATAGGAGAAGCAGGAATGTCATACTATGGGCATTCAGAGCGGTTACCAAAAAGCTTCCCTTATACATCTCTGAGTGTATCTCTCTGAGTGTGATAGGTACTTATGCTCTAAGAAGTTACACTCTAATTGCCCTGCAAATACCTAAGGTCAAGTCTCATTTTGGTAGAGCAGCTATGAGTTTTACACTGCCTTCCTTGTGGAATAAAATGCAAAAAAGCATTAAGCTGAGTTGCCCTGTTAGCCTGAGTATTTTCAAATCGCTTTATGACCGCTCCGTGAAGAAACCTGCAATTGTTTCCCTCATCGCTAGCGCTCCTCCTTTCCAGCCTTTCTTCTAACCTACATGCCTCTTTCTCCCAGGTCCTTTGCCTTCACCTCCTTACTCTATCCTCTTTCGGCCCTTCAGTCTCTGCCTCTATCCTGTCTCCTCCTCCTCCTCCCATACAGACCCCTCCCGGGATCTAAACAGTCGTTATCTTGGCCAAGGCCAGGTGTCACTCTTATCCCATGTGTATCCAGCCACCCATTTTGATTTCATTATTATTATCTTTGCCTGTTTTTCTTCAAGTGAATATGCTGGTTAAATCCAGATGTGAGCCTATCTGTTATAAAGGCTCTTTTGTTCAATGTTGATGTCGATTGTAGATAGAAATGACATCATGTGCATATGTATATTCTACTTATATGTAGGTCATTGTCCTATGTTTTATCTTGTTACTGTACAATGTTTTTGTTATGACCTGGCCCATCTTGCAAATGAGCCTTTCTCAATGGCGTCCGCCTGGATAAATAAAGATTTGATTGATTGATTGATTGATGAGGTGCTGGCTGGCCGGGTGCAGCACTGGTGAGGGTCTGGCATCTTCATGCTGGTCAGGATCTTTTCTGTGTGTTTCTTCCCGCCCCGAGCATGGTGTGATGGTGCAATGATGCCAATGGCGAGCCGAGCATTCTTCCGTGTGGCATGCCGGGCATCTGCCCGCATCCGCCCTGTATGTGGTGTAAGTCCATTGTGCCAGCCTCCGGCCACTGCCAGAGGCTAGTCAAACAGCAGATTCCAACCCCACCCCTCCCTGGAAGAGAAGAGAAAAGCAGTCCTGCAGTTGCTTGATCCTTCCCTCCTCAGCTGACCCCCAGCAGCCCACTCAAGACTACAAACATGGGTCACTGGCATGGCAAAAGGTAAGGCCTCATCCTCCATGCCACTGAGCCAGCCGCACTTCTCTTTTCTAAAAGATGCTTCCCTCCTGAACCCTGTTTATCGCTTTGAGGTACTTGAATGACTCTATCATATCTCCCTTTCCTCCTTTCCTCAAGGGTATACATATTGAGGTCTTTCAGTCTTTCCTCATATGTTTTGTGGTGCATTCCTTTCACCTTTTTATTGTCTTTCTCTGTACCGCTTCCATTCTGTCTATGTCCTTGCGGAGATGTGTTCTCCAGAACTGAACACAGTATTCCAGATGTGGCCTTACCAATTGTCTGTACAGTGGCATCACCACTTCCTGTTTTCTACTGGTGATACCTCTCTCTATGCACCCCAGCATCCCTCCGTCCCTCCCCACCACCTTCTCACATTGCTTGGCTACTTTCAGGTTGTCCGTTCCCCAGGTCTCTTTCCAGTTTTGTTGTTGTTAGTATCTCCTCACCCATTTTGTATTCCTCTCCAGGATTCCTGTATCCCAAGTGCATGACGTTGCACTTTTGTATTGAGTTTAAGTTGCCACACCTTGGCCACTCCTCCAACTTGTCTAGGTCTCTTTTCACTCTTTCCATCCCATCTGGGGTGTCCACCCTATTGCAGATCTTGGTGTCATCTGCAAAAGCTTTCCTTCCCTTCCAGCCCTTCCACAATGTCACTACAAGACATGACTGTCTGCTACTGGCTAGGGGGCGGCGAGGAGACCGATGGAATCGTCCCCCCATTGCTCCAATCAAGAAAAAGAACCAGGAACCACAGGGTAGAGGCCAACAGCTGAATCTGTCTGGCAGACCTCCCCATAGCTACTTCTGAAAGACTGCTGCTTGAATTGACTTTCCGCACCCTAAACATCTGCCAAAACAGAGAGATCCTGACCTGCATCCAGAGCCTTTTTTCCGCTTTGCGTTTTTTTTTTGCCGAATCTCCACAAAGGCACCAGAGCCCATTCGCTGAGAGGGTCATGACGGAGCGCAGCCAGCTGATAAAGGCTACTTCCCTCCTCAGCACACAGACTGTCTGCACCGCTAGGGCGAGGTAGACCGACGGCATCAGGTCCCCCCATTGCTCCACCGCAAAAAGAACCAGAACCATGGGGTAGAGGCGCCGACAGCTGAATCTGTCCAGCGGGACCTCCTCCATAGCTACTTTTGAAAGACTGCTGCTTGAAAAAACTCCCACCTGCCCACCACGCTCCTCCATTAAATACACGGTAGCTCCACCTCTTGGTGTCCCCTACACCAATAGGGAGGGCGAGGAGGAGCACCGCTTTTGCAATGTATCACTTACGCCTGAAACAGCTCCAGGTTAACCTAATAAAAAGAGTGGTCTGTCGCCTCTGCAGCTACCCAAACTGAACAATCACGGACTAAATGTTTAAATGTTGAATACCTACCAAAATTGAACAATCACGGACTAAATGTTTAAAAGTTGAAAATCTAAGTTACAGAAGTGATGTCTCTAATTATGCTAACCTAGATTGGTACTAGGGATTGTGTTCTTCTCCCAACTAATTAGTCAGCTAGTTCTACTAATTGCCAGAGAAATAGCCACTGCTTATTGTTTATTTTCTAGTCAAAATCACAGTCACAGGGTTGTGTCTATCTGATCGCACTCCAAACTGCTGCAGTACAATTTAGACAAACAGTGCAATTAAAGTGATGCAACTATTAATCCTAAGGTGGGCTGTGCTGTAAGGATATAAAACTTAGACAGCAATACTCACTGCACAAAGACTATTCCCTGGAGGCTCAAGACAGTGCTCTGTCCTGGTACACTACTGCACCTAGCCTGTACTCAACAAATCAGCCTAAATCCTAGTACTACAAGGCCTAGTTAGGATTAATCAAATAATGCCACCTAAGGTAAATGCCAGTCAGGGGGTCACCAAAGACCGGGAGGTTGGGCCAGCACAGACCAAACAAGGGCCCCTCCTCGCTGTCCCTCTATATCTCCACAGTGCTCTGGGTCGACTGGCTTGTTGGCAGACTAGGCCCTGCTACCCAGTCCCCAAATGGACCAGCCATGCACCAGACCAGTCACTATCCCTGCCCACACTGCTGACAACATATCCTCCTACTTGCCGGTAAACTCAGTAGAAGTGGGTATGCTACAGGGCTATCCTCCTAATGACCAATAAACCTAGAAAAATTAGGGTTCCCACCCTAACTTATATTCTCCATCTCCTGCTCACAGCACTGCTGTTGCTTCGTCGGAGACATTCAACCCAACCCGGCCCAGGTGTTGATAATACCTCTATCTCCACCTCTCAAGACCTGACCTGACGGCACCTAGGGCTTGAGGCAGCCCACATGAATATGTGTAGTCTTCGCCCAAAATTCACAAAGTCAAGCGCATAGCCTCTATAATCCGGATGTCCTAGCTGTCTCTGAGACCTGGTTAAAACCTCATGTTCTTGACCACGAAATCACTGCCCCAGGATATGTCTGCTACCATAAGGACAGAATCCAGAAAAGGGGGCGGGTACTTATCTACGTGAAGGCTACCCTGCTGTCTTCCCGTGTCTGCCTGCAAGTAACCATGCCCCCTGAAATCAAATCTATCTTTATACAGATCACCTTTGGCAGTGCTAAACACCTAAACTTAGGGTGTGTATATAGCCCCCTAAGGATGCTCTCCAATCCCTTGAGACAGTCACTAAAACCTAACAGTAGAGTTTGCATCGGAACTCATCATCTTTGGAGACTTCAATCTGAACTGGGCCAAAGAGGCTAGATCCTCTATAAACGGTGTGTTACACAAGGCAAACCTTGCCCAGATTACCACCCTACCCACCAGGTTGAACTATAAAGCGGAAGTCACCAACCATTGACTGGGTATTGGTATCTAACCCAAAAACGTCCAATCTGCTGGCACCATGGCCAATGCTCTCAGTGACCACTCGCCCATTTTCTGTGTCTGGAAGAACAGGGTGGAAAAGGTCCCGCCTAGAATACTCACCACCAGGGACTACTCTAAGTTCTCTCCGTGCACTACAATGTCCTTCTAGGTAACTTAGATTGAGTCCACTAAGAAGTCTTCCTACCCTGGAAGGCAGTTGACTTCTTTAACAGATCTGTCATGTGGGCCGAGGACCTCATGGCCCCAAATAAGACCTATCGGGTAAAGGCTACTGTTATAAGTGGATTACCCCCCTAAAGGCCCTAATGACTAGCCGTGACAAAGCCTAGAAAAAGTTTAAGGTCTCTTCACCCTCACAGACTAGGTAAATTACAGAGTACTCAGAAACCAATGTAAACAGGCCACCAAGCAAGTGAAAAGGCGTACCTCAAACATCTCCAGAAAACAAACCTCGAAGCACGAGGTCTTTCTGGTCCCACATCAACGAACTGATAAAGGGAAATAAAAAGACAGCCACCGCCCTATCACAGCTAATGGCAGGTACTGCTTGATGAGGCACTAATTGCTGAAGCCCTCAATACATTCTTCACAAACCCAGACAAACATAAAGCAGGGTCCTCGGTGCCCAACAACCAGTCCGCTCCTCAGGATCCCCATTCTTGACTGCCCATTGCTCACATGCGGCTGGCAAGGTGAAAGAGGTCCTGGCCATCTTAAAACCCTGAAAACAAGAGGTTCAGGAGGCCTGGATGGAATCAAAGCTAGATTGCTTAAAGACAGTGCCTTGGTACTCGACACCGCCACCTGGCTCATTAACAGGTCCTTACTAGAAGGATCTGTCCTCGAGCTGTGGAAGCAGGCTCATGTGGTCCTGATTCACAAGGGTGGGCCTGTGGAACCAATTGAGAACTACAGGCCTATCTCCCTGCTACGTACCTGGCAAAAATCCAGGAGAAACTAGTCTATACCCAACTTAGGGAATACCTAGAGATACACATGCTGCTGTCCCCTGCTGCAACATGGCTTTAGAGCCAAACACGGACTGATACTGCCTTAACTAAATTCTCTACTGATGTACTTAGAGAAATTGACTCTGGATCCAACACAGGTTCACCACATACTTCCCTCACAAAGAGGAAAACAAAGGAGCACCAGGAAAAATGGTGCTTATGGAGAATACTCTAGGCATAAAAAAAAATGTGAATCCAAGCACCCTATAGCCACCACATGAAAATGTTGAAACAATAAAAATCACGCTTATTGCAGACCACGAACAGGCACATAAAAGACTGACGCTTTCACTTGGCTAGCTGCCAAGCTTCTTCAGAGTAAAAGACATACTACAATGCATGTGCTTAAATATCTTTTCACCAAATCATGTGATTTTTCATGCACCAATAAATATTAAATACACTCCATTATCTAATTAACAGCAAGGGTCCTTAAAGTTGTATATACCTTGAAAAGCCATTCACATATATTACATAGTATAGAAAACTCTAAATCTTATAAGAAAAATCTTTTCATATATTTTGCTTATTTATATTTCTTCAGGAATGCTGCCAATTCAATACTATCATTCAAACCTTTGTTCTCACAAGCTCCTGATGTATAAATCCAGTAGCTCTCTTGGCCTATTTTTTATTCAAACCTCCTCAGGTCCTAATATTACCTGTTCCAATCCTAAAAATTTAAATTCATGGTTCTTTCGTCCAAATTTCTGTATATGTTTCACAATAGCATAAGAGTCATCATTCTTTTCAATGGCTCTAATATGTTCTCCTATTCTGACCTTGAATTTGCGTATTGTACGCCCACATAATAAGCCCACATTCACAAGTTAATAAATATATTATGTTCATGCTACTACATGTAATAAAATTACGTAATTCCATAATCTTTCCTGAGATAGGATGTACAAAATTCTTGCAACAATTGATGTATTTACAATATATACAATTCCACACTTAAATGTTCCTTTAGGTCGTGATGTAAGCACCATCTGTTTGCTTTTAAGGTCCAAAGTTGCTATGTTAGATACTACATGATCTTTAGTACTTTTACTCTTTTTGTAAACAATGTTTGGACCTTTTTCAATCAATTTATTTAATCTTGGCTCTAATTTTAAAATTAGAAAATTGCTTTTGATGATAAAATTGTTTGTAAGGGGTTAATGCGAATATTTGTTCATCATGCGCACAACCAGAATCGCACTCAAATAGATAATGTTAGTAGTGAGAATAGCAATTCAGTCTCAGTCATCAATTTTTCCAATTATACATTATCCCAACCTGAGTTAGACATATTGGGTAAAGGATTATCCTTTTGTCCTGAAAAGGTATTGACTTCTTTAACACTTATATAGACTTGCATAAGTTTGGAAGAAATTTAACTTTTAAATGTTTATATGAACAAGATGAATGGGATGGCAGGTCTAACACTTCGAGCTTGCAACCAAGATCAGAGTATTGTCCACCTTGAATCGACTGTATCATTCTTTATTAAAAAATGCAATTAGATTTGAAATCCCTAAAAGAAAAAACAGGGATTTTTAAATATAATTGCACAAAGAGGGAAATGGAGGCCCTAAATAGTCTAAAAACTAATAAATCAATTACCATCAAACCTGCAGATAAAGAAGGGCAATTGTGGTTTTAAATACTGTGGATTATGTTAGGTTAAAAGGCTTATTAAAGACGAAGCATTTTACATCAGAACAACATATGGTATTATTGAAACGTTTAAAATAAGATAGATGAATGTTTGAATAGAGGATTCATTAAAGGATATATCACTGAAGTGGAATATAAAACTTTAGTGGTTGCACATCCAGTGATTCCAGTCATTTACTCCTTCCAAAATACATAAAGATTCTAAAATCCACCAGGGAGACCGATTGTGTCGGCAATGGATGGTTAACAGAGCCCATATCGATGTATTTGGACAGTTTTTACAACCATTAGCCCAGAATTTAAGATCATATTTAAGGGTTTCAACTCAGGTAATACAATTAGCTGAGGATCTTTACATGGACAACGAATGGCTTTTCTCTGTAGTGGATGTAAACTCTCTATATACAGTTATACCACACAAGGAAGGTCTGGAAGCTATAGAATACTTTCTGAACTCTAGAAGTGAGGAGGATCTAGTTATAGTTCCTACTGAGTTCTTATTACAATTAGCAGAACTTGTACTGACCATGAATGTATTTTATTTGAAGGGTATTGTATCATCAAATTAGAGGCACGGCTATGGGCACCACTGAAAGCCCAGCTATGCCAATTTATTTGTTGGAAAATGGAAGTCGACCACTTATATAAGGTGGACACTAACCCATTTAGAAATAAAATTGATCTATGGCGCTTTTATTGATGACATTCTTGTAATATGGAAAGGAACAGAATATGAATTTGGGGAATTTGTTAAATGGATGGAAGCTTCAACAGCTGTTTAACTATATAAATATGAAGTACATTTGATGGAAATTAATTTTTGGATATAAGATTGTACAAAGATGGAAAGGAAGGAGTACATACTACTTTATTCCAGAAACCTACAGATTGAAATACACTATTGAGATATGACAGCTGTTACCCCCATCATATAAAGTTTAACATACCAAAAGGTCAACTTATTAGAACGCTTAGGAACTGTTCTGAACAATCATAATACAAAATAAAACGAGTTGAACAAATCAAGCATTTTAAAGAAAGGGGATACAGCAATAGCAGTATAGCGACAGCTGTGAGAAAAGTAGATAAATTAGATAGAAGCCAAATAATATACTATAACAAAGTTTCAAAACTGAAATGAATTGTCCTTTTGTCACAAGTTTTCCAATCAAGCTAGAGATGTTGAACAAATTATACGAAATAATTGGCCAATTTTAAAATTAGAGCCAAGATTAAATAAATTGACTGAAAAGGTCCAAACATTGTTTACAAAAAGAGTAAAAGTATTAAAGATCATGTAGTATCTAACATAGCAACTTTGGACCTTAAAGCAAACAGATGATGCTTACATCACCACCTAAAGGAACATTTAAGTGTGGAATTGTATATATTGTAAATACATCAATTGTTGCAAGAATTTTGTACATCCTATCTCAGGAAAGATTATGGAATTACGTGATTTTATTACATGTAGTAGCATGAACATAATATATTTATTAACTTGTGAATGGGGCTTATTATGTGGGCGATAATACGCAAATTCAAGGTCAGAATAGGAGAACATATTAGAGCCATTGAAAAGAATGATGACTCTTATGCTATTGTGAAACATATACAGAAATTTGGACGAAAGAACCATGAATTTAAATTTTAGGATTGGAACAGGTAATATTAGAACCTAGAGGAGGGATTTGAATAAAAATAGGCCAAAGGGAGAGCTACTGGATTTATACATTAGGAGCTTGTGAGAACAAAGGTTTGAATGATAGTATTGAATTGGCAGCATTCATGAAGAAATATAAATAAGCAAAATATATGAAAAGATTTTTTCTTATAAGATTTAGAGTTTTCTATACTATGTAATATATGTGAATGGCTTTCAAGGATATACAACTTTAAGGACCCTTGCTGCTTAATTAGATAATGGAGTGTATTTAATATTTATTGGTGCATGAGAAATCACATGATTTGGTGAAAAGATATTTAAGCACATGCATTGTAGTATGTCTTTCACTCTGAAGAAGCTTAGAGCTAGCCAAGTGAAACGTCAGTCTTTCATGTGCCTGTTCGTGGTCTGCAATAAACGTGATTTTTATCGCTTCAACATTTTCGTGGTGGTGGCTATGGTCCTTGGATTCACATTTTTTTTTATCCAACACAGGTGCAGTTTTCATAGACCTTTCCAAGGCCTTCGACCTGGTGGATTACAGACTACTACTCCATAAACTCCTCCACATAGGCCTTGACACCCATGCCCTCAAATAGGTGGAGAGCTATCTCTCTGGTCACACACAGAGGGTCAGGTGGCAGGATAAACTCTCAAACCACAGTCCCTAAAGGAGGGTGTACCCAAGGGTTGATACTTGGGCCCTATTGTTCTCACTGTTTGTAAATGAACTGCACAACCACTGTGGGAGCAGCAATGCAATCCAATATGCTGATGATGCTGTTATTTACAAAGCCTCAGACAACCTGATGACTCTAGGCCCATCCCTCCAAGAGGATATCCTCATTATGGAGGAATGGCTCATCAAGAACAAAATGGTCCTTAATACCAACAAAACCAAAGCTATGTTGTTTGGACCTAGAGCCCTTGGACAAGACAGATCACAACTTCTCAACTTACGTCCCTGGAGGGCAACAAACTGGAAGTAGTCTCACCGACAAAGTACCTTGGCCTTACCCTCAACCAAGATCTCACTTTCAAATAACACATAGACCAGTCACCAAAGTAATCCATACCAAACTCGGATTACTGTATCGGCTCAAGGAACAGCTGACCCCTCAAGCTAGGGACTGCAATAGCCTCTAGTGTCCTACTCCCAACACTAATATATGCTGCCCCGGTCCTTCAGGGTATTGCAAAGCTGGAGTACGGTAAATTACAGACTTATACAATAAGGTGTCCACTTTGCCTCCTTATCCCACTCAAGGAGCCACCACTGTGAGGCATTAGTGAGACTCAACTGGCCATCCTTGAAGCTCGCCTCAGGTACCTTGTACTCTGCCTGGCAAAAAGCTAGTGGCCCCACGCCTCCCCAGCGTCTCGATGGACTCCTAACAGTAAAGAGAAACCTGCGCAACTCTCCGTCCTCGGGCCAAATGCTACTAGAGGTCCCTAAGGTCAGGACTAAGGCAGGTTATGATTTCTCACATGCTGCCCTTCCACGTGGAACAACCTCCCTTTGGTGGTGTGAGAAACCCCATTGGTACTGTGCTTCCGCACAAGACTCAAGACCCATCTGCTGTCAATGAGCAAATGCCAGTGCTATGGTACCTGACATTTCAACAATGACCCTGGGTCAGCTCATTCTACCATACTTAAATCTCCAACCCCTGAACAGGTAGCACTAACTCCTCCTCAAAGAACCTATCCGATGGCTCTTAGATGTATGTTACCTAAAGAATTTACAGTACTGTCTCACCTTTGTATGACTGACTTACGATCATATGAACAACAGCTTATTAGTTAGATATATGAAACCCAAGAAAAGACTGCTCTGTCTCACTTATCTGTAAACTGCCGTATGCCATATACCCATAACCTGTATATGTATCACTGTTCATTATTTCATGTACTGTAACCCCTTGTCGCCCCTGAAAAAAGGGACCTCCAGGGCCCAGTGTGCCTACCGGTCATCAAAATTCAATAAATAAATAAAAAATTGAAGAGGACTGGCCACAGTACTGAGCTTTGTGGCACCTCACTGGTCACCCTCCTGTCCCAGGATTGAACTTTGTTAACAACCACCCTCTGTGTCCTGCTGCTGAGCCAATTTCTGACCCAGTTCACTACATTGGGACCAACTCCCAGGCTGCTCAACTTGTTTACTAGCCTCCTGTGTGGACGTTGTCAAATGCCTTGCTAAAATCTAGGTAGGCCACGCCCACGCCCCCCATTGACCTCCTTGGTTACATAGTCAAAGAAATCTCTCAGATTTGTCTAACAAGAGCTACCAGCTGTGAATCTATTTTGTCTTGGGTCTTGTGCTGTACTGATCTCAAGATATGTTACTATCCTTTCTTTTAGCATTGATTCCATTATTTTCCCCACCACTGAGGTCAAACTGATCAGCCTGTCATGCCCAGCTTCCACCTTGCTTCCACTTTTGTGTAGTGGTACCACATTTGCCCTCCTCCAGTCCCTTGGTACCACTCCCTCCTCCACTGATTTGTCAAATATTGTGCCCTAGTACCTCTCCGAGTTCTTTCAGTATTCTGGGATGCATCCCATCTGGACCCATTGTCTTGTCCACTTTTAGTTTTGAGGAGTTCCTTTAGGACTGTCTCCTCCTTATGAACATACAAAATTTGCCAGCAGATAAAGGCCTAGTGGTCTATTAAGTCTGCTTGAATGTACAATTAGCACCCCTTATTCTGCAGCTGCCTCCTCCTTCCACCCTTCCCTCCTTGACCCTCTCCCTTGACCTGTCCCAACCCCTTTTGAAGCAGTCCACTGTTCTACTGATACTAAGTCTACGGTAATGCATTCCACCCAGCTACCACCTCTCTGTAAAAAGTGTCTCCTCATCTCCTCCTGAACCTTCTTCCTCCAGTCTCATATCATGGCCTTGGTGTCCCTCCCTCTCTTACTCTGAACAGCCCCTCCGCACCTGTCTTGTTTATTCTTGTCATGTACTTGAAGGTTTCAATCCTCTCCTCCAGCGAGTACAGTACATGTTCAACTCCTCAGCCTCCTCTCGTATAGTAAGTCCCCAGCCACTTGATCATCTTTGTTGCCCTACACTGCACTCCTCCGGTACTTAATGTCCTCTTCAGATACAGGTGCCAGTACTGCATGCAGTACTCCAGGTGTGGTCTAACTAATGATCTATACAGTGGCAGAATCATTTCCTCCTCGAGGATATACCTTTGCAATGCAACCCAGCATTTCATTGGCCTTTGCAGCTGCCTTGAATGGACTATTGTCCACGCTCCTCCATGTGTGTTTCTACCATCTAATGTTGGTCCCACCCTTCCCTTCTTTTGTAAATACTGAGCAGAAGTATTTGTTCAGAATTTCGCTTTTCTAGGTCCACTTCCTCACATCCCTCTGATTTAGCCTACAATCCCTCCATTGGTCTTTTTTCCTCTCCTAATATAATGTACCTGAAGAAGTTGTTGTCGCTTCTTTACTGATTGTGCTATTCCTTCTTCAGTTTGCGCCTGACTGCTTTCCCCACTTCCTTTGTTTTGTCTGATACAGTTCCTCATCTTTCTTCATCCGTGTTTTTTTTTGTACTTTCTGAATGCTTGTTTCTTTTCCTTAACCTTCCCTGCCATATCTTTAGAAAACCATAGTGTTTTTTCCTTCTTTTGCTTTGTTAACTTGCTTACACAGTGGTGTGTTGCCTTTCTGTTATGGCTTCTTTAAGTGTCTCCCACTGTTCCTCTACCCCTCCTCCACCTTTGCCAGGATTTTCTTGAGGTGTTCTCACATTTTTGCAAAGTCGGCCCTTTGAAGTCAGGACCCTTTACTTTTGTTTGGTTTGACTCTACTACTGTCTTTACCTTAAATCATACTGTATGGTAATCGCTGGACCCTAGATGGCTGTCCACTAACACATCTGTTATTCTGTCACCATTGATGAGAACCATGTTAATATTGCTCCTCCTGTGGGGCTTCTCCACTAGCTGTTTGAGGCATGCCCACTGCAGGGCAATCAAGATGCTCTGCTCCTGGTAGTGGGTGCTGCATAGGTGTTCCAGGAAACAACTGGCATGTTTAGATTCCCTACCAGCAACACTTCCCTTTCTCTGCCATTTTGTGAATGGTATCCACCAACACCCTGTTTAGTTTCTCCCCTGTGCTGGAGGTCAGTAGACAACCCCAGTGTGGATGGTGGTGCCATTCCCATCTCTAAGGTGACCCATAGTGCCTCTTCCCTTCCTGTCTTCCCCCAAACTCAGTTGCTTTGATTCCCTCCTGATGTACATATCCACCCTCTGCTCTTTTTGCCCTCCCTGTCTCTCCTGAAGATTGTGTACCCTGATATGGTAACATCCCAATCATGGTTACCTGTGTACCATGTTTCAGAGACTGCGACAATGTCTAGGTCTTCTTCTGCCATCAAGGTCACTAAATCAGGGACCTTGTTTCCCAGGCTATGGGCATTTGACACATGGCTTTCCATGTTTTGATGCCTCTGCCTGTACCAGCCCCCCTTATCCCTATGCCTTCCCTTTATGCCTCCTGCCTTTACCTCCATTTGTGGTTTCTTTTGTTGATTCATCAGCCCCAGTATCCTTCTGTTTGTCTGCCTTAACCTGTGGGGTAGTTGTTTCTCCCTGCTTAATCTGCCGCCATCTCTTGTCTCAGTTTAAATGCTTGCCAATGAAACATTTAAACCTCTCACTGAGGATTTTGCCCCCAGATGGATGCAGGCCATCCTCTAATATAAACCTGCACCCCTTCAGGTGGTCCCCAGTCCCCAGTGAAGCCAAATCCTCAGCTCCACACCAGCTCTTCAGCCATTCATTGACTCTCTGGTGTGGAATACTCTGGCCTCTCCCATGGCATAGAGAGGTAACACTTCGAGAAAGTTTTCGTGTGTGCTGCACCTAAGACCCCCTCACCAACACCGTGAACTTACTCTACACTGCCCTCATGTAGTCACCAGCCAGGTCATTTCTCCCAGGTGGACAATGACATCTAGCTCACCCTCCCATCCTGCTGCCCTAGCGAGCCTTTTGATATAGTCCCATTTTCTCCAAGCTTGGCTTTGGGGTGAAGATGAAGAAGGCCTGTTCACCCATCTTCGTGAGCATTTGGGAACATGGAGAGTGATGCCTGAAGACCTGAGTGAGTAGGATTGGTGAGTAGTGAAGGGAAGGCTTAAGGAGGGAAGGAGAGATGAGGATCTTAGACGCTTCAATAAAACACCCTAGGGGAAAATCTTGGGAACAGGAGAGGGACAGCCAATCTAGGGAGGCTTAGAGGAGCAGTGGTGGTTAGGTGAGGTGTGCCAATTAGAAGTGTTATTGTAGGTCACCTCCCACTTGCAAAGTATTTTTTTTTCCAACTCAAATTTCTTTCCAATAGAAAACAAGGTCATTTTGGAGTAAACAGTGAGAAAGGAGTGCAGGGTTTCATTTTATATCAGTATTTTAGCCATTTTATTAAGCATGCTATCTTTTGTTTTGAAAACCCTCACAATATTTTAAGTTTCCAGTTATGCTAACTGAATACATCAAACCTCTCAGTAAATGTGCACTAGAGGCTGAGACCCTATATTCAGACACAGCCATTTGTATGCACAAAATATAGCACCACATGTGAAATGGCATATGTTCATCAGGAGTCATATTCATAAAGCAGTGTGTTCTGTCTGACATATGCTGCCTGAATGAATAGTTGGCTGTGGTAGCACCACTCAAAATGTACATGTGCAGTGCACCCTAAGCCTGCTGCTGGCAACAAATTCACAGAAGCAAAGATGAGAACTCATTCCAAACGGACTAGTGCCTTTGCTTCTAGGTTGGTGCTGTAGTCATAGGACTGCATACTAATGACTATAATAAAATGTAAGGTGCTGAAGGGCAATTTGCATGCAGTACTGTGGCCATTAGCAACTCTCACAATGCCTCCTGCATATGCATGCAAGGAGGCACTGTGAAGAGTTTCAGCCATGCACCCTACCCTTATCCAATTCCTGTACACTAACATAAATCCCTGGCAGTCTAGTGGTACTCCCCACCTGCTCCAATCCCTATTTTGAAATTAAATTATCCTTGTAGACAAG
The DNA here is from genome assembly GCA_016271365.2 of Neoceratodus forsteri. Classification (NCBI taxonomy): domain Eukaryota; kingdom Metazoa; phylum Chordata; order Ceratodontiformes; family Ceratodontidae; genus Neoceratodus; species Neoceratodus forsteri. The sequence continues at coordinate 1,556,278,365 of CM057453.1, read as the reverse complement.
TGGTATCCTCCCACCGATACCTGTTGTGAAATAGCATTACCCTGGTAATGTAGCGGTACCCACTCTCACCCTAATCCTCACTGTAAAATGAAGTCTCCCTTCAACGGAAATTTGCAGAAGCAGGATACCATGGGATATTTACATGCTGCATCTCAGCTGGGCTATCCTTGCTAAATAAAGTGTGAAAGCAAAACAAATAAAAAACAGAATGCAAAACAAAACAGCAGCTGCTGGCCTTTAAGCTCCAACCCAAGCAAGCAATGGAGACAAGGGTCCTGATATTGTAAACCAGTTAGCACTAGCAAAACAGGTTAGCACCTCAAAACTGAATATCACCCAAAAGCAGGGGACCTCTAAATGTGCCCTATTGGAAACACAGTTAGAAAACACTAACCTATTTGTGAATGGTATTACCTAATGCCAGTGTGTCTATGTAAAGCAGCTGACTGCATTTGCATATAGGCACACTGGCACATTCAAAGGTCTGAGAAGCAGTAAATGGCCATTGAGCTGGGCTATTTCCACCTCCCAACCTGGTCTTTGGGCCACTGCACCTCCCCTGACTGTCCATCCTTTCCTTGTAATTTATTCCCTTGGGTCTAGTGGTTACACCCACCCTACTCTGAATACCTGTCCATTGATTGGAGTTCATTACCTTGTGTCTAGTGGTGCCAACCCTCCACATATTCCATGCATTAATATATGATCCCTGGCATCCATGAGTCCCTTCCCCACCAGGTAGGGATCCATGTCCTCCCATACCACCCCCAGTGGCTAGCAGTATCCAAATTATTCACCCACAGCAAGCATTCAAAACATGTGTCTCACACCACATCCTGTTGCATAACAATATCACTTGTGGACATGCTTTGTACTGTATAGTAATTCTGATCACAGATAGGAAAATACAGTTATTGGCAACTGTCGTGCTGGACTAGCCTCTGCTGCCTCGTAGTTTCCTTGATGCAACTTGCCCTATTTTGTTTTATTTATTTTGTTTTAGTTTTAAAGTGTTTACATTTTAATCGTTGGTGTTTAATGCCGTTTTACTTTCGTGCGCTCGGTGCTTCTGTGTTGATTACCGCTAACTTTCGAGTCATTGGTCCTGCCTTCTCTCCAGTGTATACGATGAATCATTCACTGGAAGCTGTTCCTTTGTTTTTTAGTGGTCATTTATCGCTTGCTGCTGGTCATTACCCTCGGTCTCCCTTAGTGTGATGAAGGAGTCACCTTGTGTGAAGCTGTACTTGACTGGGCTTATCGTTGTGGACAATACGGATTTGAGGAGTCTGGTGGTCTATTTCCTGGATTTGTTCCCATTTGGATGCTTGTTTTGTATTGGACCTATGGACCCATGTTTTCTTTGTCGCTGTTGCTTGATGCATGGTTTTGTATCCTGGATGTTCTACTGGAGGATCTTACAGCATTTTTTATTGAAGAGCTGGATATTCTTGCTGTGAGACCTGTGAAAGTATTGTATGAACGCCAGCTGAAAGACAGTTGGTGGTGCTTTGAAGTATCAGAGTGGTGGGACCTGATTCATTGATCAGTGTCCTTGTTGGTTTTGGGATTTTATTTTATTTAATTTGTTTTAGTCTTGAAGTGTTCAGTCTGCTTGGGGATGCAGGGCCATAGTAGTGGGTTCGGTTGTGGGAGGCTCTTACCCCCCTTTTTGTGCCTGGGTGATTTTGGATTGTGCTGCCTGGGGCCAAGCAGGAGCTGCTCTCATTTCTCCCTAGGGAGTTAGGGGTTATTGAGGGTCCTTAAGATACTCAGGTGTCGGCCTTGTTAGTCCGGCCTCGGGATATCTGAAACTGCAGGTCCTGGTAATATAATATAGCCTGATTAGGCAGTTTGGGTGTGTGTGTGTGGAGGGGCCCTGCTTCTTATAGCCTGGTCTGTGTATATTTTGATCTTATTGAGATTTTTGTTTCCATTTATGGACTTACACCAAGACTGTATGCAGTTCTTTGTGGCCTGGTATATTTTTGGCCTTATCTGAGATTTTTGCTTCCATTTATGGACTGGTATCAAGACTGTTTGAAGCTGCCCTCTGGATGCACAAATTGAGTAATTTGAATTTGATTTTGTTTCTTCAAATGCCATTTGATGTTTTACCGAATCCGTTTTCATCTTTTGAAGTAAAGTATGTGTGGTGAGAGAGCCTCACTATCCTCATATACTTGGAGTCTGTGTAAACTAATTATCACCGCAGTGAGAGTGCCTAAAATTGCAAATGAACTATTTATATATTTTTGTTTTGAATGTTTTCATCCTACTGGTAGTGAGAGAACCTCTGGAATGAAAATTAATTTTGGATTGTATTATTTTATTGTTATTCTGTTTTTGTTTTTTTCCTCCTCAGAGCTATGAGAGGGTCCTGGGGTGGAAAGTTTTATTAATTCATCTTTAATTATTTGCTTATTCTATTATGTTTTTTATAGCTATGTTTTGAGTATGGTGTAACTATGGATGGGTTTAGCTTCTTTGTAATTTAGGGTAATTCCATTTATGAGGTAATTAGAAATTTTATTGAGGTGTCTAGTATTTAGTTTGTTCCCTGTTTGTTGTATATGTTGGTTAGCTTCCCGATCGGTACATTATTAGTCCTCCGATCTCTCGCACCGCCACCTTCCCCCACCCTCACATTTCTATCTACCAGCACTGTCGGGCACTTGGTATTGTTCATAGGAGGGATTGGGGTGGGTACAGCGGAGCTGTGGACATTGATGGGAAGGAAAGGACCTCTCATATAGGGCTGGTTAGGTCCAGAAGATGCCCTAGGGTGAAATGGAGTCTGGAATGTGGTGCTCCATGTCTAGTCCCCATATCCAAGGGCGCCATCTGTTCTGATAGGCAAGTATTTGGGACGGCTCAGGAGCCCTGTCCAACTCGGCGGTGTTGTGCAATGCCAGATCTGTTAAAAACAAGTCGGCTGTTATTGCTGACTTTGTTGGAACAGCTGATCTGGCTTGCATCACCGAGACCTGGTTGGATGGAAATGCAAGCCACATTTGGGAGGCAGCAGTTCCAGCCAGGTACTCGTGATTCACCGCCTGAGATTAGATGGTGGGGGATAGTGGTCTGTTTCAAGACGGGCTGGGGCTCACGGTGTACCAGTTGAGGAGGCCAAATCCTTTGAGTGTACTGTAGTAGCTGGTGTGGGTTGTAGGATAGCCCTCGTCTATCGTCCACCAGGGGATGAGAGGTGATTCTTGCAGGAAGTGGCAGACTTTATCTCTGATATGGCATTGGAGTCATCCAGACTGATGGTTCTGGGCAACTTCAATGCTTGGGTCGATGACGTAATTCTCATCTTTTGGTCAACACTTCCTCCAGCTGATGATATTGCTGGGCTTCCATAGATTGTTTGCTCAGCTACTCATAATCATGGTCACTCTTGATTTGGTTTTTCTCCTGGGATTGAGGTCTCTGATTTGGTGGTGGAACCTGTCAGTTAGTCTGATCATTACACCGTGGGCTTCAATTTTGTGCTCCCTCATAGGTCTGCCCTGTGGAGATGGTTTGATACTGCCCTTACGGGATGTGTGCCCTGAAGACCTGATGGTGGTGTTGAACCTCTCAGAGTTTCTGTTGCCAACATGAGCCCAGAGTCGATGGTTCTGGCTTATAATCAGGCCATTTCCTCAGCTCTTGACTCAATTGCTCCTGTCTGTGTTCATCCTCTCTCTCTCTCTCGCCCTCAGGCCCGTGGTTTGATGGGTTCTTGAGAGATTGCGACATGTGGGACGGCGGTTAGAGTGTTGTTGGTGAAATCTGCTCTAGAAGTCGACCGCCTTAGTTTGGTGGGGAATTATCATTTTACCAATCAGAGATCTCCGTAAGAAGACAGAATTCCTGTCCAAGGAGACTGCTGGCTCTTAGAATCGACGGCCCAGCATTTCAGAACTGTGGACAGGCTGTGCAATCCAGTCTGTCTCCAGCTCTGTTGAGCTTTTTCACAAAAGGAGTGTGATGAGATCGCTCAGTTCTTTGCAAATAAGGTGGCCGACATCAGATCAGAGATCCACCAGACACACTCTATGGGGATGCTGTTGGTCGGCATATGGGCATGGTACCCTGGCCTCCTGGAGTTCCTTTGACCCGCGAGTTCGAAGATGTATGCAGATTGTCCAGGGATGTGCCCTATGTGCTGTAGTTTAGATCTGGGTCCAGCCTCCCTGATTTTGGGTTGTGGTGAGATTGGGCCCATTTCTGGCTCAAATAATCTGGTGCTTCTAGAATTGGGTGAGTTCCTAGCTCCCTGAAGGAAGCAGTGGTGACTCCTTTTGAAGAAAGCTTCTTTGGACCCAGATATTTTGCCAACTACAGCCCTATCTCTAGCCTTCCTTTATTGGGAAGGTTATTGAGAAGATAGTGGCAAATCAACTGGAGGACCATTTGACCATCCATAATATCTACGAACCTTTCCAATCTGGTTTTCGTAAGAGGCATAGTACCAAGACTGCTCTGGTTCGGGTGCTCAATGATCTTTTGATGGTGAGAGATCAGAGAATCTGTTCTGTCTTGGTTCTCCTTGATCTCTCTTCAGTCTTTGACACTGTAGACCATGAGGTTTTGCTTGAGTGCTTGAGGTTCATCTGTGGACTGTCAGGTACAGTTCTCAGATGGTTTACATCTTTCCTATCTGGAAGAACACAGAGAGTTGTGTCGAGTTTATTCCTCTGACCCTTTCTCCCTGCGGTGTGGGGTTCCTCTCGGGGCTGTGCTTTCCCATGTTGTTTGCAGTGTATATGCTGCCCTCAGAGAAATTGTAAGATGGTATGGGCTGAGGTTTCACTGCTATGTTGATGATATCCAGCTCTACCTGTCTTTGCCCCGACCAGGTTAGTGCTCTCTTGGTATCTAATACTGTAGCTGCCTCGCTGAAATCCATGATTAGATGAATTTGAGCTGGTTAAAGTTGAGCGCGGTAAGACTGAGGTTTTGGTAGTGGACCCAGGTTGCAGGATAGAGGGTTGAGGTCTGATCAGCCTTCTGGTTTATTCCTGGGGGTGGATCAGATCCTTACCTCTGAAGGGGTGTGTAACCTGGGAGTGGTACTTGACGATGGGCTTACCCTTCGTCATCAGGTGTCAGCAGTCATTAAGTCTGCATTTTGCCATCTCAGAAACATTGCCAGGGTGAAACACCTTGTTCCGTCTGGTGATTTACCTGTATTGGTCCATGTCTTCATGACCTCTTGCCTTGACTACAACTCCCTGTACCTGGGGCTTTCTGGGGTTGATATTCATTGCCAGCTAGTGCAGAACACTGCTGCTGGATTGTTGACAGAGGTATCAAGAAGGATGCATATTACCCTGTTTTAAGCAATCTGCACTGGCTGCCAACACAGTGGTGGATCACCTTTAAAGTAGGTCTTTGACCTTCAAAGCCCTGCATGGACTTGGCCCTGACTACTTGAAAGAGCTTCTGATTCCCTACAGCCCTGTACGACAGCTCCGCTCGGCTGACGAGGGTTGTTGTAGGTTCCAAGGTTATTTTAAATCTTCTGGGGCCCGGCTCTTATGTTTATAGCCCACCCTCTGGAATTTCTGCCTCGCCAGCTTCAGGAATGCATGACCGTGAAGATTTTCAACTGGGAAATTAAGACCCATCTGTGGTGTCAAGCTTTCATGACCTGAGGTTTTGTTTTTATTCTGACTTTATATATGTACTTTTCTGATTTTTTGTTTTTGTACAGTGCCTTGGTTCTTGAAAGGCACTTAATAAATAAAGTTTTATTTATTTATTATTTATTTATAACTGTAACTGCTTTGGGATGATTTTGTCAGATGTTAGAAGGGGTGTCAGAATTTCATCATGAACATTAGTGGTGACAGGTAACACCCACCCTAAATGTATATTTGAAGAGCATTCATGGTTGCTCACTGAACACCCATTTAAGGTGTGTATTATCTGTCACCACTAAAGTGGCTATGAGGGGAATTTGGCCAAATCAGCCTAAAGGTTCAGAGTTATGGGTGACAGTTACCAATAACTGTATTTTCCTATGTCAATGGAAATTACTATACAAAGCATGTCTGGTAGCAATAGATTTATGCTACAAGATGTGCAGTGGAACATTTGTCTTGGATGCTTGCTATGGGTGAATAAGGTGGGAACTGCTGCCCACCAAGAGGGGGTTCTTGGGGACATGGTTGCCTAACGAGTTGAGGGAAGGACACCTGGATGCTAGGGATCATACACTAACATATGGAATGGGCAGAGGTGAACACCACTAGATGTTATGGAATGAACTACAAACAAAGGGTAGGCAATTGGGGGAGGGAACCACTAGATGATAGGGACTATTGCAAACATTATGAATAGGCACTATGGGGGATGCACTCTGTGTTTGCTCCTAGCCCGTAGTGGGACCTTTATGGGATACAAATGACTCACAGAGCCTTGCCTGTGTTACAGGATCATTTTCACAGGGATATAGGAATATGGCAGATTACTCTACAGGAGCAATCAGCATTTATGGGCCTAACTGACCATTTCCTCCTGAAAGACCCATATCTCCTTATTGGCCACATTCTTTCTGTGACCAAAAAGGGGTTGTGATTCTAGGAGCAATCCGATAGTGCCAGACTCTTTTGTGATGGTATAGTGGAACATTCCATCACCACTTCCTATGTGCTTCAGGTATGTTCTGATATACCAGTAGTTTGCTCAAGGCATTTACTTGCACCTGCAGCAAACTTTCTGCAAACATTAACAGGGACCTTAAATACCCAGCCCCATGTGTTCCAGTCATAAGAACACTGCTAGGAACCAGACTTCACAGGTTCAAAGCCCTAGAGCCAAAACTCACTGTGTGACCTGAACAAATCATTTAACCTACAGTGCTCCTGTCACTCCAGCTACAAAATGAATACAAGCAGGTACCCACGGAAATGCAATGTTTCATCTGAGGTGAACTCTCTTGAGTAAATACCATTGCAAAAATAGGTAAAAGCAGGAAACAAATAGAAACAAGATCTTGCATTCCAGCTGGTCTTTCCTGGGTGAATAAACTGTAAAAATAAATAAATAAATAATACCCCACCTCCGACAGTGTGGTCTGCTGGTTAAAGCACTGTTGGAAAAAGGGAGTTTGCAAGTTAAAACAACATTACTGCCAAATACTCAGTGTGTGTGAGACTCTGAGCACATCACTTAACCTTAAGTGCGCCAGTCTACCCAGCTGCAGAAATGTGTAAAAGCAGGAACCCACTGGAAGTGCAATCTTGCATCTCAGCTGGCCTATCCTGTCAATAAAAACTGCATAAAATGAGAAAAGAAAATAGTGTCAGCAGCTGCTGCCCTTTCTAGCCCCACTCCCTGGTGGTGTGATCTAATGGTCAGAGCATTGTTGGGAATTGGGAGCTCACAGGGTCAAACCCTACTGAAGCCAAAATACTCACTGTGTGTGACCTGAGCAAGTCACATAACTTCCCAGTGCACCACTCCACCACCCAGTTGCAAACTAGTGTTCCACTCTACCCAGTTGCAAATGGGTAGAAGCAGGACTCCAGTGGAATAAATAAATGTAGAAAATGTCAGCAGACAAAAGGCCTATCCGCATGTCTATTTGCCTATCAGGCTATTTAGTGGCCTATCAGCCCATCTATTTGGCTCAAAATGCCATGTCTCATATCAGTTGGACTATCCTGGTAAATACCTTGTGAAAATGGCAAAAATCGAGAGTCAGTCTCTAAATTAATTTACTCTCCTCATCAACTAAGCATAACAATTTTATTAAAATGCACAAGCAAACAGTGAAGCATCGACCAGTGCTTGTTTCTTTACTGTTTTCTATTGAGTAGAGCTTTCTCAAGCTTCAGGTGTCCAGTTTTCTCACTGTTTATTAGCCTGTAGTGTTCTTAGCCTCCACTTTTATAACTTTAAATATTTCAGTGCCCCAGTTCTGTATATGAGTTCTCAGAGCACATTGCCCTCCCAATTCTTACCATTTGATTATCTGATTAGCAAGCATACCTAAATAATTGGTATGCTGCTTATTTTTTTATCATAGAAGATTTTATTGAGATTTTCCAGAAACTTATACATAACAATGAAGCATGTATTGCATCTTGCATAATGCAGGACTAAACATAATACAGGCAACAGGAAAAAGTACAGTACTCTCTGTACATAACTAGTCGTAACTGTTAACATTTGAAGTGTGTCAGATCATACTAGTCCCTTCATGTAAGTGTGTTACCAAAAAAAAAACAGTGTTATTCAAACATCTGTTTCCAGTAACAAAGAAATCGCCTTACATAACATAATGCCTATAAAAGGGTAATCTAGCCTTAACGAAAAGTAAAAGGAAAAAAATAGAAGGAAATGATGATTGTTAGTAGAGACTTAATCACCCAGCAATCTCAAACCGAGTTCCTCATGTAGATGGGACTCTGTTAAGTTCAGGTTCATTGAGATCTCAGTGGATAGGGGGTTGTAAGGGGAGGTGGAGGAACTGCACACAAAGGAGGCGTAGGTACATGCCCCATTTGTCATGAAAAAGGGAGAGTTGTCCGCTATTAAAAAGTAAGTCTTTCGAAGATAGCTGTTCTAGCCAGAGCAGCAAGCCAAGCAGAAATCGATGGTGGGGCCACTTGGCTTCCAGGACAGAAGTGGCTTCTAGTAGCCTAGTTCTAGTTCTAGTTGCCTCCAGGACAGTCTCTTGGCTTCTAGTAGCGCAATTAGCAGCCATCGTGCATGTGGTCTCGGTAGTTGGGATAGGCATAGAATCACCTAGCAGTAGCATTGGATTAAGAATATTGACAGAATATCCCAATACAGCAACACATTCATTGGCTATATGAGCCCAGAAGGAGGTAAGGGATGGACACTGCAACAGCAGATGTAGTATGTTTGCCAGTTCATACATACATCTCCAGCATTTCGCATGCGGAAGTAAGCCCCAGGATTGAAGAGCGGCCAGGGTGTGGTACCACCTAAGAAGTATTATGAGCTGCAGGAACTGGCTCTTAACATCTTTGTGCAGCTGAGTGAGCAAGGCACAGGCTGTGGGACCAAATGTCTAGCGTGATGGAATGTTAAGGTCAGGTGCTACAAAGCTGCTCTGCACAACTCCAGTGTGTTCTGGTTGTGCTTCCGCCAGGCCGTGACAGCTGGACCTACTCAAACCCCGTGGAGGATGTCTTGACGTGTGGGAAGCTAGCCACTGCCACTTTGGTCAATTTGATGTGACCAGTCGCTGGATTGCATTGCACTGTGTATCTGCGGGTACCTCCAGAAATCAGAGGTTGGGAGGGAGTAATGGGTTTGTAGCTGAGCAAAGGACATCATGGTAGATGAGTTGGGCAGAAACATATCTTGGACCACTCGAACCCTTACTTTCCCATCCCAATCAGTGTACTGTTATTTACTATAATGTGCAGGTCGTCAAGGGCTAGGTATCTGAAGGTGGGACCTTCATCCCTTGACTGTGTTAGAGGCTGACATGAGTTTGAACCATGCTTTCCTGGTCTCAAAGCATAGCAGGGTAAGCTCCTTGAGTCCCACTGGGGTAGTGGTCAGTAGTGAGCTAAGGGGGCATTTCAGAATATCGGATTCCAGTTGCACCCATTGTGAAGGGGTGGTCTGGAGTGGTACAAATCATTTATGGCCTGAGCAGAAAGGTAAGCCCAATGGTACCCCTGCATCCAGGGAAGCCCCATGCCCCTCTAGACCAGTGGGCTCGCAATTTCCATGGCTCTACCTAGGCTTTTTCCTCCCATAAAAAGGATATTAAGTTATCAGATGGTGGAATATTGTACCCTTTAAGGGATAGGAGATTATTGAGGAGGTATGCCACTCTGGGTAAAAATAGCATGCTAATCGTCGCAACATTCCCTGGGAGGGAGAAGTTAAGGTGGCACCATCGATCCACATCCACAGGCTTAGTTCAGAAAGAGGGCCAAAATTCTCCTGCTCTAAGCGGTGCCAATTGTAGGTATATTGATGCCCAAATATGAAAGCACATATGGCTACCAAGCGAGGTCCAATCCTTTCATGCACGAATCTGTGCAGGCCACATTAAGGGGAGTAACACTGTTTTTTTTCTGATTGATCTGTAGTCCAAATATCAGTGCAAAATCTTTAAAAATCTGCAATATCCCAGGAAGTGCCTCTTGGGGTTGGTGAGCATTAAAAGTAGGTCGTCTGCATATGCGGCTGTGAGATAGGCCTGCTGCCCAACTTGTATGTCCTGAATCCCTCCATTGTCATGCAGATTCCGTATCAGAGGCCTAGTGCTACTAGGAAAAGGAGAGGATAGGGGACAACCCTGCCTGGTACCACACCAGAGAGGGAATGGGATAATATATCTTTGTTCGTCAAGATACGCATGCATGGTTCGTTGTATAATATTTGCACCCATCACCTGAAAAAGGGTCCAAACCTCGTATACCCGAGTGCTTCATGGAGATATGGCCATTCTACAGAATCAAATGCTTTAGAAAAGTCTATGGCCATCACTGCCATCGGTTTAGTGGAGTGCATGGCCAGCCATTTGAGGTTCAGTATCATTCTTATATTGTCCACTGCCGCTCTTCCTTTTGTAAAACCCACCTGCGGGTGGATGATAGAGGGTAACATATGCATTAACTAGGCAGCAGCATCTTAGCAACAATTTTGTTGTCCACTGAGATGAGGGAGATGGGGTGGTAATTGGCACAATCGAGAGGGTCATTAGATTTTGGGGAGGAGAGTAATCAAGGCTTCTCGCATCATGGGAGGAGAAGGACTGTCCCATGTGCTTCTTGAATTACCCTCAAGAGTGGGCCACAATTTCAGCGCTAAGGGCTTGATATACCTCGGCAGTCATACCATCATGTCCCGGAGACTTGCCCTGGGCCAGTTGTTGAATGGCTCTGCAGTTCGGGTTCCATAAAGGGTTTTCTAGGGCACTTCTCATATGTGGGAGTAATGTGGGGTATTAGAGGCCTTGCAAAAGGCTACCACCGTTCTCAATTTGGTGGACGTCAGGGTAGTACAGGACTTGTATAATGCCTGATAGAACTGCTGCATACACTCATTAATATGTTTGAGTCCCGTAACTACTTGGCCCATCTCATTCTTAAGGGTAGATATGCATGATGCAGCTTTCTGCTTCCTCAATTGGAATGCTAACAGTCTACCTCCTTTATCTCCCTCCCAATAGACATGCTTGGAGCGAAGCAATGTCCATTCCACCTTTTCTGCAGCAGTGTGCTTATGTGATACTTAAGTCCAACAATTTGTTGGGGAAGTACAGGATTGGCTGCACCCCTGTAGATGCTTTGAATCTAGCTTCCAGGGAGTGAGTTGCTCCTGTAAGGAATTTAAGGTTTGCCACCTCATCCTGTTTTTCTGTGCCATAAATGCAATAATGTGCCTCGTAGGGACCATCTTAAAGGCCTCCCAAACTGTGGCTGCTGAGGTATCTGTACGATTCAGCAGAAGTAATCCTTGGCTACTTCCTGTCATATGGACCCAAGTTAGGATCTTTGAGAAGAAGTGGGTTGCAGCACCATCTTGTGCCCATCTGACTGTGTCCAGCAGGAATGTAAACACAGGAGACCGAGCATGGTCGGACACCAAAATGTTATGGATATGGGTGTTAGTTATATCTCTGGCGCAGTCGAGGTTTGCAAGCCAGAAATCAAACCTACTGTCGTTGGTGTGCTGATGAAAAAATGAGTAATCCCTACCAGACGGATGGTCCCTGCACCACACGTCCGACATGCCCCATTCCATGATAATACCTTCCAAGGCCATTAGGGCTTTGGGATGTGTTTATGGGTTGATTTAGATTTGTCCAGGAAGATATCTGCACCATACTGAAGTCCTCTCTGATAAAGATTGGTATCTGCAGGTACTCCCCACCAAAGCTTCTATAGCTTGATTAATATCCATTAGTGTTTTGGGGTATCCGTATTGGGACTGTATATATTAGCTACCACTGCTTGGCCCCTGAAACAGGACCACTACCCACCTCCCATGTGTGTCTGCCACCACTTGTTCTTGTGTCCAGGAACATGATTTCTAACTAAAATGGCCACACTTTTGGATTTGGTTGTGGCTGAGCTTGCTATTACACTGCCTACAGGCCTTTTTCAGCCATGATACAGTCCTTGCAGTAAGATGTGTCTCCTGGATAAGTGCTATATCTGCCTGCAAGGAGTGTAGGTGCCTGAGGACCATAGACCGTTTAACCGGGTGATTCAGCCCCTTCACATACCAGGTTATAAGTTTAATCCCTACATTCTGCAGGCTGGATCCCATAGTCACAGAATTCACATGTACTCACCACTTAGATCCAGCAGAGATAGGGAGACAGGAGCAGGAGGGGTTTGTGAGACAGAAAAGGAGATGAGATGCACAGATAAAGAGAGAGTACACTATTCACTGGATATTACGTCAGAGAAAGTCCTGTAGTAAAAGTAACAATAATTATGTTAAAGACTCAAATTAAGCAACTAACATACCTTATAACAGTATATATATAATACTAAACTATACCCTGCTAAAGGGGAAAGGAGAAAATCTAAACAGCTAATAAGTGCTAATCACAAACAATTCAAATAAACACACAGCTAACAGTGTAGTGGTATATGCACAAGGTGCTACCCTCGATATTGTTGAGGAGGTGCACTCAGCGCTAACCACTATTCACCTTGTGGGGAGGTCAGGTAATTGGGACTTGAGCTAGTTAGAGTACCAGCAGCAATCACCCAGGCTATCATATCATCACAACAAACCAGAACATTGGTATTATACAGAGACAATAGGAAAACCCCATGCTGAGTAAAGGTAAGGATTAGGTGAATATAGAATTCCAGCATCACTCTAGACTGGATTATCAGCGTGTATGAGGAGGAAGTTGGGGACTACAAAAACTACTGCCCGACCACATCCAGTTCAGCAAAGTGAATGATTGCCACATGAGAAAGTAAACAAACAACTCAGACATATATTTTCAATCGTTGGGAGCAGCACCCTTGGTGAGGGTCTGTGAGAGGCCTTTCACAAAGTAAGCAGTCCAGGCTTGACAGGAAGATTGAGAGTTCCTGACATTCATTTGGGTCAAGGGTTGCATCTGCCCAAGACGTGGTGTCCGCTATGTCCATCAGGAGTTCATCTGGTATTTCTTATTGCTCCAGCTGTAACAGGCCCAAAGAATCCTCCTTTAATAATTTTTCAGGTGGTGCCATGTCCGCACCTTTAGTCAGGGACCCATGTTTGCTGGCGGAGTGCTACCATATATGGTGCGTCTTGTGAGCTTCTCTTTGGGGTAGGGAGGAAGGACACAGTGTTGTTGAGCCCTCGAGGGTGAAGTGGTGGTATTAGCGTGTTTCCTCTCGGAAGTTCTGGCATTCTGGGGACCTAGGGGAGTCATTCATCTGTTGCACAGTCCTGGATTTCTTATGGTCCTCCTGGAAACCGGCCTCTGTACTTTGGTTCCTGCTTCCCTGTCCTTTAGGTCCTGGCGTCTAATCTCCTAATAATTGCAGTATTCATAGGGAGCTGGGGTCAATATTTAGAGACCCAGTTTTCAATGTCTCATGGTGTTTCAGCCACAATGTTTCTACCGTCTTTGGAAACGTACATAAAGAGGCCAAATTCGAGCCCATATTTGAAGCCATGTGCCAACAATTTATTGATAGAAATAAAAGCTTTCTGGTGGCCAGCAACCTCAGCTGAAAAGTCTCTAAAGATAGCTATTTTAGCCCATGCCACATTATCTCACCTTATCATGCGCTGCCAAGTATTCTTTCCTTAGTGGAATGCCACAAGATGTAGGCAATAATAGGTCTAGGAGAGGCACCTTGAGGCGGGGCCACTAGGTATACGGTGAGCTCTCTGACATCAATTTGACCTTGCCACCTTTCTCCAAGCATTTTGGTAGCTCAGTGTTTAGAAACAGTTCAGTATTCTGCTCTTCCGAGCCCTCGGGATTCCTAGAATCCTGATGTTGTTGCATCTCCTGGTTTTCTTGGTTCTCCACACCGCCACAGAACATTCAGCCTGTCCTCATGGTCCTGAAGTTTTGCAAAATTTTATGCTGATCTTCCTCTAGCCCTTCTACTCGCTGCTGTGTTACCTTTATTCTGTCATTCCAAACCCTGCATTTCTGCTACGGTGCTAGTCAGGTGTCGAATATGTTATCCATACGATGTAGGAGGGTTTCAAACATCGCAGTACTGTGCTGCAGTGAGGCACTGACGTCTACCAGTGAGGCCAAGTTTTGTACAGAAGGCATACCGAGACTGACCAATGGATTTTTGGAAAATGCCATCCCAGATTCGTTCCACATACAATACATGAAAACCCTCCTTCCAATGAAGCTGCAGGTATGTCAAAAACAAAAGCTGTGCAGTCAATTGTTGACACAAATCTCATCTGCTGAAGTCTGCCTGCATTGTGTCACTATACTCAGTGTGCCAGGGCCCAGGCTCCCTCCCTGTGCTGCTGCAATGAGTCGACCATACACGACTGCAGCCAGAAAAAGTACAATGAACCATTCGTTCAGCGTGTTGTGGAACCATAAAGCATTACATGCTGGCGTGAGGAGTCAGGGGTCTCTGTATATTAGTGATACGACTAGATAAAGATAGCCATGGATAGTGCTGATGGTTTAAGCGTCATCTCTTCTGCACCCAAACCACACCTCCGGTATGCTGCTTAATAATAAGCAGCAAGTCTGCTAGTCTAAGTGCTTCCTGCCAGGCTATATTCATACCTACACACAGAGCCCCAATCAAAACTAATTTAGACTGACTGTCTACAACCCAACATCCAATCCTATCACTGGCATTGTCAGGAGGCGAATCACTGAGAGTGAATGTCACAGTAATTGTTAGTAAATGCAGAAAAGAGTATGTCTGACTACAAGACATCATACATGCTACTACACTTGTTGGCACCTAGAAATGATTGTTCAAATATGCTACAAGTCCACCTGAGGTAGTAGATCAACACATGGAGAAAGCCATTCTTGTAAAAACCTTGAGAAATAAAAACATAATGACCAGTAAAACAAGATTAAGCCATACTGTTGCAGGTCTGAGTCCCTTTCCCTACAGTCACATCCTCTATATGATTAACGTTCATACTGTCCCCCAATTCATTCATTTTCTTTAAACCTAAGATGCGCTTACATGTTCAGAGGAACATTGTCTTTCCAGGAGGGCCAGGAGTGTGGTATGTGATGAAATGGACTTGTCATGCTTCTACAATCTCTTGACATGAGCATCTGAACATAGGGAATTCATGATTACAAGGAGTGCACAACTCACATTAATGGCATGATTTAGCTTTGAATATGTACCCTTGTACTCTGGGAGGCGGGAAGCAGCCACTCAGTAGCCCTTAATGTAACACCTCCTGCTGCTTGATCACAATAGTATCCTTGTTGGCCATGGTTAAATGAGAAATGTTTAGTGAGGTACCCTCACCTCTAGATCTGTAGGTGAGGGAACAGAAATATCTTGTTGGTGGAACTCTCCTATCTTCAGAGTTGGACTGACACACTGAGATATCTGAACATGTTCACCCTCAGTTGGGTACCTGGCCACCTTCTAAACCCTGAAAATCTTTGAATTCATTCTCTTTTTCTAATTAAATGGGATACCTGGGGCACTGTAGGTAAATGTAGGATGCCAACACAAAGCTACTTCATTAAATTGAAGTGGAATACTGAGATGGGTGTTTCAACCTAGGCCCTCCTACTGATTTTCCAGGTGAACCCCTGTATTCACTTTCCATGTGAGTCCCTCTACCCTAGTTGGTCTGCCTATATTGTAGTATTCAACTTTGAATGAGAACAGAGGTGCAGGAACACTTGAACAATTCTGTGCGAGGTGGAGGAACTGAGTTCCTGGGGTTCCTGTCCAGTTGAACTCCTGCTTGTTGTCAGAGGTAGAAGCATGCAATAATAGCATCTTTGAATGGAGGCATGGGGTTGTGAAGTAGTTCAGGAAGGGAACAGGAACCTACTGTTCAGTTGTGCACAGAAATTGGCACTAAACAGGAAGGGCACATAATAACCCCCAAGCCCACAGCAATTCACCGCAATGAGTAACCAGAGGCTCTAGACATATTTCTGGGCCAGAGGTTTTCATGGATTAGAAGTGCTGTCAAAAAGGATATCACTAAGATAAATTTTAAAAGATAAAAACTCAATAGACATAATTTTCCTGACTGTAAATATCTTGGTTGCCATTATATCACATTGATCTCCAAGATATATTTCTGAATTTTAACCCATTCAAATATTTGTTTTGTTGATTTGAAAGATGTATGATGTTAAATTTTACTAGCAAAACAACTGTGCAAAACTCAGACCATGCTAACTGACACAAAGATACATTTCCATGACTGTGTATTTCTGCACTAATTATGTACAAGCAGAAATAACAGCGGGTGACACGGCGATACGTTGGCTTTTTCACAAACTACAACAAGAAAGCTGAGACCAAGCAGATAACACTAAGGTGTTTCACAGTTCACTGATTATATTGCATCAAAATGTAAATCTTAAAGAGAGAGAGATTAGCTTTTGGATGAATGTACTGTACATGAATGTGTATATGTATGTGTGTGCTATGTTTGTCTGTGTGAAACTTGGGGTAATTAGCGTTGCATTTTCAAATTCAAAGGAATGTCATAATGCAATTCTCATTAGAGATCACAGCCAGCAGGAAAATATATTTTTGTGGTATCTTGTTCTCCCTGAAGGCTGTATCACATTGTATGAGGGATGTAATTCTTAGCAGGTGGTCAGGGCACTATGTGTTAACAGCACTGCAGTCGGGAGTCAGGTAACAGGAAGTATAATAAAGACTGCAAACCACTTTTTATAAAACGTTTTCCATGTCACAATTGTTTTACAACATATTTGAATGATTAACACAGGTAGTACAGTGGTCACTGCTGGAGAATGTAGTTTAAATCCAGCTTAGGTGTCACCAATGAGATAAGTACAGCAGTTCTTATTTAAGCAATAAGGCACAAGAGAGTGTCTGTCTACTGTAATAACATCACTCTTGGTGGATTGAAGCATGAGGCAAAAGCCAAGTGCCTCCACCACCAAGGAGGATGTTATTACACAATAACACACACCTCTAAGTGTCTTATTGCTATTATACAATGCCTCATTTGTAAAAAGAAAATGTAACATTTTGAAAACTTACTCTTTTTTTACCTTTTTAAATTCATGTTTCCACATTTTATAATTCAGTTTTCTATGTGGAGGAAAAACTCCACCATTTGAATTGTGTCTAGCAGCATATGCTCCTAGTATATGTAGCTTCTTTATTGTTAGGCTCTGTTTCCCCACTCACACTGCCTGCATGGCCCCGACTCTTCTTGAATTTGTGATTTTCTTTAAACTGTGATCTACTGCCTGCCCTGGTACCAGGTGAGGATTTTGTGTTTTAGTTTTAAAACCATGTTCTATGTGAAGGTACCAAGCAGAGGAATGAGCATGCACTGGCGAGTCAGCAACTGTGAACTTCAATCTATCAGTGCGCCCATTTCCTTTTTCTCACTAGCACCACTCAGTCTCAACAAATGGTGAGACTTCATGTGTGCTTTTTGTTCTCCTGGTATAGTTGTCACATGTTTGAATTGGGAAAAAGAAAGGAAATAGGGAAATAAAAGTGCTGTGTTCGTTTACAAGATACATTTACTGTGGCTGGGACAGAGGAAGGAGACAAGCGAGTAGGGATGGCTGAAGCCCTTCAGCTGGAAGGGCTCTATATATATATTTTTTTTCTTTAATTGTATAAACATTGAGAAGTAAAACAATGAGGAATGTGTTTTACCACCAGCAGTTGAGTGGGGAGGGAGGTTAAGCTGTGATGGCTTCTATTTTGTATATTGGTTGTGGCTGGCAGCAAGGCACTTAGTGAGGGAATGTGAACCCAGCTTTGGAAGGGAGTGAGCGGTAGGAATTCTTTTAATGTTACACAGAAACATAGAAACATAGACTTTGACAGCAGACAAGGACTGCTTGGCCCACCTAGTCTGCCAATTTCCCTACCTACCTATTGGATACGTTGCAGATCCTAATTAACCAACAGCCTACTTTTTCCTAGCCCCCACCAGAATTGCTTTATGTCTGTCTCATGCATTCTTGAATTCCCCACTGTTTTGACCCCATGACCTCTTCAGGAAGGCCATTCCATGCTCCACCACCCTCTCCTCTGTGAAAATATTCCTTACATTACCCCTCTAAGCCGCTCCTCCTCTATCTTCAAATTGTGTCCCTTGTTCTGCACATCTCTTTTCTGAAAGATGCTACCTCTTGGACTTTGTTGATTCCTTGAGGTACTTGACAGTTTCTATCATGTCCCCTCCTCCTTTCCTCAAGGGTACATATATTAAGTGACTTTAGTCTCTCTTCATATGGCTTCTGTTGCAGACCCTGCACCATTTTAGTTCCCTCCTCTAGACTGCCTCCATCCTGTCAGTGTCCTTACAGAGATTGGGTCTCCAGAACTGCACGCAGTACTCCAGATGGGGTCTCACCAACTGTCTGTACAGAGAGATAAAAAACGTCCTGTTTTCTACTGGTGATGCCTCCCTATACATCCCAGTATACCCAGACATCCTTACTGCCTTCCCACATTGCTTGCTTGCCTTTAGGTCATCTGATATGACTACTCCAGGTCCTTTTCCATTTTTGTTGTTGTTGTTAATATCTCTCCCCCATTGTGTACTCTTCCCTGGGTTTTTGTTTCTCAGGCGCATTACTTTGCACTTCTTGCATTGAATCTAAACTGCCATACTTTTGACCATTCCTCCAACCTTACCAAGTCCCTTCTCATCCTTTCTACCCTCTTGTGTATTAACCCTTTTGCAAATCTTTGTGTGCTCAAAGAGGCATACTTTTTTTTCCAGTCCTCTGCAATGTCACCCAGTACTGAACTCTGCTGTATCCCACTAGTAACCCCACTTTCTTCAGAGTGGAATCTGTTTACTATTACCCTGTGTTCTGTTATCCAGCCATTTTTACCCAGACTACCACCCTGGGACCCACTGTAAGGCTGGCTAATTTCTTTATTAATCTTTTATGGGACTGTGTTAAATGACTTGCTAAAGTCTAGGTAGGCCATGTCCACAGCCCTCCCTGGTCTACTACTTTGGTCACCCAGTCAAAGAAATCTATTAGATTCATCTGACATGACCTTCCTGCTGTGAATCCATGGTGCCTTGGGTCCTGTGCCCTCGTGGCCTCTAGGTACTCAACAGTTCTTTCTTTCAGAAGTGATTCCATCATTTTCCACACCACTGAGGTCAAGCTAACATGTCTGTAGTTTTCTGTCTCTGTCTAGCTCCCACTTTTGTGAAGGGGAGTCACATCCGCCCTCCTCCAGTCCTTAGGTATCACACTATCCTCCCATGATTTGTTAAAAGGTAGTCAGTGATATCACTAGTTCTCCACTTAGTTTTTTAAGAATTCTGGGGTGAATCCTTGCTTTGTTCACCTTCAGTTTTAGGAGTTCTTTTAGAACTTTTCTTCTGTGAAAGGACTGGTATCAACCCCCTTCCAAAGTGCTTCTATTGATTGGATAAGGTACTCTCCTCCTCTTCTTTTGTGAATACTGAGCAGAAGTATTCATTCAGTATCCCTGCTTTTTCACTGTCCCTCTCATCCCAGTCATTGTTCTCTGTGTACCATGTTTCTGTGACTGCCATGATATCCAGGTGTCCCTCTTCCATCAAGGCCACCAGCTCTGGAAGCTTGTTACCTAGACTATGGGCATTGGTACTCATTATCCTCTGTTTTTGATGGCCTTACCCTTTTACCCCATCCCTGTCCTTACTGTCTTTGTCTTTTCTCCATTTACCCCTGCCCTTCTTCCTATCGACTTCTTTTCTTAGTGCTTACCTCACTAACTACCCACTTTTTTTTGGGGCTAGGATGTCCCTGCTCCTTTTCAGTGCCTCCTCTGTGGCTATTAAATGCTTGCCAGTGAAGCATTTAAACCCATCACCTAGGATCCTGGTTCCCCTCCTGAACAGATGCAGACCATCACACAGTATAGGCCTGCATCCCTCCAGATGGACCCCCAGTCCCCAATGAAGCCAAAACCCTGAGCTCTGCACCAGTTTTCAACCACTGATTGAATCCCATGGTGCAGAGTACCCTATCCTCACCCATACCATAGACAGGCAGCACCTCCGAGAAGGTTAACGTGGTGTGCTACTTGTCTAAAGCCCTCCCAACTCGACAAACTCCTGCACTTCTCTTATCCCTTTCCAGCTAGGTCATTTTGTCCCTAGGTGGACAATGACATCCAGCTCCACCCCTGTGCAGTTGCTCCCATGATCCTGATTAGTTCTCTGTCCCTCAAGCCATGGTGCCAGGCAGGCTTATCTCCCTCTCCCCTCCCTAAGTTCTACCCTCCTAACAATGGAATACTCCACCAGGAGTTGTTTTTTTCCCTGTTGAGTCCCATGCCACCCTCCTGTGGGTCTCCTTTGTGAGGTTCCCAGCCTCCTCCTTGGTCTCCACTGGGTGCCTCCATGAGGAACCACACTCTGCCAGAACAGCATATGAATTGTGGAGAGATACAAATGGAGGGATGCACCTCTGTACCACCACCCTCACCCTCTCTGAGACTACTGTGGTCCAACCACTCCTCTTTCTTGGCAACCTCTGAGGCAGTGGGGCGGCACTGGTGGTCCTTGGTGGAGAGGAGGTCCCTGAATCCTGGCCAACTCAGCCTGGAGACAAGCAACCTCCTCCTCAGCCCAGAGAGATGCCTACAGATGGGACAACACTGCATCCTCCAGAATGTCTCCTGAACACTGCTGCTCCACAGCCACTGCACTGCACCACTGCCATCATGTCTTATTTGTGGCCCTCAACTGTTGTTTTGTATGCTTACTCTTTCCTCTCTCTGTTTATTTTTTGTTTTTTTATTTTTTCTCCTACTTTCCTACTGCCTCTGTGCCTTAAAACTTCTGCTCTTCCTGTACTGGGACAGGACGTTCCTATATTCCTCAGTAGTCTCCTTCTTACTTGCTCAGCGTCAGACCTCCAGCAGCTGGGGGGAGGATGGAGAGCTACTCTTTTCCTTCTATGATGGTAAGTCTTTGTGCCTCTGTGGTCATCCCTTCCTGCTCCTAAACAGGAAGATCCTGTTGTCAGTCAAATCATGTGCCTATAAAAGTAGAACTAGCTAAAGGTGGGGGGGGTGTAGAGGAGGAGGGCTATATAGTCCCAGTAGAGTAGTAAAGCTCTAACAGCACCTCCTTCCTCTTGCTGTTCTCTGCCAAAAGCTATATAGGGCAGTTTTATATCCAAATACCTGGCTTCCTGCTGCCTAAGCCACTTCCCTAATTCACAGTTTCTTTCTTCACCTAGCTAACTGCACAGATAAAGTTCCCTTCACCCAACTCAGACAAATACATTAACTCTTGTTTTTATTTGTTTCTTTTTACTCTAAATTGCAGGTCCCATTAGTAGAGTTCTAATTCTTAAGTCCCAGTAGAGTAGTAAAGTTCTAACAGCACCTCCTTCCTCTTGTTGTTCTCTGCCAAAAGCTATCTAGGGCAGGTTTAAATCTAAACACCTGGCTTCCTGCTGCCTAAGCCATTCCCCTTAATTCACAGTTTCCTTCTTCACCTAGCTAACTGTACAGATAACAGTTCCTTCACCCAACTCAGACAAACATGCTCATTCTTGTTTTTTGTTTTACCCTAAATTGAATGTCCCAGTAGTAGAGTTCTAGTTCTTAAGTTCCAGTAGAGTAGTAAAGTTCTAACAGCACATCCTTCCTCTTGCTGTTCTCTGCCAAAAGCTATCTAGGACAGTTTCACATCCAAACACTTGGCTCCTGCTGCCAAGCCACTCCCCAATTCACAGTTTCCTCTTCAACTGGCTAACTGCACAAATAACAGCTCCTTCACCCAACTCAGACAAACATACTAATTCTTGTTTTTTGTTTGTTTTACCCTAAATTGAAGGTCCCAGTAATAGAGATCTAGTTATTAAGTCCCAGTAGAGCAATAAAGTTCTAACTGCACCTCCTTCCTCTTGCTGTTCTCTGCCAAAACTATCTAGGGCAGTTTTAAATCTAAACACCAGGCTTCCTGCCGCGTAAGCCACCCCCAATTCACAGTTTCCTTCTTCATCTTGCAGTTAGTGCAATGCTCACCTAGATACAATAATGTTATTTGTCAGATAATATCACTGTGTCTAGGGTATGTTGACCAATCAGGAAGCAAGATTTTTCATGCCATTATATGAGATAAAACACACATCCATAAGATAACAAATTCTATAGTGACTGTTCACAAATGAAGTTGGAAAGAGTGGGCACTGAATTGCATCACAGAGACCTAGGTTGGGGATGATGCTGGCCCACTTTTGAGGCTGACGTCCCACCTGGGTGTACCATGGTGCACTGCCCCAGACAGGAACATGGGGGTGGAGTAGTCATTTGTTTTAGATCCAGCTTGGCTTCACCATGCACCCAGTGGGAACCCCAAGTTCTTGTGAATGTGGCCATTTGTGGGGGTCCGCACAGGTTGCAGGATTTTCCTTATTTACCGCCCCACTGGGGCTGTGGGAAATTTCCTGCAGGAGGTTGCTGAATTCATCATTGGCAAAACATTGGAAGCCCCAGATGTATTATTCTGGGGATTTCAATGTTTGAGCTGATGACGAATCTTCTTGACTTGGTCATAACCTCCTCCATACTATGTCATCACTAGGCCTGTTGCAAGTTGTTTCTCGCACTCACCAGGGTGGCCACATGTTGGACTTGGTGTTCTCACTGGGGCTTGAGATACATAATCTCAGGATTGATCGGGTGACATGGTCCTATCACTGCATGGTGCAGTTCATGTTTGGGGCTCCACCAGGTGCCCTCCCTCTACAGAGATGATGAGCTGTCACCCTTTGTGGGGATTGGCCCTGGAGGGTTTTGATGGCAGCTGATCTATCTAGAGTGAGCAATGCATGCATCGGAGGCATTGGTGTTGGGGTGGCACCTATAATAGAGAGGTATTCCGACACCATTGACTCTCTTGCACCTGTCCATGTATGACCCAAATCTTCCTTCCTGAGGTCCCCATGGTTTGATGGGGTGCTCAGGAGATGAAGAGAAAGGGTCAGAGGTTAGAACACTGCTGGAGAAAGTCTGGCCTGGAGGGAACAACTGGCCTGCATATGCATTAGACGTGCTACCAGGGGGCAATCAACCATAAGAAGGCAGTGTTCCTGTCCAGGGAGATTGCTGATAGGAAGAATTAACCAGCTATACTTTTTCAGACTGTGGACCGGCTACTTTGTCCTGCCTGTCTACAGCTGAAGAAGGCTTTTCTGATGCTAAATGCAAGAGTTTGCTCGATTCTTTTCGGACAGAGTGTCTAGTATTCAGCAGGGTGTTTCTCCAGTCAGCAATGTCATAGCTGGCAGTGGTCACCTGAAGTATTCTAAGAGCACTCCACCTGGTTGGGGAAGTTTCGACCAGTGGAGGTAAGTGAGGTCATTGAAGTGGTGACCAATCTGAAACACACTTTTGCAAACTGGATCCAGTGCTGACACATTTCTTGATGAGATGCATCGACACCATTGGCCCGGTGTTTGCTCTGATTGTCCGGTGTTCCTTACCTGAGGGTTTCCCCTCATGCCTTGAAGGAGGTATTGGTGAGACCACTCTTAAAGAAACCATCTTTGGACCCGGAGGTCAGGGCAAATTACTGACCTATCTCTAATCTTCCCTTTTGGCAAAGGTAGTGGAGAAGGTAGAGGCACTCAGTTGGAGGAGCATCTCATGACCCACAAGTTATACAAACCTTTCAGTGGGGATTTTGGGTAAGGCATAGCACAGAAACCGCATTTGTTCGGTGCTGAATGATGTCCTTATGGTGAGAGATTAAGGAGATAAGACAATTCTTGTTCTCCTTGATCTCTCCTCCTCATTGACACTGTGGACCATTGTGTGTTGCTTGTTTGCCTTAGGGATCTCTGTGGACTCACCGGCACTGTCATCTGCTGGTTTGAGTCCTTTCTAACTAATAGAAGGCAACGGGTTGTGATGGAGAATTTGTCCTCTTCCCAGCCTCCTATCTTATGGAGTCCCTCAAAGTTGGTATTAGCCTCAGTGTTGTTCACAATGTACATGCTACCACTGGGAGGCTCATTAGGAAGTATGACTTGGGTTTCATTACTATGCTGATGATACCCAGATGCATTTTTCCTTTGCCCCAGGAACATCCAGTGCGGTAGATGTGCTAAACAACTGCCTTGTTGAGATTAACGACTGGATGGCCTCCAGCTGGTTGCAACTAAACCCCGATAAGATGGAGGTATTGGTGGTGGAGTCGAACAGAGTGCGTGATAGGATGGCCTTCAGAATCAAAGACTGGACTTGTTCTAGGATCTGCTTCATTGAAGACTCCTCTAGGGTGTGAAATCTTGGTGTCATTCTGGACAGGAGTTTGACTATGGGCGCAGATATCCTCCACTGTCTGCTCCTGTTTTTCCATCTTAGAAATGTCACCAGGATAAAGCCCTTGTTCCACCTCCAGACTTCCCCACTTTGATGCATGCCTTAGTTACATCAAGGCTAGACTACTGTAATGCGCTCTACCTCTGGGTCACTGGAGGATCTCTCTGCAGGCTGCAGCTAGTGCAGAGCGCAGCTGCCCAGTTATTAACTGGGCAGTCAAAATTCTGCCATATTACACCGGTGTTGCATGAGCTGCACTGGCTGCTGGTCAGGTGGAGGATCCTCTTTAAGGTGGGTCTTCTCACCTGTAAGACCCTACATGGCCAGGGCCCTGGTTACCTGTCAGACCTTCTTGTTCCTGTTCTTTCTGTCTGACCCTTCTGTTCCTCTGTGGAGACCCCTTGCGATTCCAAAGTCGAGGTTGAAATCTGCTGGTGACAGGGCTTTTAGTGTCGTCCGCCCGTCCCTTGATTTCACTGCCTCGGGTTAAGGGGCCTCTACATTAGAGGTATTCAAGGCCCGCCTTAAGGCCCTCCTATTTGCTCAGGTATTTCTGGACTGAATGATTATTTGTTGATCTGATTGATTATTAATTTTATATATGTTGTTGTATTATGCTGGGTTGTTAACTTTTTGCATTTAAATGATTCTATTTTCTGAAGCTGTGTTTACTGTTTGTACAGCGCCCAGAGCTCCGGATTAGGCATTTTACATAAAGTTTGCCCTGCCTTGCCTTACTTTGCTTTGCCACTGAATCATCTCACAGGGAAAGGATATGTATACTAGTGAAAGACGTGTAGGCTGTGCATGGCTGCATGTTACCTGGCTTAATGATAAACCCAGAGCTTAAGACGGCAAGTAGAGTAAATCCTGTATATTTCCAAAGCACAAAACTCCAACCCATACTGAGAAAATGGCTTTAAATTCATGTGAAAAGAAGGGTTGAAAGCAATGTCAATGCACTGGGCACTGGAATAGAAGTAGCCTTATGTGGGTTATAACTTAAGGCAGCAGTTTCCAACCCTTAATTTTCTGCCACTGTACCTGCTAAGAAGCATGTTTCTAGCAGAACATTTTAAACTGTTGTTCGCAGACAACAGCAAGAAATTGTTCCTTGCATGGAGCATTGGTTTACCAGTAGTGTGATGATTTTTTCTTATGGGACTCATTTAACGTAATCCACTGATGGCTGAATTGTAAACTCTACCATTCATCATCTCTGCAATTTCTTTTCTTTCTTTCTTTCTTTCTTTCTTTCTTTCTTCTTTCTTTCTTTCTTTCTTTCTTTCTTTCTTTCTTTTCCAATAAGCCCAGTACAGTTTAAATGATGGGTTTCCAGCTACAGAATTAATTAAATGTAGTGGACGGGGCACCTAGCAGAAAACAGCAAATTCACAGGAACCCTGTTGAGAGACCATCTGTTGTCCTGCTTTTGAGGACTGCAAAACAGTTGGATAATGGATATCACTCCCACAACCAAAGCTTCTATTTTGTATAATAAATAACCCAAACCAAATTTAGTGAGGAACAATTCTGTTCATGTTTGGCTTGATATGCATCCCAATAAAGTAGTGGAGCTGAAGTGATGTCACATTCAAGCATATGTGCTCATGTTTAGTTCACATACAGTATTTAACTAGTGGGTTAAGGTGATGCACTGCTTAGTGTAACTCAGCTACAGCTACCATGACATTTATTTAATTATTATTTATTTTGAAATTGATAACTGGGAAGGCACACTGAGCTGGTTTTCAGGTGCAGCAAGGGGGCATAGTGGGAAAGGAAGTACAGTAACAACACATTTAAATCAACAACAGTTTCACTAATATGTGAGAGTATAAGTACAAATTACAAAGTGGCAGGAAGCAGAAGAGGTAGTCATGAAAGAAAATAATGATTAGGTCCACAAAATAAGTAGCATTTTGTGGGAAAAATAAAATAATCCAGTGGGAAAACAGG
Organism: Neoceratodus forsteri; assembly: GCA_016271365.2. Classification (NCBI taxonomy): domain Eukaryota; kingdom Metazoa; phylum Chordata; order Ceratodontiformes; family Ceratodontidae; genus Neoceratodus; species Neoceratodus forsteri. Next base: position 1,556,251,957 of record CM057453.1, on the reverse strand, counting down.
TTTTTAATATCAGTGTATGAGTTCGGTAGGCAAAATCCAGAATAAAGTGGAGGTTAGGAGCAGGAGCAGACTGGGGAGTAGTGAGCTCTGAGGTCCTGTTTGAGAGAAGGGTGCATTGTATGGTGATGGAACCAGAGGGAGGTCAAGTGCACCAAAAGGCAAATCAGCCAACAGAGGTATTACAGTGAGGTTGAGGAATGCTTAACAAGCACTGTTCTAATGTACGGAGTGGGTAGGAGGTGCTAAATAGCGTAAAAGCAACACATTGAAATATGAGGGAGGGGTATTAGCCAGTATTTTGAAAGAAAGGCAACACAGTGAGAGAGAAAATTGCATCAAGAGAGAAATAGAAAGGTTCTGATAGAAACACAACAGTGGTGAGTTTGGGAAGGAGTCAGAGGCAGAGTGGCAAAATGAATGGAAGAGAGAGTCCAGCCTGGCCAACTTGGATTTAGAGTTTGCATTGTAGACCACATCTATATATAATCAGAGTGGGTAAGATCATCTTTAGGAAGATCTCTCATTGTACCGGGAGGGTCATGCAATTCTGATTCCTGTATAAGACACTGAGCTTTGGTTGGAATTTTCTATATTTATTGCAGGATGCAAATCAAACATATTGCTAGAGTTTTAGTGGAAAAAAACATATTTTGGAGTTGTGTCAGGCAGTGAGCCAATGAGGTGACTAGAAATCACACTGCAGTTGATGGTGGTTGAACTGGGTGATGGTGCAGGTTTTTCACCAGAAAGCATACAGTTCAAAGTAGTTTCACTACTCCGTGAGTGTGCTGGGTTTTGTTTTTGGTGATGCTATGTCCAACACCCCTGTCTGATTCTGTCTCTCTCCACCCATGCCACTTTCTTCCCTGTACTACATACCACTATTTTTCCCATTACTTTGTTTTAATATTCTGTTGTTTTTTTTTCAAACGAGCCCTGCTCCCAGCTCAGCTTTCTTCACCTGATTCAGTGGAAGGCTTTCTCTTTCATTCCCACCGAGTAGGCTCAAACCATGGCACCACATCCTTGAGAGACACAGCTCAGCGGTGATCCTGCTTGCCCCCTCAAGAGAGGGGAACATGCTTCTCAAAGATATACTTGGTGGCAATCTTGTCTACCCTCTTGGAAGGGAGGGTATCCTATCACCAGCCTTGCTCAACGATGATACTGCCCAGCCCCTTGGGTGAGGTGGCATCCTTTTCCAGCCATACCCAGGGCAGTAGCACATCAGTAGGGTGACTCAATATAGGCTATTCAAATACAGCAAAGGTATATGCACGAAATCAGTAATGGTGACCGTAAATAAATGGCAACATGTCATTAACGGCGACTCTGAGGTGCTAACCTACCCCAGTGTCAAGGAACACCTCAGAGAAAGAATCCTAGAGATAGCAGGGGTTTGGGGGTGGGGGTGGGGCCCCCACCTGTAGAGAAGGGCACAGGTGCATCTTGCAACATAGCTACGTACCCTGGTGAGCCAGGAGGGGCATCCTTTGCTGCACCATGCTGGCAATATCGGGACCTAAATGAGTGGCTTGTGGCTGTGGTGAAGGAATATGCAGTCCATAATAGGTAGGACTACCTTAGAGGACTGGCGTATAATTTCCACCTACAGATGTAGAATTAGTACATATTTCTTCATTGTGCACTGTGTATTGGAAAGAATTCACTTTTCAGATTGTCACCATTTATTATATGCATCGTATTTGGAGTCGCTGTTTAGGATGTGCCGTTTTGACGTCTCAACATTAAAACCTTTGCCTTTATCACATGGAGCCCCCAGGGACAATCCTGTCTGCCACCATCAGGAGAGGGACATCATGTTACAAGTGATGCAAGAGAAAGCTTCAGAAGGTAAGAAACATTAAAGTGTCTTTATGATATCCTTTTTTTTGTAGGCATTTGGGTGAGTTAATTCAAGCTGTGAAGCTTTGAGGCTTTTTTTGTTTGTTTACAAGGAGCCCGAAGTTGGGATTATAAGAGATCTGAGTTGGGTACAATCTTTGTTTTATTAGGTATCTATATAACACCCAATAAGTTATATTTCTTGCAAAAAACTTCATTAATGAATCAGTTAGGGTTCAGATTAATGAGAAAAGTAGGGACATGTGTTGTTGGGGTTCCCAATCCTAACACTTACCCTGCAGGCAGCAAAGGAAAAACCGTTATGACTTCAACTCTCCTGACTTCCTAAAATCAGGCCTGGGGTTTTCCTTGGGTTGTCAGCCCAACGCTCACCCCATTCTGATATAGTCTGCACATCTGAGTTTTTGCTGATGGAATGGGGTGAGTCTTAGGGCTGACAATCCCAAGGAAGACTCCAGGCCTGATTTAGAAGAGTCAGGAGAAGTGAAGTCATGATGTTTTTCCTTTGCAGCCTGCAGGGAGGGGAGGGGGGTGTGGGGTTGGGAACCCTAAACCACATTTCCTACTTTTGTCACTTTAATCTGAAGCCTAATCATGCATCAACAAAGTTTTTGCAAAGAATTTCCTTACTTTTGAGATAGTATAATTTATCCTCATTCACGTAGGTCCCTTCAGGACCTGTGTGAACATATCCATTTGCCTTTGGAAGCACAGGGCTCAGAAGGCCTTGCACTTCCATTCCTCCATAAGCCTACATCCATATTGGTGTGGAAGTTCAGGGCAAGCTGGGCCCTGCACTTCCAGTTGTCCTAAATGCAATGTATTTGCTTGGTTATATGGCTTCTTAAACTTCCAATGTTATCCTATGGAATTTTGATTTTGCATTTTTTTTATAGGATGACACCACAAGTATTATGCCTGCATTACAAACATCAGTGACCAGCATGCTCTGTGAAATGACTCAGTTTATAAATAGTCTAAATAATTCAACTCCATGTTGCTTTCATTTTGTTCCATGCCCTACATCCAGGATTGTTTGCTATTCATGAAACACTTGGCATTTTAGCAAACCATGTTGCCCTTCTTTTCATAAAGCACTTCTGCATTGCTAGATATTCTTTATATGACTCTTGGTGTTTTACTCCTGCTAAAGAGCAGTGCTAAATCAGAAATATGGTAAAACCATAAAATGACGACAAATAAAATGCAAACAAAAGTTAAGGAAACACTTCATGAGCAGCAGAGGTACAGTAGTATAACAAACCCATAATGAGCTGGAAAAGTTTTATGATTTTTAGACCCACATTGAATGTACATTTGAAAAGATGGTGATGCTTGTGTTCAACATTGACAAACAGCTGAAAACAAGACAGTCCAAAATTAAAATACCGTGGATTGCTTTCAGTGGTAGTCTAACCATACTGCATGAAGAAACAATAGGATGCCCATTGCTTTACAAAAATAAGCATCTTATCATCTATATTATTATCTTTTCATTACTCCTTTGCCACCACAGTTTTCACAACCACGAGAGTTCCACCACTCCTGTGAATTGCACACCTCTTTTCAAGAATACAATGGGTCCACTTTTGGGACATATGATCTCAGAAATGTTTATGTGGCCCCACACAGTTCAAATGTTAAATTGATAGATGCCCATTTCCTTCTGAAAATTAGTCTAACACATGCAGATAAGTTACATTTCTTTTTTTTTGTAAACTTTATTTAAAAGTCAGCATTACAATCACTTAGTAAGCAGCTGAGCATACCATTACAAATTAAAGGATTACCTTTGATACAGAGGTATATAATTCAAAAATAAGATATAATTCTCGACACACCATTACTGGAAGCAACTTCAATTGCAGTTCACTGTTACTAAAGGAAACTTATTTTGTAATATGTCAATATGCCAATGGCCAGTCTACCCTGGAAAGTGCCCCTGGGCATCTATTCTTGTCAGGATGTACTAGGAACCAGGGTAAGCGTATTGCCTTCACCAGAGGTGCCCAAGACTGGTAGTAATTGTGAATCTGGTTCCCTTGCTAAATATTGCATGGCTCTAGCTTCATGCAGTGTAAAAAGGACTTCACCCAATGGGCTATTAGAGGGGCCAACTCTGATGTCCAATACTGTGCCAGAATCTTTTGCCAACCACTATGACCAGCCATCTTAGGGGTGGTTCAGTAGTTTTTCCTGCATCCTCCCAATGGTAGGCCTACTAGTACATCTATAGGATCCACCATGAGAGTACATCCCAATATTTTAGTTAATAAGGCTATAATTTCCTCCCAAAGGGATACACCCTGGGGCAGGACCAAATCAAATGATAAAAGGTACCTGGTGACACTTTGCACTTTGGACATAAGTCTGAGGTGTTTGGGTCTTGTTTATGGGCAAGAACTGGGGTGAAATAAGTTCTGTTCAAAACATTATAATGAATAGCATTTAATCAATTATTAACAGAGCAGGTCATACCCTCTTCAAAATTAAGTTCTAATCTCCCTTGGTCAGGCTGTCCAGTGCCAAATCTGCTGCCCACCGATGCTTTAACTGTACAAAAGGGTTCAGGAGAGTACCTTGTAGTATTCAGTAGCATTTTGTAAGCATTTTGAAGGGCCTCTATGCACTGGATGCATAAAAAATCTCTTCAAGGGGATTCCTGACTAGCCCAGGGGCTAGTTGGTCATCAATTAAGTTCTGCAGTCTAGTTTTGACCCTCAAATATATAAAGTATTGGGAAATGTTGAGGCTAAACTCTTTAACCAGGATCCGAAAATCTAGTATATCACCTCCTCTATATAATTGGGAAAGACTTAGACCTTTTGATCACGTGCAGAATCCTGCCAGGAGACCAGAGAACATGCATAAGGAAGCTTCTGGCGATAATGAGGCCTTGTAATTCAGTATATTATAAGCCTGAATCCAGGCCATAATAAATGAGGGAAGATATTAGTGGACTTCCCCAACTTATTATTTAGGAGTATGGGAGCAAATATCTGGCTATAAAGAAGGACTTCCTCCTCAAATGTTTCCATTTCCACCCAGACTCTCCTGGGGGCACTGAAGAAACAAGGTCCTGAGACTGGGGCAGCCTCCACTCCAAAGACTCCTGGACCATTTGATGCAGAATTTTGTTCAGGTCATCCCAGAATACTTTATAAAATTTGATCAGTAGGCCAACTGGGCGTGAGGCCTTCCAGTCTTGGATGACCATATGGCCCTCTTTATTTCCTCTTTTGTTAACAGTCATTCTAAGCCTCTTTCCCTCCATGTCCAAGGTTGGAAGATGTATATCTTTCAAAACTCCTCTGGGGATACATTCCGTGGAGCTTGAGGTATATAGTAGATGACAGAACTGGCAGAAGGTGTTATTTATTTCTATTGGGTACAACATTAACACCCATCTGGCTTCTCAATTTTGGGAATTGCTCTGTCTGGCTGTTTCTTTCTGACCTGCCATGAGAACCATTTTCCAGATTTATCCCTTCAAAGTAAGTGCATCCTTGTAGCCAAAAGGGCACATTCTATACATCTAGATACAAGTTGATTAAATGTGCCCTTCATTCCTTTAGGGCCCCCATTTTCACATCCCTCTCCCCACATTGTGCATTGTTCTGACTAAGTTATTTTACCCTCATGGTCTAGCTCCTCCTTTCTGTCTTGTTTCCCTTAATGCTGCATAGGAGATAGTTTCTCCATGAATGTAAGCCCTCAGGGCATAGCACGTATTATGGGTAGATGCATCAGATGTCTTGTGTGATAAAAAGTATTTTTAACTATTAGAACTGTGCTTGACATATTGGGGATCTCCCAGTAGTGTGGCATACAATCTCCACTGCCATGGTTGGGGAGGGTCCTTGCCAATGCCAAGGAAACCAGCAAGAGGGCATGATCAGACACCATAATAGGACCATACAAGGCATCCATACCTCTCTCACTAGAGCGGGAGAGAAAAGATAATCAAGTCTCAGATAAACTCAGTGGGCATGCGAGAAAAAGAATATTCTTGTTTATTTGGATGGAGATATCTCCAAGCCTCCACTCTGTGCTCTCGCTCAGACCATGTGTTTAAGGGCAAGAGAGCTCTTGGGAGGATGAGTCCCCCAGAATAATCTAATATTGGGTCCCAATAAAAGTTGAAGTCTCCCTGTTACTATGTTGTCCTGAAAGGGGCCAGGTTAAATGCCATGTGGTAGAAAAATCTGGGCAGTCATAATTAGGCCCATAAATTGATACAAGAGCTCTTTTCCTCCACTGTGGCATCCATGATGAGGTACCTCACCCTGTGGGTCCACTAACAAGGAATGAATTTTAACCCATAGTCCTGGACGGAACCAAACTGCAACCACCCTTGCTTTAGAGGAGAAGGGCCACACAGTGCCCCCCACCATGAGGAGGCCAACCTATCTGATTCCTGTTTTATCATGTGCAATTCATGAAGGAGGACCATGTCTCCCCTAACCCATTTGATATAAGACCATGCCCTTTCCACTTTACAACAGTTTTCAGGCATTGACATTCCATGACACCACATTTAAGGTTCCCATGGTGTAAACTTAAAAATGTAGCACTTGTACCTTGTAGAAATATCAAACAGCTTACATCTAGGAGTCAAACATTGTTTAGCTGACTTAACAGTTTTAAACAATTCCTCAGAGCCCCCACTCCCTCCCAGAAAAAGTTCCCACAATAAACTATAAACCCACAAACCAATTGATACCTTCCCCTTATTCAGTCTTAGTCCCTCCTCCTTAATAAGTAAACAATAATAGAAAAAGCACAACAGGTGTTAACCAGAACATCATTGATCTCAATAGTAGTAGTCTCCTCCCAAAAACGCCTCCCTAATGGAAGAGTCAACCTACTCACTACTCTTCGTGGACTATGCCAGCCACCCAATCCATCAGACTAACATTCTGAAGAGCCATGTTCATATCACCTGTTAATTTATGACAGGGAGTGGGAGGAAAGTACCAAGAGTGATCCCAGCAGAACCCCAGTAGTGGGCCCATCTACCCAGAGAAAGATTTGTATTTTTCAAATGCTGTCTACTTTTCCAGTGCCAAAGGCTACTGCATTCTACATATCCAGAAGCGTAAAATGTGTAATGTAAAGTCTGCTGTTTTGTTAAACTGTAAACATTGACACACTGATACTTGAATTTTATCAACAATGTTTCAGGAAAAGAAACACTTTGCACAATACAAACACTATAATTGGTATCACGATCTTAATTTTAAATATAAAATAGGCAGACAATAATATCCTTTCAGTTTGTTGTTACAGTTTCTATGGGTGAATTCTCACAAGTCTGTGCCAAGTAATCAGTTACCCAAAGATTTTAAAAGCAATGTAAATTTTAAAAAGGATTAAAAATCTATTTGCTGCATCAATTTATTTGTAAATGTTATTAATGTTGTTGATAGCTTGTTATCATGTGCTGCTTTATATCTTGTGGTGTTTAATGAATGCACTTTTTGTACTTTTGTAAACATCTGAGCTGCTTGTTAAGTGGCTCTGGGTCGTTTATGGAAGCGGGATCTGGCCCAGTATACTTACCCGTGAACAAAGTAAAATAAATAATTTAAGTCTCATTTAAATGGATGAATTTTTAAATCTTCTACCAGTGGTTTTAAATGTTTTATATATTTAGAACCAGATTAAATGTTTCACATCCCTGAGGAGAAGCAAGCACAAATAGTTGGATTGGAGTTAAATACAACTTACCCTGTATACCCTGTACAATGTGAAACATCTTATGATACTTTTATTTACTCTGACATCATGTTACATTGAGTTTATGCCTGCAGTTCAGTTTTCAGCCAAGTCAAAATTTAAATTTGTATAATTGAAAGGAATATGCTGATTTTAAATTAGCAATACATTTTGCAAAATGCATGGCACTGTATCCATTTAGACTGAGCATCCATTTCTCAGGCTATTTGGCAAAAACATTAATATGCATGCAGTATAAGACATGACAGGCTAGACAAAAGGAGATGTCAAATATTGTGTTGTTTCTGCACAATGTTAATATGTTTGATTGTTTTGCTGTATTTTTACCTGGTATGGACTTTGTAGCATTAGTCTAAATTCATTTAATGTATTGAATGTATTGGTCCTACTTTTAAGTGCTCTGAGATAGCAATTCATTATTGGATACTGTAGTAAGGGTTATGGTACTTGATAGTTTTTGTTTGCATTTTAGATCCTGTCAAAGACCATATTGCCTTTCTTTCTTCCCATGCATACTTTTTAAATACAAGGATACAGAGAATCTAATATAATGGAGAGTATACTAAAGGAACGATTGGGGTGTACTTGGAGGAGGTGGGAGGTCTGGATAGTCAGCAACATGGGTTTGTGCCAGGTAGATCATGTCAAACCAATCTTGTGGAGTTCTATGAATGGGTAACATCAGAACTGGACAGGGGTAAGCCTGTGGATGTATTATTCTTGGACTTCAGCAAGGCGTTTGATTCTGTCCCCACAATGGTCTGGTGAAGAAACTGATGGGGTTAGGAGTAGGCCCTTTGATGGTCAGATGGATTGAAAACTGGCTAGCTGGACGCACTAGAGAGTAGTGGTCTGTGGGGAGCCTCGAACCCTAGAGAGGTTGGTAGTGGGTACCACAGGGCTCTGGTCCTGGGTCCGATCCTGTTTAATGCATACATATCGGACATCAGGGAGGGTATAGGGTGTGAAATGAGTCTCTTTGGATGACTCCAAGATGGGAGCAGTAGTTGAGGGAGAAGAGGGGAGGTGGCCCTGCAAGGACCTGGACACCCTGGAAAGCTGGGCTCACACATGGAAATTAATTTCAATATCACCAAGTGCAAGGTGTTGCATCTTGGTCGGGAAACCCTAAACACAGGTACACCCTGGGAGGGAGGCGCTGGAGGCCTCAGTAGGGGAAAAGACCTAGGGTCATGGTGGATACATGTATGAATAACTCTGAGCAATGCAGGAGAGCAGCTAGCAAGGCAAACAGGATGTTGGGATGCATCGAAGGGGGATCACCTCTAGAGCAGGGAAGTGATTCTGCCGCTGTACAATGGACTGGTTAGACCACACCTTGAGTACTGTGTACAGTACTGGAGACCACATTTGAAGAGGGACATACAGCTCCTGGAGAGGGTACAGAGGAGGGCAACAAAGATGATACGAGGGCTAGGGGATTTGACTTATGAGGACAGACTTGAGGAGCTCTGCCTGTTTTCATTGGAGGAGAGGAGAGAGGGGACATGATTGAGGTCTTCAAGTACCTCAAGGAATAAATAGGGTAAACATGGAGGGGATCTTAGACTAAAGCAGGGAGATATCACCAGAGGGCATGGTTTGAAGTTGGAAGGTGGAAGGGTGAGGGGAAAAGAGGAGGAGGTTTTTCACTGAGAGGGTGGTGGACCCTTGGAATGCACTGCCTAGTGAGCTGGTTCAGAGATCCACAGTGGAGGGCTTCAAGAGGTGGGACAGACACAGAAAGTGGATGTATCAGATGATGGCCTGTCCCGGGGGTGGGGATGGATGATAGGGGTTTCTAGAGAACAAGGGATGGAGGGTCTCGCACCCAACTAAGATCTAGGTTCGAGCAGACTCGATAGACCGTAAGGCCTAATCTGCTGGCAAATAGTATGTTAGTATGTTAGTATGAATAAAATGCATTTTAAGAAATATTCACAAATTGAGCATTCTGATTGGCTTACTGCATCCTACAGGGTTATGTTAATGTATGGAAATCCTCCTGAACAATAAAGCAATTTTAATTTTAACAGCTGGGAAGAGAGGACTGACAGTGGAGCAGGACGATTGAGTTTTGTAATGAATTTACTGACGGGGCAGAAGGCAGAGACAGTGGAGGAGGACGATTGACAGTGGGACAGAGCGAGGAACAGTAAGGACAGGAGGTACTGACAGCAGGACAGAGTGCAGGCATTATAGGGCAGGAGCAACAGGCAGTGGGCCAGGAGGTGGAAGTTTTTCTACTGATTAGACACTAACTTGGAAACCAAGAGATCACAGGTTCAATCACCGCTAGAGTCAAATACATAGATACATAGATACATAGACAGTGTCGAGATAAGGCCTATGGCCCACCTAGTCTGCCCATTTGAGCTTGTAAGTTCAGTTTGTTTTCATAGAAGTCTATTTCCCTTACCCCTGACCTCTAGAATTACTTTATGTCTATCCCATGCATTCTTAAATCCTGTGATTGTTTCAGCCCCACCACTTCCTCTGGCAGGGTGTTCCACTTGTCCACCACCCGTTCTGTGAAGAAATTCTTTCTCATGTTTCCTCTGAATCGTCCTCCTCCAACTTCATCCCATGCCCTCTAGTCCTGAAACATCTTTTTCGCTTAAAATAGTGTTTTCCTGCACCCTGTTCCTCCCTGTAAGATACTTGTATGTCTCTATCATATCCCTCTCTCCTCCTCTCCTCCAGGGAGTACATGTTCAGTTCCTTCAACCTGTCTTCATAGGACTTGTGATGCAATCCATGCACCATCTTTGTTGCCCTCCTCTGAACCTTCTCTACCCTGTCTATGTCCTTACGTAGGTATGGTCTCCAGAACTGTACACTGTACTCCAGGTGGGGCCTCACTAGTGTCTTGTATAGCGGAATTATGACCTCCCTTTTCCTGCTGCTGATGCCCCTGCCTATACATCCCAGCATCCTATTTGCTTTACCTGATGCCTTGTCACACTGTTTCCTACCTTGAGGTCATCAGAGATGACAACCCCAAGATCCCTTTCCTGCTTGGTGCATGCTATATCCTCACCCCCAACTGATATATTGTGCCTGGTTTTGTGCCCCATATGCATTATCTTGCACTTCTTTGCATTGAATTTCAACTGCCAAACCCTTGACCATTCTTCAAGTTTCTGCAGGTCCCTTCTCATTCTGTCTACACCCTCTGGTGTGTCTACTCTGTTACAGAGCTTTGTGTCATCAGCGAACAGTGAAATTCTGCCTTCTAGATCCTGTGCAATGTCACTGATGAAGATGTTGAATAGGACCGGTCCCAGCACTGATCCCTGTGGTACCCCACTGGTCACTCTTCCCTCTGTGGAGTGACAGCCATTTACCACCACCCTCTGTGTCCTGCCACCCAGCCAGTTACCTACCCACCACACACTGTCCTGCCCACACCCATATTCCCCAGTTTGTGTAATAGTCTTCTATGTGGCACAATGTCAGCGCTTGCTGAAGTCCAGATAGGCCATGTCCACTGCCCTCCCTGATCCACCTCCCTAGTCACCCAGTCAAAAATTCAATGAGGTTGGTCTGACATGACCTCCCCTGGTGAAACCATGCTGCCTTGGGTCCTGTAGTCCATTGACAACCAGATGTTCCACCAATCTCTCCTTCAGTAGTGCTTCCATGATCTTTCCCACTACCGAGGTGAGGCTGACTGGTCTGTAGTTCCCTGCTTCCTCTTTGTTCCCACTTTTGTATAAGGGACTACATCTGCTGTCCTCCAGTCTTTGGGTACCTCCCTGTTTCCAGTGATTGGCTGAACAGGATAGCCAGAGGTTCAGCCACCACCCTCTTAGTTCTTTAAGGACCCTGGGTGCACCCCATCTGGCCCCATTGCTTTATCAGCTCTTATTACTTCCAGTTCCTTCAGGACCCTTCCTCTTGTAAAGGGACTTGTGTCCATTTCTGCACCATTCTCACCCCTTGTACTCCTTCAGACCCATTACCCCCTCTTCCTTAGTAAAGACTGAGCAGAAATACCTGTTCAATATGTCATCTTTACTGTTGTCATCCTCCACGTGGCTCCCATCCTCCCCTTCAGTCTCACTATCCCTCCCTTTGTCTTTCTTTTTTCACTTATGTACCTATAAAATGTTTTGTCCCCTTTACCCACTGATTTTGCAATGTGTTCTTCTGTCTGAGCTTTGGCTTCCCTTACTGACTTCCCTGCCTCCCTTTGTTTCTCCTGGTACTTCTCCCTATCCCCTTCTGCCTGTGTCTTTTTGTATTGCCTGAATGCAATCTTTTGGCTTTCACTTTCTTTGCTACCTCTTTGGAAACCATAATGGTCTCCTCTTCCTTTTCCTAACCTGCTTAATGCATAATTCTGTTGTTCTTATAACTCCCATTTTAAATACTGCCCACTGTTCCTCAACCCCTGATTCCTGTCCCATTCCCTTAATGCCTCTTTCAAGTATCTCCCATTTTCCCAAAGTCTGCCCCTAAAATCCAGGATACGTTTTTGTGTGGTTTGGTTCTGCTCTTTCTGTGATTTCAAACCACAATGACTGGTGGTCACTGTTACCCAGGTGCTCCCCACTGTTACCCCATCACACTGTCCCTGTTTGTGAGCACAAGGTCCAGTATTGCCTTCTGCTGAGTTGGTTCCATGACCAGTTGCTTGAGGAAGGCACCTGAAGGGAGTCCAGGATAAATCTGTTCTAGTTGATGCTGCTGCTGGGATGCTCCAGTCCACGCCTGGAATATTGAGTCTCCAACCAGTACTACCTCACTTTGTCTGCCATCCTTTGGATGGCTAGCATCAGCTCCTATCTGTTTCTTCCTCCTGGGCTGGTGGTCTATAGACCCACCTGTGCGAATGGCTGGGCCCATTTTCCTTTCCAGCTTAACCCACAGTATCTCTCCCCATTTGTTCTCCTGGATCTGTGTGGCCCTTATGTCATTTTTCACATACAGTGCCACTCCTCCCTTCCTGCCTGCTCTGTCTCTTCTGAATATGTTGTAGCCAGGTATGGCCATCTCCCAGTCATGGTTATCATTACACCAGGTTTCAGTGATGGCCACAATGTCCAGGTCTGACTGTACCATGACAGCCTCCAGATCTTCCATCTTGTTGCTAAGGCTCCTGGCATTTGCACACATGGCTTTCCAGATTTGACCTCCCTAGACTGCTTCATTGTTCTACTCCAGCCCCTTCCTTGGTTGTCATTTATCCCTGGTTCTCCTTGCTGTCTGCCTTTCTGCTGAATTTTGCCCCTTTCTGCTTATCCACCTTTGGACACTAATCTCCATCTTTTGCACACTGCTTGCAGAGATAGCCACTCCTCTGGTTCACTGGTTCCACTGCTACTCTGCTAAATACTCTGTGAGACCTGGGCAAGTCTTTAACCCTGTGTGCTGTATTCTGTCCACTGTGGAAATGAGTAGAAGTATGGTCTCACTGAAAATTGGATGTTGCATTCCAGCTGGGCTATGCTGGATAAACCAGTTGTTAAAAAAGTATGGGCAGTGAGGTTACATTGTGTTCCTTCCTTATCGCCCCCCAGTTGGTCACAGCTTCAGGGCAGTTGTATCTTGGGGCACCAGAGCAACCATGCACAGCAACTTGGGGATCTGGACAATACTGGATTTAGTACATACACAAACGCTTCGACAAGAACTTCACATTCAGCAGGATTTTGTTTGAGACTGTGGCAGTTCTATAGTGACTGAAAAGCCAGTTACTGAGGGACAGAGTGATCTAACATTGGGAACGGCTGCGACTTGGTATATTGCATACCCATTACTAGCAGCACCTAGCTGTCATGTAACTTAAGATTAATATACTGTAGTGTGGATTGGTTATCTGTCTGTGTACTGGGGTTCAGTGCAGATGTCAGTGCAAAAGATTTGGTAAAGCAGGCACAAAATGATTAAAATCAGGGCACAAATCAGAGGCACATCTTAATAAACGGTAATATCAATGCAGGAAGCATCTGTTTTCTTAGGGGATCATCATGTAACACTTAGCATGCTTACTATTGTTACATTAGGGTTCCATCCAGCAACACTCAGATATCCTTTACATGCCCTGTCTGCATTCACAATAAACGTATGTGCAAGGTGTGGGTAAAATGCTGGCTGAAGAAGCAACGTTTCTCAGAAGTACTTGGCTTGGCTGTTATTCTTTTTATATGAAGCCATCCTTTTTCAGGGACCAATTCTTTTTATATACCCAAACAAAAAGAAAATAGACTGATGAAAAGGATTTTTAAATGTTAAAAGGAAATTTCTGTGTTATTTATCCACAAATTAGACTGAGGAGCTACTCATGGGCCTCGGCCTCTTCTGCTCCTCTACTACTTAATGAAATTAAGTACAGAACTGCTCAACAGAGTGCCATTGAGCAAGATACTTATGATGGTGTGTGTATACAAGATGTCATTTTTGTGGGTTTAGAATTATTTTTTTGACAGAAACGAGATGGGCGCTGATACAAACAATTTTTCCTCCCAAAAAGAGTTATTCCCATACAAAAAAGATCCTTTTGTATGGACCAAATTTTTTTCATTCCAAGCAGCTATCCAAAGACTGTACTGAGCATGCTCAGAACCAAGATTTCATAACTTTAATAATTTAATAATTTTGGAACAGCTTCAGGGGCCCTTTAGAGAGAAATATGGACTACTATCCCTACTTCCAGCTGTGGCCATTTTAATTCCCTGAGGGAAGGCACAATGGAGTTTTGCACTTCAGTGGAGGAGGTAGGAAGTAGTCCATAAGTAATCTTTTGGGGGCTGATAGTCACACATGGTTGTCAATACATTTGGGAGGATGCCTCTATAGTGACTATATTATCTCATTTGTGTTCTGCTCTCAGCTGTTCTTATCTGTTCATTTATGAACAACTCTCAGCCCACTCACCCAAATAAAACCTAACAGCAAACAAGCGGTAATACAGTGCTTATGCGTTGGTGGGCAGAAACTCAGGCCCATATATTCAGAGAAGTTGCTTGCGTAGCGCTACTGAGGTTGTGCCAGTGCAAGTGTGGAAATGTGCCGAGAGCGATATTCAGCAGGAGCCACAGCACAGCAAACAAAACCCATTGCACCAATGTGCAACTATAGTATATGCAGCGCAAGTGCGGGGCTTCCTATGAATATGGGTATAATGGTATATTCAACTGTGCAGCCATGCGCAAGTGTGGAGTAACTGAAGATGCACTGACCAGACTTGTTCCTATAAAACAGGGGCACAAACACACAGACAGCAGTTGCGCCAAGAGTGTGTGAGAGAGGAGAGTGAGAGATAGTGAGAGAGAGACAGACAGACAGACACAAGAACAGACACAGAGGGAGAGAGACAGAGCGTTTGAGTGGAAGAGAGAGAGGGGCAGAGAATATATATATATATAGAGAGAGAGACACGCACACACACACACACACACACACACACACACAGAACAACAGAGAACCAGTGTGTCACATAGACAGCACGAACCACCCAGGGGACACTGGACTGACAGAGGGATGGAGAGTGTGCCATTTCTGATGGAGGCAGTAATAAGGGGTGTGAGGAGGCAGGAGGAACAGCTATGTGGCTGATGAAGGGCCCGCTGCAGCATGACTGACACAGGTGGTACCGTGCCCGCATCACCTTTGAGAACTATAGTGGCACAGAAACCATGGACTGGTACTGCCTGAACAGGGCCATTCTGAGGCAACTCTGTGAGTTGTGCAGTGAGGAGATGCAGGCACCCACCAGACGGAACCATGTCATGTCCATGGAGACCAAGGTGACCACCATCATGTGCCTGCTCACCACGGGCACCTTCCAACAACCAACAGGGGACACCACGGCATCACCCAGTCAGCCACGTCCTGCCCTCCCTCACACAGTTCCTCAACACCCTGCTGCCACATGCTTCGAATTCATCTGATTCCCCAGCACACAGGTGGGACATCACAAACATGCAGGAACTTCTACAGGGTTGCACGCATGCCCTGCATGATTGGGGCCATTGACTGCACCCACATGGGCATCCGCATGCCACCTTGCCCTGAAGGAATGGCATACATTAACAGGAAGGGGAGCCCAAGCATCAACTGCCAGGGTGGTGTGCGATGCCATGGGTTGCATCATCAATGTCTGTGCCACACACCCTGGGAGTGCACAAGACATTCATCTAGCACAGCTCTGCACTGTGCCACAGGTTTAAACATGGAGAAATCCCACAGGCCACCTAATGGGTGAGTATGGCATGGGCAAGGGAGATGGGCATAGCAGACCTGGGGTGGGGTTGGCAAGGTGCGCATGGTGGTGTGGGCACCAGGGACATGCAAGATGTGCAGCACAGCATAGCATAGGGCTAACCATGTCATTCTCCACATAGGTGATAGCACATACCCACTGAGGCCCTGGCTGCTCACCCTCATCGGTGACCGCCATCTTCAGCAGAGGAAAGGTACAACGAGGCACACGCAGCATGGCTCCAACATCGCCAGCGTATCTTTGGCATGCTGAAGGCATGATTCTGTTGCCTAGACAGGTCAGGTGGTGCCCTACAGTACAGCCCCTCGAAAGCCTGTGGCCTATTCCTGGACTGCTGCATACTGCACAACATGGCCATTGACCATGGATAGCTGTCGAGGCAGATGAGGGCAACAGTAGTAGAGACAACAGAGACAATGGGGGAGTGGTAGACAGCCACCCTGGGCAGAGGGACTGGCTCAACAGCAGCAGGTACAACGCCACCACAACACTGTCGCTCAGGAACACTTTGGCAGATGCAGGTAGGTGGTGCGGTACTCATGCATGGGCCACACAGACAATTACAGCACACATGCAGAGATGTGCATGGTGAGAGGCATGCACACACAGAGGTGTAATGCAGGTGGAGGGAGTCAGTGGCACACACACACACACACACCCTCCCACCCAGGCGTTGGACTGTGGCATGGATCAAATGCATGGCACCAGTGCACAGATGCAACTGGTGCTAGACTGCCCTCATCATGCCCATGCCACACGGTCCAGCGGCTGGGCATGCACACACATCGGAAGCATGCAGTACATCACACAGGTGTGCCACCATTAGTATGGCGCACACACCACCCATGGGTCCAGAGGGCATCAGTCGCAGACTACAGTCAGGGAAGCCACACTCATACCATGGCGCCATGGCCATGAGGCTTGAGCTGGGCCGATCAGCAGCCACAGGCTGCGATCAGCCGGGAGGGTATCCAACAGCCCCCGGGTGGAAGCATGGGACCATGTCCATGTCCTTGCAGGATGCAGGCACCAAACAACCTTCCTACGGGCGTGCCTGGGATGCCTAAATCCAAGCCCAGCTTTGACTGTGATGCACAACACACTGTTGGGGGTCTCCTGTACATGGCCACTCCCTGTGGCAGCCAGCAACGCAAAGTCATCCACAGCTGCACCGGCAATGCTATCCAAGGATGCAGTCATGGCTCCTGCATGCATTGCACCCTCCAGGATCTGTGCAGTGCCCCTGTCCTGCTGCTTGGTTAACTGGCACACCTCCACACACAGTGCACACATCCCAGTGGGGAGCAGCACCTTTGCTGAACGGACGCCCGCTGCAGCCGGGTGTTCTCAGCCAGATGGTCCACATCCTGGGACTCCCAGGTGGGACGCTGATCATCTGGGGTGACTGCCATGCTGCACAGCCCCTCTGGTGGATGCTGCACAGTGAGCTGCCGGGATGGGTACAGCATGCACCAGTGGCAGATCCTGTGTTCGGCTGCCTGGTGGCACCTACAGCCTGCTGCCATAGCCTGTCTGGCCTCTGTTCACTGCCCTGCACCTGCACGGCTGCACCACTACCACCACCAACAGAGGGCACATCCATGGCATTGCACACTGCCACACCCACTGTGGCAGCAGGCAGCTGTTCCGCCACTGGCATTGCACTGGGTGCTGTATCTGGCTGTGCTGCCAGCAGGGCGACACACCCACATTGCCCATGCTATTCAGGTGTGTAAAGTCATCATCAGAGTTGGACCTGCCCAGATCTGTGTCTTGGCATACAGGACAGCAATGCTGGCATCCTACAGGATCCCAACCAAGGCCTTGTTTGACTCTAGGCAAGGACACCCACAGGCACCGTGGTGCAGATCCATGGCCTGTCAGGCCCCTGGATGCCAGTGGAGGTTGATGGTCTGTCCTCCAGGGTCGTGCCGGCACCCACGGTGCTGCTGCCAGTGTCCCATCCTCTGCACAGAGGTGTGCTGGTGCTGCAAGAGAAGGATGGCATGTCAGTGATGCATTGCCCACATGTACCCCCATACAGTGCTGCCGCATGTGATCTGCAGCAAGGCATGTGCGTGGGTGTGCACATGTGCCCATGACATGCAGAATGGCTGCATGCACACCTAGCACACCTGCCATGCACGCATCCTCTTGGCCACCAGCTGTGCATGGCTGACATACATACCATGCAGTGATAGGCTGCCACCCATCTAGAAGCCTTCTGCAGGCACACCCTCCACTGAGGTGCAGTGGATGGTGGATGCCACCAACTTCTCTGTTGGTGTCAGTGTGGGTGCATCTGCCCTCCTCCGTGGAATTCCAGGATGCTCTGATGGCTGCCACCTTCTCCTTATGCACCGCCTGTCTGTACTTCACCTTCTTGTGGCACTCCTGCATTGACCGCTGGTCGCTGCTGTGCTGGTTCACATAGGTCACCACCTCCTCCCATGCCACTGCCCTGTTCTGTGGTGTGCCATGGCACTGCTCAACAGGGCTCTCTGTCGAGTAGGCCTCGAACAGGCATCCATCTCCCTTCATGAAGTTGAGCCTGTGCTTCCATGCAGGTCCCTGCCCTCGCCCTCCTCCTGCCGACATGTTGCCGCCTGTGAATAAGGATAGCACAGTGTGTCAGCGGCAGAGTCTCCCTGGTCCGTCCCACCCTGCTCCCAGTGTGCTGCTGTGGCATCCACCACTTACCTATCCAGGTGGCATTACTAGTACTTGGCCTGTGCTGTTCTGTGGCACTTATGAGGTGCAATGCATGCAAATGAGGTTGTGTGTAATGGTAATGATATGCTAATGCACCCCACTGTGCCACGATCGGTAGCAGTGTCTGAATATCGAGAAATTGCACTGTGTGCAGTGGTATTGTGCTGGAGCAAGCGGCGGTGCAATGCCCATGCATGCACAGTGTGCGGCCTGCAATGTGCATGTGTGCTGCAGTGTCATGGTGTCAATGCGCAAGACGTATGAACAGCATGATGTATTGGCACTGTGCAAGCTGCGCATGGCCAGTTACGTATGGTCGCGCATGATGGCATGTTCCCTATCGGCACATGTGCATGTTGCACTGGCAGCTGACCTCTGACCCTGGGTTGCCTCCATGACCCTGTGGACCCTACCAGACCACACCCACTGTGCATCTCCAGCACTGCGTGATGGCCGGGACTGTGCATTCTCCCGCACATCGCGCATCCAGCACCTGTGGCTGCCACATGTGCCTACCCACCATTTCACTGCCGTACTAAGCCAGAGCCATGGCACAGGGTCAGAGACACCATGCTTATAATTGGAATGATGTGGAGGTGGTCAATCTGGTCACCTGTGTGATCCCTACAGCCCACAGCTCTTGCCAGGTGCCCTTGCAGCAGGCCAGAGGCAGTGTGTGGCAGGACATATCTATCAGGCTGGAGAGGAGAATAGGGGTTCCCAGCACAGCTGAGCAGTGTAGGCACCTGTACTGTGACCTGATGCCCAGGGACCCTGACCGGCTCGAAGCTTCAGGCATGCATCAGGCATGGTGCAGTGCCAGCCAGGTAAGTCATCCCATGTTACATCCTGATGCTGTACTATGGTGTTGGCTTTGCTGCCTGGCATGCCCTGTGGTGGGGTACACTGTCATCGTGGCACATCACTGAGTGGCATTGCCAGCTGTTACTTGCATTGCGGTGCAGCTGTGCTGGTGTGTGGGACATGTTGGGCAAGGGCACGCACTGTGCACAGAGGGCTGGGGGCAGCTGCTGTGGTAGTGCACTGTAGTGCACCTGTCATTTTCCATTCCCAGGGCTAGAGGACCACAGACAGGCCAGGGCTGCAGCAGCGCATGACCAGGTGGTGCACTCTGATGGGGAAGGACCTGCACAAGCTGCACCACAGGGGCAGGTAAGCACTGTCATGGTCCTACTCATTGTACATGGGGTGGCAGTGGGGAGTGGGTGCGGGCATGGCCGCCTGTGTCATGTGCCATGGCAGCTGTGTGTCGCACTGTGCATGGTGCATGCCACTGTAGTGGGTCCATTGGACATGTGTGCCAGCTGTTGATGGGGGTTGGTGTGTGCCCAGCTGCCACCGTTGTTGCTGCAGTGCTGCTGGTGCAGTGTGCTATGTGACTGTCACTGTGCAGTCATGTGGCCATTGTGCAGCGGGGACCACCTCTGTGCAATGTCATGGTGTGCCATGTTGCTGGCTGGCTTTGGCCCACCCCCTGCGGGTGTCCGTTCTGGGCCTTCCAGGGGTGTGTGGTCCCACTGCCCATTGCGCACTGTGGGTGGGCATGGTGCCTTGGGCCATTGCACTGATCAACTGTCCTGCCCTTTGCTATAGGTGTCCGTGTCCGCACGGAGAGTGCCACAAAGATTGCTAAGCCAGCTCATGCGGCAGACATTGCTAGTGGCATCCACATATTGGAGGTCATCATTACCATGCAGCAAATGATGGCAGCAGAGTGGAGGGAGCAATGGCTTGCTGGGGTGGCCAGATGGGGACATTGCTAATGTTGTTATTGGTTTACTGTTTCCCTGTTGTGCCTTCCCCACAGTCCCCCTCCCGCTGTACAGTCCCTGTTCTCTGTCCCCTCCCTCATTGTACCTACACTTTCCCAGCCCTGTTATATTTGTAAATAGTTTTTCCATATAAATATTTCTGACATACCTGCCTGTGTCTGTGTCTGCTTTGCAGGTGGTGTGTGGAGCCATGCTGCAGTGGCCTAGTGTCTGTCCATGTTGTGTGCGTGAGAGGATGTGCCTGTTGTGCTTCCATGCTTCCCTGCTGTGTGCTGTGGTGTGTCCACTGTGGTGGTGTTCATCCCCTGGGCTGGTGGCTGTGCATTGGGGTGCCCATGGGGTGGCAGTCAGGGGTGTGTGGCAGATGTGTGCATGGTGGTGGCACACAGCTGTGGTCATTGATTGAGTACTGTCCACACCTGTGTTGGGGTCCTCTGCTTGGCATTGGGTGGCCTGCCCCATGTAGTCTGCCACTCTGCCTGCATCCTGGCTCATTCAGTGCCCACTGTGTGGCTCCTGTGTGCCTGTGTGGCATGTGCATGCTTGGCTGCATGGTCCTGGGTGTGGCCTGCTATGGTCTCATGGTGGGGGCATGGCCAGCAGCCTGCCTAGGGGTGGAAGCTCCTTGGTGGCCTCCATTGGCTGTTGGCACCTCCTGTCACCTGCTATCTATGCCACTGCTGTGTTCTGAGGTCCAGTGTCTGGGTGCCTGTGTGTGCCCTGCTGAGCCCTGCAGGTGGAAGCCTCCTGTGCACTGTCACTGTGCTTCCATGGCTCTGTCCCTGGGTCTTTTCTCTGTGCCCTGACCCTCTGTTGCTGTGCTGCTCTGCTCTGCACTGCTATGGTTGTGCTGAAGCATCTCTGTTTGCGCCATGGTGCACCTCTGTTTGCGCCATGGCGTTAACTCTGTTTGCACCATGGTGCAACTCTGCCATATTCAGCCATGTTGCACTGGCACTGTTCAGCCTGTGCAACCTCTGAATATGGCTCCAGCTGCGCCATGGCGCATCAGATTTGCGCTAGCAATCGGACGTGCGCCTGACTTTGATACATTTCTGAATATCTGGGCCTCAATCTCTTTCTTCTACTTCATAAATAGCAAGAATCACAACAAGCACTTTGTATTCTAAAAGGATTTTACTGCACATATTTTTTTTTTTTTATTTTATTTAGTTGTTTAACCAGGTATATACATATCTTACCCATCTGTAGGCTTTTTTCAGAGAACAAATACATGTGCAGCATGGAAGAAAGCATATAACAGCACAACTTGATGATTAATAGGAAATGCAAATGAAGCTATTACATAGCATCATTCAACATTTTAGTTTTTCAACCACTTTTTTCATAGTTTCTAAGCCATTTTTATTACTACCGAGACTGTGTTCTCATAACACACCAAGGATGTGTGGTTGTCTCTGGTGTACACACACCCTGAAGGGTTACTGAAGTCATTCATCTATGCCTTTGTCCGAACAAACTCCTAGATGTGTGTGTATTAGGGCTGTAAAAAGTATAAACACCACCGTGGAATTTCTGCAGTATTTGCATTCTACTTTCAAAATTTCTGCAGAATTTATTTAATCTAAAAAGTAAACTGTAAACTTAATCTATAACAATGAACTGCTGAATGTTATTACTAAAGATATTATACAATGTGGATTATCATTTGCAGTATTTTCTTGAATACAGAATAGAACGGACATCAGAAAAAATGCAGAGTTTTCCATTTTCTGCAGAAAAATCGTGGAGCTTCTGTGGGTTCTATGTGGGTAGAATTCATTAAAAATTGTAGTATTCATTGAAATTTATAGAGAAGAAGAATTCATATATCGATTGCACCCTGCTCTAGTGTTTTTATCAGAGCTTACCTCTATCCCTTGTTTAGTTTTATCACTAAAATATAGCTGTAGAACTTGTCAGTTGATGATCAACAGACAGCAATGTCAGTGTATGATCTTGCTCAGCACCCAGGTAGACAGCACTTTAATTCTGTTGCTTTTTCATCAGATCCACCAGGGACTGCTGCTGTAAAATGTTTTGGATGTAGAAAATAATAAATGCATGGGAGAATCCCAGACCACTCCAGTCCTCCTTTTCCATGCAATTTTTCTAATACCATCGAATCCCCAGGTGTCTCCACTTTCCTGCTTCTATGCTCTGTTATGAATCTATTGCTTTGTTGAAATTCAGGATACTTGTCTATCTTATAGGTTCTCACCAAGATTGCTGCCCTGCTAATACCTGTTAGCTGTACCCTAAAAGAGATGCAGTGAAATTTAATTTCACCAGGATTTCAGCAAAATCTGGAATTTTGCCTTGCAAAATATTTCACGAAATTTGTGCATTTTGCCAGAATTTCACAGGAGCAAAGTGAGGAATTCCATTCTACTACACAGCTGTTACAAAAACAAAAATAAAAATAAAAGTGTTTTCCCTCCTGTCCATGCCAATTCATTGAAATGGCTCACCAAGCTCATTCATAAAAGAGCTCAGTCGGGTTGCCAGCCTTGGAGGTGAGTGGAGGGCTGTGCCAGTGGCCTGCTGTAGGGTCCTAGATGGTGGGGTGCAGGGTGGGTGGTAAGATTACTACCAGACTGGGTAGGGGTGGAGGGTCCACTCAGACACCAGGGAAAGGTTTTTTAATTACATTATGATTATTGATGTTGGCCCCAGTGGCAGCAGCAGCAGTTGTTACGGACAATGGGGGACAGATGTGAATCTTGGGGGTCTTTCTTCATTTGTCAAGGAACGGCCTGGTGGGGTAAGGGCCCAGATACCAGGGAAATTGATTTTATTTTAAATTATGGATGGGGATGGTGCTGAATCTCGGCAGGAGGGATTCTTTATATTGTGGGCCAGCAATGGCCAGGGGTGGGACCACTAGACACCAGGAATGTGGGGTCTTGGCTGGGGATACAGATTTTAATATTGGCATGGACAGGAGGGAAGACACTTTTTATTTAAATATTATCATCCCCTGGGTCATCTCAAATGCGGAATTTCACTCACGGTTGGTGAAATTAGCATTTTGCAGGTGAAATTCTGCATTTCTTTTTGGGGATTTCTATTTTGCACCCACAAAATATTTCATGAAGTGCTGAGGATTATGCAAAATATTTTGCTGGGCGAAATGTTTTAATATTGCACACCTTTATACCCCAGAGACCTTTTAAATTTTGGGCTTCCATGAATGTGGCGTAGTCTGCAGTACATTAAACTATCCTTTTGGATTTTATGAATAATTTCAAAGAATGCACTGTATCTGACTCAGTTAAAGAGCTAATGTACTGGTCAAAACAAATATTAGTTTTAAAAGCAGTCAGCCATTACCTTTATATATGAGGTACTTTTATGTTCATTGCATGCATGTGCAATAAACATATTGCTGCAGAAACAGGTTGTGGAGGCACGCACTGTTGTGGCCAGCACCTCCACAGCCTTTGGAGGCTTGGCCTGCTTTTCCCAATGGCGTGGCATGCTGCTGCTGAAACTAGTTCAGCCAGCATGCCACAACCTTGTAAGGTTTCAGCCGCTGCAATCAGGGTCTGCCTCGTCATTGCAGCATAAGCCATTCCACTGCAGTGAGGGCGACCATCATTGATGGGCAGAACCTTAATGCACGGTATTGTTTGTGAACATGGCAGCAGCCTGCTTCCATGTTCACAAATAATATGATTGAGCCCCCTGTGCCGAGGTGGTGCCCAATCCCTCTCGGCAGCATTTGCCCCCCACAGTGTTTGTGGTGCTGATGGGGCCCCAATCCCGCCGGCTTCAGTGCCCTAACCATAGTTCATTTTGCCGATGGGGAGTCCACTCCCATCAGCATTATGTTCCCTCAAAGTTTCTCTTGCTGATGGGGAGCCCACTCCCATTGGCATCATTCCCCAAACACCCAGTGCAGTTGTGCTGAGGGAGTGCTCAATCCCCTCAGCTGTTGCGCCTCTTTCATGCTGGACGCAGGTGCCCAATCCCCATTGTCTACAGCTGCCCCAAAAGAAATAGTCTGTTGGCACACTGGAGCCCACCCCAGCATGCCAATAGCCCTGTAAAACAAGAAAACCGGCCCCGCCGATGTTTTGTTTTGTTTTAACCTGTAAAGAAAGAAAATGGTTTCTTGCCGCTCCTGCCCCCCACAACTGGCACACACCCTCTGCGCACTCTGCCTCCCCACACCCTTCACCCTATACTTACCTCCAAAGTCTGGCGCGACGACTTCGCTGGACGGGAGCACGCCTGCACTCTTCAAAGCCGACTGCAAACTGAAGAATTGCCAGTAAGCTGTATAATGGCATAAATATGTTTTTCATCTTTGATGCATATCTCAAGCATTTTGGAATTTTGGCACCAAATTTTCAACATGATGTTTTAAGGACCCTCTCATGAATTCTGGCACTGTCATGGCGTTATTGACCCAGAAAGGTGATTTTGCAGTCACTGCATGGAATCACCTTTCAGGATCGATTAACGAAACGACAATGTCAGTGTTCTGAGGTGGGTTCTCAAAAGCATATGTTCCAAATGTGGTGTAAAAAATCCAAGAAATGACTGTTTTATGAGCACACATTGAGCAGTTGTTATGCACGTCGTAACTTTGCAAATTTACAATATTTTCTCCCAGATTTTCAACATTGCCATTTTCCCACACCTCCTTATGAACAGTACAGCTGTCATTTTCCACATCCTGGCCAAAATGTGTTTTCACACTTTGGTGCAGAATAGCACAGTTGCTGTGGGAAATCAGTGTTTGGGACACATTATGAAAATCACAGTGACACGATTCATTAACAAAAGTCCAAAAATGCCTATGTTGAATATCTGGTGATGAAAGTCCATAAAATGCCTGTTTTATGATCGTGCTTGCACAGTTTCCACGCACGCTTGTAATCGCCAATTTGCAATATTTGCACTCCAGATTTTCAACACTGCCATTGTTCTGCACCTCCTTATGATAAGTGCAGCTGTCATTTTCACATCCTGGCTGAAATATGTTTTCGCACTTCCAGCACAGAATAGCGGGCACTGTGGGAAATCAGTGTTCGACGCATTCACGAAAATCACAGTGACACTGTTCGGAGCAGAGTGCTAAAATGCCTATGTTGAAAATTTAGTGATGAAACTCCATTAAATTACTGTGTTATGAATGTGCATTGTGCAGTTTCCATGCACCCTTGTAACTTCGCAAAGTAATATTTTCACGCCACATTTTCAACACTGGCATTTTCTCACACCTCCTATGAACAATACAGCTGTCATTTTTCACATCCTGCCCAAATGGGTTTTCGTGTTTTCAGCGCAGAATACTGCAGTCACTTTCAGAAATCAGTGTTTGGGACAGATTAGTATCGAGCAAGTGAGAGAGGGGTGACCGAGCTCAACTGAGCTCTGTCGGGACTGCTGCGGTTTCTTTCTGGGCAGACACAGGTGCCAATGCAGGCAGGAGTCCAGTACACAAGGGCAGCCTGCAGCACCGGGAGAAACAGAACAAGCGGTGAGGGAGGAGACTGAGCAAGCTCAACAGAGCAAGGCAATCAACATTCGGCATTGACAAATGCTTGTTATTTTCCTTTGGTTAATTACAAGATTGTTCGCCTGATGTTAGTAAGTATGATGTGCAGAATAGCACTCTGCCTGGCAGCTGACGATATATTCAGCATTGTGGCCTTACTCACTATGACATTACTGCTGCTTAGGAACAGCCACTCAGTAGCTGCCAGGTCAGTCACCTGTGATGTCACATAGAAACATAGAAATAGTTGGCAGATGAGGACCTCTAGGCCCATCTAGTCTGCCCTTAAGCCCTACACTTGTATGTGGCCTCTGACCCTATCTGATCAGTGGTCTTTCATCACCCCCTCCACCTCAAGTTTCCTTGTGCCTTTCCCAGGCATGTTTAAAACACCCACTGTGCTCGCCCACCACTTTTGTGGCAGACCATTTCATGTGTCCACCACCCTTTCTGTGAAGAAAAATATTCTGATATCTCCTCTCAATCTCTCCCTCCAATTTCATATCATTTCCTCGTTCTTATACCCACTCTACATTGGAAGAGGTCTCCTCCTGCACCTTGTGATGTCACTGTCAGTGAGATCATAATGCTGATGATATAGAGGGTGGATAGAGATAGATATGTCAGCTGCCAGGCTGAGAGCTGTTCCATGCATTTAGCACAGTGTTATCACATAGAAGACTTTCTAATGAGAAAAGGAAAAGGAAAATACTCAGAAATGAAAAGTTACAACTGACTGCTTCTTAAAGTTATGTCTGTCTGTTTTGGTTCCACCGACTTTTTACCTTATTTAACCTGATTTCAAATAGGATTTAATTCAAAATGGAATAATGAAATAATTGTTAACACATGGTGTCAGATTCAAGAGCTGTTTTACCTTTATTATTGTTTAATTTTGTGAAATGCCTTCTTGCTTGCTGTTTTTGTGATTACAGTCCTTGATGGGACTTGTGCTGGACTAGACGAGCAGGCGCCTAACACCCCCACCCAGTCTTTGTTGTGCAAATCTTTTTAGCACCACTTGCAGATTGCTGCAATTTAGTGCTTTTCCTGACTGCCTCTCCTCTGTCCCTCCTTTCCAGCCGGCCCTGTCCTCGAGCACCCAGAGTCCGTAGGGGCCCGAGCCACCAGCGGGCGGGCGGCATCACAGCCGAGGAGAAGGGAACCAGGAGGCCGGGAGAGACAGCCAGAAAGGTACGGGACTGCCGCAGCCAATCGAAGGTGACTGCCAGCTATGCCTTGCCTCTGATTGGTGCGCCTTCCTATTGACTTTGCTTTTACTTGCACCTCCAAAACTGGCGGGATTACTGCTCTTTCAATGTAAAATTCTCCAAAAAGAGCTGTTTTACCTTTATTATTGTTTAATTTGTGAAATGCCTTCTGCTTGCTGTTTTTGTGATTACAGTCCTTGATGGGATTGTAGTTGGGCTAGACGATAGGCGCTAACCCCCCACCCAGTCTTTGTTGTGCAAATCTTTTAGCACCACTTGCAGATTGCTGCACTTAGTTTTCCTGACTGCCCTCCTCTGTCCCTCCTTTCCAGCCGGCCCTGCCTCGAGCACCCAGAGACCGTAGGGGCTCCAGCCACCAGCGGGTGGGCGGCGTCACCAGACCGAGAAGGGAACCAGGAGGCCGGGAGAGACAGCCAGAAAGGTATGGGACTGCTGCAGCCAATCGGAAGGCGACCGCCAGCTATGCCTTTGCCTCTGATTGGTGCGCCTTCCCATTGACTTTGCTTTACTTGCACCTCCAAACTGGCCGGATTACTGCTCTTTCAATGTAAAATTCTCCCAAAAAGAGCTGTTTTACCTTTATTATTGTTTAATTTTGTGAAATGCCTTCTTGCTTGCTGTTTTTGTGATTACAGTCCTTTGATGGGATTCTTGTGCTGGCTAGACGATAGGCGCTCTAACCCCCACCCAGTCTTTGTTGTTGCAAATCTTTAGCACCACTTGCAGATTGCTGCAGTTAGTGCTTTTCCTGACTGCCTCCTCTGTCCCTCCTTTCCAGCCGGCCCTGCCTCGAGCACCCAGAGTCCATAGGGGTTCAGGCAGCCAGCGGGAGGGCGCATACCAGCAGTGTAGAAGGGAACCAGGAGGCCGGAGAGACAGCCAGAAAGGTACGGACTGCTACAGCCAATCGGAAGGCCACCGCCAGCTATGCCTTGCCTCTGATTGCGCGCCTTTCCCCATTGACTTTGCTTTACTTGCACCTCCAAAACTGGCCGGGATTACTGCTCTTTCAATGTAAAATTTCCAAAAAGAGCTGTTTTACCTTTATTATTGTTTAATTTTGTGAAATGCCTTCTTGCTTGCTGTTTTTGTGATTACAGTCCTTTGATGGGACTTTTGTGCTGGCTAGACGATAGGCGCCTAACCCCCACCCAGTCTTTGTTGTGCAAATCTTTAGCACCACTTGCAGATTGCTGCAATTTAGTGCTTTTCCTGACTGCCCTCTCCTCTGTCCCTCCTTTCCAGCCGGCCCTGCCCTCGAGCACCCAGAGACCGGGGTTCGGCCGCCAGCGGGCGGGCGGCTACCATGAGCCGAGAAGGGGAACCAGGAGGCCGAGAGACAGCTAGAAAGGTACGGAAAGCCGCAAACTTTTTGCCCGCCTCTTCCTGGGTGTTTCTTTATACACTTTCCACCGAATTTTATCTCCGCCCATAGCCAATCTCCTAGCTAACTCCCGAGCTCATTTCTTCGCACCACCTTTAGTATTTTTAACCCCAGCTACCTCCACCATGCTGCTGTTCCTCCTAATGCTGCTCTGCCTCTCACCTTCCTCGTATCCAGAGGAGGATACTGAAGCAGCCTACGCCATGGTGATTAGGGCAGCTACTCAAGCTTGTCCCCTCTGCTATCCCCAATGGATGTCCCTCAATTCCCCAAGTATATACTACCGCTTCTGCATTATAATCCTTGAGGTATCCCATAAAAGGCTCACAACCAGTTCTGTACTCCACAAGCCCCTGCTCCATCATTGGCACTATAATGACCCCTATACCTGTCCATTAAGCTGGTACTTTATGACAATATTTATAATCATACAGCAGGATCATCGCCTCTATACACTGGATCCCAAGCAAGAAGAGAAATCCTCTGATTACTCCCTACTCCTATCACTTGGTGCCCTCATTAAACTAATCTTCTTTCTGCTGATCTGTGTTGGCACTGTTGAAATTAATCCTGGACCCACAGAAAGCTCTATCTCCCCAGCTGAATTAGCCTCCATAAAAGGCCTGAGTTTTCTTCATATCAATGCCTGCAGCCTCCTAAAAGTTCTCACTAATACAGGCCTGGTTGCACACACCTTACCTGACTTTCTGGTTATTCTCGAAACATGGCTCAAATCTGCAACTAATGATAGTGAAATAAATCTTCCTAACTATCAGCTCTTCAGATCTGACCGTCCATCCAGGGGCGGTGTGGGTAGCCATCTATGTTAAAGCAAATATCTCTGCATCCTGCCTCAATACTACATCACAGCTGAAAGAATTGAATGTTTATCACTTAAGATAACCCTTCCCAACATGTTATCTTTTCAATTGATTGGCTGCTATAGGCCCCCTCAGCAGGCCTCAAGCTCCTATCCCACCTGGGATCTATACTTAAACTAGGCCCTGAAGATGCTATCATTTTAGGTGACCTGAATTTAAATTATTAGCCAATGCATCTGCACCCCAGTAACCTTTTGTGATACTTATGGATTCACTCAATTAATCAAAGAACCAACAAGGATTAATCCAAAGAACAAATTCAACAGCACACTACTGGACATTATGTTGGTTAATAAGCTTCATCTGTATTCTCATGCTGGAGTGCTATTCAGTGACATAAGTGATCACTGTCCCATAGCTGGCATAAGATCAACAATCAAGCCACCCAACCCTGCAAAATTTCTCCCAAGAAGGTCTAAAAAGAACCTTAATATCACAGGATATCTTCATGCTCTGTGCCATACCACACGTTGGCAAGAATTCTATCTCACAGCTTCAATAGAGACAGCTCTACAGGTCTTAAATGACATCATCATAAGTGCCCTCAATATACATGCACCCTCACCAGTGTCAGAACCAAGCTCAAATCTTGTCGCTGGTTCTCTGCTGACCTTAAATCCACACTGCTTGCCAGAGATAAACTATGGAAAGGGCAAGAAAGACCAAGGACCCAAATGACTGGCTTCAATTCAGAAAAGCCAGAAACCCTGCACAAAACAAGTGAGAAATGCCAAGGCTGCCTTCTACACAGCTGAATTGGATGCCTCCTATCACAACCCTTCCAGATTCTGGGGTACCATAAAGGGATCCTAGGTCAAGTCTCTACCCTGTCTTACCACCCAAAGTGCACCTAAATAGTGTGGAAATCACTGACAAGCAAGAAATCCTGAATGCCTTCAACAATCATTTCACTACAACTGGCCTAGCTTTCGATTTCTCACCTGCAAATCAAATGAGGTCATCATTAAACTTCCAATGTACTGAGGGACAAAAGGCTACCTCCACATTCTCCTTCAAGCCAATACTCTTAAAAGAAGTAGAGGACCTTCTAGTCCAATTAGATACAACTAAAAGCAGGTGCAGACTCTCTGGACCCCTACTTTCTAAAAGTAGCATTGCACGCCTTAGCTGCCCCCTAACTCACCTTTTCAATTTGTCCCTAGCAACTGGTTCTATTCCTCAATATGGAAGACAGCTCAAGTGTTTCCCTACTTAAGGCAGGTGACCCCATGGACCTCAACAATTATAGGCCCATATCCATCCTACCAGTACTGTCCAAAATGCTTGAAAAGTTAGTGAACATCCAGTTAAGTGCCTACCTTGATACCAGTAATCTCCTTAACCCAGCTCAGTCTGGTTTTAGACCCATGCACAGCACCATCTCTGCCTTAGCAAAGTCACAAATGACTGGCAGACTGACTTAGACAAAAGAATAACATCTGTGCTGTGTTTCTGGATCTAAGCAAAGCCTTTGACACTGTGGACCATGAACTACTAATCTCTCTCTGAATTCCATAGGCCTTGACTCACTTCTCTTAAATGGTTCAGATGCTATCTCGGAAGAATACAACAGGTAAAAATGAAGGTGACCTATCTACCTCTAAACCACTCCTAAGAGTGTACCACAAGGTTCCATCTTGGGCCCCATCCTCTTGCCATTTACATCAACAATATTGACTCAATCTCTCACAATCTAATATTCACCCTTTGCAGATGATACTGTCCTATATGTCAGTAATCCTCACCATCAAAAGCCTGTGAGCTTCTACAGTCTGAGTTCTCCTCCTACAGCACAATTTACTAGAAAAGAAACTACTTTAAATGCCAAGAAAATGAAAGCTATGTTCTTTGCCACCAAGAGCTTCTCTTCCACTGTCCCATCATTCACCCTCCCACAACTATCTACCATCCTTGGTGAAAATCTGGAATATGTGGACAAATTCAAATATCTTGGAGTCTGGATTGACAATAAACTTGACTATAGTAGCCACATTGAAGAGCTCCTGAAAAGCTTAGAAAGCTTAGACAGAGACTTGGCCTATTTTATAGGATCAAACACTACCTGACCAGAGATTCCAAACAAAGATTAATCCTGGCATCATTCCTATCCCTCATTGATTACGCTGACTTCCTTTATGGTCACTGTTCCTCTCCTATTTAAATAAATTGGACACCTTGTATCATAGAGCTATTAGATTCATTACAGATCTTCCTTCAGCACCCATCATTGCTCTTTCTACAATGCAGTCAGTTGGACATCCCTACACCATAGAAGAAACAAAATGCTGCTGTCTGGATCTACAAAGCTCTGACAAACAAACTCCCTTCCTACATCTCAGATTGTTTCCACCAGATCATATCCAGGCCTTACCCCTAAGGATCAATAAACTCATCATGCTGAAGATTCCTGTTACCGCACCGGTATGGAAGGGCTGCAATCAGCTATTCCTAGCACTTATCTGGAATTCTCTTCAAAAGACCTTGAAATTGATACCCTCATTCCATTAACATCCTTCAAAAAGCTGTACACTAGTCTCTTCCCAGAATCATGCAATTGCTTCCATAAGGCCTAGTCCTCTCACACCCCTCTTTTCCCTCTTTTCCCTACCCTTTTTGTACTGCCCTCTATTTTTGTTTTTCTAGTTTTTCTCCAACCTACCTCATACAAAATGATCCCCAAAGTCCCATCATCCTTCCTTTATCCCTCCAATACTGTTTGTTTCTTTCATTTTAGTATAACCAAGACCCAATGTCATATTGCCTTGTACATATGTAAATATTTGTATACCTGTTCATTCATAAATCTTTGTATTTGTATTCAATCAGTGACTTGTTTTTGTGAAAATTGTAACCTTATATTGTTAAGACCAATCAGGTCCATCTTGTAAATGAGCTATGCTCAATGATGTTCGCCTGAATAAATAAAGATTTTGATTGATTGATTGATTGATTGATTCAATGACATTATCAGCCCAGGGTTTGAATATAGCATGATTCAAATATACAATAATGGAATATTGGCCCTATTAGTCAAGCAACTTTCTTCTCATCTCAGAAATATAGTGCATATTGTACTGTATACCTGTACTGCTGCAGTGTCAGTTATGTGTAGTTTCTTTACACACATATATATATATATATATATATATATATATATATATATATATACACTGTTCATTTCCCTAGTCTTCCATCCTTTGAACTAAAAATATGAATCTCAGCATTATTATCCAGACACTGCTCAGTCAGCACGATGCTGCAAAATAAGTAAGATATTAATCAATGTTTACAGTAGTTGTGCTTGTATGACTCTGACACTCTTTGCAGATAGCACCATCTAAGAATAACCAAATTATGACAATATTATTTTCTTATATTTATTTACAAAACAAAATTAAGTGTTCCATGATTGGTATGTTACTCCATAAGAGACTCTCATCATTGTTATTGGTTAACAGTGCAAATACATCACTCAGATTAGATCACATAGTGATAGCAAGCTTGTACTATCACAAAAATGTGTTCTGATCATGGCTTGATCATGGGATGATAGCCTACAGGTAGTTTCTTTTGACATGCCCATGTCACATCAACTAAGTAGACAATGTCCGTTGGATCAAACTGGGTATATAAAACTAGTTAGCAATGTACTCTGATGGTTAGAGCACTGGCATGATATAGGTTTAGATCTCACCACAGGCACCATCTCACAGAGTGAGCCTGAGCAAGCCTCTCGACCTCCATGTGCTTCTGCCACTCCCTACTTCTGGGATGGTGTGGAACCCACACTGAAAAGAGAGTCACATCTCACTTAGGCTATCTCATGTAAATCCACTGTACATAAACAGATCAAGAACTGCCCCTGCTTTTGGCAATCTGTAGACACTTCTTTGTGCTGGAATGCTGTGCTATAATATGTCATCTGTATATAGATTATAGGGCACGGTACATCAGCCCCAGTACCTATGGCTGTATGTTGTATGGAAGTTTTTAACAAGATGAATTAAATGAAGTTTAATCAACATTTTGAGTCAAAGACTCTTTGTTTGGGTAAGGTGTTGAGTGACTGTTTGTTTACTTATTTATTTATTTATTTTGTATTTGTTTAATGTGAAGCCCCTAAATATGTACTTTAATATCTTTGCCCCATTCCGTGGAATTGACAGTTTGATATTTTGTTCTCAAATTTTCAGGGTAGAAAGAGCGTGCCCTGAATTGGTGCCTTTAGTTGGTTTGGTGAAAAATACTAATCTGTTCTGGAATTATAAGATTTGAAATGTTGATTCTGAGCATGCACAGTAGGGTCTTTCAGATAGATGTTTGATATGAAAGAAGAACAGAATTACCTGCTCATAAAAGAAGAATCTTCTTTTGTAAGCTGAAATTCTTCTTTCATGATGAAAAAATTCTTGTTTCATATGGCAGTCATATTATTCTGGGTTTTAAACTGAAAACACATAAAATGATGCCCTGGAGAAAATAAACACATGAATCTAGCTAAATTGGACCCATTTAGCTCAGTTTTGGAGTTTGTTTTTCAAAAACCAGACCCAAAATATGGTTTTAGGACACCCCAAAATCCTTACCAAGACTTGCTTTCTGAGCTGAAAAGTTTGTTTCATGGGTCTTGGAAAGAAGATTTCCATTTCATGAAAGAAGAATCTCAGGTCAAGAAAGAAGATGGTGGACTTAGGCCTTTCCCCATAGTTCATTCATGAGCAAACCTTTTCTTCCATGATCATGAAAGAACTTACAAAAGAAGAATGTGGGATCATGAAGTCCACCATCTTCTTTCGTAAGCTAAGGTTCTACTTTCATGAGTTCTTTCATGATAAAAAGAAGGTTGACTCATGAAGGAACCATGGGGAAAAAAAGTCCACCATCATTTTTCTTGAGTTAAGATTCTTCTTTGTGAGTTGTTTCATGATAACAAAACTCACAAAAGAATTATGGATTCACTGGCCTAAGCAGCCAGTATGATGTAATGCTTGTGCAACTGTGTTACTTGGTTTTGCATTCACACTCTCCATTCCAGAGGAATTACTAACCTGTATGGAGCACCAAAGGCAAAGAACCCTCAAAGAGGGTTCCACCACTAGAGGTGCTATGGATGAGTCCTTGGCTAAATATACCTTAGGAAGCATCCCAAGGAGAGAGGCGATGCCACTGGAGGAGGATGGGTGGATGGTTGGGCAAAGAAAAAGTGCTTGTGAGATGGGCTCAGTGGAGCTGCTTATGTAGCACAGGAAGGGAAGTGACTAGCTGCTTGTCCATCACACCACAGGCATAGCCTTCCAATTCAATGGCCTATGCAGCCAGTATGATGTAATGCTTGTGCAACTGTGTTACTTGGTTTTGGCAGTTCACGCCTCTATTTCAGAGAAATTACCACCCTGAATGGGGTAGCAAAGGCAAGAAATCCTCGAACAGGATTCCATCCCTAGAAGTGCTGTGGGATGATTCCCTTGGCTAAAGGTACCTTAGGAAGCATCCCCAAAAAGAAAAGTAGTAGTACAAAAGCACATTAGCAATTAGTAGCTGTGAGGCACAGTAGTAGATTAGGCACCAGTCAGCTTGATAACATAAAGAGATGCACAGGTTAGCAACGGCATGAGTATGATGAGTTGCACTGGAGATTGAGGAGGACCTCCTAAGGAGAGAAGGAACAACAAGTAGGACACCATCCACCTGCATCAAGCAGCAGAACCTATCAAAGGAACTAGGGAACACTAACTATGGCTAACTAACGTTTATGACCTGAGGCACGGAGGAGGGAAAAATACATTTGAGGAGGAAACCTCTGAGGATCCAAGGCCTAGGTCGCCTTCCCTCCAGGCTTGGGATGTTTTGTTTAGTGATGGCTCTGCTGCTGCAATTTAGAAACCCAATTAAAGGGGGTGGAAACCATTCCAATTTGTAGGAAAGTTCTCACTTGATCCTTATAATGGGAATGCTGTGAAAGGCTGTGAGAATGTTCTGCAACATCAGTGGCAACCAAGGCAAAGGAAGAGAGCAACAACTGATGAGGCACTCACCTGGCCTACCCAACTCTAAAATCAAACTAGGTGAAACAGAGGTAGTCATAGGGAGAATGCGTGAAGGTGCCTTGCTAGTAGAATAATAGAGCCAAAGGAAATCACTGTAACCACTCTTCACGGCTAGTCTTAAATTCTACACCAGTAACTGCCATCAAGTCTCAGATGGCTAAAGCCAGGCCAGGAGCAAGGACATTCCCAGCTATGAGCCAGGTGAGAATGACCCACCCCAAGTCAGGCATGCTCAAGATGTGGACTTCATAGGTGCAGAGTGAGACTGTCGGCTGCAGTGAGGCCCCTGCATCAAGGAATGATTATGGCTGGCGTGCCCCAGAAAACAATTGAGGAGGATCTGAATGAATTGTTGAGTGCTGGGACCCTCACATAGGTCAGACATGGTAGTAGCGAGCATTGAGCAAATGAATTGTGTAAGCAATGAGTGGATCTGCACGTAGGTAAGTAAGCAGAGTAAGCAAATGGTTGGACCTGCATGGAGGTCAAAAGAGCAGCAAATATGAATAGTGGGAAGCCAGCCAGGCCATCAAAGAAGCCAATGAAAAGTGACAAAATGCTCAGAGGATTTTATTTGTGAAAGCAGGATTTGAACATGAGTTGGTATGCCACAGGGGTCATGGCTCCTCAACAACACCTCCAGTGCCCTGCCATAGAAAAGACAAGAAAGCAATGGAAGGCGCTGTGATCCACATGCAGAAATTAAAACTAGTTTACAGAATCAGCAGTAGCTTAGCTGACCTCCAGAGTATAATAGCAGTGTCAAACATAATAGAGCAGCATCAGTATTGAGTAATTATGAGATATAGGGTAGCATTCAAATGAATATAGACTGTAGGGAGGCAACGCCTGAAAGCAGCAAACTGGCTAGGCAGTGCAGTGAAAACAGCAGCAATGAGGTACATGGTATAAGTTCACGAAGAAGGACTGAGGTGCATGGGCTAGGGTTCAGAGTGAGCATGACTCAGATGAAAACAATTAAGGTGCATAGCATGGAGAGCAGCAGGGAAGCAGCTTCAGCTGAAACAAACAGATAATGATTGAAATTGCATTGTGAGTAAATGGGAGCAAGAAGCATGAACTCTGGATTAGCAAAATACAAATGCCAAGATATTCAAACTGCACCAGGATGTGGCGCAAGCTTGGGCATAGCGCAAGTTGGCTGTGCAGGGGTGTGGACTGGGCGATATTCAACGGAGCTGCACCATGGCTCAGCAGCATTGAATATCACACCCTGGCCACCCCGCAGTGCATGGCGCAGTGGCACTGCACCAGCGCAAGTGGCCAGAGCGAGCATGGGGATGCGCTAGCAATAAGTTCCATTGCGCCATGCACAGCAACCCGATATTCAAAAGTTGACATGCAAATGGGGCCATAATGTATGCAAGGCACACGTGGGCCATTTGCATGTCATTATGCCCATTGCATGCAGATGTGCCGATCCCGATGACTTGTGCCTGGCACCCTGCCAGGCAGCAGCTATCGGGGACGATGCCCTCCTGCAGCCAGCAATGTGCTCCACAGCCCAGTGCGGGCTGCAGTAAAATAATACACTCCAATATCCCTGGTGGTCCTGAGGACCGCTGTGTGCCGATCGCGAGCAATAGTGATAAATAAATGACAAATTTCCCCAAACTCCCTGGTGGTCCAGTGGACCACTATCTGTAATTGGGCATTAGTTAAAAAGAATTCTGTCCAATATTCCTGGTGGTCCAGTGGACACTATCTATGATTGCAGGGCATTTGTAATTAAAGATAGACATAAGTCCACTATCCCTGGTGGTCTAGGGTCCCCTCCCCACCCGCCCTGGGCCACAGCCCCCTCCCCCCAGTCAGCCAGTGGGTGGCAGCACCCCATCTGCCTGCGCCCACTGCCCACTGACTGACACCGTCGTGGGGCTGTACTCCCATTGAGTTCTGAGTGTGAGCCAATGGGCATGCAGCTTCTATACCGTACTACACATTCCAGATATGTGAATGATTCATTCACATCTGGAATATATCTGATGCGGGCTACATGTCCATTGGTTCACATTGTGAACCAATGAGCATACTAACTACTGACAGTGTCAGTGGGGGGTGGTGGGGCGGAGTGGTTGGGGTGCTGGCGCCCGCAGGCTGACCAGGGAGCGGGCAGTGGGGCTCAGTGGGTGGGTGGGGAGGAGGGCACTCTAGACCACCAGGGATATTAGACTTATGTCTCTAATTACAAAATGCCCGCATCGGGCAGATAGTGGTCAACTGGACCACCAAGGATATTGGACTTATTTCTATTTTATATACAGATGCCCACGATTAGCAGACAGTAGTCCACTGGACCACCAGGGATTTCAGGGATCTGATTATTTTACAATGCCCATGATCAGGCGGGCAGCGTCCACTGGACCACCAGGGATATTGAACAGATTTTTTTTTACAAATGCCCACGATCGGGCATGGGGGTGCCGCCAGGTGCAGCTGGAGCTCCGGTGGCCACCCACAGGTGGCAGCTGCCGTGTTGTGCCCTGCAATCGGCAGCTCACCTGTGGGTGGCCATCAGTTGTTCCTTTTTTTGATCAACTTTGTGCTGGCGCAGGTAGGGGTTGCGCAGCATGGCTCTGCACATCCCAGGCTGAATCTCGGCTGTGCAGAGTATGCATGGGCATGCCCCCACCTGTGCCTGCATACATTACTGATGCACTCTGGGCGCATAGGGATTTGTGCCAGCACACTTTCCTTTTGAATATCGCGTCAAGATCAGTGGTTGCATGATGCAACACTTTTGCGCCTATGCGCAACCCCTTTGAATATCTGGGCCAAGGAGTTTAGAAACAGAAGCCCCCAAAAGAATGCAAAACAAAAGATGCAAAAATCACAGAAGAACAGGGAACAAGCAACACAAAGAAGCATACAGCCAGAGGAAAGCAGTATAAATCAAATGCAGGAGAATGGAAACAGAAGTCCAGCAAAAATAAGCAGAGGCCAAAACACAGCAAGGCAGGGGGACAGCTGCAAAGAACGGATCAACAGAGCCTCTGCCTACAAAGAAAAAGTGCTTGAGAGAGAGGCTTAGAGGAACTGCTTATGTATCACAGGAAGGGGAGGGCTGGCTGCTTGTCCATCAAACCACAGGAATAGCCTTCCAAAATAAAAACTAAGTCCGCCATCATCTTTCATGAGTCAAGATTCTTTCTTTGTGAGTTCTTTCATGACTCATGAAAGAAGAAGGTTGAGTCATGAAAGAAGGGGAAGTTCATTTTTTGTGTCACAGTTGTTTTCTGAGGTCAAACATAATAACCATTGTTTCTTTCATGTGCTCTCACAAAACAACTGTCCATGAACAAGTGTCTATCTATCTATCTATCTATCTATCTATCTATCTATCTATCTATCTATCTATCTATCTAATTATCTTTTAAACTTTTTTAAGTGGACTGGGGTACCCTTACCTGGTACCACTTCTTTCTCCCCTGTCCTCCAGGTCTCCCACCCACCCCATCCCATGTTTCATTTCTTTATAATGTAAGCAGACTGGGGTGCCCTCCCCTCCAGTACTGCTTCTGATGCCCCTTCTCCTCCTTGTCGCCTACTCCCCTTTCATATATATATGTGTGTATATATATATATGTGTGTGTGTGTGTATATATATATATATATATATATATATATATATATATATATGTGTGTGTATATATATATATATATATATTCATAGTAAAAAACTCCATTTAATGCATCAGTTAGGGTTGTTCCACAGTAGGTGATCAGGAGGTGTTAGATTAAGCCCCCTTCTCACCCCCCAGCCCACTGATCTCGCATCAGGGTGCATTGGAGTCATTGGCCCTAACTGTCACCCCATCACATGTGTAAGCAAGCTGAGGTATAGGAGTATGGGGTAAGAGTTAGACTGATTTACCCCAACGCACACCCCGA
The DNA here is from genome assembly GCA_016271365.2 of Neoceratodus forsteri. Lineage (NCBI taxonomy): Eukaryota > Metazoa > Chordata > Ceratodontiformes > Ceratodontidae > Neoceratodus > Neoceratodus forsteri. Next base: position 1,556,212,652 of record CM057453.1, on the reverse strand, counting down.
TACCAGTTTGGGGCAGGCTGGTTTGCAAGGGGGCTTTCAACCCTAACATCGAATTTCCTCACTTTTGTCATTGTGGAACAACCCTAACTGATGCATTAAATGGAGATTTTTGCCATGAATTTCTCTTTTTTTGAGAATGAGGACTATAAATAGTGAATAGAATGCTGGTAGGAGTGCAGGCCCTTCAGGCCCAGCGCTCCCATCAAGGATGTCTTGTGACATAGTAACGGTAACTGCAATGCAAATGTAGGCAAGTACAGTTACACCTATGGTGACGCAATGTAAATGGTAACGCAAATGTTAATAGAAACACAAGCGCAAAGTGATGCCAAAGTGAGCAGTGACACAAACGGAGATGCAAGTGCATATGAAAATGCAAGTGGTAACGCATACAGTCATGGTACTGCTATTGTAAATGCAAATGTTAACTGTTATAGCAATAATAACGCAAAGGGAACAGAAACGGAAAGGCAAACGCAAGCGCGGACGGAAATGCAAAGCGAAGCGACAGTCATGATACTGCAATTGCAAATGCAAATGGTAATGGTAACAGCAAAATAACACCAAAGGAAACAGAAACGGAAAGGAAAGTGCGTACAGGAATGCAAATCGTAACGCTAGGGTCACGGTACTGCAATTGGAAATGCAAATGGTAACAATAACAGCTAAAATAATGCCAAATGAAACAGAAACGCAATCCATTATGTGCACGGGTTATGGTACCGCAATTGTAAACGCAAACAGTATCAGCAACAGCAACAATAATGCCAAAGGAAACAGAAAGCAAATGCAAGCGTGTACAGAAATGCAAACTGTAACGCACATGGTCACGGTACTGCAGTTGTAAATGCTAATGGTAATGGTAAAAGCAACAATAACGCCAAAAGAAACAGAAATGGAAACGCAAACACAAGCGTGTAATGAAACCCAAACCATAACGTGCATGGTCATGGTACCACAATTGGAAACGCAAATGGTAACAGTAACAACAACAATAACGCTAAAGGAAACAGAATGCAAATGCAAGTGCATATGGAATGCAAACCGTAATACGCACAGGCATGGGAACTCAATTGAAATGCAAATGGTAATGGTAACAACAATGATGACGCAAAACAAAAGACTAACACAAATGCAAATGAAAGGGCGGCTGCAAATGCAAATGGTAATGCACGCAGTGACGCAGTTTAAACATAAACAGAAACAGTACTGTAGACACAAATGGTAAGAGTATTGCAAACGCAAGCACAAACAGAAATGCAGAGGATAACGACATGATGGCATACACGGGAACGCTTAATGCAAATGGGTATGGAAATGCAAGTGGAAACGCTTATGTAACAGTATTTGAAGCACATACCCTGGTTTTCCCCAACAGCTGCATACAGAAACACAGTGACTACAAAGAATGTATGCATAATAATGGGGCTCAGAGCAGAAAATAAGGAGTTGGAATACTAAACTGCTTATATATCAGGAACCATATGACATAGAAAAAAATTCATATGAATTATGACTTTCCTGACTAGTTTTGTACTTAGCCCTCATTTGGGTGGGGCTAAGCATTTTTCTGATGAAAAGTCTGTATCTCGCACCCCTTTCCGAGATACGGGCCCCGAAGGCATGGCGGATGCCGCAATGTTAGTCTATGGAAAAAGTATCAACTAGACGGTTCCAAGTTTAAATGCCAAGTATTTCTGGATCAGCAACTGAAAACAAAATGATGGATTGCGACACTACTAGGGTAGTTAAGTACTAAGCCATTTCGCGACACTGCCAAACTTTTTTGTACTTTTCCCATTGACTATAATGAGAAACTTGTTTTTGAATAATTTTTGAACTGTTTAATATTTTTCATGAAATCTTCAAAATGCACATCGGGATACATGTTCTTTGAAGTTTTGGACTAGTCCACAAACCGTGTGACCTGTAGGCACCGAGCAAAGAATGCGCAAAAAAAGTAAATGTGCCCCAGAATGTTGCTTAATAACTCCCACAGCCGTATATATGACCGGTACAAAAGTAAGCAGATCCCAAGATCTGTGGCTATGCCTAGTGCCTGCCGAATTTCAGGCAAATCCATTGAACGGTAGCAAAGTTATTAGGTGCAAAGTTTCACCATTTAACCTTAAATGGGGTATTCAACCCTAACTATGGTAACACTACTGTGCTAATTATATATATATATATATATATATATATATATATATATATATATATCTCAACCTAACTATGGTAGCACTACCGGTACCATATATATATATATATATATATATATATATATATATATATATATATTATAGTGGCACGGTAGTGCCACTATAGTTAGGGTGGAGGAGCCATTTCTATGTTAAACCCCAAAACTTTGCACCTTAATAACTTTGCAACTGTTTGATGGATTTGCTTGAAAATTGGAATACATGATCAAGAACTATAGGCCTTAGGATTTGCTAAGTTTCATACCAGTTGGATATCACGGCTGTGGAGTTATTAAGCATGATCTGCTGCAGCATTTCGCTTTTTCTGGAATTCTACGGTCGCGTGTACAGGTCGCACAGTTTGCACAACCAGTCCGAAATCTTCAGGGAACATGTGGCCAAGGGTCCTCGATGTGCCTTTTGAAGATTTGATGAAAAAAATATCAAACGGTTCAAAAGTTATTCAAAAACAATTTCCCATTATAAGTCAATGGGAAAACTTAAAAGTTCAACACTTTAAATGCATTTTACTTTCGCAAATGGGCCTGTTACTTTCGCAAATCGGCCATTTTGTTTTCAGTTGGTGATTAGAAAAATGCTTGGCATTTAAATTTGGGACCTTCTAGCAACCTAATTCTTTTTGTATTCAACTAGTCGGACCCTGAGGATGCTAGCCATGTCTTTATTTTGAGTAAAACACCCCAGAAATATATTTTCAGATTTCTGGAAAAGTACTTTCACAAAGTACTTTCATGCTCACAAAAGTTCAATGCAATGTTTTGCTAAAGCTGCAAATTATGACAGTAATTTTCTAGTCTGTGGAATGACAGCACCCTTTGGCACCGTACTGCAAAAAGAACGTTGGGAGTTTTGGGCTGAAATTTGAGGAACGCAGCCGACATCTCACAGATGTGCCTTTCAGTGTTGTATTGAAAAAAATATTACATGGCAAAGTTATGGCACTCCAAAGTTGACGTTTTCCCATAAGATAACATTACGGGCGCCCCATGCATTACAGGAATCCTTTGGCACCCTGCTGCAAAATAACGGTTTGGTCTTTTTTCCTGAAATTTGAGGGAAGACAGCCAACAGCCCACAGATGTGCCTTTCCATGGCTTGGTGAAAAATATGACAGGGAGGCAAAGTTATGGCACTCTGAACTACTTTTTTTTTCCATAGGATAACATTACGGTGCCGCACCAGGGCCATTATCTCGGAAAGCGGTGTGAGATCACGGACTTTTTCGTCGGAAAGATTCTTAGCCCCTAACAGGAGCAGGGCCGGTTTTAGGACTTTGGGGCCTCAGCAAACCTCTATGACTGAGGGCTCCACAGACAGGGCCGAGCTCAGCAGGGACTCCCCCGGGGCCCCCGTAATCTTTCTTCAACTATCCTTAAATAATTAAACACATTGCTTGTGCTAAATGCTAACACTAATATACAATTAAACACAAAACATACCTAAGAAAACTTCACTTGGTCTCTGGGTGGGGTGAAATCTCTCTTCTCTTCAGTCTCCTCAGTCCTCAAATCTGGGCACCAGTAGTTGATCTGGACTGGATTTGCAGGCTTCTGGCCAGCTGCTGCTGTTGAGAGTTATTTATTTCTTAAAAGAAATAAAGGATTTGCAAATTTTCTCAGCCATCAGCACAACAAGCAGCAGCCACTAGCATCTAGCAGGGCTATATCGGCAGCAGCGACGACGGCAGCAGTCACAGGAACCAGGTGGGAAGGTTGTCTCTGGTGGCTGGCTTCTAGATGCTGTGCAGTGGGCAGTTGTCTTCTCTCTCATCTCTCCTCCAAACTAGTGGCAGTGTCTTCAACACCAATATTCTCTCTGGAACTTCGTCCTCAGATGAGTGGCAAGAGCGCTGGAGGGATAGTCTTTATGGTACAGTTCACGGACCTGAGTGGGGACCAAATTTTTCAGGTGCAAGGGGGAGGAGGTGCACATAGTAAGTGACTGAGTGGAGCCCTGTGATTGGCTCCAACAGCACCTCCCACGTCACCATGATGTGCAGCACAATATGGGAATGTGTGGAACAAAGCTTAGATTATTGCAGTCTCCAGTTTGTACATAACACTAACACAGCAGCAGCATGGTTCGGTCAGTGTTTGGGGATTGGATTCGAAAATCGGCAGGGCAGGAAGCAGCGGGCACAAGTGGGCAGACTCAGCAGCAGTACAGAGCAGAAATCGTGGTGGGGCCCTGTATGATGGCGTGGATCTGGATGGACTCTTGTTTTTTTTTAAATAAAAACTGTTTGTGGACCTTGGGCGGTTGCCTTTTTACTGGGAAAAAGAAATCAGGTGTGGCGGGCAGGCCACAGTAGTGACAGAGCATCATGATTTGAATCATGACTGATGAGCCAGAAACAAATGGAAGCAGGAAGGTATGTAATGCTGCTGCCTGTGCGTTTGTAAATTGCATGTGTATTTTCACAATGGGACTCACTTGGGACTTGGTGCAGCACACGCGATTTGGAAATAAAGCTGCTTCTTCAAGTGCTAATCCCTTATGTATAAAACACAAACCTAGCATTACTATTGGCTGAATGCTCAAATACATTATTTTAGAGCCTTTATGTGTGCATTGCTGGATTTGCTTCATCGAGGGTGTTTCCCTTTATTGAAGTGTTACTGTTGCTGCCGTGAGAGCCGTTGAGCTCTGGGTTTCTCCTCATATGGACACATCCAATTGCAGCAGCCCTGGGGCTGTTGGGTTTCACATACCAGAGGCCACCGACCGCCCCTCTCCCAGCCAGCAGAAACATGCCAGAAACATAAGGTTACAGATCGCTCTTTTCAAATATTATCTTTTATTTAAAATTAAAGAGCTGCAGAAGCGGAAGCACCTTACTAATACTGCCCATACATTTTGGGAGGTGGTAGGGGGGCCTCCTTGCATGAGTTCGCGGGTGCCTAATGCCAGCCCTGAACAGGATCTAAGTACAAAACTAGCCAGGACAGTCATAAATCATACGACTTTTAAATTTTTTCTACGTCGTGCGTTCCTGAGATATAACCTATTTAGTATTCCAAGTCCTCATTTTCTGCTCCGATACCCATTATTATTCATACATTCTTTGTACTCACTGTCTTCCTCTATTCAGCTTTTGGGAAAACCAGCCTGTCCACTTACATTACTGTTACCATTGCCCTTTCCGCTTAAGTGTTCCATGCCTGTTTCACTTACCGTTGATGTCTCGCCACCACGCATGCGCTATCCTTACGTTTTCATTTGCGCCTGCATTTCTGTTATTTTTTGCCATTTGTGTCTACAGTACTGTTTCTCTTTCTGTTTCACTTTGCGTCACCATGCCCATTGACATTTCCGCTTGCAGGCACCATGTTACTATGTGACAACACATCACGTGGCAGACTGTTCCTGTCTATGCCACCGAGTGCATTGCCCTTCTGTTGTCATTTGGCGCTATGCTACCATGTGCGCCACTGTTAGCGCTTCTGTTTGCTTTGCTCTTCCTGTTACTATGCCACAAGACATCATGTAGCGGGAGCGTGGGGCCCTCCGCCGCCACATTACATTCACTATTTCTCGTTATCATTCTCAAAAAGAAGGGAAATTAGAGGCAAAAGACTCCATTTAATGCATTAGTTAGGGTTGTTCCACAGCGACAAAGTGAGGAAATTGCTGTTAGGGTTGAAAACCCTAACTCCAATCACCCCCAGCACCACACACACAGACACACACACACACACAGATGCAAGTATGGGGAGGACCAAGTCAACACAACCAATGACAGACATCCAGCAGCAGGTGACAGAAATAACAAACAATTGTCTAAATGTACTACGAGACATCCCCACCCACCTGACCGGTACTGCATGCTCAGTGGAGATCAACAGCAAAACTGAGGCCATGTACACCAAACGTACATCCCTGATTGCAGCTGCACACAGCGTACCACACTTAGTAGTTGCATGGCCTTACCTACCGATGCCCCACACCACACCACAACTGGTACTGTGCCGTTAGTCAATATAAATGCTGAAGGTGCATGATGACAGTTGTAGAAAGATTTAACACTAGTGAGTATACATTAATTAAGAGAAGTACATAAATTAACTACAAGACACTAGCATGCTCAAGATAAAAGTAGTGTTACATTTAGTATGTGATTTATATAGTAGCACATTTACTGCAACGGTTTACTCAAGATAGACAGGCTGATGTAAACATATGGAAAAAGCATTACCTGTTCAATGCTGTGAAATCGTACTGCCAGTATCAGATGCATTCTTACTCATGAAGGTGTACTGCTGATGTACATACATAGACCTTCAGTGTGTTTCAATACTACAGATGCAGTAAGTATTCTTTGTAAGAAACAGTGTAATTGCATGGATCAGGCCAAGCAACTCCTAAATATCATAGCACTACTGAGCCAACAATGACGTACCTGTATCGGAGATGTATATAGGATAGATTTTCCTGTAGGCACTTACTGAGTATGTTGTACCTGATAAAGGCAATCTCATTGCATCTGTGATGACTAACTTATTCAAATAGTAATACATTTACTATTGTTGCAATGAGTGATCTATGCCACTTATGGACACAGTGTAATTTTTTTAACAGTTGTTTCATACTCAGGCTGTATGCTTAGTGTTTGGGTTTGCCACACTTCTGTCACTGATGCTATCAAAGTGATAACTATGTTAATTGTGGTACAACAGGAATCAAGTAGGTACGGTGTAGATATAAACAGAATGTCTTTTAGTATTGATTTAACTCACAATGGGGTAAGTGTACTAGGACAGCAGGGTTATTCTCTATCACTGACTCTGTCAGTTATAATCACACTAAGGTTTGATGACTGTAATGATCAAGTTACACTGTTCATCTTCATGAGTTCATATTCACAGCCATTCTCCAGTAACTAGACAGTGTATGGTGTAACTGGGTGGGACACTGTGTTACCAAAGCTGCTGCAGTGCCTAGCAGAGGGAGAGTATCTACTCATAAAGACAATTAAGCAATAAGGCATGACCAACAGTTATGTTAAATGGTCTGTTAATCACCCTGTAGGGGTTTAATGTTGAATGAGGCATAGCCGAGTGCCACATGTCGCTAGACAGTGATAAACTGACCATTAACATAATACCTGGGAGTGGCTTATTGCTATCATAATAAAACTGTTTTTAAACATTAAACCTTGTTCATCATATGGTTAGGCTCTACATGTATGTTAATAAAAACTAAACATAAGGCTGTTACAATGTTTACAGTCAATTAGAAAGCTGCATTCTCAAACCCTTGTTATAATCAGAGATATTATACCTGTACAACTCCTTGGTTTTGCTGAACTCTATTGCTCAGGTGGCCCACCACATGTGGTGTGGTCTGGTGTGGGAGCATCAGTAGGTAAGGCCATGCAACTACTAAGTGTGGTATGTTGTGTGCAGCTGCAATTAGGGATGTGTACGTTGGTGTACATGGCCTCAGCTTTGCTGTTGATCTCCACTGAGCATGCAGTACCTGGTCAGGTGGGTGGGGATGTCTCGTGAGTACATTTAGACAATTGTTTGTTATTTCTGTCACCTGCTGCTGGATGTCTGTCATTGGTTGTGTTGACTTGGTCCTCCCCATACTTGCATGTGTGTGTGTGTGTGGTGCTGGGGGAGTGAATTTGGAGTTAGGGTTTTCAACCCCAACAGCGAATTTCCTCACTTTTGTCGCTGTGGAACAACCCTAACTAATGCATTAAACAGTTTTTTTGCCTCGAATATATATATATATATATATATATATATATATAGTGCCTACCCCTGTGCTGTTGAACACCATCCAGACACTAGGGTGCCCAGTCCCCAGTGTCGGCTTCTGTTCCCCTATCGCAAACAAAACCATCCCTTGTTAATCTTTTCTTCACACCTGAAAAAGAAATGGTCCATCAGCAATCTGCCCCAGCACCCCAACCCACCCCACCTCAACCCCCACTCAACATCCACTATCCCACACCCACCACACCCTCACACCTTTATTCACCTGATTATGTGCCACAACACCTCCATCCATGTTCTCAGTATGAGAACAGTGTGACTTTATTGAAAAGCGAAACTACAGCTGGAGTCATGCTGCAGGCTTCAATTACAACAGTGACCCGCCATCTGTGCTGCCAAGATCATCCTGACTCTGGGATGCCTAATCACAGTGTTGATTGGAGTCCCCATAAAGTAAAGAAAATCATCCCTCATTGATCTTTTTTATACCTGAAAATGAAAATGGTCCATTAGCAATCTCACTCCCCAGCACCCACCACCAACCCACTTGAGCCCCCACTAAGCACTCACTGCCCATTGCAAGCTCACTCAACTGAACATGTCCTATGATATACATCCACTCTGTGATTGAAGACACATCTTGCTGCTGGAACCAGCGACTGCAATATGAGAATATAAGGTAGTGCAGTTTAATGTATTTCAGTGGGGTTTGAACTTTTGTTCACGACTTTGTCATTTTGAACATTGTTACACCACATGTTCAACATGTCCTTTCTTGGGAACCCATCTCATGTGCAAGGGTGGTGAAATTATGAAATCTGTCCTGAAAGGTGACTTCACAGTCACTGCATAAAATCACCTTTCAGGCGGATTTGAGCATTTTGCCACCCTTGTTCATGAGGTGGTCATAAGAAGACTGTGTTAAAAACTTGGGGTAACAATAGAAAAAGCAAGAGTTATAAGAGTATGTTTACATTTTTCAATGCATGCTCATACCTTTGGTAATGTTCACTGTTTTGACTCCAAATTGTCAACATATCCATTTTTCCACACCACATTATGATGTGACAGCTGTTATTTTGCAAATGGCTAAAATGTGTTTGAGACCCTGTGGCACAAAATAAAACAATTTCAGCCAAGATGAGAATATTGTCATTTACTGGGTTCATGAGGAGGGTTCCTAAGAAGGCAATGTTGAACATTTAGAGTCAAATATTGAAAAACAACAAAGTTATGAAGGTATGTTGATACTTTTCTACTCACATTGATAACCTTGGTAAAATTGTGACATCAGTCACTGCACGAAGTCCAGGGTCAGCAGTGCCCTGCATCTCCATAGGTGGACAGAGTCTTCCTTGGTGCAGGGCTCAGACTGCCCTGCTTGTCTGCATCCGTTCATGAAGATTCTCGAAGGACCTACTTAAATGAGGATATGATTCCATTGTCTCAAAAGAAAGGAAATTCATTACCCAAGGTACATAAGAGCCTGATACACTCACTAGGACATCCTATAGTGTCAGGGGTTGGCTCTTTGTCTCACAATCTATGCAAATTTAAAATGTCTTTCTAAAGGATTCTACCATCAGACTAGGGTCATATTTACATGGCACTATGGAGTTGTGAAAGAAGTTTGCAAATGTTGCATGGGACTTTAATTTTATGTGGCTAGGAATCAGTGTTGTACCTTTATACACTAGCATCAGCCATAGGTTAGTTATACAGGCTTGTTCACACTTTCTTGAATGTAAACCCACAAAAACTCATTCCCAGTACCATTCTTTTGAAGAGTTTGGCATTTGTCCTGTGTCACAACTGTTTAAAATTTGATAAAAAATTCTATGTATAACAATGTGGGACAGAGATGGGCACAGCTATGGCACCATCTTTCATCAGCCTCTTCCTTGGCTTCTGGGAGGAATCTAGCTCTTAATCCCAGCGTTAACCCTTTCATGCACCATGTTATAAAGTGGTATAGATTTATTGTTGACATAGTATGTGCATCAAGGCATCCCAGGAAGAGGCTCAATCAGAATGATCTCAACCTTAAATTCTCAAGTAACATGAGCAAATCAAGCCTGCATTTCCTAGATGTCACATTAATGACTCAGAAGAATAAAGTCAGTGCACAGGGTTTCCACAAACCCATAGCCTCAAACAGCCTTTTACTGTATGTGCAGAAAGTACACACACCCAACTTTGATTAACTCTATACTATAACGTAACTATACCTCCGAACACAGAGAGATTGTTCCAATGATATTGACTTTTAAAAACAAGCAGAAGAACTTACAGATAGATAACAATCTGCTAAAGAATGCATTTGAGAAGGCCAGTAGCTGTGAAAGGACAACACTTTTGTTACCCAAACAGAAGAAAACATTTGGGTAAAACACCAGTACGTTTCATCACTAAGTACACCCCATGTCTACTAAAAAGGTGGATTGGTCAAAAATATTGGACAGTTTTACTAATGAGGTACTGGCTAAGGAATTTAGAAACTTTCCAAGAATAGTTTTCCCAAGGACACCAACCCTTAGGGACAAATTAGTCCATTGCAATACAAAAGAGATTCTAGCATACAGGAATTGGCTACCATCCCCAACTGGTATGTATTGCTGCGGACATTGCAACATATGCCATCTTTGCCATTAGGGGCAAGACTCCAAAACTGATAACTAAAAAGAGGTAGAAATCAGATATTTTATGAACTGCAATAGTTGCTTTGTGATCTATGCAATTTGGTGCACATGCCCTTTACTATATGTACGCCGCACAACCAGACCAATACGCCAGAGGATCCAGAAGCACATATGTGGCATGCAATCAGGATTAGCCAATATTCAAGTTGCAAAATGTTTCTCTGAACATTGCAATAATGATGCTACATGTGCTACCTGGATGGGCATTGAGAACATAAGTAGGAGTCCAAGAAGTCAGGACAGGGACATACAGAATCACCTACTACGGACGCACAAGTCACTGGATCTTCACTTTAGGTACTTTTCAACCTAAAGACCTTAATATGGATTGGGAGCTAAAGCCATTCCTATAAGAAGTTACCATTTACCTCTTCTAGACTCTCACAGACCCGGTTAAAGCATTTGCTGTCATGCTTTAATGGCTAAAAAGGTATTAATAAGAAAATACCATACTATAGATATTAAACTTGCTAATCTGTTTTTTTCTTTCTTCTTTTTCAGTCTATCTTCTCAATAGTAGATGACCAACTTACCAGCTAATTCCCCAAATTCTGGAAGGAACTGAAAACTGTGGTGAGACTGCAGCAAAAAAATTGACCTCTGCTGACCTTTGACTTCTAATATTTCTATCTACTATACAGTATATCAGTGTTGGCACTGAACTACGAATCTCAACTTACCACGCTAGGAAAATTAATTGGAATATTAGGTAGATGAGTATTTCTAGAAATATTCCCTACATGTAAAGCATAACTGAGTGCTTCATAAAGTAGATGGATGTAGCAGTTTCTATATGTTTTTATGTTTTCTTGATCATCATATTTTTGACAGTAAAAAAGCTTAAAACATAAAAAGTAAATGCATTTAAATACGCATAGCTGTACAATACAGCACCATTGTTTATATGCACTGAGATAACTAATTTCACTTATGTTTGATTATATGCAATTCACTATGTTTATGTTTGCGTGTTTACAATGCTCAAACTCTACCACAGCCACTTAAAAGGACCAGTGTTGTAATAGTAATTAATTACTTCTATTTCTGAGTCAGTTGACTTAAAGTTTAGTCTAGAGAAGGGGTATAAAGGTATCACATGAATACAGTAAAGACAAAATGGTGAAGCACAAATGGCGACTACATAATGGCAAAAACTAAAATAGCAAGCTACAAGTTACAGCGACACTACCAAGACAGTGAATCTAGTGATGTAGCCTACTGCAGTGTCAAGGAATACCCCGGAGTAGTTTAATTAGAGACAGGGGTTCGGGGTGCAGCCCCATGTATGATAAAAGGCTAAGAGGTACACAGGTGTGTTAAGTACTGATGTCCATCACATACCTGAAATACACTACATATGATGGTCGTGGCCAACATTTAAGGGCACCTATTATGCAGACACCTTTTTGAGATCACCATTTTGACGGTCGCTGTTATATTTTCTTTGGTTTGAATTAGGAAGGTCTTCTTATCAAACCCAGCCCCTGACAAAGACTATTGTCGAAGTGCTGTGGCTTTGAAAAGAGTGACAGGAGCCCTGTTAAACTTGTAACCTTTGGCATAATAAATTCTTGCAAATGAATCCATGTTTGCACATACCTTGATCTGATATAGTGATTCCCAGCTGGAGTACTCAGCCTTCCTATTTTGCCATCTGACCTACCTATTGGAGTTAGCTGCTCCATGCTAAGCACCGGTTCCTCCCACTAGAGCACACTCATTCCTGTAATCCAATATTGCTAGTCCATCTGCCAGTTCTAAGAATACACACTAAACAGAGAATGCTGGATGGCCAACTATGTACAACCAGTGTGTTCTGCCACAGAAGGGTTCTGATTCCTCGACGCTTCAGAGCGAAGCTCGGAGATCCTTGGGAATCGAACTCCAAGTTACAAAACACACTAGTTACACATAAATTTGCTTATCCTGTATTTTTATAGTGCATAGTATTATGTGAAATGTGTGTGCAATGGTCCTTTCACTTTCAGAGTGAAACTGACTTGTGCATTCTCTAGTGGTTTCAGATTTTTGTAGTACCACAGAATGGTACAATCACATTCCATGATCTTTGAACTGTAATAAAACATCATTTTGAAAGGGATGTAATTCTATACAGAACAATGCTGTACTTTATACTACACAACTTGCAGTGGATTACATAATATTGACATTTTTATGTATTCTAATAAAAAGTACATCTTGAATGGTCCACCCTGAAGAGATCTGGCGATGCTCCCGCTTGCCCAAGCTTAGTAAGTGGTGCTGAGTTTGGGTAAACTCATGGCAAGCTTTTGAAAATTTTCAAAATGCATAATAGATACTTCCTGTTTCTATGCTCCTTTCTGAATTTGCCAAAGTCTTTATAATTTTAAAATGAGTACTCTTACCGGTTTATTTTCCATTTGAAAACTGAAGCTGTAACTTAGAGCATGCGCATCAGTGCAATAATCACAAAGTTACATTCCAAGTCATAGTTTATAATTAAGCAATAAGGCATGACCAGAGGTTATGTTAATAATCTGTTAATCATGTTCTAGGTGAGTAACATGGCACAAGGCACAGCTGAGTGCTACATTTATGAATTTATATATTTTTAGGTTGGGAGGTAGGTAGCTAGTTGTTATTTTTATTAACCTGTTAGATGCAGTAGACAAATGAATGCCAATTTTCAGACATGACCCAGGAGGTTACAAAGGGGCAGAATCAACAACAGTCACATGCAAAACTGAAGGCATTTAAAAAGATAATCAGACTATATATACAAAATACATGGCAGTGGAGATGTTGGCAAACATATTAGCAGTATACCTGACATAAATGGATACACTATGAAACAACCCGCTGCAGTGAAGAGAGCATATACATTAGAAGCATGTAGTAATACCTGATATAACACACAACCAAAATGAAATAAGTAAAGTAGGGCACAGCAACATATAAATAATGTAAGGAAGTGGCTACAGATGTATATCTCTTTTGAAGGAGGCTAGTCTGACACAAATATAGATCAGCTGGTATGGAATTCCATAGCTGGGGAGAAACAATGGAGAATGCAATATCCCCAAATGCATTCTATTTCTGGGTGCAGTCAGCAAGACTAGTTTAGTTGATTTTTAATGGGTAGGCACCAGTGGAGGGACTGGAGAAGGCTTATGAATGATTGGGGAACTGGTTAGGCAAAATGTTAAAATGACTCCTTCTAGGTAGGGTTACCACCTTTGGAAGAAGCAAAAACTGGGCACTAAACCACACCCCAAACTCCGCCCTTCACCCCTTTTCTTGACTGATCATGTATTGCTCCTCCTTTAAAGCCATTTGTTATGTCAGTAAAACAACAAAAATGTTAACATGCTATACCTGTTAGATTTGCTTTTCTAGGTTCTTCCTAGTTATTTATTTATTTAGTTCGGTATTTATTTATTGAAATTATTTTACCAGGTAAGCATACAGAGATAAAAGAAATCTCATTTGCAGATGTGATCAGGGGACAAGGAAATACTGTAAATAGTATACAATGATATATAATACACATTGTTTGTTCCCTATATGCGCTTTTATATATTTTCTTCTGTATCTAATTTCTTTTCATGCCCACAGTACAGTATTTTTGAAGCAAAAGAAGTGATCATACATTTTCTAGAGGAAAAACTATTTTATAAAAATAATTTAAAACATTTAAATATGTTTACATTCATTTAGAGGTAGAAAAGTTTACCAGCAAATGAAAGTGGAAGATAACTGACTCATTTACAGTTACAAAAGGTAGGGTCAGATTTTCACCAAGCTTTGTTGCTGTGCTGCTTTAAGATGCAGAGTGGAAAAGATGGTAAAAGTATCTGCTAACGGTCTTCATGGCCATACTTCTACCTTGTCAAAATAGTGTTTCAACAATAGTGCATGTTAACATATCATGATCTATATTGGCGCTACCATGGACAGCGACAAGGAATTACAGCACTATGTAGTAAGGGATCTCTGGTTGCTGTCTGTGGTGCTAGTAATGAAGACAAGGGTAGAGAAATGGAGGAGGCTGGCTAGTTGAGCTGCTCTTGTGGTGTGGAGTGGTAATGCAGGAGCAGCTTGGCTGGAAAAGGGTTTGAGACCAGGATTCTAATTCCAGTCTCCACAATTTTACTTTCCTCCCATAATCCAACTCAGTCAGAGTTGATTATTTTAATTATGGGGTACATTTGTGTTGAATCAGCAATGCGGCACCTCAACTTTCATACTATATGAAAAGCAGACTTCACCATGTTCCAGACTTCTGAACTTTACAAAATTAAAATACAGTAAGTTCCAGCACATGAACCAAAGGCTTTTCTTGTGAAAAGCTTAATTGGAGGGTAAGGCTTGGGGGGCTGAGGATTTTGACAGTTTTCCTTTAAAAGTAAATGGGCACTCAAAATGGTTCAAAAATCTGACACACTGATTGAAACTATATTACTGGATGGGACCCTGAAAACTGGATCATCAGGTAAAAGACCTGACATGTGGCAACCCTACTTCTAGGGTTAGATCATCCAGGGTAGCAGGAGAAAACCATCACCATTTAGAGTATAAAGTACAGTGATGGGTATGGCAGTTCAGTGACAAGACAAAGTGACAGATGTTGTTGTATATACCATCCCACTTTTGCAAAGCAGATTTGGCTTGAAGCATAAACATTCATGCCCCTAGAGGGTGAGTAACTGACCATTAACATAACCCATGGAGTGCCTCATTATTATTATAAGGAAAAATATTTTTTAAAACTTTAAAACCTGTGATTAGGCTCTACATGTATGTTAATCAAGGATTAGTGTCTGCCAGGGTGATTAACAGATAGAATAACACATGGGCTAGAGTGTATAATGAAAATTTTACACACATACACACATATACACATGCTTTTGGATGCTTCATAAGCCCAGTGAAGCTCGGGGATTTATATAAGCATCAACATCAAGATATGTAAAAGTGACCACTAATGTGGCTTTGGTGCTACTTCCAACTCTCTCATTCTGCCAGGAAGGATATAACTCCTAATAGCTCTTCATTTCTTTGCCAGTAGGGTATTTTGTTATAAGTAAAAGTTACAAATCATCATAGAATTGTACATTATCATCCTATGTAGCCAGTTTTAACTGTAGTTTCAAACAGGCCTGTCAAATTTGAGCTGATGTATTGGAGAAGAGAGTGCCATGTGCTTATTGCAGCCATGTGGCAGGGCAGTTACTTCAGAAGACAGGGATTATTTATTTATTTGAAAAGGTTTCACCAGGAAAGACAACATGAGCTGTAAACAGCTTGTTTCCAGAAGTGTCCTGGGAGAGAGGGTTACAAAAAATGGGAGAGCAGGCAAAAACATAACAATATAAAATATAAAACAGTAAAGGGATAGGGCCTGAGAAGTTTTGAAGCTTTAAGTTGATGAATAATGTGTACTTTGTTCACTGCTGATGGTGCAGGGCACAGAAATCCAACTTTTGTCTTTGTGTCTTTGTGCCGGGTGGGTGACCTCCCAACCTGTCAGTGAGTGAGAAGTAAAGCAAGCTGTTGTGTGTGACATTAGGTCCATTAGTGTCACTCAGTAGGGTGGTGTGAAGGCGTTAATGGGGTGTGGCCTGGTGGTGTAGCGCTTGCTCATCTCACTCCATTCCCTTTGCCTTACAAGTCATGCAGCATGTGTGGTATATGGGCATCTACAATTTGTTGATGGCTATTGTGAGTCACTGTAATTAGTGTACAGTGGCAGCTGCATTGTGTCATCATGCACTATGCATGTGTCCTGATGCATGTAGAAAATATGAGAAAACATCAAGAACAAACAGAGATGTCAGGGGAAGAAATGTAAAGGTTCCAATTAGTGCAAGTTCTGCAAACACTGGTGGTGGAAAAGGAGCTGGCCATAGTGGGATTAGGACTGGAATTCAAAGCTGGACGTGTGATACTACAGTCAAAGAAACCTAGGTTCATTAGTCCCCAGAGGTCCACTGGTGAAACCCAACCCCAAGCAGCCTTCCTATACAGTCATCCACTGCATCTGGTGATTAAACCACCTGAGCAATCCAGAAGCATCCCCTCTTCCACCTTCAAGTAACTGCAGTTTCAGTCCCCTACCTGAGATAGAAGTGATCCATCCTGAATGTAAAGGCAACACTTAGTCCATTTTATATGAACAACATGACAGTAGCTGCCACTGCCCCCTGGGTGTGGTGTTGACAATTGCAAGTTGCTTTTGAACTACTTCTATATGATGCCCCCAGCCCACAAATTACACACATCAGTGGCATTGCACTACCTCTGCTGCTATGTGAACTCAAGAAGGATGTGACACTGGCTCTGGCTTTGCACAGGCACTGCTGTAATCTTGTCACTAGAAGAAAGAGTACAGTTGTTTATGGGACTAAGGGCAGGACAAGGTATTCCAACCCCACAATTCTTCAAAAGTAAGCAATTAGTATGTTCACCAAAGTGAGATGCAATGGAGGGTACCACTGAGGAGGATATGGCAGTGGACCTGTCAGAGTAGGGCATAAGGCAAGGCAAGGCAAATTTATTTGTATTAGCCCAATCCCAGGGCTCTGGGCACCTCACAGTACAATAAAATAAATGTTAAAAACATAAATATAAAATAATATAAATACAGTTAGCACATAAAGCAAGTAAAAATGAATTAATTGGAACTGAATTAAGGCTGAGGTGATAGCAGAGGGATAGCAAGGAGAGGAGGTGACAAAGGAGCAGGAGAAAACACGTGATTCATGGGAAGAGAAGGAGAGCAGAGGAGAAGAAGTGAAGGAGAAGGAGGAATAGATGTAAAAGTACTTGAGGGGATGAGGGTAGATGCATGACAGGATGTTGGAGAGTCAAAGGAGAGTGAAAGTCACTGAACTGATGTCAGTTACAACAATGAATAGCGGTGATGACTGTCATACTGAGAATGGAGGCCATCACAGAAGGAGATGCAAAACTAAAAAATGCTGAAAAGAGAAAGCAAGAAGGAAGTTTCTCAGGCAGAGAAATGTAAAGGCAAGTCTGCCCCAAGCCCTGCACCATGATTAGCCCCATAGTACTGTGCCACCTGACGAGCTGCTGCTGCCAGCCTGCTTGTCCATCCTAGTCACTGCATTTTAACAGTGGCAAAAAGTACAGCAATCTAGCAGTCACTGCCAAAGTCTCACCTCAGTCCACTGTATTTAAACACTAAAGATGCGGTGTGTGAATAGTATTTAAAAGACGTCACCCCAGTTCCACTGAAGGCATATTGCAATCAGTGTGGAGGAAAGATTAGTTGAGTCAGTCCACTCACACTTTGTGAATCAATGTTTTGTAGGACTCTATGTGCTCATACTGTATTTAGATTTCTTAATTGGAAATCTTCTATTTAAGTCCATGCAATTATATACCTTTGATTTTGAACTTTGGCTATTATATTATAATTGCAGGTTTTGCACATTTTGTTATAACCAGTGTGTATATGAGGGATACCTTGCTAGAATGCTGCCCTTGTCAAAGTGGAAATGCATCAATGAAATGTTGAAATGGTTCCTGTTTCTGTGCTTGTGAGCACCAGTCTGCAATCAGTAATAAATAAACTTTTTACATAAATATATTGTACTTGGCAGGCAATTGTAAATGTTAGCAATAACCAGGGCCACTGGAAAATTGTGGAAAAGTTACCTAAAATTGTGCAGCTTTTGCAAAATTGCAGGACATTGCAGGAGTTCTACTATAGACCCTGAGTGTTTCACAATAAATCATTTACTGTTTTCTGCAGCATGTATTAGTCAGCATAAACTGCTAAATGAATACACATCCACTTGAATATGTTTTAAACATAAAGAAAAGCATCTGCTCCTAAAATGAATACTAATCTGATAAGCTATCATAAGCGTTGCCCATCTTCCAAAATGTAAAAACATCTGCCTCATACTGTGCTAAATATATTCTATAAAGTGAACCACAGAAACTCAATATTAAATAAATCCAGAATAAACAAATTGTTCTGTTTCTGGATGTAGACTAATGAAGCCTGATCAACAGCTGTTTACAGTGCTCTATCAGCTAGTCACCCACTTTGGTACAAGAAAAATAAAGAGACAGAGTGGAGAATAATTGAGTTTTAGTAAAATGTTGTTAAAGTTGTTAATGTTTATAATTTGCACTATAGGTACTGTACACTATTTTGAAATCACACATTTAAACATTAAACCTGGGGGTTATTGGGTCTGTCAGTATAGCCTAGAGATTAGAGTAACAAACTGTGATTGAGTTAGGAACATTTAGCAGACCGGGGTTTGATTCCTACAACCTGCACTTGCATACTGTGTGATTCTGAACAAGTCACTTAACCTCCTCAGTGCTCCTGGGTTGCCTCTGAAAACAGGCACTTGTGCCTAGTGGGCCTTACCCTGTTATTAAAAATACCAATATATGTTTACTGCATCATACAGTAGTCAGGGTACACTGTAATTTACCTTTGTTTTACTCTGGTTTCAATGATTATGTTTAGTTAATATAAATGTTCAGATACATACATTTTATGTGTTTTATAAACTGGTTTTTAGACTTTAGTCAGGTTTTATTGTAGTCTTTGCATGTAAGCATCTAGGTTGTAGATTGCTAATCAGGGGATCACTGTTACCAACTAGCTTATTCAAGTTTATAATCAGCAGTGCCATCCAAAATCCTCATCTGATTGAATCCAAATGAGTCT
The DNA here is from genome assembly GCA_016271365.2 of Neoceratodus forsteri. NCBI lineage: Eukaryota > Metazoa > Chordata > Ceratodontiformes > Ceratodontidae > Neoceratodus > Neoceratodus forsteri. The sequence goes on along the minus strand of CM057453.1, from coordinate 1,556,193,313 downwards.
GAATAAAAGTATGCTCACAAGGAAAACCTGCCCTACCACTTAAAAAGGCTTCATAGTTAGCACCCCATTTAGGTGAATCAGATAATTTGCACCTTTTCTCCCATATTCTGTTTCAGTCTCTGCGCCAACAAACAGTTTTCTGATAGAGTGCTTCAACACAAGCCAAATGTTAAATGTTTAAGTGTACTTATGCTTGATCAGTGGATTTTGAAACCAAACAAGATAAGGATTCAAAAGAATACATTGTCACATAAAACCCTTCCCCTACCTTGCACTGCTTTGTTTCACAAAACTCAAGTCTGCATGCAAAATTCTCAATATATTTGAGAGTATTTTTTATACTTACTTTATTATCAGCATGTAGTCAATGTTACAATACATAGGGTTATAAACTAGTTATATATATATATATATATATATATATATATATATATATATATATAGCAAAATAACAATAGCATGTCATAGATGCCTAGGGTCTTTTGTAGAATAAACAATACTGTTGTCAGTTACAGGTATTCCATCTATGTCATATGATAATGTCCTTTATATAATACTTGCTAAGAAACAATATATTTTTAAAACAAAGAAACAATAATAAAACAATAGTCCAGTGTTATTAATACATTCCGGCTCTGTATAAAATGGATACTGCTTAGGTGAGACATTCCTTCTTTTAAACCTTCTAAGGTGTTCTAATATTTAAACAGATTGATGTCTACTGCTTCAGCTCATGATTCAGTATGTTTTGGTCTGACAAGCAAGTATCTAATGCTGTCTGGCATGCGGGTTTCCTTAAATCTCAACTTCCTCACTCCATACTATCTATCCTTGTAAGACATTCCATCTAGTCCATCTTTCAATAATTTTTTCCTGTCTATTCTGCACCTGATGCATTAGTTCCTCCATGTTTTGATGTTCGTGATAATCTGCTTCCATTTAAGAATGATTGGGGAAGTGGGTTTAACCACCTCATAGTTATTGACTTGTTATATGCTACTATGCAAATGTACCACAGACAGCATGAACTATTTCCTCTAATTCCTCTTGGAGGTAACCCCAATACCATGTTATAGAAAGACAGTGGGTCCACCACCTGGAATAGGTTGGTTATCTTGTCTCTTACTTCTTTTGAAATGGGTCTAATATTAGGCAGGAAAAGAATATATGAAAGTGTGAGGCTCTTTCGCTCCACACAACCTCCAACAGCACTGGGTCACAGTCGGGTTCCATTTGCCACTCTATTGGGAATCAGAAAAACCTGACTTTTATCTTCAAGAAATACTCCTGCCATTGTGAAGAAGCAGTCACCCCAGTGAAGGTGCCCCATATTTTACTACATTCTCAGGTTGACAGGCTGTAGCCTACCTCCTGTACCCATCTTATCATAATCTGTTTCATTGCATCCCCTTGTGAGAATTCAGAAATTGGTATATTTTGAAATGGCCTGTTTAAGTTTTGAGAGTAAAAGATCTGCTAATGTTGGGCCTGGTATAGGTTCTGATAAGTCTCTGTGAAGGGACCTTAGTTTTAGTTGGATATATGCCTGAGTTTTCAAATAATACCATCTGTCTCCCAGAGACCAGTGCATTTTACTAACACCTTCTTCAAAGGAGAGAAGTCGTCACCTCTCAGTAGCTGTGCTGTGTATATAAAGCCTTTCACCATCTGTCATCTATACCATGGATCTATCTTACCTGGGGTAAAGTCTGTAGCTTTGACAAACAAGCAATGTCTCCAAATTTCACTTTTACCCTGGGATACAGTACCTTTGAACTTATCCCAAGCCTCTAGAGTAACACTGATGACTGTGTTCTCCCTGGCTGCCAATGGTCTCATATGTGGGGTGTCAAATAGACAAGAGGAAGCCTAAGTGGTCTGTGGTAGATGGTTTTCTATATCCTGCCAAAGTGCCCATGTCAGTTTATGGGTCCAGAGGAGGGCCCATTTCACCTGGGTTGCTAACCAATATTCTAGCAGGTCCGTATAGCCCAACCTCCCCATCCATTTGCCCACCATAAGAAGGGTTTTATGTATGCATGGTTTCTTATTATCCCACATGAAATTAAGTAGTATCATCTGTGTCTTCTTAAACCAATTTCAAGATAACTTCGTAAGGGCACACTGAAATAATTAAAAGATCCTAGGTAAAATATTCATCTTTACTGCTTGGATTTTAGCATAAATTGGTAATGGCAACAAGGACCATCATTTCTTTTATTTGAGTTAGTATAGGAGAATAATTATCCTTATAAAGATATTTGCTAGGGACCTCAGGGTTATGCCTAGATATTTAAGGGTGAACATATCCCACCGCATTGGGTATTTGGCTTGCAAGGAGGGTGGAGGTTGTAATTTATTTTCAAAATTCCCATTATTGTAGAGTTTAGTGAGTATCCAGAAAGCACTGAAAAGTCAGCTATCATATCCAGAACTTGGGGTAACGAAATGTCTGGTGAGGTTAAGTATAGAAGTATATAATCTGTGTAGAATGAAATCCTAGTTCCTATTTCAAGTTCCACCACATGTACTCCCTGGTCTTTTCTAATCGACTGAGCTAATGGCTCAATATACTGTAGAGAAGAATAGTAGTGGTGATAATGGGCACCTGACGGGTACACCATTCCAGGGTAAATCCCTGAGAGACCATCCCGTTGTATGTATATAGGCCCAAGGACCTTATTTGAGAGCATTTTATTAAAATAGTAATACTTTTACACAGTTCAATGTAAAACTCAAAAATCAAAAGAAATCATGGAACATGTCAGTTTTGTGGAGAATGGTGACAATTGCGGATTCTGCAAAAAACTGTGGATGCAATTTTCCAGTGGCCTGGCAATAACCCATGGCAGGATGTGGAGTTATAGGCATTTAATCCACACCTGGGGTGTTTGTGAGGAATGCGGTCTCAGGCTGAGTGTCCTCACAGCACCCCAGGCACAGATTAAATGCCTATAACCTCACACCCTAGAGTGGGTTATTGCACTCAACATGGGTTACCTGCAGCATGGGATAGAACCCCCAAAGAAGCTGCTCCCCTTTCTAAATGGAATATAGGGACTGTATCCTTCCTGTTAAAACTAGTCCCTAAGAAAAGATGATTATATGTTGCTTCTTATACATATGCAAGTGTAACAATTACAGTTTTCAGTTAATTTTTCCTTAATTGTGCTGTTTAACAATATTGTATCTTGCCTCAGGATATAACAGACCTGCTAAAATCGATACTGTAGGGCTGTACAATGCTGGCAGTGAGTGCCTGTCAGACACGTGCTTGACTGTGGATTAAACTTTCAGTTTAATCCATAGTTGTAGTGGCTGAGCCACTTACTGAAGCGTGAATGCAGCAGCTCTGTTACTGCTGCAGGAGGGAACATGGGACCCATGAGTGGGAAGGGCCTGCTATCAAGGAACACAGTACAGATAAGTCATTTGCCCTGTATCATAGATAACAATACTCATTAGGTTTCACAGTTAAGGACATGTGTTGGTGTGCAGTGTTCATCGTGATCTAGCGTGTGTGAGGTGCACTCTGTGACTCAGTATGTCTGTTTATGAATTCTATGTGTACAGTACATCTACATTACTGTAGATGACAGGAAGCGCCTTCCAAGTGCTGTTCCTACTTGGTCTGCAGTTGTGTCACTGATCTTTACAGTGTAACAGCTGCTGAAGGACATTAGAAATTTTCTGGGTGTGCCGTTCAATTAGAAGCATGCAGACAGCACAGTATTTGTTCCTGCTACTCAGTTCTCATGTTCATATCTTGTGTGTACAGAATACAGGAGCTGCAGGGCTACTGTTCTGAGATGAGGGCATGCCTTGCACTGTGACTATATTGAGAAATTCATCTCTGTGTCTTTCTCTCCCTATCAGTCATGCACTACCACAGCTGACCATGAGACAAATTAGATGCCTGCAGTAATGTTGCTGACTGACCATTAACACTGGTTGTAAATACAAAGGTTTCTACATCTCATGTGCTTTTACACCATCTGGGAGTTCCTCTATATGTCCGAGATCATTGTCAGCAGACAGAAATATGATGGCAGCCATCTCTGATATTTAGATTTTTCACTTTTCAGATGATGGCTTCTCCATCTGGGAAACTTTGATCGATCCATTCATTGAGGGTGAAATGTTCAAATAGCGAAAAATTTACCTCCATTGCTTAATGACCTCCACTTTCTGCTCTGCTCACTAATGTGAACAAACAATGGCTTCTAATCAACACGAGCAGAGCAGAATGCAGAATCCAGCCACACTGTGATGAGCCTGTCAGCACAGAAATAAAGACGATCCGTCATAGCAACCATGGATTAAATAGGGAACTTAATCCACTGTCACCTGACACATCTTTGCCAATCGCTGTTAGTGCCTGAGGCAACCCATGTTATAAGTTAAGATGTTGGTGGCAGCCTCTACCCTTTGGAAACCATTCCTGAGAATATTCTCACTGCAAGGTCTGTCTAATTGTTCAAAAAGAAACAAAAATTACCTACTGCCGGAGCATTTGATTGATTATCTAGAGCTGTTTAAACACATCTGCTGCATTGGCAGTCTAACCAGTTTCTTATGTAAATTTGTAGTATAGAACGATATCTGTATGAATATATGTGACGTATTGTTGTTTTTATGTTATGCATGATCCAATTGTTTTATTGTTATGTACTGTACAGGGGATCCATGCCCTGGAGGAGCACCTTGTTGAAATTTAATAAACAATCAAACAAGAGAGTTAATATTACATCTATATACCCTGCTAACACGTACAATTGCCTGCAAAGTTAAAGTTAGTACTGTAGAGTAGCACAGCTCTGATCATGTTTGCACTCTGTTCTGTGCAGTGCAGCCTCATTCCCTACTTCACATAATCAAACACAGATTGTGGGGCAGGCATGCGGTGGTCCTTGGCTGCTAGGTATAGTCTCGAAAGTGAGAGTGTAGCAGCTTTCAGGAAAATAACTAAATAATCCATGTACTATAAAACACATTGTATGCTTTATTTAACTCCTTGGGCAGGCAGCTCCTTGGCATGTGTTGCCTGCCCTGAGGGTGACAGCTGCATTTTAACAGGAATGTCAGAAAACATTTCTTCACTGAAAATGTGGTGGGGCATGAAAAGGCTAGCAAGTGAGGTATTCTTTGTGAAATCAGCGGGGAGTCAAACAGGAGTGGAACAGGCATATGGGACTGGCGAAGACAGTGGCAAAAAGGGAGCTAGAGATGGGGAATTGATGGGTCATCAGTGCCCTCATAAAATCAACTTTAGATGAGTACAGCTAGGTAGAGTTGGTGGCCACAGGCCTTTTCTGCCAGCAACATCTATGTTTCTATGTGTCTGTTGTTAGACATGGCTTTAGGATTCCTGGTCCCAGGTTTGATTGCCAGCAAGAGTTAGAAGTGTATCTGCTTGGGTAGAGCATGCAGGCATACTGTAAAAGTCAGACTGATCAATTCAGCCTTTTGCTGGCAGACCTTTCAGGAAACAATTATCTGTGGTAAATTATCCTTAACCAAGAAGCTTTAGGCCACACATCATTACACAAAAGGGCTGTTTATTTCTAACTGAATGGTGCTGTAGCAGTTCAGAACTAGTGCATGTGCTACTGAGTCACAAGGATGTCACAAATGAGGGATAAGGGTGTGTAACCAATGGTGAAACTACTATACGCTACTGAGAATACTGTGTGCTGGAGATGTGGAATTTTCAGTTACAGTATTAAATCAGTGATGCTTTTGCTATTTCCACTGGTTGTCTGGGAGGTAATTAAAGATTCCATTGCTTTTTCTAAATGTAGTAGGGGGTATACCTGGTGTCCTGATTAATATTCTGTCTCTCAGAAAGACTGGCCATGACTTTACTAGGGATACTAATAAATAAGCATACAGAGGGCTGCACTGTTTGTCTGCTAGGGATGTGAGACCCAGTTCTAGAAAAGTAGACCCCCAAAAAAATGGCCAGTTCTAATGCTTCTAAACATGTTGTGCCACACACTCAAAACTAGCTGCACAAATGCCGAGGACCCCTCTTTGAAGAAATCAACCTTCAGCACACTTCTGAACACCACTTTTCAAGTGCGCCTTCGTATAGTAAAGAGGACCTAGAGACATTATTAAAGATCCTTCCAAAGCCACCTGGCAGACCTTGGTAAGTCAGAACAGGAGGTCATGACAGGACTAAAGAAAATCATGGTACTGTAATAAAACTCGCTGATATTGGGGGGGTGGTAGTAATGGTGAACTCCACAGACTACATGGCAGAAGTATAGTACACAGACAGTTATGTGACACCACTACCAGGGGACCACACAATGACATTTAAATCAACAATGGACATATACCTACAGGACACCTCTGAACAAGTTTACATCTCAGAGAAGGAATTAGATTCTTACAGTAACCTCTCCAATTGGACTATCTATATACTACCAAGGTACATAAAGGCCTATCTAAACCACCAGGACATCTGACTGTGATTGGCACAGAAACATAGACACATAGAATTTGATGGCAGATAAGGACCACTTGGCCCACCCCTAGTCTGCCCATTTTCCTTAGCTGTTTCATATACCGCAGATTCTAAATGATCTGCTGCTTACCCTCTCTTTCCTATCGCTAGAGTTCCTTTATGTCTGTGCCATACATTTTGAATTCCCCTACCATTTTGCCACCACAACCTCTGCCAGGAGTCTGGTCCATGGATCCACCACGTTTCCATGAAAAATACTTTTCATAATACCTCTAAGTCTACCCCCTCTATTCTCATATCAATGACCCCCTTTCTTCCAGGGAATACACATTGAGATTTGAGAGCGTGCAAAGATTGTGATTTAGTTACATGAAATATTTCACTGAAATTCACCTGTTTCACAAATGTTTGTGAAACCGAAATTGAATTTCGCCTGCATAATGTGAAATTTCATATGCCAATTTGGAATTTCACCTGCATAATGTGAAATTTCACCTGCAGAAGGTGAAATTTCACCTGCGAAAGGTGAAGGTTCACCTGCAGAAGCCTGTAATTGCCAGCCTCTTCCTGCTTCCACTTTTGGGAGAGGGGCTATATTACCCTCCTCTGGTCCTTTGGTACCACATCTGTTTCAGAAATCTGTTGAGCAGGGCTGTCAGTGGCTCCACCACACCTCCCTGAGTTGTATTAATACTCTGAGATGTATCCCATCTGGCCACACTGCCTTGTACACTTTCAGATTAGTGAGTTCCTTTAGAACTCTCTCCTCCATAAATGGACTAGTGTCCACATCCCTCCCAGTGATGCTTCTGTCACCTAACCATGGTCCCTTTTCCTTCCCTTCTTCTGTGAATACTGAACAAAATGCTTGTTCAGAATTCTGCTTTTTCTTGGTCCCCTTAAGCACACTCCTTTCTTTCCATTTTAGTCTCACAATCCACCCTTAGTCTTTTTCTTTCACTAATGTGCCTGAAATTTTTTTTTTTTTTTTATCAACTTTGTTTTCCTCCTGTCGCCTCTTGCAGGGGCCCCATTAGTCACCGCACCTTATCCCGCCTTGCTGTGATCCCTCTACCGAAGCTCCTGTTCCTCCAACCCACCCATGGCACACCTACCTGGCACCCCTCAGTCTACCCGATGAGGAGGAATCACCTTCTCGCCATGGTGATCTTTGGACTATTCAATCCAGTGCCAAGGTGGGTGGAGGTGAAGGAGGAGGTGGTCAGGTCCCAGAGTGGAGGATTCAGCGTGGATGTGGAGGCGGAATAATGTCTTCCTCCTGCCGAGAGGATTTTTCTTGATTTATGTGGTTACCCTCCCCTGGGGGAGGATGTGCAGTGACATCCAGCGTGGGTACAAGCAAACTCCCACACTGCTCCCCAGACATCTGCTGTCACCTCTCCTGATATCTTATGCAGCCTGGGCTGTTGCACAGCATGCCTCCACATGGTGTCACTGCTGCCAGGGATCCACAAGCCACCCCTCCCAGAGGAGAGCTGTCTGTCAGCCGCTCAATCCTCTCTCCCTAGGCCAACCCCTGGAAACTCAGGCTCACTTCCACACCTGGCTGCCAGCATGGTAAAAGGTAAGGTGCTAGTGCCTCAGCTCTGTACACCACTGGGCTGGCTCCACCAAACATTTTTGTCCCCTTTGTTATTGCCTGGGCTATTTTTAATCCTACTTGTGTCTTGTGCTCCTGACTGCTTTCCCCACCTCCCTCTGCTTTTCCAGATACAGTTCTTTGTCTCCTTCCCTCTGTGTTTCCTCGTACCTCCTGAATGCCACCCTTTCACCCTTACCTTCTTGGCCACTTCCTTTAAGAACCATAGTGTTTTCTTCTTTTTGTTCTCTTTGTTTTGCTTGCCTAATGCAGTGGCTCATTGCCCCCACTATGGCTCTCTTAAGATTCTCCCACTGTTCCTCCACCTCCACTCTTTTCCACTTCCCTGCCAGTGATTTCCAAGATATTCTCCCATCTTTGCAAAGTCGGCCAGCCTGAATCCAGGACCCTTGCTTTCATGTGGTTTGACTCTTCCGCTGTTCTCACATTGAACCACACCATATTCTGATAGCTTGATCCCAGATGCTCCCCACTTTACATCTGTAATTCTGTCACCATTGGAGTACCAGGTCAAAAGTCACTCCTTCTTGGGTGGGCTCTATCACTAGCAGTCTGAGGCATGCTCCTGCAGGCATCCAGGATGTCTCTGCTCCAGGCTGTAGCGGCAGCATGATTGCTCCAATCCACATCCAGCAGGTTGAAGTCTCCCACCAGCAGTACCTCTCCTTTAGCTGTCATTCTGTGGATGACCTTTACAAATACTCTGTCCAGCTCTTCTCCTTGTGTGGGAGGTCTGCAGACCATGCCAGTGCGAATGGCAATGACATTTCCTGTCTCAAGGGGATCCACAGTGCCTCCGCCTGCATTCCCTGTACCTCATTTGCCTTAATTCCTTCCTTGATTTAGATAGCCACTCTTCCTCCCGTTTACCCACCCTGTCCCTCCTGAAAGATTGTAACCTGAGTGCGGCTATTTCCCAGTCATGGTTCCCCGTGACCATGTCTTAGTAACAGTGACAATGTCAGGTGTGCCTCAGCCATCAGAGCCACTAGGTCCAGGATTTTTGTTTCCCAGGCTGTGGGCATTTGCACATAGCCTTCCAATTTTATTGCATCCTTTCCTAAAACTCCTTCCTATCCCCATGTCTTTCCTCCATACCCATCTTGTGCCTCCCCATTCTGCTTTATCTCTGCCATTTACGCTATTTTGGTTTAGGTATCTTTGGTGAATTTCTCAGCCTTAGGGTCCTCTCTGCTGACAGCTTTATTCTGTGGAGGGGCTGTTTGCTTCTCCCTGCTTACTTCCACCACCGCACTTGGCTAGTTTAGATGCTTGCTGATGAAACATTTAAACCTCTCACCAAGGATCTTGGTCCCCTCACCGCAGATAGATGCAGGCATTCTCTCCTGTATAGAAACATAGAAGTTGATGGCAGATAAGGACCACAGTGCCCATCCAGTCTGCCCAATTCTTTTTCTGCCCTATGAATGTGCCATCGGCCTTTGCTCTGTCAATGGCCCATCTATTCATACTCATCTGTATTGCTTCCTTATGCCTATCCCATGCCTGTTTGAAGCTCTGCACTGTATTCATATCCACCACTTCCTGAGGTAGGCTGTTCCATGCATCCACCACCCTTTCTGAGAAAAAAACTTCCTCACATTACCCTTAATTGGATTCCCTCTAATCGCATGATGTGTCCTCTTGTCCTGCTATTTTTCTTATATAGAAACATGTTAGACTCTTTCACCTTGTTAATGCCCTTAAGGTGTTTGAATGTTTCGATCATATCACCTCTCTCCCTCCTTTGCTTTAGAATATACATATTGAGCTACATTAATCTGTCCTCATATGGTTTCTGATGCAGTCCCTGCACCATTCTGGTTGCCCTTCTCTGGACTGCCTCAATTTGGTTAATGTCCTTGTGAAGGTGTGGCCTCCAGTACTGCATGCAGTACTCCAGATGGGGCCTAACCAATGTCTTGTAAAGAGGAATATTACTTCCCTCTTCTGACTTGTGATACCCTACTAATACACCCGACATCCACCTAGCCTTACCTACTGCTTTAGTGGTCTGCTTGGATGATTTCCGGTCATCGGTGATGATGATGCCCAAGTATCTATCTTCCCTTGTGACTGCAAGCAACTCCCTCCCAGCCTATAGGTGGCTTCAGGGTTTCTTCCCTATGTGCATGATCTTGCACTTCTTGCATTAAACCCCAGTTGTCACTCTTCCAACCATTTTGCTAGTTTATCCAGATCTCTTCTTATTCTGCCCACCCCATCTGGATCATCTACTCTGTTGCAGATCTTGGTGTCATCTGCAAACAGACAAACCTTAGCCAGTCCATCAGCAAAGTCACTGATGAAGATATTGAAGAGGACTGACCTCAAGACTGATCCCTGAGGTACCCCACTTGTGACTTGCATCTCTTCTGACTGTATACCGTTATCACCACTCTCTGATTTCTGCTTGTCAACCAGTTTGCCACCCAGTTGACCACCTTAGGACCCACCCCAGCCTACCCAGCTTATTAATCAATCTTCTATGTGGAACTGTATCAAAAGCTTTGCTGAAGCCAAGGTAGGTGACATCAACTGCTCCCCTTGGTTCACCACTCTGGTTACCCAGTCAAAGAAATCTATGATTAGTTTGACAGGACCTTCCGGTTGTAAACCCATGCTGTCTTGGATCCTGTGCCCATGGATTCCAGGTGTTGCACTATCCTTTCCTTAAGGAGTGCCTCCATTATCTTGCCCACTACTGAAGTAAGACTGACTGGTCTGTAGTTCCCTGCCACCTCCCTGCTACCACACTTGTGAGTGGGATCACATGATATACGGGTCTTACTCAGTGCAGTGAAAGATGGCGGCCGCTGGGTAGCCATCTGTGGCGCTTCGTTTGCCTGCTTTGTTTTATTTAGTTTTATTTACTTTTAATTTTATTTTTTGGCCCATTCGTTGAGTGGTTACACTGTTATACTATCTATTAAGGACCGCATTATTTGCTGTCCGGTCTTTTGTCGATGACTCCAGTTTTAGCTGTTTGGAACTTGCCTGCCTGAGAGCTGTATTGTGTCCAGCTGTGTCGTTTTCTGCTGCCGTGTGGTCCTGTGGTTGGCTGCTGGCTGTGTGCTGGGAGCAGCGTGTGGAGCTGGGTTCGACTGCCGCTGGTGCTGTGGAGAGATTGTGGTTGCAGGCGGTCTGGGGTTTCTGGTGGCTGCCTGTGTGCTTGAGGTGAACGCTGACTGCGAGGAGGAACGCTTGCGGTGGAGTGTTGGTTCCTATTTGGGAAGGATTATTGCCGAACCAGGAAGAGGAAGTAATCGGAACATATTGTGATTGGACTTGCTGTAAGGAGGAGGCGTCTGGGACAGTGGAAATTGTGGAATGTTCTGAATTAAATTGTCCAGATTCCCTGGTCCGGACAGGGTAGCGGGTTTCTCTCCTCGGGCAGTGGGGTTACCCTTGCTTCCTTATTGAGAGAGGGTACCATCGGAGGGTGGTTCAGCCTGTCTCATTGCTGCGAGGGTCAGGTTGAGTCTGGACTTCTGGTCGATGCTTTCTCTGGATGCCTGCAGCAGTTAATGAAGTTGGACTTGTGTGGACTGCTACTTTGGTGATGTATACCTGAACTTTTGCTATTTTTAATTATATTTTGAGATACGATTGGGAGGACCAAAACCTGAACTATTTAGGCCAGTCTTGTGAGAAGACTGTCTAAAGCTCTTTAGGCCATACTAGTGGTGAGAGCACAAAAGTGTGGATATTAAGAAGAAAAGACCTCAACTCTTGTTTTGGTTTTCCTTTAGTATTGTGGACTCTGGGCCAAATTTTAAGGGTTTTGTGTAGGTGGAAAAATCCTTTTCTGCAGTGGTGAGAGCACTGTGGAGGGGTAGATGGACAAGTGCTTCTGATACATTTATGTATAACACATTGTTATGAAACGTTTTATGCCTGATATTGGAATATAATGTTTAGTATTTTGTTAGAGTATAATTTAGTTAGTTTTGTTTTGTTTAGTTATAATAGTTATATTTTGTTATTTGTATGCTGTATTTTAAATTTTCTTATTTATAAACTTTGGTGAGGCTTTGTATTAGTTTTGTTACTATGTGTTGGAATGAAAATAGGGCAGTCGGTTATTATTCCCTCCAGGCTCAGGGATCTCTGTCCTTCTCCTGCCCCCACCGGGAGTCTATAGAAGGTGTAGGGCTCTGGGGATTGTGAGGGGGAGGAGGAGGTTGGGGCTGGGCCTGGGGGACGGAAAGGAGCGGCAGATAGGGATTGTGAGGTCAAGGAGATCCCTGTGGCGAAATGGGCTCAGGAGAGGGTTCTCCTGTCTTGTGCCCATACCCAAGGGTTCTGGTTATCAGCAGGTAATGCAGTCATCGTCGAGGTCCATCCTGCACAGTGCGGTGTTGTGCAATGCTAGGTCTATTAAAAACAAGACGGCTATTATAGCCTGATCTTGTTGGGTCAGCTGACTCTAGCTTAGATCACTGAGACCTGGCTGGATGAAAATGCTGGGCCAGTATTAGCTGCAGCAGTTCCGCCAGGTACTCGGTGATACACCGCCGAGGCAGGATGTAGGGCCAGGGGTGTTGCCATTTGTTTTAAATCAGAATTGGGCCTGGTGGAGGTACCAGTGGGAGTCACGGATCCTTTGAGTGTGTCTTAGGCGAGGGTGTGGGGTGCAGGATACTTCTGTATACCGTCCACCAGGTGATGGGAATGTTTCCTGCAGGAAGTCGCAGACTTCATTGTCGACCTAACATTGGGGTTCCCAGATGGTTGGTTCTGGGCGACTTCAATGCCTGGGTCGATGATGAACTCTCACGTTTGGTCAAGACTTCCTCCAGTTGATGTTATCACTGGGCTTCACACAGGTAGTTTCCTCCTCGACCCATATTGGTGGGCACTCATTGGATCTGGTGTTCCTTCTGGGGATGGGGATATCTGATTTGGTGATGGAACCACTCGGATGGTCTGACCATCACTCCATTAGGTTCAATTTTGATGCCACCCCTATTAGGTCAGCCCCTTCGAAATGGTCCGGTACCGCCCATTGAGGGTGTCCCCAGATGACCTGATGGCGGTGCTGGACCCATCGGATCTTCCGATAGATTGCTTGGATCCAGGTGACCTAGTACGGGCCTATAATAGGGCAGTTACAGGGCCCTGGATTCTATTGCACCTGTTCATGTTCGTCCACTCACTCGCCCCAGGTCTCCATGGTTTGATGAGACCATGAGGGAGTTGGAGGAGGGTAGGACGAAGGCTGGAGAGGCGTGAGGAAGTCCGTCTGGACGATGACAAACTTAGCTTGATGGACCATTATATGGTCTATCAATTCAGCAATCTCTCATAAGAAGGCAGAGTTCCTGTCCAGGGAGATGGCGGCTGCACAGAATAGACCAGCCCAGCTCTTTCGGACTGTGGACAGACTGTGCAATCCAGTCTGTCTTCAGCCGGGAGGGCCTTTTCCACAGAACGATGTGAGGAGTTTGCTCTTTTCTTTGCAGATAAGGTTGCCAAAATCAGATCGGATGTCCGCTCTTCCCTCTCCAATGGGGGTAGTGATGGTCGGCCGGAGATGTCAAACACCCAGTTTGCATGGTCTGACTTCAGCCTCCCCAAAATCGAGGATATGTCATGGTCATCAAAGTGCTTACGACCAACCAGCTGTGATTTGGACCCTGCCCCACATGTCTCTTAGTGGATTGTGTGGATAAAATTGGCCTAGTCCTGGCTTTGATAGTCTGGAAGTCTTTGGAGAGGGGATCTTTCCTGAATCCCTTAAAGAGGCTATAGTTAGGCTTCTTTTGAAGAAGTCCTCTTTAGACCCAGACTGTCTAGCAAATTACAGACCAGTCTCTAACCTACCCTTTGTGGGTAAGGTTATTGAGAAGGTGGTCGCACTGCAATTGGATGATCATCTGACCAACAACAATATCTACGATGCTCTCAATCTGGATTTAGGAAAGGCACAGTACCGAGACAGCACTTGTTCGTGTACTAAATGACCTCCTAATAGCGAGAGATTGTAGGACCCGTTCTATCTTGGTACTTCTTGATCTCTCTGCAGCATTTGACACTGTTGATCATGGGGTGCTGTTGGAGTGTCTGCGGTCCATCTGTGGACTATCTGGTATGGTCCTCAGGTGGTTTAGATCTTACCTCGAAGGTAGGACTCAGAGGGTGGTGTGGAATTTTTCCTCGCATCAGTCTCCCTGCCTTGTAAGTACCACAGGATCTATTCCAGTGCCTATGTTATTTGCAGTGTACATGCTGCCTTTGGGAGCGATTATAAGATGATACGGACTGGGTTTTCATTGCTATGCTGATGATACCCAGCTGTATATGTCTTTTGTGCCCGGCCAGGATGCTGCCTTGTCGGTATTTAATAACTGCCTTGCAGAAATCCAAGATTGGATGAATGGGAGTTGGTTGAGGTTAAACCCGAGAAAACTGAGGTGTTAGTTGTGGATAAAGGTCGCTGTGAGGCATGTTTGCCAGCTGGATCACACTCTGGCTTATGGCTTGGGGCCCACTGACAACCTCAGATCAGGTGCGAATCTTGGTGTAATAATTGATGACCACTTGACGCTTAAAGCTCAGGTGTCAGCGTGGTCAAAACTTCCTTTTCCATCTGAGGAATATCACCAGGGTGAAGCACCTGGTTCCTCCAGAAGATCTTCCAACATTGATCCATGCCTTTGTTACCTCCCCCTTGACTATTGCAACTCCCTGTACCTAGGGCTATCGGGGTTGAGCGCGCTGTCTGCAGCTAGTGCAGAATGCGGCAGCCAGGTTGTTGACTGGTTCTTCTAGATCCAGTCATAATGCCTGTGCTCTGTGGACTGCACTGGCTGCCAGTATTTGTGAATCACCTTCAAGGTCGGTCTTCTGACCTATAAAACTTACCTGAAAGAGCTCCTTTGCCCCTACTGTCCCTCCGCCCCTCCTATCCACTGACGGGGATTGCTGGAGATTCCCAGAGGTCTGTTTGAAATCTTTGAGGCTAGATCATTTAGCTTTGTGGCCCCGACCTGTGGAATTCTCTACCTCGTCAGGTGCGTAAATAGTCCGACTGTCCTGAGTTTTAAAGGAGCCTTGAAGACCCACCTTTTAGAATAGCTTTTAATGATTCATAATAGTTTTAAATTCTGTTTATATATTGTTTTACGATATTGTGCAAGCACTTTGGATTGGAGAAAAGCGCCTTTTATAAATAAAAATTGATTGATTGATTGATGAGCCATTCTCCAGTCTTCTGGGACCTCCCCTGTGCTCAGAGACTCACTAAACAGTTCTGATAATGGCTCTGCTAGTTCCACCCTTAGCTCCTTTAGTACCCTGGAATGTATGCCATCAGGTGCCATTGCCTTATCCACCCTGAGCTTATCGAGCTCTTGTAGGACCCTTTCTTTTGTGAAGGGACTAGTGCACATCTCCCTCCTCCCGTGTCCGTGGTGCTGAGCTGTGGGCCCTGCCTTACCTTCTCTTCAGTAAATACTGAGCAGAAGTATCTATTTAGGAGAGATGCTTTTACATGGTCCTCCTCCTCACACACACCCTTATCCCCTTTGATCTTAGCAATACCCCTCTGGACTTTCTTCTTTCACTAATGTATCTATAGAAAGTCTTGTCACCTTCTTTTACTGTTTGTGCTGTGTTTGCTTGGTTTGGGCCTTTGTCTGCCTTTTCTGCCTTTCCTGCTTCCCTTAGGGAAGTTTGGCATGCCTCTATCTTCATCCCACTGCATTCCCTTATATTTCCTGAAGACCAGCTTGTTGGATCTGACCTTTTCTGCTACTGTTTTTGAGAACCAAAGTGGTTTCCTTCTTCTTTTGCATTTCCTTTTCTCTAACACAATGGGATGTTGCTTCAATTATTGCATCCTTAATGCTTGCCCATTTTGCCTGTACCCCCTCACCTGTATTTCTTTTTGCCAGGGCTAGCTTAACTTTGTTGGCCATCTTATCCAAGTCAGCTTTTCTGAAGTCCCATATGTTTGCCTTGGAATGGGCTGATTTAGTTCTAGGTGCCAAATTGAACCATACCATGTGATGGTCACTGGCCCCAGGTAACCATCTACCTGGAGATCTTTGATCCTTTCCATGTTAGTCAGTACTAGATCTAGGATAGCCCTGTCTCTTGTGGGTTGTTGTACCAGTTGTTTGAGGCCTTCCCTGTAGGAATCCACCATGTGTTCTGGCAGATGTTCCTGCTGGTATTGACCAATCTGTATCTGGCATGTTGAAGTCTTCCATTATCAGAACCCCCCTTTAACTGTCATGTTTTGTATTTCTTCTAACAGTAATGTGTCTATGTCCTCCCCTGGTCTGGGGTCTGTAGACAACCCCAGTTAGTATGGCTGTCCCATTTCCTGTTTCCAGGGTAACCCACAGTTCTTCTGGCTCCTTATGTGTATTCTGAATTTCTGTAGCTTTGATATTTTCATTGACATAAGGCCCTCCACCCCACCCACCCTTTTTGCACTTGGTCTCTTCTGAACAGTACATAGCCAGGTACTGAAGTCTCCCAAGTGTGGTTACTGGCAAACCATGTCTCGCTAATGGCTACTATGTCCAGTTTAGCCTCTGTCACATTATTGCCTGCAGGTCTGGGCTCTTTTTCCCAGACTGAGCATTTGTGTACATGATTTTCCATTGCCCAAAACATAGAAACATAGACTTTGATGGCAGATAAGGACCACTTGGCCCACCCAGTCTGCCCATTTCCTACCTACTGGATAAGCTGCAGATTCTAGTTAACCAACAGCCTACTTCCTGCCATCCCCCACTACAATTGCCTTATGTCTGTCTCATGCATGTTTGAATCCCCCACTGTTTTAGACCCAACAACCTCCCAGGAAGAAGTTCCATGCATCCACCACTCTCTCCGTGAAAACAATGTCCTCGCTTTACCCTGAGCCATCCCCCATCTTTAAATTGTGCCCCTTGTTCTTGCACATCTTTTTTGAAAGATGCTACCCTGCTGGACTTTGATTCCTTAAGGTACTTGAACGTTTCTATCATGTCCTCCTGTCCCTCCTTTCATCAAGGGTATACACATTAAGCTCTCTCAGTCTCTTTTCATATGATTTCTGATGCAGACCCTGCACCATTTTAGTCACCCTCCTGGACTACTTCACCCTGTCTATGTCCTTGCATAGATGGAGGTCTCCAAAACTGAACACAGTACTCCAGATGGGGTCTCACCAACTGTCTGTACAGAGGATTACCACTTCCTGTTTCTACTTGTGATGCCCTTCCTATGCACCCCAGTATCCCTTGGCTCTCCTTACTGACTTCTCACATTGCTTACCAACCTTTAGATCATCTGACATGACTACCCCCAAGTCCCATTCCATTTTTGCTTGTTAGTACCTCCCCTGCTATTGTGTACTTTTCTCCTGGGTTTTGTTTCCCAGGTGCATTACTTGCACTTCTTTGCATTGAATCTAAGTTGCCATATGTCTGACCCTTCCTCCAACCTTGCCAAGTCCCTTCTCATCCTTTCTACCCCCGTGTATCAACTCTGTTACAGATCTTTGTATCATCTGCAAAGAGGCATGCCTTTCCTTCAGACCTCTGCATTGTCACCTATAAAGATGTTAAAGAGGATTGGACCCAGTACTGAGCCCTGAGGTACTCCACTAGTGACCCCTTTCTTCAGAATGTGTTCCATTCACTATTACCTTCTGTGTCCTGTTGTGCAGCCAGTTTTCAACCTAGGCTACCACCATGGGACCCACTCCCAGGCTGGCTAACTTGATAATCTTTTGTGTGGGACTGTGTCAAATGCCTTGCTAAAGTCTAGGTAGGCCATATCCACAGCCCCTCCTGGTCTATTACTTCGGTCACCCAGTCAAATAAATCTATTAGATTCATCTGACATGACCGTCATGATGTAAATCCATGCTGCTTGGGTCCTGTGCCCTGCTGGCCTCTAGGTACTCAACAATTCTTTCTTTCAGAAGTGATTCCATCATTTTCCCTACCACTGAGGTCAAACTTACAGGTCTGTAGTTTCCTGCTTCTGCCTTGCTCCCACTTTGTGAAGGGAATCACATCTGCCCTCCTCCAGTCCTCAGGTACCACCCCATCCTCCCATGATTTGTTAAAGAGTGTGGTCAGTGGTGTCACTAGGTTCTCTTAGTTCTTTTAGGATTCTGGGGTGAATGCCAGGTCCCATTGCTTTGTCCACCTTGAGTTTTAGGAGTTCTTTCAGGATTCTTTCTTCTGTAAATGGACTGGTGTCAACCCCCTACCCAGAGTGCTTCTATTGTCTGGTTTAGGTAACTCCTCCTCATCTTCTTTTGTGAATGCTGAGCAAGATTTGGTGTGCTAATTGTTTGGCAGGTATGGCATTTCCTAGCCTTCATGTAGGGAAATATACCTTTTCTACTCTAGTTATGCAAATGAACTACAAACATGCTGACCACTAGCTAAGAGGGAGGGTGCTCTACCTATTCGATGTACTGGGTGCTGCACCCTTTTCCCATTTGCTAGTTTAAATATTCTGCAAAGACATCAAACTTCTGCCCCAATGCACTGACTCCTCCTTAGTCAGATGCAGTCCATCACATTTAAAGAACTTTTGCTCCCAAAACTGTTTCCAGTTCCTACAAATTTGTATCCTTTTCCTGGTACTAGCACTTGAGCCACATGTTTATCTCCCCTATCCTCCCTTCTCGACCTGCCTTCCATCTGCCCCTCTCCCAGACTGGCAGGATCTCAGAGAAGGAGATGCTGGATGAAATATATGATAGTTTGTCTCCAGCCTGGTCAGATGGTCCTTGGTCTCCAGAACTGACCAGCTGGTGAGATCATAGTCCTATGTACCAGGATATCAATGTTTTCTCCTGCTTTCTGTACAATTTTAGTAATGTGGTCAGTGTCTTTCCATGCTGATGTACCTGGGAGACATCTGACCATTACCTCTAGCTAGAGATAGGTATCAACTTTTGAATCATGGAGTCTCCTATCATCAAGTTTTTGGATTTCCTTTTTGCTTTTTGTTTTGGTTCCTATTTTGGTGAGTTTTGTTATGCTATCTCCTGTGCTGCAGTGTCCTCTGCCCTTTGTTTAATTTCAGAGATAGAGGCGGATACCGGTTTGTGTAGGTGATATGTAGGAGCACAGAGTGATAGGGCACCTGATTTGCCCTCCTAACCACCTGCCAACCTCATGCACCAACTACCCTCCGTGGTCGAGGTGCTTCTGTCAGATGTTGGGGAAATGACAGGCGGCTATTATATTTCCTCCTGAATATGTGATTTGAGGTATGCAATCTTTGCCATGCTGCCTGGAGCCGAGCCCTAGATCTCCAATGGTCCAGCATGTAGGATAATGTCCTGCATCCCATAAAACTGCCATTTTGAAGTGTGTCCCACAGTACTTGCAGTTAATAATATCCATTCCAGATAAGTTGCTAGGTTTATAACCTAGTCAGAGTAATTAGAAGGAGGAAATGAAAGCAAAAGTTTGATTTTGTGTTTTGTTTGTTTTTATAATAATAATTAAAATTTATTTGAGCCTTTCAAATTTCAAGGCACTGTACATCAAGAACAAACATAAAACATATTCAATACTTTCAATAAAAACAAATATGAACATATATTCCAGTACTTCAATATAAAATTAGAACAAAGAAGGAAACGCCTTCTCCCATAAAAAGTCTTTAGTGCCTGCTAAGCCCCCACCGTCCTGCAGTCCTGGAGCTGACAAGGCAAAGAATTCCAGAGGGTAGGTGCAGCAAATCCAAATGCACAGGCACCAGATGACTTCAAATTTACCTTGAATCTCCAGCAACCCTCCTCAGCCGAGCGCAGCTGTCTCAGAGGGTGTAAGGCACCAGGAGTTCTTTAAGTAGTCGGGATCCAGACCATGTAGGGCTTTGTAGGTCAAAGACCCACTTTAAAGGGTGATCCGCTACTGTAGTGGCAGCCAGTGCAGGCGAGCAGCACAGGGTAATATGAGAACTTCTAGAGGCCTCAGTCAACAAGCGTGCGTCGCATTCTGCACTAGCTGCAGAGTGCGGATATCGACCCCAGGAAGTCCTAAGTAAAGGGAGTTACAGTAATCAAGGCAAGATGTCATGAAGGCATGGACCAAGACTGGCAGGTCACTGGGTGGAACAAGGTGCCTAATCCTGGCAATGTTCCTAAGATGGAAAATGCCAGCTTGACAACTGCAGACACCTGATAATGGAGGTCAAACCAGCATCAAGCTCCACTCCCGGGTTACGCACCCATTCAGAGATGAGGATCTGGTCCACCCCAGGATTAATCCAGAGGAGACCAGCCCTCAAACCTCTACCCTGTGACCCGGGTCCACGACCATATCCTCAGTCTTTCCTGGGTTCAACTTTAAACCACTGGAGTTCACCCAGTCTTGGATGTCTCACGAGGCAGTTGTTCAGTACCGAGATAGCACTAACCTGGTCAGATGCAAAGACAGGTAGAGCTGGGTATCATCAGCATAGCAGTGAAACCTCGGCTCATACCATCTTACAATGTCTCCGAGGCATATATACTGTGAATAACATGGGGAAAGCACCGAGCCCTGAGGCACCCTGAGGCACACAAGGCAGAGAAATAGCCCTGGATGAAAACAAACCAGAGACCACTCTGCTTCTCCCTTCAAGGAACGATGAAAACCATCTGAGGCTGTACTAACAGTCCACAAATGGACCTCAGGTGTTCGAGCAGAACCCATGATCCACAGTATCAAAAGCTGATGATGGATCAAGGAGAACCAAGATAGAATGGTGTCTCGATCTCTCCCCATCAGGAGATCATTGAGCACCCAGACCAGAGCAGTCTCGGTACTATGCCTCTTGTGAAAACCAGACTGGAGAGGTTCAGATAAACTGTGGATGGTCAAATGGTTATCCAATTGAGCCATACAACTTTCTTAATAACCTTCCCCACAAAGGGAGGTTAGAGATTGGCCTGTAGTTGCTAGGTCATCCGGGTCTAAAAAGCTTTCTTCAGAAGAGAAGTCACCACGCCTTCCTTCAGAGAGCTAGAAAAACTCCCATATCTAAAGAACACTGGATAATCTGAGCTAAGACCGGGCCGATGATCTCACTACAACCCAAAATCAGGGAAGTAGGGCCAGAGTCTAAACTACAGCATGTGGGATGCATCTCTTCGACAATCCTCATAGTGTCTACGAGACCCAGCAGGTCAAAGGTACTCCAGGAAACTCTGGGCTCTGTGACAGGACACCGATCAACTGCAACAGCCTTGGAATGAGGTTGGAGGCACTCCCTCCTGATGTCTTCAACCTTATTCGCAAAGAATCGAGCAATCTCCCTCACAATCAGTTCGGTAAAGACTCGATGGATCTGCTGACAGGCTGGGTTGCACAGTCTGTCAACAGTTCTGAAAGAGCTGAGCTGGTTGATTCCATGTGACAGAAATTTCCCTGGACAGGAATTCTGCCTTCTTATGGGAAATTGCTGTTTGGTAGAGTTATAATGCTCTAGCAAAATAAGGTGGTCGGCATCAGTGGTGGTCTTCCTCCAATGACGCCCAACCTATGCCCATCCTCCACAACCCTCTCAGAGCCCCATCAAACCATGGGGCAGTGGGATGATGTGGAAGGGGTGAATACAGACTGGTGCAATCTGATCGAGTGCTACCGATATGGCCCTATTATAGGCCACTACCAGCTGCTCAGGATCAGTGCAGAACTTGTCAAACAATGAGAGGTCAATAACTGCCATCAGGTCTTCAGGGACAATGTCCGCAATGGCGTACCTGACCAACTCCACAGGGGCCAACCTACCCGGGTGCCTCAAAATTGAACCCAATTGAGTAGTGATCGGACCAACCGACTGGTTCCACCACCAAATTGGAAGCCTCAATCCCCAGGAGGAAGACCAGGTCAAGAGAGTGACCTCCTTGTGTGTAGCTGAGGAAACAACCTGTGTAAAGCCCAGAGATGTTATCTCCTGGAAGAAATGTTGACCAAAAAGTGAAGATTCGTTGTCTACCCAAGCATTGAAGTCGCCTAGAACCATCAATCTGGGAGACTCCAAGGCCATGTCGGTGGCAAAATCTGCTAGTTCCTGCAGAAAAGCTTCTCATCACCTGGTGGATGATAAATGAGGGCAATCCTGCACTCTACACCAGCTACCACAGTACACTCAAATGACCTAGCCTCCTCAACTGGTACACCAGTTAGGCCCAATTTGGTCTTGAAACAGACCGCCACCCCCCTGCAATCCAATCTCAGGCAATGTATAACAGAGTACCGGTGGGATCAGTGGCCTCTAAAGGGGGCAGCATTCCCATCCTACCAGGTCTCGTAATGCAAGCCAGATCTGCCCTGTAAACAAAATCTGCAATAAGACCAGTCTTGTTGCAGACAGATCTGGCATTGCACAACAACGCCGAGTTGGATGAGGTGGGCGAAGTTGTCCCAACCACTTGCCCTCCCTAAGTGGAGGTGCCCTTGGGTATGGGAACCAGAACACAGTCACCGCGCTCAAGTAGACATTTCACCCCAGGGCGTCTTCTAGGCCTGACCACTCCTATGGGAAGGCCCCGCTCACTCCTCTGTCCACGACCCCCACCCAGCCCCAATTCCCCCTTTGAGCAATCCCTAATGCCCGACAATGATGATAAATATGAGCAGGCGGGGGTAAAGAGAAGGGGTGGAGGCATGGAGAGTGGAGGTCGAATAGCATAAGACAGGAGGGCAGGCAGGCACATCTAGCTGCTCAATTTAAAACAATAAATATAATAAAACTACCCACAAACTTCCTGCAACTAAAATTATACAACTACAAATTAAGAAACCAACTAAAATAAAATAAGACTTAACCAACTCTCTAACACAAAACCTAATTAATTGAATTAACCCACAGGTCCTCTCAGCCTGGGGGTCAACCAAAATTAACCAAAACAATTTTAAATTATTCCCAGGTCCTCTCACTACCTGGTACTTAACAATTAAACACCTCACAAGAACAAACAAAAATAATAGTAATTAAATAATATAATAATAATAATAATAATAAAAATAATAAACAAGGAAATAATTTAAAACCAACCTCCGGGACTCTCTCACAATACGGATACAGGTGGAATAAAGATATTATATAGCACTCTCTGCTCATATTATTTCTTCAAACAAAATATAATTGCAGACAAGAGTCCTGTCTATATGCAACAGGATACAAATATCATATAACCCACCCAAACATCAATAGAAGCAGCAAACAATATAATTCAGTCTTCAAAAACACAGAGCTTCAAAATCCACTCTGATTTGATTGTAGAAAGGTCACTAGCAGGCTAAAGGTTCCAGCCAACCCAGAAAATCAGTGGCCCACTACTTCCACTCCAAGAGGAGTCAGCCCCCAGCCAGCTACCCCAGGAGTCTAGAGGAAAGGGAGATTAAGGACAAGCCTTCCAGCCTACTCCCACTCCCCACCTCTGAGTGAGACACTGACCCAGGCCCCCCAGAACTCTACAAACCCAACTATAAGCCCAGAGATGTCAAACTCTAAAAATAGCATTTACTCCATCAAAGGTGCCACTTAAGACTTCAAATCCACTTATCTTGAAGGCTCTTCAAAACAGCTCTGCCAGGGGAACTAACCAGGAGGCGCAGTACTGGATGTGGTCCTGGCAGACAGTGACCAGATTAGGGGCCTGGAGGTAAGGGACCCGTTGGTGGGGAGTGACCATGCCACGGTCTGGTTCTGCCTGGACCTAGGAGGGCTAGAAGGCTGCACAAAGATGGAGGTAACTGACTTCAGGGGATCAGATTTTAAGAAATGGGAAGGATCCTTAAGGAGCATTTGGATGTGATTGGGTCAGACATGGATGCTGATAGTAGGTGGGAAATCATCAGGGAGAGGGTGCAAGATGCCACCAGCACCTGTGCAAGAGTAAGACGAAAATGCGGTAGGGCCCGAAAACTCTGCTGGTGGACCAGGGAGGTCCAGAGGTGGTGTGGGAAAGAAGGCAGCCCATAGGCAATTCAAGTGCTCAAGGAGTGAAAGGGATCGAGGGAGTATGAGCTGATGGCTAGAAGGGCCACTAGGGTGGTGAGGGTGGCTAAGGCAAGGAAGGAGCAGAACCTGGCCAGGGAAATTAGGGAGAGGGAACAAGGGGTTCTTTAGATACATAGGGGAAAAACAAAGGGTGAAGGGAAGATTAGCAGGATTAAATCAGGGAGAGATGGGCACAAGACCCGGGAGCAGGCTGAGGTACTAAATGAGTACTTCACCTCAGTTTCACCAAGGAAAATGGGGTGCTGCATCGCTGTGGGAGGAGACAGAGATACTGAGGGGGACCCTCACTTCGGCAGGTCTGGGGAGAGGGAGGCATCACTGGCAGGAGGGGAGGGCTAAGCAGGGAGAAGAGGCACCGGAAGTGGAAATCACAGCAGAGAGAGTGAGGGAAGCCCTCAGCTCCCTTAAGATGGAGAAAGCACTGGGGCCGGATAAATTACATCCCAGAGTGCTGAAGGAACTTTATGGATGTCCTGGTGAAACCCTGGTGGAGCTTTTCACCATCTCTGAGAACAGGGTGGGTGCCCCAGGACTGGAAGGTGGTGCATACAGTGCCTATTCACAAGGGGATCAAGGGAGGTGGCAGGAACTCAGGCCTGTCAGCCTGACATTGATAGTGGGCAAGGTGATGGAGGGCATTGTCAAAGAGAGGCTGGGGGGACCTGGAAAAGTCAGGGTGCCTGGACGATAGACAGCATGGATTCGTCCCAGGGAAATCGTGTCAGACAAACCTTGTGGAGTTCTATGACTGGGTGACGAGTGCCTTGGACCTGGGTAGACGAGTGGACATCCTCTTTCTAGACTTCAGCAAGGCATTTGACTCTGTTCCCTCATGTGGGTCTGCTGGATAAGCTGGGAGAAATGGGGTGGGGAACCAGATGATCAGATGGATAGGCAATTGGCTCCAGGACCGGACCCAGAGGGTCGTAGTTGGTGGGATAGTCTCATCCCCAAGGAGGGTCATTAGTGGAGTCCCACAGGGATCAGTCTCTGGGCCCTCCTGTTCAACGCCTATGTCTCTGACATAAGGACAGGAATCAGGGAGTGAGTTGAGTCTCTTTGGATGACTCAAAACTAGGGGCGGTGTGGATGGTGGCCTTACAGGGGACCTGAAGGCTCTGGAAAGATGGTCTAGAAAATGGAAGCTGAGGTTCAATGCAGGGAAATGCCAGGTACTCCACCTGGGAGCCAGAAACCCAGGCCAAGTGTACAACCCTGGGGGAATGCTACAAGTCAATGGCTGAGAGGGACCTGGGGTGGTGGTGGATGTCAAGATGAGCAACTTGAGACTTGTAGGAGGGCAGCAGCCAAGGCCAACAGGGTGCTGGGATGCATCACTGGGGATCACCTCCAGAAGGAGGGAAGTGATGCTCCCTCTGTATAACTGCTGGTGGAGGCCACACCTTGAGTACTACATGCAGTTTTGGAGGTCACACTTAAAGAGGGACATTAAACTCCTGGAGAGGGTCCAGAGGAGGCAACCAAAATGATTTGGGGCTTGGGGACAGGACCTAGAGGAGAGGCTGGAGGAGCTAAATATGTACACATTGGAAGAGAAGGGACCAGGGGACATGATAGAGGTCTTCAGGTACATGAAGAGGGTAAATAGGGGAGGAACAGTCAGGGTGCTTCGAAGGAAGGTGGAGGAGGCCACTGGGGCATGGGTGGAAGCTGGGGGAGATTCAGGGGAGAAAGGAGGAGGTGCTATTTCACTGGGAGGGTGGTGGAACCATGGAATGCACTGCCTGAGGGGTTGGTGGAGGCAGAGCTGGTGAAGGGGTTCAAGAAGGGGTGGGACAGGTACAGGGAAGGGTTCTGGAAGCAAAATCCAATGCAGCAAGAATATCCGGAACTGGGAAGGAGAAGCCAGAGAAGGCGATTGAGGTAGCAAGGTCAGCACTCAGGGTGTGGGCTGACCAATCGAGCAGATTCAAAAGACCGTTAGGCCTATTCTGCTGGCATTTTAGTATGTTAGATCACTGCCCCCATGATCCAACTGACCTAACATAAATAAATCCAGGATAATCAAAAGCACAGCCACAGGTTCAAATCCACATACGGAGTAACAGGGTGACAGTTCAAACAGTGCTTAAATTCGGCTAGAAAGCCATAGACCAACCAGTCCAGTCCACTCCCTGGACAAATAACTCAGTCTGCATACAAGGACTTGATCCAAACACTAAGATCGAGTAAATGGTGACTCCGGAATGCTTCACAGAGTATCACCAGGTCTCTCCAGGTCTTTCTGGAACATTTCAGAGTATCACCAGGTCTCTCAGATCTCTCCAGATCTTCACCCTTAAAACACCATGACTCTTCCCAAGTCTCCAGGTGTTCAGACAACACACTAAGTCCTGGCCGAAAATAAAATGCTTCTCAAAGCATCACTAGGTCTTCAGCATTAAACACCATGGCTCTTCCCAAATCTCCAGGTGTTCAGACAGTGCACTAGGTCCCAGCCCATAAAACAAAACAAAATGGGCCAAACCAAAATAGGAAGCCGAGTATACTGACGCAGAATAAAGGTGGGTAACAGAGCAGATAAAAATAACAATAAAACGGGTAGTGATATCAATGAAACATAACACCCACAACAAAATTACAAAAGCAGTGAAAGATAAATGGGCAGCGAGACAAACAGAACAGAGCAGTACAAAGTGACTGGCCAGCATGGCCGCCATTTTACTACCTTGTCATAACAAATTAAATTACTTGTGCCCTCTAAATGAGGTTGCTGTGTGATAACCCTCTGATCTGCCCCTTCCTGTTTTGCTACAGGAAATGTCATGACCCTATAAAAGGAGTGTAGTGTGGGATGGTTAGGATGGGTGGCTGTGCCTACCCTGCCAAAAAAAAAAAACAACCACGGATGAAAGAAATAAGAAAGCAAGAGCAGAAAAATCAGCCAGCAACAAATGCAGTAGCTCTGAAAGCTTATCCTAATGATTGATATAACTGTAAAACCTGTAAAATTTCACAGGTGATATACCTGTAAGAAACACTTTGCTACAGAGAAAAATAAAGCGGTAACAGAAGATATACCTTGCAAAAGACAATTTGAATCAAAGATTACAGCAGTAATCTGTAAACATACACCTGTCGGTACACCATGTAATAATGCAGCAGAAGGTATACCCAGCAATAAAATTTGAATCAGAGAAAATAAAGCAATAAAATGTTAGCAACAAACAGTAACAATCCCTGTGAGTACAAAATAAAATAAACACACATTAAATTTGCCTATCCAAAAGAAGCCTTAATCCTTGTCCTTGCTCTGGTGAGGGTCTTTGCTCTGTCCTTTCAAGCATCCTAGAAGAGTCATTAGCATTCATCTGTATGTAGCTTTTCCTGGATTATGAGTGACAGGCAAAATGTCTTTTATACTGACAAGGACAATCAAAAGTAAAAAATAAAGCAACATATAAGATGAGAAGTACAGTAGTATACATATGTCCTGTATAAATATGTGAAGAATAGTGTGTGAAAGAGAAAAGAGACAGACATATAGTTTCATAGTGACAATGACAAATAGATAAGATGGCAAAATATGATAGAAATAAACAGAGGTATGTGATGGTGAGTGAAAATGTATTTTCTATAATGCATAATTATACAATGATTATCTTTTAGCTGTAGTACTACAAATGGAATGACATAAACGAAATACTCACCGATGTGGACAGATTGTGACTGTGTTCCTGTTAGACAGTCAGATATAAGAATTTAATCTGTTAAAACAGAGAATGTCATATACAGGTTGATAGTGATATTCATGATGATCTGTATGTATGTGCACCAGTATTCATCATAGACTGATTGTACTGAGCTTTGTTATTATGAGCAAGAGGTTAAAATGCAAAGGAGAAACAGGTGGCAAAATGTGGTGTGTGTGTGTGTGTGTGTGTGTGTGTGTGTGTGTGTGTGTAAAACAAAAACTATATATATATATATATATATATATATAATGGCAGCATGGTAGTGCTACCATAGCTAGGTTGAGGAGCCATTTACATGTCAAACCTAACATTTTGCACCTTAATAACTTTGCAACTATTCAACAGATTTGCCTGAAATTTAGAATATGCAATCAAGAAACCATACATCTTGGGATCTGCCTACTTTTGTACTGTTCCGATGCTCTGGCTGTGGAGTTATTAAGCATGATTTGCACGCCCGTTTATGCTTTTTGAAGATTCATTGCTTCTCCCTACTGGTCACACAGTTTGTGCGACCAATCCAAAAACTTCAGAGAATGTGTCGGGTCCCCGATATGCCTTTGGAAGATTTTGTGAAAAATATTAAATGGTTCAAAAGTTATTCAAAAACAATTTCCCATTATAAGTCAATGGGAAAAGTTAACAAAAAGTTCAACACTTCTGCAAATGCAGTTTTTACTTTTGCAATGGTCTTTTTACTTTCACAAATCCACCATTTTGTTTTCAGTTGGTGATTAGAAAATGCTTGCTATTTAAGTTTGGGACTCTCTAGCAACACAATTCTTTTCATGTTTACCTAGTCAGACCCTGAAGATGCTAGGCATGTCTTTATTTTGAGGTTAAACACCGAGAAATATGTTTTCAAGTTTCTGTAAAAGTGCTTTTAAAGTAGTGTCGCACTCACGAAAACGCTACAAATTTTTGTGAAAGCTTTCGCAAATTGTGTACACTACTTTCCAGGCTATACAAAATAACAGCAATCTTTTGCCACCCTGCTGTAAAAGAACCGTTTGGTCTTTTGGGCTGAAATTTGAAGAAGCACAGCCAATATCTCACAGATGTGCCTTTCAGTATTTTGGTGAAAAATATTACAGGGCGGCAAAGTTATGGCACTCCAGATTTGATGCTTTTTCCCATAGGATAACATTATTGTGTCCGCTGCATTACAGGAATCCTTTGCCGCCCTGCTGGAAAATAGCGGTTTGGTCTTTGGGGCTGAAATTTGAGGAAGAAAACCAACATCCTGCAAATGTGCCTTTTGGTGGTTTGGAGAAAAATATTGCAGGGTGGAAAAGTGACAGCACTCCAAAGTTGATGATTTTCCCATAGGATAACATTATGGCATCCATCGCATCTTTCAGGGCACGATCTCAGAAACAGTGTGAGATACTGACTTTTGTCAAAAATTGCTTAGCCCTCCCAATTGGGAGCTAAGCATAAAACTAGCCAGGAAAGTAATAATTCATAGAAAATTTAAATTTTTCCTACATCATACGGTTCCTGAGATATAAGCAATAGTATTCCAAGTCATACTTTTCTGTTCAAGTCAATTGTAATGCATACATTCTTTGTTTTCAATTAGTTTTTCAATGCAGTTTTGGGGAAAAAGAAGGGTGTGCCTTCTTGTTACTATGACAGCATTTCAGTTGCGCTTCTGTTACCAGTCAAATCACTGCCCCGCTTTACGCCACTGTGCATAATGGTTTGTTTTTGTATGAGCTTGCATTTCTGTTTCTGTTGTCTTTACTGTTACCATTTACATTTACTATTGTGGTACCATGACTTTATGTGTAACAGTTTGCATTTTCGTATGCACTTGTGCTTCTGTTTTTATTGGCTTTATTGTTGCTGTTACCATAACCATTTGCATTTACAGTTGTGGTTCCGTGAGTGTGTGCATTACGGTTTTGCGTTTTCATAAGTGCTTCCATTTCTGTATACTTTGGTGTTATTGTTAGTGTTACTGTTACCATTTGCATTTACAATTGTGGTACCATGAATGTGTCATTACTAGTTGCGTTCTATATGCACTTCTGTTTGATGTCTCCATTTATGTAAATGTTTGCTTTGGTGTTACTTTACACTTGTGTTTCTATTAATGTTTGCTTTGCCATTGCCACTTGCATTTGGTTTGCAGTTCCTGTGTAACAATAAATCATGTGACGGGACTGCATTCCTTTCATTATTTATTATCCTCATTCTCAAGAAGGGAAATTAGAGGCAAAAACTCAATTTAATGCATCAGTTAGGGTTGTTCCACAGCAAAAAGCTAGGAAATTTGGGGTTAGCGTTGAAAGCCCCCTTGGACACCCCCAGCCAGCATCGGGTGCACGTTGTGGGTCATTGGTCCCAACTCTCACCACATTCCTCCTATACCTCAGCTTCTTTACATATGTGATGGGGTGAGAGTTAGGGCTGACAACCCCAATGCGCACCCCTAAGCCAGTTGGGGGTGGGCTGGGGGTCCAAGGGGGCTTTCAACCCTGACCCTGAATTTCCTAGCCTTTTTTGCTGTGGAACAACCCTAACTGGTGCATTAAACAGAGTTTTTGCCTCTAATATGTATCTCTATATCTATATCTATCTCTCTCTCTCTCTCTCTCTCTCTCTCTCTCTCTATATATATATATATATATATATATATATATATATATATAGAGAGAGAGCTTAATTTTAATATTTATTTCAGTCTGAAAATATCATGGATACATACTGTAATTTTCATGACTGCAACTTTGACCCCAAGGACATTGACTTACTTAATAGAGACATACAGTCTACAAATAGGGTCATTACATTTAAATGTATATTACTGTATAACACAATATTATTAATCAGACACTGGAATGGTTAATGTTTTCTCAGTAATACATGTTTGCATTTTTTTTCTTTTAATGTCTGTAGCAGTGGTACCCAGTGTCTCATGCCTAGATGTATTTTTTCATGCCCTCCACCCACACCAAAAAAAAATACACAGACACAGGGTATGATTCAGAGATTTTCTGCCATTAACATAAACATTTTTGAATGTTGTCAGTTAAATAGATCTCATGACGCCTACAATAGCCCCAATAGCGTGGGAAACTATAGTTGTTCGCTGCTCAATGGGTATGGCTAACATTTTCTTTTAATTAGCCTGCTGGCTTGTGTTACAGATGGTAACATTTAAGTATGTACATGAGCTGAACTAGAGGAAACAGCTGTGGGGCTAGTAGCAGAAAAATTGTTTTGGACCCTACCAACATACAGGTCAGTGCTGAAGCAGGGCTTTTATTCTTGTGTTTAAAAATCTTGTTTGTGGACTTCAGAATCACAAGCCCTGATTGTACATGATGATTTTGTACCATTAATATAACCTCTTAGAATGCCGTCAGTCAATCGTGCATCCGATTTATAACAGCTATTTTATAATGTACCTTTCCTGTAACCCATTTATGTCTGAATTCTGCAGGTTTAATATGTATATTTTTTAAATGCCCGTATAAAAATGTTACTTTATTACGTAGACCTGAATACAAAGTTTTACTGTCCACTGCTTTCCTGTAAAAGCAGTTTTCTTAACTAAGAGCATCACAACAAAATGTAAAAACAAAAATAAGGCGCTGCATCAGCATGTGGTCTAAAAGGAAAACAAAATGGATGTATTAAATGCACGCTGAAAATAGAAAATAGTTAAAACCTATGTTTGACCTTAGGTCTTCTTCAGGAAATATCTAAATGAGAAAAACAAGTTAGTGCAGAGGAGAGGTAAAATGAGAGAGATACATATGTAAGAAAGAAGAAAGGGGAGGCTCAGGGATAAGAAGTGATAAATGGTAAGATTAAGAGAGAATCTGTGAAACAAAAGGGTGATGATGGGAAAGATAAAGCATAATGGGAGTGAAAGAGCTGAGGAAGTTCCCAGGTGGGGACTGATTAACAGGGCCTAGTAAGAAGGCTGAAAGGTGACAAATGTGTGGAAGGAGACAAAATGAGACTTATGGTGAAAATGAAAAAAAAATTAAATGAGTACAAAAACAAGTAGACTTTAGGGAAAAAGGGTGGCTGAAGATGTTAGTGGAAAATAAGTCTATCATTTAAACCAGAGGGCTGCTGGGAGCCAAAGGCGGAAGATCATCTTGGCTTCCATGTTTTTCTATGGTCAGGATCCCAGAAGCCCTGCTGAAGGACACAAACAGAAAGGTCATTGACATTGTGGTCCCTGGAGATAAAGTGGATACAATGGGTTTAGTAGCTTCCATTCCTGACTGCTCTGTAATGTTCCCTGAAATGGTCAGCAAGACGCCTACCAGTTTCTCCGATGTAAATAGCTATATACTTCCTGCAAAGAATACAATACACCACATTAGTAGGTGCATGAGAACTCCTTGGTGATGAGAAAACACCTGTAGGCCCCTGAATCTCAGTCACACTGGAAATAAATTTGCAGGTGTAGCAGAGAGTCCTGTTGCAAGGTTTGGTACCTGGGAGAGAGGAACTGTTAGAGTAGGTAGGCTGCTTATAACCAGGAGATTCTAAGTTAGGTGGCCAGCGGTAGGAGGCAACAGGTGGTTCTGTAAAGGAAGCACCAATGTTGGGGGCAGTTTGCAAATGGGAAAGTTACTGGTGATGATCCTGTAAGAGAAGGTGTGCTCTGATGGAAGGAAGCACTAGTGGAATTTGCCATTGTTCTTGTGTGACAGTGTTCTTCCCATGGGGGCAAGGTTACAGGGCATGTTACTGACCCTGGAGAGTGCTCTGTCCACTGTGCTTTTAGGTATCCCCTGTTGATAAAAAAAAAAAAAACTGCATTATTTGGCTCTGCTCAGCAAAATCATCCTCTTCACTGCATAACCTGCGAAGTCTAAGAAACTGTGAATAAGGCAGGCCATTCTTGACATGTTTAGGATGGAAGGAGCTGTGGAGGAGGAAACTGAGAGTCAATGGGTTTGTAATAGACTGATGTCTTCTGACCAGTGTTCTGGACTGACAGCTGAATATCCAGAAAAGGCAGTGTAGAGAAGGATACTTCAACAGTGTATTGAAGGAAGGATGGGCCATGGTAAACTTGTCAAGGAAGACTTGGAGGGTCTCCCTGGAACAGGAGGTACGCCACACAGTTATCAATGTAGCGTTTGTAGAGTTCAGGCACAGTCCCTGTGAATGAGAGAAAAAAACGTCTCCACCCAACCCACAAACAGATTAGCAAAGCTGGGGCCCATCTTGGTACCCATGGCAACTCCACTGACCTGCTGAAAAACTGTTATTAAAAGAAAAAGCATTGAGTAACAACAAAATGCTACCTGCTTTTTTTTTTTTTTTCGATTGAGGGCTGTGCCCAAGTGTACACCGCCGGTAGGGTGTCCTGGTGTCACTGCAGATGCAATCAATAGTCACATTCTACTACTTAACTACAGCATAATAATAAAATCACTAATGTAGTAAGTGTGCCAATATCAAAACCTAGGAACAATGCACTTCAACACAGAAAGTAAATATTAGTTCAAAGTACGGGGCTTTGCCAGCAGGACAAAAAGGACAGGAGATAGCCAAATGATGTCTTCACTAGCGGGAAACAACAATGTGACTGAAATGACTGCAGTAGCCATCTAATGAGGGGCTGCAGCTACAACAGAACCTTCAGCTTAATCCCACTAGATCTAAAATATACAAATAGGAAACTGCAGATATTTTAGGGCACAATATTTAAATACATCATTCCTGCATTATCAGAAATGCAATTTTGTTTAATTTAATGCAAACACTGATCAAAGTTCAAAATATTACAGCACTCTAACAGGAGCACCAACATAGCGAGCCACGATGCTTCAAGGAAAAAAATGTTCTGGGCCATTTCAGCAGCTACAGTAGATCATGGGCAGGTTCACATGACTGTGCAGGGCTGATGACACAGAGGGAACAAGATCATGCTAGTAGTGGAGATGGTAGTCATACATTTATTACCACTTAGAATAAGAGGTGGAGAAAGGTCTATGATATTAATATTCAGAACTGACATAAAGAACAAGTTGATCCTGAGACTTGCTCAAGTCCCACCACTATTGCAATGTTTTAAATATGCTGACACTATTCAACAATAAGAAGAATCTTCTTGGATAGTTAACCTAGGCTTTTACATTTCATGTGCTGTCCTTTATTATACAATGGCAAGAAAAATCCTGGACTCTGATTGGTCCGTCTTGGGCTGGACCCTTGATGTTATCCCAGCACAACATCATGGGTCTAGTCTCGCCTCACCGTGACCTGCAGATGATTGTTTGGTTGATTTGTTTCTGCTTGATTGTTTCATCTTCTCTTAAAAACAAATATTTTTCCACACAAAACATCTTTAAAATGATTTTTTATTCTGTATAACAATGAGCCATTGTATAATAGCAATAATACCTCCAGGGTGTGTTGGTTGATAACATCACGCCTCAGTCATTGGACGCACTCTGCCTGCTGCCTCGCGGCCCAACCACCTGAGGCGTGACGTTATCCCAGCATCGACACACACCCTGTCGGGCATTATTGCTTAAATGTTCATGCATTTTATTAGATAGTTGCAAATTATATTTAATTTGGAGTTCTTTAATTGCTTTAAAACACAGCTGTGATGGCATCATAATGGATGAGCATACTGAAACTGCATGAATTAGCAGTTGATAATGTGTTAGTCATGAAACACTGTTTGATATTTTCTAGCAGGCTATGGAACACTTGGCTATATTCCAGGTTGTGTTTTATCTTGTATATGTAGGTCAGTAACTTTTTTTTTTTTTACTGCAAAGAACAAAAACTATTTTATTGACTTACAATTCCAAGATAAAATAGAGCTGGGTATAAAGCCAATTGTTGAATGACACGATACACCCACTGTCCAGCCCTTGTGGAGGTGTAATGGATCCAAGTTGAACAAAACTGAGATGCAGAAGTTTGTTCCACAGTCTGCTAGTAAGTACCTGATGACAGTTCATACCCCTCATGGGCACTTTACCAAGGATAACTAGATTACTAATTTGATGCAATTTAGTATGCTAATACATCATGACATAATTACAGATGTTACACTTTAAAGTAAAGACCAAAATGACACACAATTTATAACTATCTAATACCGTACATAAGAATAAAGACATCATATGAAATTCAAAAGTCAAGAACATTCTCCTTATACAATAGTCTCTGCATATGTAAAACTTTGCAAAAGTGATGGGACTCGAACATGTCAGTGATTCATTCTTCATTTACTGTATATCAGTATCGAGTCACACCCATTCATAGTTCATCCTTGCTTTATTTTCAGTGGACTAATAGATTTACAGTGGATCCAGCAATGTTTTTATTTAAGACAGCAAAAAAAAAAATTAAGACAGGCAAAACAGTGGTATTCCTGTTTAGTTTCCTACAGCTATGGCCATGGTCTAATACCTGACAGAAGCCCATGCAGTGGGAAGTGCACCATGTGAAAATGTAAACTTGTGTCTGTAGCAGCATCTAGATCATAGGTGGGTTCACAGGACCATGAAACATTAACACTAAGGGATCGAGATCATGCTGGTAGGAAAGATAATGGGTATAAGTTTATGACCACTTATAGAGGTCAACAGAAGTCCACAATATTAAAATTCAAACTGATATAAAGTACAAGCAGACTTTGAGACATGATTAAGTCCCACCACTATTGCAAAGGCTTAATTATGATGAAACTGTTTTATAATGAGAAGAATCTGAAGTACTGCAATGTTCAAACATGGACAACATCGGTACATTTTTTTGTAAGAGACATGGAGCCAGGTTATGCTCAGGTACAGTTACAGGATAAAATTAATACTGTAGGTTTTTGTCCTGTGTCGGTGAGGCTGCCTTAGCAAAATAGTTTTATAATAGGATGTATACACTGTTATGTAAAACCTGCATGTTTTGCAGTAAAATACAGTGCCTCATATAAAAAAAAATGATTTTTTGTGTGTTGCTCGTTTTTTATTTTTTGAATAATTTGTAGTGCAACTGGGAAAGAAAAATAGAGGGAGTACTTTATTAATCTTCCTCTTCCAGTTTGCCAGTCCTGTAAGACAGTCCAGTTTTTTTTCTTTTGTAGAGAAGTATGAAAAATAAAACTTATTTAATAATTCAAACATCTGAGTCCTTTTTCAGCTTGACAGTTCAGGGACAACTGACGTTTTTGTTTGCCTGCATATTTGGCTGCTCTGCTCCGTTGACCTTTTCTCTGCACACTAAAGTGACTGGAAAACCTTACTTTTTACCCTTCAGTCACACTTAAATAATAAGTCACTTTCTGTGCATGCATCTTAGATTTGGGAAACATCTGTAGTTGTGACATAAATATGGGAGTGACTGTAGCAGCAGAGGGACAATAATTGCACACTAAGGGGTCAGTCTGACAGCAGTGTGCTGAACTTGCTTTTGCTATACAGCAGCCTTGTAAATATATGAAGCAGAAGCCCATGTTTTATTCCTTAGTGTGCAGATCAGTCATATTGCTTATCTAATTTGCTTTTGTAACAACTCCACCTTCTTGCTTTGCACACGAAAGTGTATCACAGTTTATATATGGTATTCTATTACAACTCTGGGCAGAATGCAAATTTATACACTAGGAAATCAAACCTTTGGACACTTCACAAGTCAGTGCTAAGCTTGCAGTTACAGAATCTCCAAAACAGAGCTGCTACATTACCTGTCTCACACAGCCATATGCATTTTCATGCTCGACAAGTAATACAAACATTACTTAAAAATACTACACAAGTGTAACATTCCAGTGACATGCAGATGAGAAATGCCTAATGTGAAACCACTGCTTTCTGGGCTCAGAGCTGTTAACACTCGCATCTCCTGGACAACATTTTCTGCTAGGGGAAACGATGAAGATGACTGCATTACAATACTGATAACATGCACGGACCATACTGTTTGGCTCTATTCACAACAAAAGGCATGATGTAAGATCCATGCAAAGTACAGTTTCACAGCTACTACACTGCTGTTTCATCATGATAATATTATTGTACTTCATACTACCTTTGATGTTAGCTTTACTGCATCTTACTACTAACCCAGCCACAGGAATATTATACTTGAACGACGTCAACGCTCTGCTTACTTACTTGCAATCTCAATTAGAGGTGTCACATAAACAAACTCCAAAACCTGCCACTGTTTGTCACAACCTCAGGGTACAGCTTACTTGTGAAGACAGACCAGCTATGACACTACACATTTACATATTACCTGGCTATTTTGAGGCAGAGATATTTCAGATAAGTTCCATCCATTGTGTGAATGGAGTAATTTGTCCTTATTTGAACTGACACTTGAACACGCACAGAGGAATTTTAACTCTCCAACTCTGGAACTAATGTCTTATTTTCCCTTTAACTTCTCTGTTTCTCTTATCTCACTGGGAATGCAGTACATTGTATTCTGTGTGTCTGGTATAGATGGGATCTGCATAGCAGCAGTCTTCTCCATATTGAGGAATGTAATAGCACCTTAATATGCAGCAGAAATTTGCGTATCACAGTCCCAAGGAGATTATCTGTGTTAGGAACTAGATAGCAAGATTTAAATAAATCAAACCATGTAATGTCTATAACAATGTCTGCACATTTAAAACTAGAACCATACCCTGAGCCACGGACAGATATAAAAGTTTTGTTTCTAATTATTTTTGAGACATTTGTTAGTAGCAGTGCAGCTTCTGGGATAACAACCAGTAGACATAGATAGAAGAGCAAAGTAATAGTATTAAAAATAATTGCAAAACTCTATGAAACTTTAAAAAGAAAAATGCATGTGTATGGCATTTCTTTCCTACAACAGAACCTCCCCCAATAATACTACAAACATATTTAGAAAGCAAACTGGATCTTGCTTTCCACCTTCCATAGAAGACTGACAGAAAAGTGATCCCATCTGTGACTGACATTACAAATTACCTTTTTTTTTTTTTGTAGTTATTACTTTTCTCTCCTCCTACCACTGGCTTGTATCAGGAGGGAATCCCCAGCCCGTCCCCTGATGTCCACCAGCCAAGACCTGAACCCAGGGCTTACCCCTATTGGGGTGCAGCGGGGGTCAAACTCCCCACTGAGGACCAGATTGTTGGCCAGTGCCGTGGCTAGCCGGGCAGAGCCTGTGAGGCGCCTCAGCCATCCTGCACGGCAGTATCTTTCTCCTGTTCTCCCAGGAGTCAGGACCGTGCCATGACATCAGTGGAGTGGAGCACACATGTCCACATGCGCTCCCTCCAGACATCTGGCCCAACTCTCCTCTACTTGTGGTGCAGTGCCCTGCCCTCCAGCCTGCACTGAGGGATGAACAAGCGCGACCACCTAGAACCCCTCCCAGAGAAGGAGAGCAGTCCATCGGATGCTCAATCCTTCTCCTCCTGCCGACCCCGATGGCTCGTGCTCATTACCGATCATGGGTCACTGGCGAGGCAATGGCAAGGCACCAGCGCCTCAGCCCCCCGGGCCAGCTTTACTTTTTGTTAATTCAGAAGTGGCACAATAAGCTGAAGTCTTACAGTGCAACCTGGGAGAACAGGAAATTAAATGACTTGCTCAGGGTCACATAGTGTACAAGTGGGGTCTGTGGGATTCCAACCAGGTCTCAATATTTGCAGCTACAGGGTGCTGTATTTCTTAAGCAAATTTGCAGACAGCTACAATACTACTACATTTTTCTTCTGTACAAATTACAAATTGTCCTGTCCCATGTTCAGTTTCTCAATGGTACAGGGCAGAGTTTGCGAACCTAGGTCAATTCTGTCCTGCTGTTCCACTGCTCGGTTGCTCATTTCTACAGGGTTTTGTATTTATTAATTAGGAGCTGCTTGGGTGGAGGCGTGGGTGGATCTTTCTCGGGGGGTCCTGTTCACTCATTTAAGTAGTTTTGCCTGCTTAGCATCCTGTGATCTGCAACAGGTTCCCCAAATGAAAACTCATTTAATGACAACAGCTGTGGTTCCTACTAGAGTGCCTGGTCACAATTTTTTTAATGTAAAATGTTCTACTATTAGTCATGGCAAAACTGAACCATTTGTGGCTATCAAATTTGATGCACTGCTGTGATAGTGTGCCATAAATAAAGGTTGTTCTGCAAAGAAGAAGGGCACATTTTTAAACACTGGCTGCAGGAAAAGGGTGCAAATAAAATGTTAAATTATATAGTCTTTCACAGTAAATAAAGCAAAATGTTTTCTGCATTATTTAATGACTTCATTGAAATGTCACCACATTTTACATATGATATCAATATGACTTTTTTGTCGAGCAATGTTAAATACTGGATGTTTATCATTAATTGACAATGCTTTAATATCAACAAAATTGATTTGGGCACCATAGTGGAGCTGTGTATGGTTAATAAAAATATTGTTAGTAGCATATGTTTGCAAGTTACATCATAGGTATTATTTGATACTGAATTTCTAGTATTTGTTTATGTCTAGTAGGGTAGTTTGTTAGATTACTGTTGATGAGTTCCCTGCACTCAGAGCCTCACTGAATGGAAGGAGGCCAGGGAGATTACAGCTGGGATCCATGGGTGGGTAGGGGAGGGCTCAGAATGTGAATGGCAATAGCTTGGATGTAATTGCAGGTGTTGCTGTTTTGGATTTTGACTTCGCTGGCACTTTTGACCCACACAATGTCCATGAAGAAAATGAGCTACTGTGCCTGAAAAGAATGTGCCTTTTGGAAAAGGTGTGAGTACAATAAATGGACTATATTTTTATGTGTGTGTATACATATACAATTTTGTTTGTGCAAATGATATATGATTTGTGTATGTAATAAACAGGGTTGCAACACTGGGACCCCAGAGTGAGTAAGATGCTTTATCATATTATATAGTGGTCATGTGCAATAAGTAAATTTTATGTACTATCTAGTGAACTCATAGAAATGCTTTAATATGTAATTGTAAGGTGTATGCAGTCCATATTTGACTTTTTGAAAATGCTATCTGAAGAGTTTTTATTATGAATCGTATTGAAATATTGGGACTCTGAGCAAATAAGATGTTAAACTATATAGTTTCTAGACTAAGTAAACTGAAAAGTTTTCTGCATTATGTAATGAATTCATAGAAATGTCACCACATTTAAATATAGAAATCGATGTGACTTTTTGTCCAGAAATGTTAAATACTTGATGTTTATAATTAATTGAAAACTATTTTATATCCACAAAAATTGATCAGTGAATTAATTTTACCAACGAACACTAAAGCTTACTTTAAGTTACAATTTACTTTAATTTCATATTTCAATATTTTCTATGTTTTTCATCCACTGGGCTGATGTTTCCATACAAGCCTTGATTAAATGAAACCTGTTACTCCAAACTGACTTTTGTACAGTATATTGCAGTTGGCAGAGGAGATTCCCCAGAAAACAATACAGACAACTGTTAGTGGGTGCTCGACTGGCAATTAATTTATTGTACATATCACACAATGCTTTTCTTTTCACTTAACTTTTTTACAATGTTCCTTCATTTTTCCATGTTATCCATCATACAGTCCAACATTTACATTTTGTTAAATCACACATTTTACTAGTCTTTTGTCAATTTTTTTCTGGTTGTCTTCTCAGGGTCAGACGTTTTAAAGCCCGATACCCCTTGATCTTCTTTCCTTTGAAAACTGTCTGTTGTCCTTCGTCGTCTTAACTGTCTGTCTGTCCTTTGTCTTCTTCTTGGGGTCTGGACACTTGAAAGCCCAATACCCTTCGCCTATTCCCTTGCTGCCTCCCTTTTCCCCTGCCAATGGTAACTCGCACCATATTATTACTTCCTTACTGTATTTCTTTTTGCTTGTCTCCAGTCCAGGTGTCTGTGCCCAGCCAATGGATCTTATGTGCCCCTTTTCCACCCTCCATTTTCATTTTCTTCAAAAAATTTCCACTAGACCATCTCCAGCTTATGCAATGGAATGATGGGCTTCCCACCTTCCCTTCCTCTTTTTCTCAAACTTATGCTATATCCCGATTGTAGCAAATATGCTGCCATCCCCACTGTTGAAAGGCACCCCTGGGTCCTGCCTGTACATCCCTGGATTGAATAAACAATGTATTTATGGGCTAAGTGCTGTTCCCCCAACTTCTTTAACCATACTGCCACTTGCCTGTTAATCATCTTCCTAGCTTGTTCCACCTCTTTTATGTCTCTGGCATGCTGCCAAACCATCAGAGGTGCCATTTCTGACCATGCTATCCTTGCCTGTGACCAAAACTGTTGCATTTCCCCAAATCCCTTATCATTTCTTTTCAAAATTCCCACTGTTGCTCTCCCAGATCATTACCTCCCAAATGTATTAGCAGATATGATCTTGGCTTCTTTGTTTCAACTCCTCTCAAGGTGGGCATGATCTGCACCCACCTCATGCCCCAGTCCCTTCCAGTAAACCATCACTTTGTCAGGGTCTTGCCCTCATTGTTTCCCACCCCGGATGATTAGTGGCCCACCTCTGCCCAATAAATGTAGGAATGCCTAGTATCCAGACCTACCTGCTCCTTTCCTGACCTGTGATAAACAAACACTGTTTGAACCATTTCCTTATATGTCTTATAGCAGTTTGACCTCCACCTGCCTGCTTTTAATTTCCTCCTCTGATGCACCTTTTTCTGCTGGTACAGATGTAGCTCCAATCTTAAGTGAATGAGAGGAGTAACTCTCTGGTTCTCCCCAAGTGTGCCATTCCTTCTTTAAACCCCCTTACCTGGAAACATGTCACGGTTTTCCATCACTATGTGTAAAGAACTGCCTCTCCCTACTTTGCCTCTTCCCTTGTATTTCCATAGAGAGGTGACTAGGCCCTGTTACCTCAGCCTCTTGTCTATCAATACAATCTCTGCCCCCATCCTCCTCTGGTCAGTCTTGGAATGTCTAAGCCAAATTGTTACCTCTCCTGTTCCCAGTGTATTTCCTTTTACCACAAACCACCTATGTCATCCCTTTTGTTGGCCACCACTACTTCACTGACCCTGAATGTAACTCTTGCCATCACTGTAAAAATGGCCCTAAATAACAGGCTTCAAGTCTGATGTACAGATATCCCCATGGCCCCTACCAGGCCTTTGAGTTTATTCCCTCAATGGGTTTTCTTGCATCTGCCTTCCTCCTTTTAACCTGCCACCCCATCAACAAGCGCTGCACCACTTTAAACTTATTCGGTTCAGCCCAACCTTTTGTAATACAGACCCATCCAGTCCTGGCTAACTGTACCCCATTGTCCCACTAGCCATTCCTGACTACCACATTTTACCATGTATTTTTTTACCTAGTCCTGTGAAACTGGCTCACTTACCTTGAACCCTTCCTACTCCTGAACCCCCCACCCCCATGCCCCTTGTGTGTTGGCAGGACAGGAGCACCTGTATAACAGTCAGGCTCCTTCAGCCAATTTCCCACACTCTCTCTGTTACCAGCGTTCTTTGTGCAGCTGCGGACTTGAACCTCTCCAGCTATAAATGGGAAAGGCTGTCGGCATGTCATTTTAACCCTCTATATGCTTGGCTTTAAATGACATGTTTAACTTTAATCCCTCATCACTAGTTGTCTCAAGATCCTGTTTACTATCACAGAGTGTCCTCCTCCGATTGATAACTTACACCACAGCTCTATTATCACACCAAAGCATGATCTTTCTGTTCCTTGGGTGTTCCCCATGTCAGCACTGCCTCCCATATTGAAAAATCTCAAGTAATGTTATGTCCTTCAATAGCCCCTTTCCTCCAAGACTCGGGCCATGTTTCTGCGATCCATCTCCTGAAAATATGCCCCATGCCAATAGAACTGGATGCATCTGTGTATAAGTCAAATCGTTATTCCCTAGCCACTCCTTCTGCCAGAATGTGACCCCATTGTATTCTTTAAAAATTGCTCCCACATCTCCAGGTCCTGCCTAATCCTTGTGAAATGTCCATCCAATGGTGCGGTCATTTTCCCCCTGTTGCCCTAGCTAATCTCCTGGTGAACACCCTGCGGGCACCACAGTTCTGCATGCAAATTCAAGTGCCCCGACAGTTGCTGAACCTGACTCAAGGGACCCTCCTCCTCTTCTTAATCTCCTGTAGTAGTTCCTTGAGACTGGTCACCTCTGCTGAGGCAACCTGAAGACCTGCTCCTCTGCATTGACCTCGATCCCCAGGAATTCCAGTTTTCTAGCTGGCCCTTCTGTTTTCCCTTCTGCAAGTGGCACCCCTATCCTCCTGCACATGTCCTCAAAATCTAGGAACATTGCCCTTGTCTCTTCTTCACTCTTCCTACCAGCAGAAAATCCTCCAGATAATGAACCACTGTTTTGTGCCCATACTTTACCCCAAACGCCCACTGCATCCAGGAACTGAATGCCTCGAACTTTGCACAGGCTGTGGAACAGAACATGGGCATTGCCTTGTCAAAATAAAGAACCCTGGAAGCAAAATGCTAAAGGTCCCAATCTTCTTTCCTGACTGGTAGCAGTTGGAAACAGACTCAATATCAATCTTTGCTAGCCATGTTCCCTCCTTCACTCTAACCAATTCTGCTGCTTGTTCCAATGTCGCATACAGACTGTGTCACATTCTCCGGTATGTGGTCGTTCACGGATGTCCCTCTGGACATGACAGATGGTGAATAAGCCTAAATTCCCTTGTTGCTTCTTGGGCACCAAGCCCAATGGTGAAACCCACAGATGAGGTAATGGAGGGTGTGACAACTCACCTTTCCTCTGGGCTGAAACAGCTTTTAGAGAGGAGTCTGTTCTTGGGTATCCACTGCCACCAGCCAGACTTTTCTTCTGGCACCTCTTTCAAGTTTACAAACTTGAATAATCAAATGTGCAATTGCACAAGTTAAAGTTTGATAGTGTTCTCTCTCTCTCTCGGGTGGCGGATGCTACACAGAGTTTACCTCAGCCAGTGAAAACCAAATATTACCTTAGAAAATGACATCACAGTCACAACTGTTGAGCAAATAAATAGCTTTTAC
Organism: Neoceratodus forsteri; assembly: GCA_016271365.2. NCBI lineage: Eukaryota > Metazoa > Chordata > Ceratodontiformes > Ceratodontidae > Neoceratodus > Neoceratodus forsteri. The sequence goes on along the minus strand of CM057453.1, from coordinate 1,556,149,540 downwards.
TTAACAGAAATGCACTGAGCATTTACAGGATATATATTTACAACACAAGAGAATAATACTCATACAGGAAAAGTAAACAAATGTTTTTAAATAACAGATGGCAAAGAAGAAGACTATTACTGAAATATGCTATCACTAAACTTACCCTTCCTGTTCTTACAAGAGACACTGGACCCTGTTTTAACTGCCAGCTCCCACAGACATAGCTACAAGGTAGGCTCCAAGCTTATATTTCCCTCCCAGGTTTCAAAGCACAAGAGAGCCCTCTCTGCCTTTTAGAAGGTTATATACTCTGTGGAGAATAGGTCATTCCATTCTCCCTTTAAATGCACCAACCAACTAACATGTATGTAGTGAACACCTATTAGTGACCAATTATATTCCATTTTAACTTAAGTTTATATTTGAATGATCCAATTCATTCAAACTGCCCTGTGTCCATGTCTGCAGGTCTGTGTGTGTCTGGAGATGTCCACTGAGATTTATGACCCAGCTCTTATTTAGCAGCTAGAATTCCACAAGCTGGATGCTGCTGGACAGAGGATTTCAGCCTGACTGTAATTTTTCCAAACTGCTAAAAATAAGGCACCTACAGAATCAAGCCATTAACTCTTTCCTGCCCATTTCTGTCACATCCCCCAGATAATGAAGGTGTCCCTTGGCCACCCAAAGTGACACAGCCATTCATGCAATTATTGGGAAGTGCCCAAAGTATCCAGCCATGTCGTTAGCCCTGTTTAGATAGCCCATTCACATTTGCATTTTGCTTGCCACTGCGATGCTGGATGGTCATGTTGTATGCCTGCAGTACCAAACTCCAATGTAGAAGTTTACCATTTTGCCCACTGGACCTATGAAGCCAAATCAAGGATTATGATCTGTGACCACAGTAAATTCTCCCATACAGGTAAGGCTGCAGCTTCTGAAGGGCACACACTGTTCCCAAGCATTCCTTCTCAATTGTGGCATATGCCTCCTCTCTGGGCAAAAGCCTCCGGCTGAGGTCGCAACCGGATGCCCTCCCTGCTGGGTAACTTGGCTCAGCACAGCCCCCAGCCCATGATCTGAGGCATCCATTTGAACCATAAACTTTAAACTATAATTAGGGCTAGCCATACAGCTGGGCCACTCAAGGCCTTTTTAGCTCTGAAGTGTGTCCTGACAGCCTTCTGACCACTTCACTGTATCTGGCTTTCCTTCTTGGTTAAGTTTGTCAGGGGCTTAGCCAGATCGCTATAGCAGGAACAAACCTTCAATGACCCTGCTGTCCTAAATACCCTGACCTTTTTGTGGTAGGAGTAGGCCAGGCCAGGATGGCATTAACCTTGGCAGGCTCGCGGATGGATGTCCACTACCCACCCGGTGCCCAAGGTAGGATACTTTTGCCATAGCTACCTGGCACTTCTCTGCCTTGACTATCAGACCTACCTTCTTTAACCTGTGGAACACATCCTGCACATTCTTGACGTGCTCATCCCAGGTCTGGCTGTATATGGCTATACCATTTATATAAGCCAATGCAAACTCACCTACCCCAGACAGAATGCGATCTACAAGCCATTGAAAGGTTGCAGGTACATTCTTCATTCCAAATGGCATTACCTTAAATTATATAAACCAAATGGAGTAACAAAGCTGATCTTTTCCTGGCCGCAGGGGTTAGGAGGTACCCACCAATAGACCTTTGTTAGGTTTATTGTGGTCAAATACTTGGCTCTCCCAGTCACCCAGAGTCTCATTTGTTCTGGGCATGGATAGGTGTCAGACTCTGTGCAGCTATAAAGCTTCTGGTAATCCACGAGAACCATGTAGTGCCATACCTTTGGGGATCAGTACCATGGGTGATGCCCGGGGCTACTAGATTTCTGGATTACCCCAGTTCCAGCATCTCTTGAGCTCCTTTCACAGTCTGCTTAACATGCCAGGTCACCTGTAGGGATTGTTTCAGGAACCTGGGTCCCTGTATCCACATGGTGCTCTGCCATCGTGGTGTACCTCAGTTTCCTGTGAACATGTTCTCAAATTTTCTCAGCACACCCTAATTTCTTGTACCTGGGCTGGTGTCAGCTGTTCCGAGAGGTAAGGTTGTCCACAGAGGATGCAACTCTGGTCTCCCCAAGTAGATCCACCAGTGGATCTACCTCAGTTTTCTCCTCTTGGGCATGCATACAGCAAGGACCATTTCCTCCCTGACATGGTAGGGCTTCAGCATGTTGACATGATACACCTTTCGTTTGCATCTCCTATTCAGTAGCTCTATTATGTAATTGACATCACTAACCTTTTGGACAATGGAGAATGGCCCTCCCATGCTGCCTGTAATTTATTCTGTCGGACAGGGATGAGTGCCATCACTGCTGTCCCACCTCATATTTTCTGGATCTGGTCCCACGGTCATACCAGATTTTCTGCAGCTGTTGTGCAGTGGCCAGGTGCTCCTGAACAAACCCCATGAGCTCCCTAAGGTGGGTCCTGAAGTTCAGGACATACTCCACAACTGACTCCTCTTGGGAGGCACGGTCACCCTCCATTTACTCCAAATCAAATCTAGGGGCCCCGCACCATATGACCAAACAAGAGCTTGAAAGGTGAGAAACCCTGTGGACTCCTGTGGGACTTCCCTGTATGCAAATAGGAGATGAGGCAATATTTGTCCCAGTCCCTCTTATGCTGGTCAGCAAAGTCCTTAGCATGGTCTTAAGGGTTGAATTAAATCGCCCACTAGACCATTAGCTTGGGATGGTATGGGATGTTTTGAGCTGCTTCACCTCACACTTCTCCCATGAACTACCATTAACCCTGACATAAAATTGGCACCCTGGTCTGACAGTACTTCTTGGGAAAGCCCAGCCAGCTAAATATTCCCAACAGTGCATTTGCCACTGGTTCTGCCTCAGAGGATGTTAGGGCCACTGCCTCTGGGTATCTGGTGGCATAGTCAGCAACTACCAGGATACACCACTTGCCAGTGTGACTTGGGGTGCTCAATGGCCCCACTATGTCACCGCTGCCCTCTTGAAGGGTTCATCAATAATGGGCAGGGCACCAAAGCTGCCTTGGCCTTGTCCCCATATTCCCCACCCGCTGGCACTGTGGACAATTCCTGCAATAATTTGCCACATCCTTGCCAATACCAGGCCAGAAGAAATTGTTGGTTAGATGCTTTTTGTGTGCCTCACCCCAAGTGCCCTGAAAAGGGATATCATGGGCAAGGGTCAAAAGCTGCTGATGGTGAACCTTAGGGACTACCAGCTGCTGGAGTACCTCACCCTCTAGCTCTACCTCTGTTGTTCATTCTCTGTACAACAGCCCATTGTCCCAGTAAATGTACTCTTTACCTCCCTGAGAACACTCCACCTATGAGCTATTTCCTCAGTTTTTCAGGGTAGGGTCAGTTCACTGTGCAGCACTCAGCTGCCCTCATCTGACCCTTCCAGTGCCTCTTCTGAAGGAAGTCCTGTGGACTCCTCTATTTGTGACTGGGGTTCTGGACTGCTGCTTCTAGCCAGCCCTCCCTGTGCTAGATACTTCCTCAGCTGCTGAAGGTGTGGCTGGACCACCCAGAGTCAACCCCTCTTACCCTCAGAACCTTGCCCTTGTGCCTGACTATGAGTTACAACACACACCAGTTTTTACTGGGGTCCAAATTCTTCCTCACAATCATACTTATGGGTAGGTCCTTTACAACTCCACCTCCTTTCTCCATGGCCCCTTCCCGCTCAGGAAGACTCTAGCCATTGGTAATGGGACTGGTGGCCCTGTGAATGCCCGGACCTTGGAGTATTTCCCAGGCACCATCTGCTCTGCCTGAATGAGATCCTGCCTTACCAGGAGATATTAGCACCTGTGTCCCACAGTCCCTGTGTTACTATTCCATTAACTGTAATGGGATGCAGATTCTCATCAGAGGAGAGTGGTTCTTCAGACTGGACACACCCTACAAACACACCAGTGCTCTTTTGATCACCCCGCCCCATATCTCTGCCCTTAACCAGTTTCTGATGGCAGTTATATCTCAAGTGTTCCACTTGATTGCAAATATGACATTTCTTGGGACCTATTTCTTGAGTCCCTTAGAACCAGAGGGCTCTACTTTGGGCTCAGGTGCAGGCTGGTTTTCTTTGGACTGCCCACCATGGGATCCCTTATAACCATGTGCTGCCCCACCATAAGACTTACGTTGTGTGTGTGGCCGGCTAGACACTTGTCAGCTCTTCCTGCCACCTCTGTGGAGGGTGCATGCCCTGTCTATAAGCCATACACGCATGTCCTCAGGTACAATTTTAAGGAACTGTTCTCTCACCAATACATCTTTAATTAGTTCCACAGTAGTTGCTTTAGCCCCTCCATCCACCTATCAAGGTAAGTATACGGTTTAACTTGCAGTTCTGCATAACTGTCTTCTGGGCTTTTTTAACTCCTAAATTTCCTTCTATAAGCCCCAGGAGTTAATTTAAAATGTTTCAACAACACTGTTTTCACTTTATCATAATCAGCATAGTCTTCATTACTCATTTTAGCAATGCATGCAATGTTCACCCGTTAGGTAAGGTGAATAAGTTGACCAGTTAGCCTTAGTCAATTTTAATTGGTGTATACTCTCTCAAATTACCTTAAAAATAAATCAAGTTATCTCCTCTTTAAACTGAGAGAACAATTTAGAATTCATTTTGGCTTCATGAGATAAACTCACTCCACCATTACTCACGGTTTGCTGACTGCGGGGTCATCATCTCCTTCTCGTGCTGTTGTCTCTGGAGTTCATGCTGTCATTCTTTCTCTCTGTCTTTGCGTTCCTTCTCTTTGTCTTGCATCTTTTCTCTGTCTGCCAGTCTCTTTTCTTCAAGTTCTTTCTCTGCTTCCTGTCTTGTTTCTGCATCCAACCTTCTTGCTTCTGCTTCAGCATCCAGTCTTTTCACCTCAGCATCCAGTCTTTTTACCTCCAACACCTTGTCTTGCAGCAACAGCTGCAGTCATAGTGCCTCAAGGTGGTTTGGGAGTCTGCTGCCTAGTTCCTGACTTACCCCAGTGACTGTCTGCTCCAGATCATGTGCCAAGAGAGTCGCTATGAGGTCTGCCTTTTCTCTTCTCTTTAGACCTTCAGGCTTAATCCCTTTCCCTGGCACCTTTCAAAAGCTGTGGTACAGTAAGTGAGTCATACTCCATGCAGCTCATTTTCTACTGCTACACTTTACTGTGCTATCTAGAAACAAATAAAACTTGTACAAATGTATCCTCTTGTATATCCTGTTTTGCAATGCTAAGGTAACTGTTCCACTGAAAACTCTGTATCTCAGTGTGCTCACGTGAGTCCGCTATCATCATCCCACCCCACCAATATGTGACAACCCACCTCTCCCTCTGGGCTGAAACAGCTTTCAGAGAGGTGTCTGTCCTTGGTATTCGCTGCCATCAGCTGGACATTCCTTCTGGCACCTCTTTCAAGTGTACAAACTTGAATAATCAAATGTACAATTGCACAAGTTAAAGTCTAGTGTGTCTGTCTCAGATGGCAGATGCTACACAAAGTTTACCTCAGCCAGTGAAAACCAAATATTACCTTAGAAAATGACATCACAGTCACAACTGTTGAGCAAATAAATAGCTTTTTCTTAACAGAAAGTGCACTGAGCATTTACAGGATATATATTTACAACACAAGAGAATAACACTCATACAGGAAAAGTAAACAAATGTTTTTAAATAACAGATGGCAAGAAGAAGAGCTATTACTGAAGTGCTATCACTAAACTTACCCTTCCCTGTCCTTACAAGAGACACGGGACCCTGTTCTAACTGCCAGCTCCCATGGACATAGCTACAAGGTAGGCTCCAAGCTTATGTTTCCTCCCAGGTTTCAAAGCACAAGAGAGCCTTCTCTGCCTTTTTAGAAGGTTATATACTCTGTGGAGAATAGGTCATTCCTATTCTCCCTTTAAATGCACCAACCAACTAACATGCATGTATTTAATTGTCCCAATCAGAATGAACACCTATCAGTGACCAATTATATTCCCTTTTCACCTTAAGTTTATATTTGAATGATCCAATCCATTCAAACTGCCCTGTGTCTGTGTCTGCAGGTCTGTGTGTGTCTGGAGATGTCCACTCAATATTTATGACCCAGATCTTATCTAGCAGCTAGGAATTCCACAAGCTGGATGCTGCTGGACAGAGGATTTCAGCCTGACTATATTTTTCCAAACTGCTAAACAAAATAAGGCACCTACAGAATCCAAGCCATTAACTCTTTCCTGCCCATTTCTGTCACAGAGGGGTCCAAAATGCCCCCCATCCTCCCAACCTCAATTTCCTTCCTTATTTTCTTTAAAGTTATGTCTTTTTACCTTTTGATGTCAAGTTCTTGGCCTTCATGCTCTCTTCCCCTTGATACTCCAAGCTAAATCCCTTTGAAGCTTTCCACTAGCATCTTCCCTGCCTTCCTTCCGGGTATCCCTTCATCCATTCTTTCACTACCCCATCCTTATTGAGTTCTAGCTAACCCAAACCCCTTCATTGTTGCCACAATCTCTCTCATTGGCCCCCATGCCCCCATTTCCAACCCCCTCTTCCTCGAAATCCCCTCCCTCCCATTCTGGTAGCCCCTTCTCCCCAAAAAGGGCTGCCCGCCTCCCCTGGCTGCTTTTTCTGTCCCCCAATGCTCTGCAGTGTGTCGCTGGATGTTGCCCAGTGCATTTTGAACAAACGTGTCTGAACTTGCAATTGTTCCATGAACACGATGCTTTGTTGAATCTCAGCACATTTTCTTCTGTTGCCCATTTCCCCTTGTCTACTCCCTGCTTCTGTCCTCTGTATCCTGACAGACTCCTCACCATAGCTTGGAATGAGTGGAATCCACCTCAAATTTCTCTCACCATCCTCTGCCGGAAAGCCATACTTTAGCCAACCCACCCCTATCCTTGCCTTTATAGGTGTCCTTTATAGTGGAGGCATACATGAGCAATGAAATGGCTAATTCCAGCTTCCTCTCAAGCAGAATAACACTGAATATAGAAAACCCCACCTGCCATGCCTCTGTTTTCCCTTGTAATTTACCTCCTCCACCTTATTCTCCATGATCGCCAATGCCACCACCATCTCAGATTTTCCCACCATTTCCTTTTGTGCATACCTCTTAGCTGACTCCTGTCCACCTGCATGAATATATCTACATAGTCCCCTTCCATATTTTTTCTTAATCATTAAAGGTACACGATCTTCCATTGTCATACCGGTATCCTGTCATTGACTCTAAGGTTTCTAGTAATGTGGTAGAGGAGCTATGAGGCCCATAACTGCACCTTTTCAATTATAGTAACTCAAGTTTGGTTTATTAAATATAAATTTATCAAGACAATTTTTAAAGTTTTTTTTTTTTATGACTGGTGACAATTTCTGATGGTAGATTATTCCAGGGATTAATGATTCTTTGAGTAAAATAGTTTTTCCTAGAAACATGAACAAACTTAGCCTTATTAATCTGTATTGGGTGACCTCTAGTATTAAATATATATTTTTAAACACAAAACCCATTTGAAAAAATAAGTATGGATCATTAATTATGTCATACATGTAAATTAGATCTCCACTAAGATGCCTGAGAGATAAGGGCATCAAATTTAACTTTTCCAAGCGTAGTTCATATGGGCATTTGGAGAGTCCTTTAATATTTTTAGTAAATCTTTCTGCATTTTTCAAGAGACGTAATCTCACTCTTTTTATATAGATTCCATAATTATGATGAATATTCCAAATTGGGTCTAGTATAGGCTCTATAGGGGAAGCATTATCTGTGGATCTCTAGATTTAATATTTCTCTTGATTGACCATATAACCCTATTTGTTTTATTAATTGCCTCATTTATTTGTTTATTATGCCCCAAATCATTTGAAATATATATACACAAATCTTTTCATCTTCAGTTGTTTGTAGTGAAATCCATTTAGGATATATGTGGCCAAAGGGTTATTAGGTCCAACATGCATTACCTAACATTTAGATGGATTTAAATGCATACCCCTACTGCATTGACCCAATTCGAGATATTATTTAAATCTTGCTGTATTACAGTTATCTTTCATCGCTACCACAAGGTCTACCAAGTTTTACATCATCTGCATATTTTATTGAGATAGATTTACAATTTTTGTCAAATCAGCAGTAAACACTAAAATAGACAAGGGCCCAAAACAGACCCCTAGGGAACACCACTATAAACATTATGAGATGCAGGCAGATGGCCATTAATCAAGACCCTCATGTCCTTTGATACAACCAAGTTTTATCCAAGCAATAATATATTTATTAATATTAGTGTCTAACAATTTGATTATAAGAGTCATGAGCCATCACAGCAAAAGCTTTACTGAAATTGAGATAAATGATATCCCAAGGGGAGCCTTGATCAATGTTTTTGCTAATAGTTTCATAGAAACACATTAGGTTACTGAGACACCTCTGCCCTTTTTAAACCCATGTTGTTCTGGGTCAGCAGTATTTATTATATCACTAATGAGATTTTTAATTAGACTTTCTAATATTTTACAACCTGATGAAGTTAGACTAATGGGCGGTAGTTTTCCTAATTAGAATGAGATCCTTTTAATATATTAGAATAACATTGGCAGACTTCCATTCTTTTGGCACAAAATAGTGTATCAAGCAATATACAAAAAATATACGCAGGGAATGGGATAAAGAAGCAGCCAATAAATATAATAGATGTCCACAAATGTTGTCTGGTCCAGAAGAATATTTGTTTTTAATAATTTAAGCTTCTCAAGTATCATACCATTGGTTAATTTGATTGGAGATTCATTTGTGACATCTACTGTTACATTATTTTGTATTGTTTTAGGACTATATACTTACTAAATTTTGATTTAAGACATTGGCCATATCTAATGGATTATGACAAAGTATTGAATCATCCAATAGGGGTCCGACCTGGCATGTAGGCTTCTAAGAGAGTTTACATAAGAATAGAACATCTTACTATTATCTTTGCTGGCATTTATTGCAAGATGCATTTCCCAATTCCTTTTGCCCTTCTTATCATAGATTTACTCTGCTTTTGGATATTTAGATAAGAAGACCAATGCTCATTTGTCTTAGATTTTAAATAGATAGCATATTTCTTATCTTAGTTTTAATAAGCATTGAATATTTTAGTAAACCATTTTGGTCTTAGTTTTTTGTTCATATTTAATAGAAGATGGAATGTATTTATCTCTTAAATGTAATGTATTTTTGAAAATCCCAGCTTATTTCTAATTGTGGTGAAGTCATAATATAATCCCAGTTAATACTATTTAGCACAGTAGAAATGCTTGCCAAGTCAGCTTTGTTATAATGATAAATAATAGATGTATTATTATTACTATTAAAAAACTGTTTTAGAGAAAACTGTATTGAACTATGGTCACTATTACTAATGGGAGATAATATAGTAATATCTTGTATATTTAAATGACTACTATGAAGCACTAAATCTAGGATATTAACCAGAGTGCCAGATGTGAGAACTGAACCCACAGCCTTCTGATCTCCCAGCCTCAGAGGCGAGTGTGCCCAGTGTCAGTGGCTCAGTAGGTAGCACACTCACCTCTGAGGCCGGGAGATCAGAAGGCTGTGGTTCAGTTCTCACATCTGGCACTTGGTTAATATCCCAATACTGACACTGTAGTGCAGCATTAGAGGGTGCTGCACTTCTGAGGTGCCGTCTTTTGGTTGAGACATTAAACTGAGGTCCCATCTGCCTGATTGGTGGTAGTTCAGGTGGATGTTAAAGATCCCATGGCTCTTATCGAAAAGAGTAGGGAATTTCCCAGTGTCCTGGCCAAATTTCCTCATTCACCAAAAACAATGCCACCAACAGCTTAATCTGGTTCAAGGTCAGTTGGCATTCATCTGTATCCCTCCCTGGGTTGTGCCTGAAAATAGGCAGGATTTGTCTAGTGCACTTACCCGGTCAACAAAACTAAATAAATAAAATAAAAAATATTGTTCCCTAGTAGGAACTAAAGTACATTGTTGGATGTTGTTTGGAGCACGTTAGGATTTTTACCTGCACTAGTAAGGGCAAAACCTTTATCCCACAGTATGTCCCCAAATTGAAGTCCCCATACATAAGATAGAACCATACTCATAAGCATTTTCAAACTCGGTAATAATACCTTCTGTGTATGTGAGATCCACACTTGGGGGTCTATAACAGACACCCAAAATAATAATTTCTAAGCCTAAGAGTTTCACCCACACTGATTCGATGTTATCAGCATCCTTGATTACATTTGATATTTCAACACATTTGTAAACATCTTTAATTAGTAAGGCCACACCTCCACCTATTCTGTTAGTTTGATTCTGTTTACAATTTTAAAACCAGGTGTAATACAGTCCCAATCTAAGTTATCAGACCCCATGTTTCAGTAATTGCAATGATATCAATAGTGTCTTCCTGGACACGCAAGTTAAGCTCATCAATTTTACTATTTAAACCTCTAGCATTAAAATAAAGAAATGAAATGTGTTGTGAGGTGCCATGTTCAGTCTGCACATTATTGGGAATTGTGTTAAGAGAGGGTAGATAAGCAGACCTCTCCCTCTGTGAAACTAGTTTAAATGCAGATTAATGGCTTGCAAGAATTGCTTCCCAAGGAGGGATGAACCATGTCTGCTAAGATGCAATCCATCCCACTATATAATTTGAAATGACCAATGAATTCTTCCCAATGAGTTATACAGGATATATTTTGAGACATACACCACTTTCTAAGCCAGTCATTATACTGATGTATTTTCAAATTCACATGTTGAGGGGCTCTAGGAATAGGAGAATTTCTGACATGATATCACAGTTTAACTCAGTTAAAACATTGGTTAGGGCAATTGTGTGTTTAACTGTGAACACCTCTTCTCTACCAATATTATTTGCCCGACGTGAACAACTACTGGATTAACCCTCTATCAGAAAGAATATTTGAAAGCATACATGTAATATTTTGTATCCAAGCACCAGAAAACAGCAAGTTTGATGTTTGTCAGGATTACAAATATTTATATCCTGATGTTTTATTATAGAATCACCTAATACAAACACTTTGCCTTTTATCATTATAACCTGAAGAGTGGCTAACAGGTATTATTATTATTGCTATTAACTGAGGCTGTGTTCATTAAGTCAAGAAGATCACCAGAGATGGTGGGGGTCATCTATAGATGAAACAGGGGTATGGTCAGTCAATACATCAGGGAAATTGAAAATGCGTTTGGATTTTCATCCATTAAATTAAGTAAAGGATTAGATCTATTTTCTGTGTTTAACATAAATCTTTCAGCTCTTCTACCTTTTTAAATGTCATACCAGCTTTCATCTGTAGCAACATATTGATCATCCCTCTCATTCTTTTCTGTTGCAAGAGTCATACATTAATGTCTCAACTATTGTAGTGTTAAGGGTGCAGAGGTCTGGGGAAGTCAATAGGACTTAAAGATGTTTCAATAACTTTATTACTGATACTTGGTTGCAATAACAATTTATTGGGATGGGCTAAATTCATTCATAAGGACATTTCATTCTGACTTTTCTCAAATTCAACCATACGTTCATTGAATAGGATATGTCATGTAATAAGTCTTTATTTAATACACACTTCTCACAAGTAAACTGAGCAGCAATGTTTGCACACATTAAGCCACGTACATGAAACAATTGCCACATTGTATGTACCACTTCCCATCTATAGTTGTGATAGTTGACGCTATGGTTAAAATGCAACAAGTGGGTAAACAAGGTTTATGACCAGGCTACGGTCCTTAAACCATGTTTCAGCCTGGGAGGAGAACATGTTGGAGGGAGTCCTGAAGGGCGAGGTTTATGATAAGAAGCAAAGAGCACTGCATCATCTGAATATAGTAAGAGTTTTGTGGAGCAGGCCTTTGGTAAGGAGTTTAGGTAGAGGGAGAAAGAAGTGGCCCCAGGTTAGAGCCCTGGGGCACCCTGGAGTGGACAGGTAGTGTGTTGGATAGGGTTCCGTTAATTTTGATGCATTGGGACCAGGCAGAAAGGTAACTGGAGCACCAGGCTAGGGGTCTGTGGAGAAACCAAGTTGGTGGAGAGTCGAGAAGGAGAGGGTGGCAGACCATGTCAGGCCTTGGATAGGTCTATGAACACAGCTTCTGCAATGTTACCAGCATCTAGGAGGAGTGCAGGAAGTTGGTGAATTCTAGGAGGGCTGTGGTGGTGCTATGGGCCGAACAGAAGCCATGCTGCTCTGGGCATAGAATGTCATACTTGGCTAGGTATTCCATGTTGGGTGGCAACCACTTTTTCTAACGCTTTGGGGAATGGAGATGGGCCAATAGTTATTCGGGAGGCTTTGTTACCACTTTTATGGATGGGGGTAATGACAGCTGCTTTCCAGGCACTAGGCATAAGGATTTGTTGAGCAGGTCTGTTAGGGGACTAGGACCTCGTTGAGGACTAATCAAAGGAGTCTGGCATCTGGGGGTCATTTATAGGGTTATTGCTGTTTAGCACCTTTGTAGGTAAGGACGAGCTTCGTGGGTGGATATTTTGCACAGAAGGAAACAAGGATGCTGCAGGGTTGGGGGTTGGGATTGGGGCACAGGCCAAAGCAACAACTAGGGAGAACACTGCTGAGATCCGAGAAGGTGGTGTTTAAACAGTTTGCTGTGGTGAGTGTGTCTGTGGAGGTAGTTCCATTTATGGTGAGCTGGGAGGGAGATGGGGAGCATGATTTCCATTGAGTTCTTTGATATTACTCCAGAAGGTTTTCGAGACCCCACGGTTGTGAGAGTGGATTGATAGTGGTCTGCTTTGGCCTTACGGATGGCTCGAAAGTATCTATTGCAAGCTGCATTATAGGATTGTCTGTCTGCCATCCTGCCAGATTCTGTGGCTTTGTGCTAGAGATTATCTCTGTCTCTCAACATTTGGAGTAGGGAGGGGTTATCCAAGGAGCATGTTGTCTTTTGGTGTGGAGTTTGGTGAGTGGAGCATAGAGGTCACAGGCCTTGGTGAAGGCCTGTGTAAACAGGTTGAGTGCAATGTCGATGCTGGGGGCTATGTTAATGGGGACCAATCTATTTGGGTGAGCAGCTGTTTAAGTTTTATTAACCCTCCTGGGTGGAGACACTTTGGAAGGTTGTTTGGGTTATGGGTTTGTGTGTGGAAGAGGTCCATTGGAATAGGATGGGTGAGTGGCCACTTAGGAGTCGAAGTACTTTTATATCCTGGATTTTGTTGGGGCAGTTCGAGATAATGATATCCAGGAGGGTGTAGGTACCAGTAGATGGGTGAAGTCTAGTGGGTTGGGTAACTAATGGACCATGTCAAGGGCCGAGAATGAGTCCTTTGATGTGGCCAAGGGCCAAGCCAGTTGATATTGAGGTCTCCTACTAGTGTCTGCTCTGCATTCGTGTGGTAGGGTACAGAGGTATTGGTGAGGATGAGACGGCAGGCTTTTGGTTCTTAGGGGTATGTAGGTGACTGTAGGTATAATGGGCCCTTGGAGGGTCGGGGTGATTTTTAGGTGAGGGCTTGTGCTCTGTTTGTGAGTTTTGGGGTGGAGCATGTAACAATAATGTTGTTATTAATGTAGCATGCACAGCCGCCCCACACTTTCCTACCCTGTCTTCCTGATATAGGGTGTATCCGGGAGTGAGACAAAGGCATCGGGAGTAGATTTGAGAGCCAGATCTCCACTAGGGTGATGATGTCTGGTTGGTAAAGGGGCCCAGCATTGAAGTGCTGCAGATTTCTTTGGCAGGCTGCGATATTCAGGGAGGCAATGCGGAGTCCAGAGGGTCTGGTAGGTATAGTGGTGGGGCATAGCCTGGATTAGGTGGATATTACTAGAGAGGAGTAGTAGGATGACTAAGGCTCTAACCATAGGGAGGCAGGTTGTTATATTTTTGGAGTACGCTTAGAGGGGGGAGAATGTAGTGGAGCAGGGGATGGGCAGAGTTTGGAGGGATGGTGGATGCTGGGGTTAGGGCTGCTGGTGGGAGGTGGATGCAGGGGTCCTGTGTGTGATGACAAGATGGGTGGGATGGCCAATTCTGAAGAGATGCAATGGTGCAGTCCACAAAGGGCATAGGGTGAGGTCTGGCTGGTGGGGTGAACCCTGGGTGGTTTGAGGATGAGGCACATAAGGTGACAGTGAACAGACATGGTGCCTAGATAGCTTTGGGGCAAGAACAAAGAGGTTGTTGGGGAGTTTGAAAAGCTGTAAGAGCTTTGAGATATGCCAACAATACAGTAGCTTGACTTGTAGGTTCAGTGGCAGTGCTGCTGACTATGGTGGCAAAGGCACAGGGTTTGAGACCTGCTGTAGGACAGAGGAGAGATTTATTTTAGGCAGACTATAACGATAGAGGCTTTAAGAGCTTTAGAAACTAAGCATGAGTTAGCCTGCTTTGGTTGTCTCAGTGGTAGAGCTGAGGATACTGGTGGAGGGGTACAGGGTTCAGAACTGCAGTGAATGCCGGAAATTTTATTTTAGCAGACTATGGGCGGGAAGGCAGAGGCTTTGAGAGCCTTGAAACTGGGGTAAAAAAATGGAGATAAGATGGTTGTGTGGCAGGGCTGCTGATTCTGGCAGCAAGGGTGTAGGGTTTGAAGCCTGCAGTGATACCAAGAATATTCTTTTAGTAGACTATGGGGTCAAACTATGAGAGCCTTAGAAAGTAAGGATAAGATAGTCAGATATGATGGCTAGTAGTAGAGCTGCTGACTCTGACAGCAAGGGTACAGGATTTGAGACCTGCAGGGACAGAGGATAAGTATTTTTCTAAGTAGGAAGGGTTAAAAGCTTTGAAATAGGGGTAGATATTGGCCTGGCTTGTTGGCTTAGTGGATGGGCTACAGATGTTGGAGTTGGGAGTACAGGGTTTGAGGCTTGTAAGGGACTATGGTGGGACAATGGGCAGGGAGATGGAAAGGAGGAAGTAGAGATTAGAGAAGAAGAGAAAGCAGCAGAAAGTGTTAGGAGAGAACTCTAGTGACTTCTAGTGGACAGGGGTTGAATTAGTTTAGAAGGAGTGGAGATGGGGAGTGGTTGGAGTGGTACCAGAGATGATAGTGTAGCAACCCTAGTGGTCAGAGTGTATAAGCTGCAAATAGGGTTGCCACCTTGAATCGGGCCAATACCTGACTGATAAACTGCCCCGACTGGCTCAAGCCCCACCCATTTGTTGCTGGCCACACCCTTTCTCGCTTCTGTCATATGGCCTGTCAAATTTCCAGCCACAGTCACCTATACTGTGGTGGGTGGTTACAAAAACAAATTGGTCTCTACTGTGGTGGTGACTTCAAATGAATATAATCCCAAGAAGACATGCACACACTGATAATTAAAATGTGCGAACTTTATTTATTATTGCAAGCAATCAAAGTTGTCAAAACTGTGCAAACTGCATACCGCCTACAAATTGCATTGTTACATGACATTACATGAGGTGAACAATATGCATTAATTATAAAGATATATATATATATATATATATATAATGTATATGTAAAAAAGAACAAGCACACCACACAGGCAATAAAATTGAGCAAACTTTCTTTACTAAATAGCAATCAAAACTGTGCAACTGCATTAGAACCACAAGTAGTGGTACAACAAGGCTTTTACCAATTAAACATCTCAGCTGTCAAGACCAGAAGGATCACACTTTATATTTAAAAGAGTACTTTTCGCTTGACTTTGCAGCCTCCAGAAGTTTGTTGTTTGTTTTAACAAAGGCATGGAATTGATGCATTTATTTTTATTTATTAATGTAATCAGTTTACAACCTTTGAGCCAAACGGCTCATTTACAAAGGTACCTCGTCAACAATGGTAGATAATACAGTTAAAATAGAAAGTAGAGTACATACAAAGAAGAGCATCAGTATAAAACACACGAAATGGCACCTGGTTACAGCAAACATTGGTAGTGTAATACAGAGCAAAAATGGTATAATTGACAGCAGTAGCTGGGTAGCAGGTAGTTATAGGTAGCATAGGGACTGCAACGTGTTCTACCCATCAGTAGTGATACAGTTTGTAGAGGAAAACAATTGAAGTAGTGAGGTTGTTAGGAATAAGGAGGGAGGGATGGAGCAGCCCAGAGGGCATTGTCAGGAGGAGGGGGGGGTTAGGGCATCCTTTAGGCACAGGAGCAGCAGCGCTTGCTGAGTAGCTCACTTTGAGGCATTTTGAAAGTGGAGATGGTGGGGGTTCAGTGACGTCCCAGGAAGATTGTTGTACCATGCAGGGCTCTATGGCAGAACGATCTCTGACCAAGTGAGGTCCCAGCACGAGGAACCAGGATGGTGGCTTTGCAGGAGGTCCAGGTGCTGACAAGGGGCTGTGCTGGAAGGAGGGAGGAAGCCAGTCCGGGGAGAAAGTCCAAGTAAGGTTTTTTTTTAAATGATGCACGCTTGGATAGTAGGCGCTCATCGAGGTCAAGCTATAGTTGCAAGGTCACAGAGTTGGGCAGGTATGATGGTTTTAGGCCCCTGTGATAAGCCTGTAAGCCTTATTTAGGAGGAGGTGAATTTTGTTGAGGGTCGCCCTGTTGGCAGCCCCATAGACAGGCAGTCCATGGTCCACCAGGGAGAGTATGGAGGAAGTTACCGCAAGCGGAGGGGCATCAGGGGGAGACAGTTTTGTAACGGTGCAGGATACCGAGTCGGATATTGGTTACAGAGGCGAAAAGGCCGATGTGGGCATGGAAGGACAGTGCTGGAGTCAAATAAGATCCCTAAGTACTTATAGGATTGGACTTGTTCAAGTTGTAGTCTGGAGCTGGAAAGGATACGGAGAGGGAGTTGGATGATTTATTTTGAGGGTGGGCAAGAGCATGGTTTTCTGTTTTTTTTTTTTTTTTTTTAAGATTTATGACCAATCTATGCTCTTTAAGCCAAGCCTCAGCTTGTCCAAGGCCCTTTGTAGGGAAACCTGAGGGATGGGGTTAGGGTCAGTGGCAAAGAGGATTGTATCGCCATGACAGCAGTATTTTCCCCGGGCATGCACTGGGCAGGGTGTTAAGGTAAAGCGAGAAGAAAAGGGCCCCAGGATGGAGCCCTGTGGAACCCTGAAAGGATCAAACGTGAGTCTGAAAGAGTCCCACCAATTTTGACTCATTGGGAGTGGGCAAAAGGTAGCTGGAGCACCAAGCCAGTGGTCCAGAGGCAAAACCAGTGTGACAGAGGGCTTCCAGTAGTAGGGGTGGGAGACCGCGTCAAAGGCCTTTGATAGGTCAAGGAACACAGTCCCGCCAGGAGCCAGTATCCAAAGAGGAGGAAGGAAGGAGGCGAATTCAATGAGAGCAGTGCTAGTACTGTGTCCTGTGAAGCCATGCTGTTCAGGGCAGAGGATGTTGTATTTGTCAGGTATTCAGTTATTTGTGCAGCAACTAGTTTTTCCAGTGCCTTGAAAGGGAGGAGGATGAGATCGGTCGATAGTTCCCAGCTAAGGACCTGTCACCCCTTTTATGGATCAGAGTAACTGCTGCAGTTTTCCAGGAGGAGGGAATTGTCCCAGGCAGAGGGATTTGTTAAGAAGGCAGGTGAGTGGGTGAGGACTTGATCCAGGACCAACCGGAGAATTTTGTGGTCCAGGGAGACACCACTGGGACTGTTGCCTTTAGAGCACGAGTCAGGTGCAGTCTGGCTTCCTGGGTAGTAACCCTCACGAAGGTGGAAGCAAGGGCGATGGAGGGCAGGGGTAGGATGGGGGTGGCTGATCAAAGAAGTCACTGGATGTGGCTATACTAATTTCACCTGTAATTCAGCTTTCACCAAGGGCACAAGCAGTCTGTTTCTTCGATCAGTCCATGCATTGCCCATGAGCGAAAAACACGCTCCACAAAGCTGTTACTGCCAAGGATGGACAACACAAACTGAACAGCTTTGTACAGTGTCCTGCACTCAGGCGCTTTATTGAAAAAGGCCACCCATCACTCACTGACAGATTTCTCTGTCATTTCTATTAAAAACGGCAATGCTGCAGTCAGTGTACTGTAATCTGAGTAGAATGCATCCATGTCAAGTTCTTTTGCAGCTTCAGTGTCTCTACAGATGTATACAGTTCATCCCAGGCAACTTGACGTTGCAAAGAGAATAGTTGCATTGCCTTGAAAGGGCTATTTTCAAAATCAAACCATTTATTTAGATAGGCAAGTGCACGGACATAAAACCCACTACAGTCTTGTGACACTCTTTCCCTGACAGTTGAGGGAAAGTCCTTTACAGCTGATGACACTTTAAAACCAAAGAACATGTCGTCAAGTCTTTTGCAGTTCATTGTGCAGATTATGCATTACAAATAGACCTCTGGAGCAGTCAGGCTATTGCTCTCAAGCTTGGCAATGGACTTATGGAACAGCTGTAGAACGTGATGATAAAATGCAGGTAGCACTCGCCTCTGACATGGCATCCTTATCACTGTAGCCATCTTCATCAGCTTCAACAAATTTCCATATCAGGGGTGGCATTCATCTGGTCCCTGACTTATGAAATAGCTTTTTATAGCTGGCCAACATTCCACAAGCCTTGCCACTGCAGGAAGGAATGATAGCCACCTGGTTATTACATGTTGCAGAATCTCCTTCCAGTCCTGGTCAACGAAGCGAACATGTCTTTCAGCTGTGCAACCTTGGCAGAAGATGAAAATTCACTGTAGATTTTAACACTAAAGTTTCTACATCAAATCGGCAAGGGCCTTGCTTGCAATCCTTGCACAATTGTGTAGCACATGGCAGAAGCAGTTGGCAGAGATGATGTGTGGCACTTCTGTTTTAAATTGCTTAAACACAGAGGACCAGGGACCAGGGATCAGATGAATGCCACCTCCGATATGGAAATTTGTTGAAGCTGATGAAGATGGCTACAGTGATAAGGATGCCATGTCAGAGGCGGAGTGCTACCTGCATTTTATGCTTGCTATAATTAACTGAAGCATTGTCTGCAGCATAACTGACAGGTTTTGCTGTAGCAATCCTTTCTGATGAAGACGGTCCTTAATTTGATTAAATATGGCTTCAGAAGTCTTGCTAGGCCTCATAGAAGTCCAGGAGTTTCTGCTGAATTCCATGCTTTTCATGAAAGTACTGAATAACCACAGGGAACATTTTCTTGTTGCCCTTATTAGAGGCGCCTGAAGCTACAGAAAAATAGGATGCCCAGGTCATGTAAAAGGAGTTCCTCCAATATGGCACCAACACATTGGTGACTATGCACTCTGCTTTGGTCTTCCCACAACTCAGTTTGGATGCAATGGCAGAGTCTGCATAAATGGTCTGTGCCAGTTTGCTTCCACAGTCCATGGATAAATAGGAGTGGTTGTGCTTCACTCCATGGTACACTGGTGTCACCTCCGCTGCAGTAATCTTCAAGCTCTCACTTGTTGAGGTCCGTGGCTGCATAAACTTGGTTATAAACAGGTTCTCCTTCTGAGTCTGCAGGCTTTGCTGGTGCTTCTCTGATTTTTGATGAGTCTTCAAAGCCTTTTCACCATCCCATTTCATGTGAAGACAGTGCCGCATGATGCACATTTTGCCACTCCTACTAGGCCTGGTACTGACTGCACCCACGAATAGTTCTGCTCCCAGGCTTTATTATAATTGCAGAACCCCTTCCCTTTGCTGGGTTCCCACTGGTGGCATGGCTTTGTGGCTCTGAAGCCTGGTGCTCTTTCCAAAAGTATTCATCCTCAGCGCCACCGCACGAAACCCGCCATCACACTGCGGCATTGTCGCTGCATTACACAGACGGTGATGGCAAGTTAACTAAAAGTACAAACATAAACAAACTTTAATTGCCATCCTGTAAGGCCAAGGTAACAACAGCTCAAAACAAATCAGTGCCCACGGAAGGACCTTGCCATGGTGGTACTGCTTTCCACTAATGCTCCTATCCATACATGATGTATAGAGGTAATGCATACTGATTTTTGCCTGGCCTGAACCAATTTACAGGTTACACTGCCATTTTTTTCAATACAGGCTCTGGCTCTACCTTGATTATTAGTATTGCTACATCAAGCTACAGTAGGTATGTGGATTGTAGCATGATGGAGCAGTTGTACAAGACATTTGTGTATCATTCTGAAAAGGAGTTTGAAGACCTTTGCAGAGTGCCACAATTTAAATCTGTCTTAATATTACTTGCTATTTTGCATTACTTCAAAACATCTGCAAGTGTTCAAACATCTGAGCACTCACATGTGTGGTACAATACCAACAGGGTATTGCATGTATATTCAAATTCTATACACTCATAATATCTATACTTTATTTTTATTAGTGATATTGCTGTACTTGCTTTGAAAAAGTAATTATGACATCAGCATCAGTAGAAAAGTCAGCGATAAAGAAGATTGCTCAACCTCCACCGCACCATCACTGCAAATAACTAAAGTCCAACCAACAATGATGTATTTGTACATTACTACCACGCAATGTCTGTTATTAATGGGCACATACTGCCACATGAGCAATCTCACAGCGAGACAGCACTCCAGGCCACACTAGTCCATCACTGCAAAACAGGAACACACACTCACATCACCACACCCACACACAGCCTGATAATCGCATGAACCGTTTATGGAAGGGAATATTGGGCAGGATACCGAATGTTCCCTACTCTTTGTGAAGAGTGCCCAGAGTTCTTTTACTTCCACCTGGACACCCACCAGAACAACATCAGGATGGGCAGAAGGGATCTTGGTTTAACATCTCATCCCAGCAGTACAGCGTCAGCACCCCAGTACTGTAGTCGGATGCCAGTGATTTTTTTGTTGTCCAGAGGTGGATGTGCTACCAACTGAGCCACGCTGACACCAATTAATTAATATGACTATAATCATGACAATAACATGAGCATAAGGGAGGGACTTGGACATGAAAAATGCACAATTGATTCCAATAATTTAATTTATGGGGAAGGAAGGGAAATTGTTTCACCAGACGAGGCAGAGGCACATTAAGTTGAAGCTTGTTTCCAGGTTCAACCTGGGAGTCACTTTCTCATGGTCACACAAGTAAGCAAATGGGGCCACCTAATGGGGTTCAAACCCCCATTTCCAGGTTCACAGCTTATTGCCCTTACCCACCACGTAATATAACTTCCTAAGTTCATATACATCAAGTCATGATCTCACATACACGTTTTAAATGCAGCAGCATGGACAAAACTGTTATAATCATGATCTTCATAACAAATGGCTATTCAGCTTAGCATACCACTCAGAGAACTAGTATGTTATGTAGCTGCTGCTAAGGCATAATCACATAAAAAAAAACATTGAATAATAACAGACACCGCCCACTGTTAGCAAGGCTGTCAACCATTAAGCATAACTAATAACTGTCAGCCCACTGGAGCTAACATAGAGAATACACACTGTGTGCAACTCTGTTGCAGTTCCGATTCTAATAAATAAAATGACAGACATTAAGTAAAAGTAATTAAATCAGACTTACTTAAAAAGTTTTATTCTGCTATATGCATGATCTTTGCTCTGCTGACAGTCTGATTATCCGACTGTCAGCAGAGCAAAGAGCATGCATATAGCAGAATAAACTTTTTGTTGCAGCCTCTATTGCTGTTAAGCTAGGCTAAGGCTGCCTGTGTTTCTAATATATATATATATATACATAAAATACTTTTTAATTTACAGTCTCTATTGCTGCTAAGCTAGGCTAACTAAGGATGCCTGTGTTTCTAGTAACCTGGTTCCAATCTTACCTAACCCACCTGAGTGATTACTAACTAGACTTACTAGAGAATGATAGACTGAGTCTGGACTTATAATGACAGCCTACCTTACCTTACACTTGCTGCGCCTGGGCCTGGGATGGAAAAAGTGCAGTCAGATTCCCAACCTCCTGGTTCTTTGTTCGGGTATGGTCTCTTGCTCAGCTCCCACTCAGCCTGGAAGTCCTCCGATCCGATGATCCCAATGGCAATGCCAATTCCTTCCTCCTGGTTTTTGTCTGGACTCTGGAGTCAGCCATGACCTCTTCCAAACCAACACTGTTGTACTGGGCTACCCTGGTGGCAGCCAAGGTTAATATAGGGCAATGTGTCTTTTGATGCTTTGTTTGTTTTTCCCGGCGTAACACTGCATGAGATGATCACAATGATTGGTCCTCATAACGGACCAATCGCTGGTGACTTGCTCGCCAATCAGAGTTCACTGTCATGCCTGTTAGTGATTGGTGAGTAACGCTAGCCAACAAATACAGTATCTTGATTGGCTGGCATGCTGAGTCCTTCGGATGCTTTAATGCTCAGCCCTTAGCTCAGCCTCAGTGCTTGCTTGCTCCTGCTGCCTCCAGTCCTAATCCTTCCTGGCAGGAATCTCCAGTCTTCCAAGCTAGCCAGAAGTTTATCAGCCAATGCCATATAGATGCTGCAGATGTTGGGTCAGAGGGGGGCGCTGCGGTAGACTAGAGAGAGGAGAGAGACTGAGACTGAGGGTGAGGGGGCGACTACTTGGGCTGTCGGCTGAACGAGCGCCTGCCTTCTGTTGTCTCTTTTCTTGGATTGTGAAGGAAGCATGCACTATGGTCCGCATGGCAGGCTGGCAGCATTACAAATATACAAGCTGGCTTTGGAAACGGAAAGTGAAGAAACCAGGACTTGGCCGTGGCAAATCTGCATTAGGGAGGACTAGTCTCGTGACTGGGTCGGGAGGAGAAAACTGGAGAAAGGGGAATCGGGGATTCATCTGTCTGCTGCTGCCTGCTGTGGAGTCGGTCAGGATGGGGGCTGAGCTGCTAGAGCGAGCTGGAGGAGTCGAGACCAGACAGACCACCGTAACCTTAAAGTTAAAGTAAGTGCCTGCTTCAGTGCTTTGCCAAAATGTGCTGCTGGCTGGAGATGAATGAAAGATAAGTAGTTTTGAGAGTCACACAGTGTGGGTACAGGTCCAGGACCAGGGAAGGGATTAAAGGGAAAATGTTTTAAAAGCCTCAGTTAGGATGATTCAGCTACGTGGCTGCCGTTGTGCGTCTAATCGTACTGTCTGTCTGTTGTGCTGTGGTTTAAGTTTATTTTGCGAGAAGTGACGGCAATGTGTTTGTTAAAAAACAAAAAAATACAGCTGTCAGCCCTGCTGCATAGATTACCGGACTTGAAAGGGAGAAACCGGTAACCAGAGGAGAGCCCTGATTTTCGGACTATCCGAAAATTACCGGGTAGGTGGCAACCCTAGCTGCAAATGGAAAAGTGGGCACTTAGTAAAAAAATAAAAATAAAAATGGGGTAGGTCATGATATGCATGTGACCTGTAGCATAACAAATGGAATACGGCGTGTGCAAACATTTATCATAGATAAAATGAAGAGCTTCCCTAGCTGTTTGGGTGGGTGCTTCAGCTGTGGGGGTGGGTGTGTGTGGTGGGGTTATAAAAGCTTTAAACATAGAAACCTAGACTTTGATGGGAGATGAGGACCACTTGGCCCACCTAGTCTGCCCATTTCCTCACCTAGAGGATAAGCTGCAGAGGCTAGTTAACCAACAGCCTAGTTCTTCCTAACCCCACAAGAATTGCATTATGTCTGTCCCATGCATTCTTGAATTCTCCCACAGTTTTAGATCCAACAACCTCCTCAGGAAGGCTGTTCCATGCATCCACCATCCTCTCTATGAAAAAATACTTCCTCACATTGCTCCTGAGCAGGGGTGCAGCCAGAAATTTCCGTTTTGTACACAATCTCCAACAGTTACACACCCCAAATTAAAAAATGTACACATCCTTTCCAAATGGCATCCCTTCCAAACAAGTCAGATTGTCGCAAATGATTCCTCTAATGTCTAAAGAGGTTATACATTTATCTGTCTCCTAAACAACAGAAGTTTAAAAGAGACACTCTTAGTGACCTACACCAACCCAAATATTACAGAGTAGAATGAAAATGTTAACAGAAAGTCATACGGTTTGTGGCAGACACTTAACAAAACTGTACACAAATGTGTACAGTGAGTATGCCTGTCTACACCCTTGCTCCTGAGCCATCCCCCATCTTCAAGTTGTGTCCCTTGTTCTTGCACATCTTTTCTGAAAGATGCTACCCTCTTGGAATTTGTTGATTCCACTGAGATACTTAAAGTTTCTATCATGTCCCCCTCTCCTCCCTCCTTTCCTCAAGGGTATACATGTTAAGCTCCTTTAGTCTCTCTCCTCATGGCTTCTCTTGCAGACCCTGCACCATTTTAGTTGCCCTCCTCTGACTGCCTCCATCCTGTCTATGTCCTCGAGGAGATGGGGTCTCCAGAACTGGATGCAGTACTCAGATGGGGTCTCACCAACTGTCTGTACAGAGGGATAACAACTTCCTGTTTTCTGCTGGTGATGCTCTCCCTATACATCCCAGTATCCCCCAGCCTCCCTACTGCCTTCTCACATTGCTTGTAACCTTAAGGTCATCTGATATGATTACCCCAGGTCCCTTTCCATGCTTGTTCTTGTTACTAGCCCCCGATAGTGTTTTGTTTCCCAGGTGCATTATTTTGCACTTTGCATTGCATCCAAGCTGCCATACTTGACCATTCCTCCAACCTTGCCAAGTCCCTTCTCATCCTTTCCATGCCTCCTTGTGTATCAACCCGTTGCAGATCTTTGTATCCTCTGCAAAAGACATACTTTTATTTCCAGTCCCTCTGCAATGTCACTTATAAAGACATTAAAAGGACTAACTCTGCGCACTTCCCACTAGTAACCCCTTCTTCTTCAGAGTGGACTCCATTTACAATTACCTTGTATCCTGTTGTCCAGCCAATGTTTTACCTAGGCTACCACCCTGGGACCCACTCCCAGGCTGGTTAATTTGATTATTAATTTTGTGTGGGACTATGTCAAATGCTTTGCCAACGTCTAGGTAGGACATGTCCACAGCCCCTCCCTGGTCTACTCCTTTGGTCACCTAGTCAAATAATTCAATTAGATTCATCTGACATTTCTTCCCGCTGTGAACGCAAGCTTCCTTGGGTCCTGTGCCCCACTGGCCTCTAGGTACTCAACAATTCTTTTCCTTCAGAAGTGATTTCATCACTTTCCTACCACAGATCAAAGTGACAGGTCTGTAGTTTCCTGCCTCTGTCCTGCTCCCACTTTTATGAAGGGAATCACATCCGCCTTCCTCCAGTCTTCGGTACCGCACCATCCTCCCATGATTTGTAAAAGGGTAGTCAGTGGTGTCACTAGTACTCCCTTAATTCTTTTAGAATTCCGCTAGAACCCCATCAGGCCCCATTGCTTTGTTCACCTTCAGTTTTAGGAGTTTAGGAGCTCTTTCAGAACACTTTCTTCTGTGAAAGGTCTGGGATCGACCCTCCATCCACAGGGCTTCTTAATTGATTAGGCACCTCCTCTTTGTGAATACTGAGCAGAAGTATTCATTTAGTATCCTCTGCTTTTTCACTGTCCTCTGCCCACTCACTGTCCTTTCTATTCAGCCTCACTATCCCTTCCTTTGTCTTTCACGTTTCCTGATGTACCTGTAAAAGGTTTTATCCCTTCTTAACCAAGTTATTATCTTTTTCCTCAGTTTGGGCCTTTGCTATTCTGACTTCCTCCCTGCTTCCTTCTGCCTTAACTGGTACAGCCTCTGTCCTTTTCCTTCTGTGTTTCCTTATACTTCCTAAATGCTATCTTTTTCTCCCTAACCTTCCCCGCCACCTCTTTGAGAACTATAGAGGCTTTTCTTTAATTTTGATTTATTTGTTTCACACAAAGGCTTGTTGCCTCTGTGATGGCAGTTTTGATGTTTCCCCAGTGTTACTCCACCCCTCCTTCTAGCCTGTTTGCTAGTGCTTTTTAAGGCACTCTCCCATCTTGCCAAAGGCAGCCCTCCTGAAGTCCAGTACCCTCACTTTTGTATGGCTTGACTCTGTAGCTGAGTTTATCATGAACCACACTGTTTTGTGGTCACTTGTTCACAGATGGCTACCCACTTCTAGATCTGAGATCCTCTCACTGTCCCTGCTTTGAGAGTATGAGGTCTAAGATTGCTCCCTCACAAGTGGGTTCCAAATCTAGCTGTCTGAGGCATGCCACCTGTAGGGCATCGAGAATGGCCCTGTTTGGATGTGGCTGCAGCAAAGGTGCTCCAGTTAACATGTGGATATTCAGGTCTCCCATCAGCAGTATCTTCCTTTCTGTGCCATCCTAAGGATGCCTTCTATCATTTACTTGTCCATTCCCTCTCCTGACATGGGGGTCTGTATCCAATCCCTGTGCAGATTGTTGTGCCATTTCCAGTCTCTAAAGTGACCCACAGTGCCTCTTCTCCTCCCTGTTTACTCTTTTGTTCTGTTGCTTCATCTCTCCTTACATAGAGAGCTACCCTCCCCCTCTTCTACCCTCCCTGTCTCTCCTGTAGGTTATGTACCCTGGTATGTTAACATCCCAGTCATGGTTCTCTGTGTACCATGTTTCTGTGACTGCACAATATCCAGGCATCCCTCTTCCATCAAGGCCACTAGTTCAGGAGCTTGTTGCCCAGACTACAGGCATTGGTACTCATTACCCTCCATTTCTTGATGGCCTTACCCCTTTTGCCCCATACCTGTCCTTATTGCCTTTTTTTTCCATTTACCCCTGCCCTTCTCCCTGTCCACATCTCTAGCTTGGTGTTTACCTCACTTACTACCCTGATTTTTTTTGGGGCTAGGACTTTCTGCTCCCCTTCTCCAGTGCCTCCTCCTTGGCTAGTTTAAATGCTTGACAATGAAGCATTTAAACATATCACCAGATTCTGGTTCCTCCTGGACAGATGCAGACCATCACACCAGTATAGGCCTGCATCACTCCAGGTGGACCCTAGTCCCCAATGAAGCCAAATCCCTGAGCTCTGCACCTGTTTTTCAACCACTGATTGAATCCCATGGTGTGGAGCACTTAGCCTCATCCATGCCATAGACAGGCAGCACCTCTGAGAAGGTTACTGTATGCTACTTGTTCAAGGCCCCCCCTCAACTCCACAAACTCTTCCTGAACTGCTCTGATCCCTTTCTCAGCCAGGTCTTTTGTCCCAAGTGGGCAATGACATCCAGCTCCCTCCAATGCAACTGCTTCAGCAATCCTGAGGATTTTCTCCTGTCCCTCCAAGCCATGGCACCAGGCAGGCACCTAGCCTCCCTCTCCCTTCATTCCCAGTTCTACCCCCTAACAATGGAGTCCCTCACCAGGAGTTGTTTCCTTCCCATGTGGGGTCCCATGCCACCCTTCTGTGGGTCTCCTTTGTGCAGGTTCCCAGCATCCTCCTTGGTCTCCATGCAGGTGCCTCCATAGAGGAACCACACTTTGTCAGAATGGCATATGAATTGTGGAGAGGTACAACTGAAGGGATGCACCTCTGCTCCACCACCCTCAGCCTACTGTGGTCCAGTTGCTCCTCTTCTTGGCAACCTCTGAGGCAACAGCAGTGGCCTGCTGGTCCCTGGATGGAAGAGGAGGTCCCACAAATCCTAGCCAACTTAGCCTGGAGATGAGCAACCTCCTTCCTCAGCCCAGAGAGGTGCCTGCAGATGGGACAACACCGCATCTTCCAGAGCTGCCTCCCAGAAGACTGCTGCCCACAGCCACTGCACTGCACCACTCCCATCATGTCTTATTTCTGTCCCTTAACTGTTTGGAATACTTACTATTTCCTCTGTTTATTTTTTTTTCTCCTACTTACTGCTTCTATGCCCTTTAAGCTCCTGATCTTCCTATTCTGAGACAAGAAGTTCTTATATTTCTCAGTAGTCTCCTTACTTGCTCAGAGTCAGACCTCCAGCAGCTAGGGAGGATGGAGAGCTACTCTTTCCTTCTAGGATGATGAGTCTTTTATGACTCTGCGATCACTCACTTCTGTCTCCCAAACAGGAAGTTCCTATATCAGTCAAATCCTGTGCCTATAAAAGTAGAACTGGCTTGGGGTGAGGAGGAAGGAGGGCAATATAGTCCCAGTAGAGAAGTATAGTTATAACAGCTCCTCCTCCTTGGTGTTCTCTGCCTGTTCTCTGACAGAAGCTATCTAGGTAGTTTTTAAATCTGGCTTTTACCTGGCTTCCTTCTCTAGCTGCTTCACCTCCTACTTCACAGCTCTTCTACACTTAGTTAATTGCACAGACAATTCCCTTCAGCCACCTGGAGACAAACACCTAGATAACTGCACAGACAACAATTCACTTCAGCCAACTCCAGACAAACACACACATATTTTTTTTGGTTTTTGTTTTATAACAGCTTACTTCTTCTTGGTGTGTTCTGCCTGTTAAGAAACACACTCTAGTATCCATTATGGGATAGTCTTCTTTGGGTGACATATTTTACTCCTTTGTGGGCTTATACCTTAGTTGTCATTCTTGTTAATTGCCATTGTCATTGTCAATTGTCATTCTTGTGTTGCAAGTGCATTCTTGAGTTGCAAGAGCAATATATTGCTTCAAATCCAAACTAGGTTGGTTTTGGGAATGTGCTATCTGGGGGCTCAAGAGGATAAGCTGTTCCAAACTTCTAAGACCTGACACTGGTACAAAGTCTAACAAAGGGCAATAGTACACATAAAAAATATATATAACTATGGGAGGATAATGTAGTTAACTGCTCTTTGGTTTACTTGTGAAACACAACTTTTAGTCCCTTTGGTATGTAAACAAGCATGCAGCACAGGGTAGAGAAACGAGTCATTCATGGTACAGCACAATATCCCAAAGTGTGTGTGTGTGTGTGTACATCCTTACTGCCCTCTCACATTGCTTGCCCACCTTTAAGTCATCTGATATGACTACCCCCAGGTCCCTTTCCATTTTTGTTGTTAGTATCTCAGCCCCCATTGTGTACTCTTCTCCTGGGTTTTGTTTCCCAGGTGCATTACCTTGCCGTAGCATTGACTATAGCTGCCACACATTTGACCATTCCTCTAACCTTGCCAAGTCCCTTCTCATCCTTTCCACCCCACCTTGCATCAACTCTGTTGCAGATCTTTGTGTCACCTGCAAAGAGACATATTTTTTCTTCCAGTCCCTCTGCAATGTCGCTTATAAAGACATTGAAGAAGACCGGTCCTAATACTGAGCTCATGTACCCCACTAGTAGCCCACCTTTCTTCAGAGTGACTCCATTTACTATTACCCTCTGTGTCCTATTCTCCAGCCAATTCTTTACCCAGGCTATCATCTTCAGACCCACTCCCAGGCTGGCCTAGCATGTATTAATCTTTGTGTGGGACTGTGGCAAATGCCTTTTCTAAAGTCTAGGTAGGCCATGTCCACAGCCCCTCCCTGATCTACTACTGGTCACCCAGTCAAAGAAATCTATTAGATTCATCTGGCATGTACGCCCCACTGTGACTCCATGCCGGCCTTTGGGTCCTGTGCCCTCTGGCCTCTAGGTACTTGACAATTCTTTTCCTTCAGAAGTGATTCCATCATTTTCCCATCACTGAGGTTAAACAAACAGGTCTGTAGTTTCCTGCTTCTGCCCTGCTCCCACTTCTGTGAAGGGGAATCACAATCACCCTCCTCCAGCCCTCAGGTACCACCCCATCCTCCCAC
The DNA here is from genome assembly GCA_016271365.2 of Neoceratodus forsteri. Classification (NCBI taxonomy): domain Eukaryota; kingdom Metazoa; phylum Chordata; order Ceratodontiformes; family Ceratodontidae; genus Neoceratodus; species Neoceratodus forsteri. Next base: position 1,556,119,974 of record CM057453.1, on the reverse strand, counting down.
AGTTTGTTAAAGAGGGTAGTCAGTGGTGTCACTAGTGCTACCCTTAGTTCTTTTAAAATTCTGGGATGAATCCATCAGGCCCCATTACTTTGTTCACCTTCAGTTTTAAGAGTTCTTTCAGAACCCTTTCATCTGTAAATGGGCTGGTATCAACTTCTGTATCCAGAGTGTTTCTATTGTTTGTTTTAGGTACCTACCTCTTCATTTGTAAATACTGAGCAAAATATTTTTAGTATCTCTGCCTTTTCACAGTCACCCTCTGCTATCCCTCCCATTTATTAAGCCTCATTATCCCTCCTTGGTCTTCCTTCGCCTCCTGATGCACCTAAAAAGGTTTTATCCCCTTCTTAACTGGAGTTGGCTATCTTTTCCTCGGTTCAGGCCTTTGCTGTTCTGATTGCCTTCCCAGCATCCTTTGCTTTAACTGATACAATTCTTCTGTTCTGTTTCTTCTGTGATTCCTTGTACTTCCTGAATGTTTTTTTTCTTGAACCTTACTGCCACCTCCTTTGAGAACCATAGTGGTTTCTTACATTGTTTTGTTTTACTTGCTTCACTCAAAGGCTTGTTACCTCTGTGATGGCAGTTTTATTATTCCCATTGTTCTTCCACCATTCCTTCCTGCCCATTTGCTAGTGCATCCCTTAGGCACTTGCCCATTTTGGCAAAGTCAGCCCTCCTGAAGTCCAGTACTTTTGCTTTTGTATGGCTTGACTCTATTGCTGTATTTATTGTGAACCATACTGTTCGATGGTCACTAGTTCCCAGATGGCTACCCACTTCTACAACTGTGATCCTCTCTCCAGCTCCATTTGAGAGAACCAGGTCTAAGATTGCTCCTCTTGAGTGGGTTCCAGTTCTAGTTGTCTAAGGCATGCCATTTTTAGGCATCTAGAATAACCCCACTTCAAAGTGGCTGCTGCAACTGCACTCCAGTTAACATCCGCATATTCAGATCACCCATCAGCAATATCTTCCCTTTTTCTGCCATTCTAAGTATACTTTCTATCATTTCCTTGTCCATTTCCTCCCCTGAGAGGGGGTCTGTATACAACCCCTGTGCAGATTGTGGTGCCATTGCCTGTCTCCAAATTGACCCACAGTGCTTCTTCCCTCCGTTTACCCTTTTGTTCTGTTGATTTGATTCCTTCCCTTATGTAGAGAGCTACTCCTCTTCCTCTTTACCCTCCCTGTCCTTCCTGTAGATAGTGTATCCTGGTATGTTTACATCCTAGTCATGGTTCTGTGTGTACCATGTTTCTGTGACTGCCAAAATATCCAGATGTTCCTCCTCCATCAAGGCCACTAATTCAGGAAGCTTGTTACTCAGACTATGGGCATTGATACTCATTGCACTCCATTTTTGATGGCTTTACCTTTGTAGCAGCATCCCCCACTGACCTTTCTACCTTGGTCTTTTCTCATTTAGTACCCTGTTTTGTAGGGGAGGCTGGGATTTTCCTGTTGCTTATCAGTGCCTCCCCTTGCCTAGTTTAAAAGCTTGCCAATGAAGCATTTAAACCGATTGCCCAAAAGACTTGTTCCTTCCTGGACAGATGCAGACCATCCTGCCAGTATAGGCTGGTGTACTCCAGGTGGAACCCCAGTCCCCAATGAAGTAAAACCCCTGTGCTCAATACCATTTTTTCAACCATTTGTTAAACTGCTTGGTGCAAGTACCGCCTCACCCATGCCACTGACAGGCAGCACCTCTGAGAAGGATATTGTGTGTGCTACTTGTCTTCGGCCCCTCCCCAACTCTACAAAGACCTTCTGCACTCATCTAATCTCATGATGAGCCAAGTCATTTGTCCCTAGGTGGACAATGATGTCCAGCTCAGACTCCAGTGCACCTGTTCTTGTGATCTTAAGGATGTGTTTCTGTCCCTCCAAGCCATGGCACCTGGCAAGCACCTTACTTCAGTTTTCCCTGCCCCCAGTTCTATCCCCCTAATAATTGAGTCACCCATAGGAGCTGCTTCCTTTCCTGTGGTGTCCTCTGCCTCCTTCCTGAGGGCCTCCTTGTGACAGTTGTCTGCAACCTCCTTAGTCTCCTCTGCGGGTGCATCCATAGGGGAACTATTCTCCGCCAGAATGGTGTATGGATTGTGGAGTGGAACAACTGACTGGTGTGCCTCTTCCACCACCCTTACCTCCTTGAGCCCACTGTGGTCCAACTGCTGTGCTTTTTGCAACATCAGAGGTAGTGGTGGTGGCTCTGGTGCTCCTTGGATGGGAGGTTCCTTACTACTGTCCAGTGTGGCCTCAAGATGGGCAACTTCTCCCTCAGGGAAGAGTGTTGTCTGCAAATAGGGCAGCACATCTCAGCCTCCAGAAAGACTCCCAGAAGACTGCTGCCCCACAGCCATTACATTGCACTACTCCCCACATGTCTGTCTACCTTCTTGTTTGTTTATTTTTTTTATTTTGTTGTGTGTGTTTGTGTGTGTGATTGGTTTGTTATATGGAAATACATATATTATATAATGTGTATGCTTATATTGTCAGTGCAGTGTGCTAGAGGATATGACAGTGATATGCACCTTGCCCTCTTGAGGAAATGATGTCAGAACCCCATGTATAAAGGAATTATTTCCAGGGTGGGTGGCGTGAGGGGTTGGAAGGGTTTGGGCCTAAACTGTGCCCTCACGAAACAATCAGCTAAAAGCTCTGACCTACCACTGTGAGTGCCTTCCTGTCAGCAAGATGCTCTACATGACAGTTTGACAGAGAAAATAAACTGCTGATCAAACAGAGAAAATCCAAACATCCAAGTCAGACACAGATAAACTTCCCAGCCCTAAAACAGCCTGGTGACTTGTGTTCTGAAAGCATTCACCCCAAAACAAGTCAGCTGTGCACAAGGACTGACACAGTAAACAGTATTCAGTCCCTCTGGGTTTAAACTCTTCCTGCACTAAAAATCTTAACAATTGTATTAAAAGTAAAGCAAGGTCCACCTCCTCTGTTGATTGAAAGACTGCCTTTTCTGATTATACTAAGTTCTTTATTTCACCTTTCAGTTAGAAGTAGCCTCCACCTGAAGAATATTAACTTTCCTAATGAATCTGCTTCAAACCAAAGACAATTGTAAATTGTAAGGTTCACCTCCTCTGTTGTGAGCACAACTCACTTTCTTGCAAATCCTAAGTCCAGTGTTGCAGCTTCCAGCCAGAGGTAGCTTCACCTGAAGAATATTATGTTTTCTGAGTCCGTAATCTGTCCCACCTCAGACTGCCCCACCCTCATCTCTGTCAGAGGCCAGGACATGTTTGCTAGCCTGCCAGGCACATCCCTCCATCCTCCCATCACTGACAAACCACAGCAACATAGTTTGAGAGCGAGGGTTGGACCCAACCATAACTGTGATTTATGAACTGCATAACACAGTGAAGACTGATACTACAGAAAGAATGCTTGCATAGCCTGGAAACTACAGGAAACTAAGGAATGTTTGGATACCCTGAAATTACTGGATTTGTTAGTTGCTCTTAATACCTGTTGTTGCAGTGATTTAATACTAGAGTATAGGAGCAAGGTTACTGGGTTCAAACCTAGAGAAAGGAGTTGTTATTTTAATATGTATACCCTTGAAGAAAGGGGGGCATGATAGAAACTTTAAGTTCCTCAAGAGAATCAACAAAGTCCAAGAGGGTAGGATTTTTCAGAATGATGTGCAAAATGACGGGGATGACTCAGAGGCAATGAAACAATGGAGGAAGTATTTGTTCACAGAGAGGGTGGTGGACGATTGAATGGCCATCCTGAGGAGGTCATGGGGTCAAAACAATGGGAGAATTCAAGAAGGCATGGGACAGACATAAGGCAATTTTGTGGGGTAAGGAAGAAATAGGCTGTTGGTCATACCTCTCAACCTCCAAAGCAGCAAATGTGTAGCTGGGACCTTCAAAAATCATAGCTATAGGCCAAAAATCATAGCATCCCATTTTCAGCAATGCGTAGTGACACGCCATCATGCCACCCATATGCTAACTCCGAAATACAATTATTTGTACAGTTTAATGAAGGTAATTGCTTCTAAATGCATCCCATGGTACTGGATAAACTTTCTTGCAATCTAAATAGTAAATAAAGAGAAAAATACAATGATGTATGTATTTAATGTATTTATTTACACCATCCACAGACAAGAAACTTCCCATGACATTCTATTCAAATAAGTATAACTAGACAGCTATATATACTAATTCAAACAGTAACCAAGACTCCAAGTTACAGGATCCACTTACTGTTTTGCAGACAAATGTTCTTGTTGTATGTGACAACAGCTTTTTGGTTGCCTCCAGGACCTCTTTTGCTGCAAAGTCATAAAACGGTCACGCTCCTCATTGATTTTTATTGCAAAGAGGCCATTCAATGTGGCTAAACTCACAGAATGGCATAATTCAGACCTGGCCTTGTAACCATACTAAAGACCCACTCAGATTCTGCATTAGAATGAGGCCAACAAAGTAGCATGAGCATTAGCTTTCTGAATAAAGATTGCTCTTGATCTTCACATCTAGACAGAACCAATACTTTGCCCAGTACTTTTAAAATATCAGCATTTGTTTGATAGTTTGGTACATCTACATCAGATGACTGATATGCTGAAAATTCATCCTCAGCTTGCTACTGTCCACATAGCATGCACAAACATCAAGCTGGCAAGTTAGATCCACCACAGATTTTCCAGACAGTTTTAATTTACAGCTGGGGTTAAGTAGCGTGGAAGCATTTTAGCAGGTTGTTTTGCAATGGGAACTTCTGTATCATTTTTATCAGAACAGCTTTATAGAATTTTATTGTTTTCCTATATATTGTGTTTTATGATGTGCCCAAGAGCATGTCCTCATGCTCTCTGAAATAGTCTTCCACTTCTAGCCCAATTGTATTTCATCTGCTGGGAGAATATTTTCAGTGTTCTCCAACAGACTAACATTATTAGTTTTAATAAGGGCTACTGCAGCCTTGGCTTTCAGCTGTCTGCTGGCATAAAGTTGAACCACCTTAGTGGTATCTTCATGCAAGTTCATAAGCTGTCTCTGCCTGCTTTGCAACTTCATATTGAATTGGCATAGAGGCTGTATGCCATACTTTATAAACAGAAAAGCAAATTTGACTTCATGGCTTTGAAGTCTGTCACAAATTAGTTGTACCTTGGTGGTTCACGCCTCACATGATAAAAATTAGGACAGTAAAGCAGGCAACATGTCTAGTAGGTGCTTACAGCTTGCAGAGACTTAACCAATGAGTGGGATGTGTTACAATTTTCAGTGGTTCAACATTGGTAACAAAGAAAATTCTTTTAATGTTTACTGTCTTTGAGCACTTGTAGAAAAGTGGCAGTAAATATTGGATACAAGTTCCTCTATAGGTGATGCTAGAGCTTTTACATCAGACTTGCTGGCCAAGTCTTCCAAGTGGCACAGACAACCAATGTTTGGGTTCTATTTCTTTAACCTGGATACCACAGAATTGTTCTTTCCTATCATTGAGGCTGATTTATCTGAAGAAAATGCAACTAGATTGCCTGGTGGAATGTCAAATTGTTTTAAAGCATCCATGAGAGAACTCAAAGAATTCCCAGAGTTGCAGCTTGGGGTACTCACGGAGACCCGGACGGGTGAAGAGACACTGTCCAAAGCACTGCTGTTTACGGAGTGAGGCTCGGTTCTTCGCCTGCCAGGCCTTTCCAGCTTCATCCAAAGGCCTTTGTATACTGAATTATAAAATATGTGAAAAGGAAAAGGAAAGGGGTAGGAAAAATGTCCACAGGCAATGAACAATTTTATGAAGAATTTTCTTTCTTGTCCAAAGCAGCCTTTACTGATGTATTCATAAATAAGGATGGTTTCTCTGTTTCAGAGCAAAAGAAGTAGTAAGGCACCGTAGAAATATAAATGCAGACAGGATTATTCCATTTTCATAACTTCTCTTTATTGTATAAAATGGCAGTGAACTCAACGTTTCACCTACAGTGTAGGCTTTATCAAAAGTTGCCTTTCTAGAAAATACATAAGTAAAATAATTAAAAATACTGTCCCATCAAATTTCATAAATAGATCAACCATAATTACATACAGATTAAATATCATGACTCCCAATGGTAGTACTTACAAGGAATGATTCAAATAATATCCTTCATCAATAACCAAATCCTTTAAGGATAGATTTTTTCAAAATGACCTAAAAATATAAGATCCAAGTTTATATCTCATTCCAAACTTCTTAAATACTAATTTGCATATATTATGAGCCTAACACTCATTACAATATATACAACAAGTCACAAGAATATTCAATTATCCCCACACATCCTTTGTTTCAGAAAATAAACTTGTCTCAATATCATGGTGGTCCTCCAAACTTGTTTGTTTCATAAATTTTGTTGTCCTGTAGGTTCCTTTTTTAAAAAAAAGACACAAAATTAATGAGATCTCATTTGTATCAGTTCAATATACTGTTTCAAAATAATACTTACATGCACATACACTGTTTTAACATGTTTAAATAATTCATTAATGAACACAGCACCCTGCATATTTCTAACATAATCACAAATACCTGTTAGTCTACCTCAGTCCATATATTTTTCTCACATCTTTTAAATTTTAAATAAATTTTCAATTATGAAAACAGTTCTCTTTGTATTTTGTTAATTAATAAAGATCACATTCAAAACATATAAAGTGATAATTCATACATCCATTATTCAGACACGGTATTGAAGCAGTTATAACAAGCAATCTTACTTCATTTTTCTTTTATTTTATCTAATTCCAAATTATACTAAACCAACTCAAAAAGAGTGGCAGCCATATAGTTCCTAATATATTTTCAACATTAAACAAGGTAGCATCCATATACCCATCAGCAATAAGACACCACAGTCCTAACTATTCAGAGGCTAACACCATCTTAGCATTTACTCACATTTAATATTTATTTGCATCAGTCTAAATGACTATCTTGCTTCCATAGCGCTAATCACACCCCATTTCAACCATTTCTGAATTGCTTTAAACAACAACTCAGCTGAATGGGATATTGTCCATTCATAAATGATAAGCAAAACACCACTACCCTTGCGGTTTAAGAATTAACACAATTTAATGTATAACAGACAGTTTGCATACATGTCCTGCTTTCAAACAATATGGCAGACTCCTATTCCATCTATTTTCAACACGTGTTAGATACCAACTAGATCTCTTCATATGTGTTCATAAACTTAATTTCTTTTTCAGTTATCTGCTCATTCTATCTAATGCCTCGATGTATTTTTTGGGAATTAAGTCGACCTACTCAACTCATCCATGCTGCTTTACAGCTTTACATCCAACTACAGTGAGAACTAAAAACATCACTATCTATACAATTCAGCAGATTTACCATATTTTGATGTTGTTTCAATCTGTTTTATAAACATTACTTATCAATTAAACACTATGCTCACCATATTTTGGATTTTCATGATGAGTGAAATGCCAGCAACGTCCCTCGTGTATATGCAAGATGCAGTCACCTATTCAAATTTAAGAGACTCTGCAAATTACGTCACTGTTTCTTTAACTTAAAGCTGTAGATGCTTTTATTCTCATTTCATTTACTATTAATAATCATAGCATTTTAGCCAGTTTAACCAAAAGGGAATCCTTTGGTAGATGGAGTATATAACCTCTCAAGTGTTTTAATCCATATAGTTCAAAACTAATTATAATAGATGATTTGCAAACACAACTTACTTTCAGACGACACGCCAAACTCCCTATTTTCGAAAATACATTAGATGCTAACTAAATACCTCTCTGTCTTTAATGTGCTGCATTTCATCTTTGGTTATCTGTGCATTCTATCTTATACCTTGATATGTTTTTTTAAATTGACTCGCCTTCTCATCTCATTCAAGTTGCTTTACAGCTGTACATCTAAGCGACAGTGAGACTTGAAAAACTCCACTATATATAGGTTCAGCAGATTCACCTTATTTTAATGTTATTTCAATTTAGTTTATAAACTTCTATCAGTAAAATACTGTGCTTACCATACTTTTGGATTTTCATGATCGTAGGATGCCATCTAGTTCCCCTTGTGTGTGCATGCTAGTTGCGTGTCGCTTTTCAGATCTAGAGACGCTCTGCCAATTACGCCACTCATTTTTAACTTAAATCTATGCAAGCCTTTATTCCCATTTCAAATAATAATGCCATTTCAGATCTAGAGATGCTCTGCCATTTACATCACTTATTTTTAGCTTAAAGCTACAGAAGCCTCTATTCCTGTTTCATTTACTATAAATACCGCTTCAACCAATTTAACCAAAAATGAGTTGTTTAAAGGGCAGAATGTATAATATCTCCTGATTTCTTAGTCATTATAGTTTAAAACAAATTAAATAGTCAGATGAGATTCCTACAACTCTTCTTTCTCAATTTGTCTCAGACCTGAATAAGAAAACACATAGGGACTGCAAAGATGTTGCTTCAACGGTCTGGAATAATGAATTGGAGGCCATCTTTTGATTTTACAACCTATACCCATACTCTGATTTTAACATTATGAATGTATTTAGAAAAATCAGTGACTCTGCATCTCAATTACTAGAATGTGCTTATCAGTCCAACTATTTGTCCATCCCATAGGACCATCTTAAGATCTGGCAAACTGTACCACTTTTCTAACTTTAAGATGCATATGTATAAAATTCATAAATAAAGAACTATCTTTTAATTTTGGTGATGGCCACAAACTATACCAGTATTCTAACTAAACAATAAGAATGCATTTAAAAAGGATTTTTTGTAACTGTGCATCTTAATTGCTAGGATATCCTAAACAATCCAGCATCTTAATTTCTATGCTGTCCTTCACCATCCAGCTGGACATATCAGAACTAACATACTTATTAGAAAAAGATCAGTGTATTTAATTATTTCCTACAGCAATTCCAATTCATTTCTTTATTTAAACCTATTCATGGTTCTAATGCATTCATTTCAAAAACCAATGAGTTTCAATCTGTTCAACTATTTTATTAAATCTCCCTCTTAAGGAGGGCTTCATGGCTTCTAGCCCCAAAATCTTAATTATGTCCCTGTATGCCCTGATTCTAAAAAATTATCTGACACTGGTGTAGATTTTTATTTCAATACTTGATTTATGTTCCTGAATCCACTGTTTCAGCGGCCTAATAGTTTTACCAATATAAATCTTATCACAAGGACACTGTAAAATGTAGATAACTCCTGCTGTATCACAGGTTATAGACTGTCATATTTCATATTCCTTGTTCATATATGGATGTCTGTATTTTAGTTTTTTACTAGTGTGATCGAAACAGAGCATTTACCACAAGGCACCATACCAGGATGTAAGGGTCCTAGCAATAACTGCTTATTATCCTCCTGATGTCCTTGTCTATGGTCTGTGTGGACCAATTTGTCCCTCAGAGTCGTAATTTTCCTTTCTTCTATCAGTGGTACTCTACCAAAACATTATTTTCCATAGGAAATCTCTAATATTGACCAATGTTTATATATAATATTCCTAATCTCCTTCATTTCATGATTATGTCTAACACTTAAGGCCACAGATCTCTTGTTTTCTATTTTGATGTCCCAAAGGGCATCCTTCTGAGTGGTTTCCATACTGTGCTGTAGCTTGATATAAAGTTTTTTATTATACCCTCTTTAAACCTACATGTAGCTGTATTAATTTATTTGTCAAAACCTTAGCATCCCCACAATTCCTATGTATGAGCAGGAACTGTGAGTAAGGAATACTTTCATTAAACGTTCAGCATGAAAGCTGTCAGCATGCAATATAGTATTCGTGCTGTTTCTTTCCTATATAGACTAGTCATAAGTTTTCCATTTTCAATACTCACTGTAACATCTAAATATGGTACAGATACTGTACTGTATTCCATCGTAAATTTCAAATTCAAATCACAAACATTAATGCACTGTTTGAAAGCATTAAGATCCTACACTGGACCCACCCATAACATAAATACATCATCTATGTATCTTTATACAGCTTGATGTGCCTAAAAAAATGATTATGTTGTTCATACAAAATATATGTATCCTCAAAATTTGACATACTGTATGCATTTGCATATCCAGGTGCCATGGTAGACCCATTGCTGTTCCTCTTGTTTGTCAAAAAGTTTTTCAAATCTGAAATAGCTATTCGTTAATATAAACTCCGCTAACATTTGTAAAGTTCTAGTTTTAGGATGCTTCCCTGTTCTCTGAGATCCAAAAGTCTCCCCATAGAGACCACCCCCTCCTCATGTGGTATTGAGGTGTAAAGATCTATACATCTAATGTAACTAGAAGAGTAGAATTCGTTCTTCATTTGTCAATACCATTTCCTTTAAGATATCTATAAAGTGAGTAGTAACTCTCACATAAGTAGAAAATTCTCAATTAGAGGTTGTAAATGATAATTTATATAGTTTGACAAAGGTTCAAATAAACTCTGTATCCCTGGTACTATGGGACGCCCTGGAGGGTCCACATATCTATATGTATTTTAGGCAAAGCATAAAATACAGGTAATTTGGAATTTTTGTATAAGTAAATCCTCTTCCCAATCTCTTAGAAGATTGGACAAAACCAACTCTCTATTAAAATTGAACATTCCTTTTCAGATTCTCAGTTGCATCTTTATTTAATTTAATTAACTTCATTGTTAAGTAATCTGATACAAATATTTTACAATGTTCATAATCCAAAACCGCTATACCTCCACCTTTATCCGCTGGTTTAATGATTATGCTTTGATCATTTTCAAGTTGTTCAATGCATTTCTCTCAACTAATGTCAGATTATCTCTTTCTGGTTTTATGTCATTTTCAAGCTTAAACAAATCAAAAATCTCCTTCTTAATTATTTCCACATAGGTCTCAATAGCAGGAAAAAGTCCAATGGAAGGATTATATGTTGATCTTATGTTCAAAATACCTTTATCTGCTTCTATAATCATCTATTTGTGGATTATTACTGAATTGTGCTTTAAGTCACAACAATCTAAAAATAATTGTAAATCACATTCCAATTCAAACAAATTCAGAGTTACAGTAGGGCAAATGATAGTCCCTTACTCAAAACTCCAATTTCTGTATCATTTAAGTATTTATTACTAAGATTAAATATGGGAATCACTTCTGGTGATATCTCTGCTTGGGACGTGTATCTCCTTGTCCTTTGCCTCATTCCTGGTTCATTTACTGAACCTGTTCTTCCCTGCTCTACATCCTCTTCTATTGTACCTCTGGTTCTCATTGGGTATCTTGATTCCTTTGCTCTTCTATTCTGGATTGTCCTGGTGTTTATCTGTTGCCAGTATCCTGTCTGGAAAAATGTTCTCTCACATTAACATCTGAATTTTGTCTAAATCCTGTATCCGTCCTATAATTTGTCCTATTCATGGTTTTATCTGTCTCTTGTTGTCTAGACATTTTTGCTCTTTATTATTCATTCTGCTATAACTGCCATCACTATCTGATCCACTTTCTTCAAACCTATTCCTGAAATTTACATTCTATCTGGGATATTTTTGTATGTGTATATATTTTATTGTCTTTGTAATCATTAGTGTCTCGATTAAATTTCCTTATTTTTGTTGTCTTAAATTTCTCTTGTAGACATCCATCATTTGTTTGATATTCTCCAAAGTTTGATTAAAATCTTCTAGTTCTAATTTTAACTTAAGAGCTTCTTTATCTAAATTCATTTGTTCTGCTAATTTGCCTCTTTCTTCAATGATTGCCTCAATTAAGGCATACATAAAATCAACTGAACACCTAGTCCTAATGCCATCCCATTTCATATCCAGTTTTGTAGATTTAATTCCTATATTATGTTCCACATAAATCCTTGGACCTCTAGGTATTAAATTATGTACTAAATACTGCCCTAATGTAATGGCATGCCATTCTAGTCTACAGTCCCTAAATTGTTGATTTTCTATTCGTAACAAAGTTTGTTTTGCACTATCTAATATATTATTAGTGAAGTCTCTTTCTCCTCTAATTTGGCTCATCAATTTCTCCTTCTCAATTTCTGAGAAGGTAGCAACATGGTATTTAGCATTCACACTCACTGCAATCTCATTAAATCCATCCATGTTGAAGTACTCATAAACAATAAATTCTAACAATCAAACATCTGCTCACCCACCAAAAACACAAATGAAAGTCACAATAACAATATCAAATATATTAAATTTGTATTTGCCAACATGGGCTTACAATACACAATTTTTGTGATTCTTTAAGAGGCTCAACCTCTGTGGATCAGACACAGTACATCTGTCATCCAATAATCAATAAAATATGTATCAGATCTTTACACCTCAATACCACATGAGGAGAGGTGGTCTCTATGGGGAGACTTTTGGATCTCAGAGAACAGGGAAGCAACCTAAAACTAGAACTTTACAAATGTTTGCAGAGTTTATATTAACAAATAGTTATTTCAGATTTGAAAACACCTTTTTCAACAAACAAGAGAACAGCAATGGGTCTACATGGCATCTGGATATGCAAATGCATATATGTCTAATTTTGAGGATACATATATTTTGCATGAACAACATAATCCTTTCTTTAGGCACATCAAGCTGTATAAAAGATACATAGATGATTTATTTGTTATGGGTGGGTCCAGTGGAGGATCTTAATGCTTTCATACAGTGCATTAATGTTTGTGATTTGAAATTTGAAATTTATGATGGAATACAATACAGTATCTGTACCATATTTAGATGTTACAGTGAGTATTGAAAATGGAAAACTTACGACTAGTCTAGATAGGAAAGAAACAGCATGGAATACTATATTACATGCTGACAGCTTTCATGCTGAATGCTTAATAGAAAGTATTCCTTACTCACAGTTCCCAAGACACGCAGGGAATTGTGGGGATGATAAGGATTTTGACAAAGAAATTAATACAGCTACATGTAGGCTTAAAGAGAGGTGGTATAATAAAAAACTTTATATCGAGCTACAGCACAAGTAAGGAAACCACTCAGAGGGATACCCTTTGGAACATCAAAATAGAAAATGAGAGATCTGTGGCCTTAAGTGTTAGACATAATCATGAAATGAAGGAGATTAGGAATATTATATATAAACATTGGTCAATATTAAGAGATTTTCCTGTGGAAAATAACGTTTTGGTACAGTACCACTGATTGAAGAAAGGAAAGTTACAACTCTGAGGGACAAATTGGTCCACACAGAGCATAGACAAGGACATCAGAAGGATAATAAGCAGTTTGCTAGGACCCTTACATCCTGGTATGGTGCCTTGTGGTAAATGCTCTGTTTGCAGTCACACTAGTAAAAACTAAAATCCAGACATCCGTATACGAATGAGGAATATGAAATACGACAGTCTATAACCTGTGATACAGCAGGAGTTATCTACATTTACAGTGTCCTTGTGATAAGATTTATATTGGTAAAACTATTAGACAGCTGAAACGGGATTCAGGAACATAAATCAAGTATTCAAATAAAAATCGCCACCAGTGTCGGATCATTTTTAGAATCAGGGCATACAGTGGCATCATTAAGACTTTGGGGTTAGAAGCATGAAGCCCTCCTTAAGAGGGGAGATTTTAATAAAATAGTTGAACAGATTGAAATGCTTTGGATTTTGAAATGAATGCATTAGAACCATGAATGGGTTTAAATAAAGAAATGAATTGGAATTGCTGTAGGAAATAATTGAATACACTTATCTTTTTCTAATAAGAATTTTAGTTCTGATATGTCCAACTGGATGGTGAAGGACAGAAATAGCAATTAAGATGCTGGATTGTTTAGGATATCCTAGCAATTAAGATGCATAGTTACAAAAAATCCTTTTTAAATGCATTCTTATTGTTTAGTTAGAATACTGGTATGGTTTGAGGCCATCAGCAAAATTTAAAGATGGTTCTTTATCTATGAATTTTATACATATGCATCTTAAAGTTAGAAAAGTGGTACAGTTTGCCAAATTGTAAGATGGTCCTATGAGATGGACATATAGTTTGACTGATGAGCACATTCTAGTAATTGAGATACAGAGTCACTGATTTTTTTTTAAATACATTCATAATGTTAACATCAGAGTATGGGTATAGGTTGTAAAATCAAAAGATGGTCTTCAAGTCATTATTCTGGACCGTTGAAGCAACATCTTTGAAGTCCCTATGTGTTTTCTTATTCAGGTTTGAGACAAATTGAGAAAAGAGTTGAAGGAATCTCGTCTGGCTATTTAATTTGTTTTAAACTATACTGACTAAGAAATCAGGAGATATTATACATTCTGCCCTTTAAACAACTCATTTTTGGTTAAATTGTTGAAACAGTATTTATAGTAAATGAAACGTGAATAGAGGCTTCTGTAGTTTTAAGCTAAAAATGAGCGTTGTAAATGGCAGAGCTCTCTAGATCTGAAATGGCATGATTATTTGAAATGGGAATAAAGGCTTGTGTAGATTTAAGTTAAAAATGAGTGATGTAATTGGCAGAGCGTCTCTAGATCTGAAAAGCGACTGCAACTAGCATGCACACATGAGGGAACTAGTTGGCGTCCTACGATCATGAAAATCCAAAAGTATGGTAAGCACAGTATTTTACTGATAGAAGTTTATAAGTTAAATTGAAATAAAATTAAAATAAGGTGAATCTGCTGAACCGTGATATATGGTGGAGTTTTTCAAGTCTCACTGTCATTTAGATGTACAGCTGTAAAGCAGCTTGAATGAGTTGAGAAGGCCGAGTTACTTTTAAAAACATATCAAGGTATAAGATAGAATGTGCAGATAACCAAAGATGAAATGCAGTACATAAACACATGCAAGATATTTAGTTAGCATCTAATGTATTTTTGAAAATAAGGAGTTTGGCGTGTTTTCTGAAAGTTAGACGTGTTTGTAAATCATCTATTATAATTAGTTTTGAACTATATGGATTAAAACACCTGAGACGTTATATACTCTGTCTACCAAAGGATTCCTTTTGGTTAAACTGGCTAAAATGCTACAATTATTAATAGTAAATGAAATGAGAATAAAAGCAACTACAGCTTTAAGTTAAAGAAACAGTGACGTAATTTGCAGAGCGCCTTTAAATTTGAAAAGGCGACTGCATCTTGCATATACACACGAGGACGTTGTTGGTGTTTCACTCATCATGAAAATCCAAAAGTATGGTGAGCATAGTGTTTAATTGATAAGTAATGTTTATAAAACAGATTGAAATAACATCAAAATAAGGTAAATCTGCTGAATTGTATAGAAAGTGGCGTTTAGTTCTCAGTGTTGTTTGGATGTAAAGTTGTAAAGCAGCATGGATGAGTTGAGAAGGTCGACTTAATTCCAAAAAATACATCAAGGCATTAGATAGAATGAGCAGATAACTGAAAAAGAAATGAAGTTTATAAACACATGTGAAGAGATCTAGTTGGTATCTAATACATGTTGAAAATAGATGGAATAGGAGAGCCTGCCGTATTGTTTGAAAGCCGGACATGTATGCAAACTGTCTGTTATATATTAAATTGTGTTAATTTTACACTGCAAGGGTAGTAGTGCTTTTGTTTATCATTTATGAATGGACAATATCTTATTCAGCTGAGTTGTTGTTTAAAGCAATTTAGAAATGGTGGAAATGGGGTGAGATTAGCGCTCTGTATGGAAGCAAGATAGTCATTTAGAATGATGTGAATAAATATTAAATGTGAGTAAATGCTAAGATGGTGTTAGCCTCTGAGTAGTTAGGACTGTGGTGTCTTATTTCTGATGGGTATATGGATGCTACCTTGCTTAATGTTGAAAATATATTAGGAACTATATGGCTGCCATCTTTTGAGTTGGTTTAGTATAATTTGGAATTAGATAAAATAAAAAGAAAATGAAGTAAGAATTGCTTGTTATAACTGCTTCAATACTGTGTTTGAATAATGTATGTATGAATTATCACTTTTATATGTTTGAATGTGATCTTTATTAATTAACAAAATATAAAAGGGAACTGTTTTCGTAATTGAAAATTTATTTAAAATTTAAAAGATGTGAGAAAAATATATGGGCTGAGGTAGACTAATAGGTATTTGTGATTATGTTAGAAATATGCAGGGTGTTGTGTTCATAAATGAATTATTTAAACATGTTAAAACAGTGTATGTGCATATAAGTATTATTTTGAAACAGTATATTGAACTGATACAAATGAGATCTCACTAATTTTTTTGTCTTTTTTTTTTTTTAAAAGGAACCTACAGGACAACAAAATCTATGAAACAAACACAAGTTTGGAGGACCACCATGATATTGAGACAAGTTTATTTTCTGAAACAAAGGATGTGTGGGGGTAATTGAATATTCTTGTGACTTGTATATATTGTAATGAGTGTTTGGGCTCATAATATATGCAAATTAGTATTTACTGAAGTTTGAATGAGATATAAACTTAGATCTTTTATTTTAGGTCATTTTGAAAAATCTATCCTTAGAGGATTTGGTTATTGATGAAGGATATTATTTGAATCATTCCTTGTAAGTAGCACCATTGGGAGTCATGGTATTTAATCTGTATGTAAGGTTGATCAATTTATGAAATTTGATACGGACAGTATTTTTAATTATTTTTATTTATGTATTTTCTAGAAAGGCAACTCTTGATAAAGCCTACACTGTAGGTGAAACGTTGAGCTCACTGCCATTTTATACAATAAAGAGAGAAGTTATGAAAATGGGATAATCCTGTCTGCATTTATATTTCTACGGCGCTATACCACTTTTTGCTCTGAAACAGAGAAACCATCCTTATACTGAATTCACCAGGCAGGCCTGTGCATCCTTCTTTCCTTGGCACTGGTCTCTACACTGTGGGGGCAAATAACTCGGCCCCCTTGGATAGGGGCCTTCATTGCACTAGCTCTGAGTCTCAGGGTTCTCCCTGGCAGAAAACACTGACCCCGTGGAGGCAGAGTTCCAGGGTACAAGGCTGATGGCCACTGGGCCTTCCAGTCCAGGCAGTCAGCCCCAGTGCCATCGGGGAGAAAATCCCTTTCATCTCTCCTGCACCTTTCCTTTATCTCATTTTTTGGGGGAGGGAAGAAGAGCCCCAAACATTGTTAGCCTCCCAGTTCTCCCTGCAGCCTGCCAACTGGGCTGATTTTATTTATTTCATGACCAGAGCACATCCAGTCACTGTGTGCCTCTTCCCCGGCCCCTCTGCTCCATATGTGGACCAGCGAACCCTGCTAGTCTGATCAGTTGCATGACCATGTGGGGAAAAGAGGCCTGGCCCCTTAAATCCATTCGGCGGTCTCACGCATGCACAGAGCATGCAGGACCACCATCTGAAATAAAACAAAAATGTTTTCCCATTTGTACTGCCCTGAGCCCCAATCCAGCACCTCGATGGACCCGGACGACACAACTCCCCACCTGGTGATGGAAAATCCCACCCCAGCCTCGTCTCATCCCCGACTGAGTTGGGGCACCTGAAAGAGTGGCATCGTAGGCCCGGAGGTCATCAGGCGTGACTCACCGGTGCCCCAGACCAAGGAGGCCCACCCAGGTAAGCCCATTTTGGGACCTTAAACACCTCTGCCAGAAAACTTTGTGTCCCAACAAGCCCTCTGGGAAACTCATAAGAAGCATCATGCACTTTTCTAGCTAGACACTTGATTCCTGACTAGTATCAACAATTGTATTCAGATAGGATTACATCAGGTCCTGCCACAATAATGTACTATATACATGTAATGGGGTGGCACCCACAGTTCCCTACTGCCTCTCTAGGGCAACACACTGGGGATAGAGAACAGACACCACCAGCCTGAGGAGGGCATTGATTGGCAGGTTTTTGACTTGCCCAGGATGTCATACATGAGCTTTACAGTGGGTCTGGGAGGCCAGCCCAATCTTTGAGGCAGGGCATCGCCAGGTATGGGGACCAAGTCAGTGGTGGTGGTGGTGGTGGTGGTGGTGGTGGTTTGTCCTGTAGGGTCATAGTCTACCATTCCTCTGGGGAAAACCTGGTACTTCTACACTCTTGGGGTTAGATCAGAAAAGAGCAGTTGCTGTAGCTGCAGGTACCTCACTGTCCCATGGAGGAGTGAAGGCCAGGTGGCCCTGGACTACACAGGCCACTACCTAGATTGGGCCCTGACACAGGAACAGTGGTCTGGGCCTCGGGGATAAAGGGATGGGCTTCTGGGTTCAAGTAGGACACAGGATCTGGGTGGCTGGTGCTTGTGGAAGGGACAGAGTTTTGGCAGAACCACTTCCACTGGGTGGAGGGACTGTCTGAATCCATCCCCACTGAGAGCAGGTGGAGTCCTCCTCGCTTTCATCACTGGATTGGACCCTCTGCTCCTCCTGGGGTTGCAAGGGGTCTGCATCAGTGCCCCAGTGGAGTGGCCTATAGGAAGAAAATACCAGCCCCCATTGCTTATGCTTTCCGGTTATGGGCCATCTTGTGGTTAGGGCTTGTGTTGGCATGATCTCCCGATGGGGAGCAAATGATTCCTTTGCACCATTTTCTTGAGCTCATGACCATGCTCCTGCTTTATATAATACACTGGCAGGTTAGACATTTTTCCCACCACAAGGTAACTGTCCAGGGCCCATGAGTCCTGGATCTTGTGCTTCCCTGGAGTCCCAGATTACACAACAAGATCAAGTCCCCACTCCCAACTCCTGACTGTGTAGTTTGGTGTCATACGCCTTTTGTTTCTAACAGCTATGACCCACTGCTTCAAAGGTGAGCTTGTACGCTGCCTGGAGCTGTTCCCTCAGTCTGCCAGTATACTGAGGATGACTTATAGGAGGTCCCATCTGCAGATACCTCAGCAAAGGTCCGCTGGTAGCTGGGTCTCCACGACCAAACATGAGGTAAAGGGGGAGTGCTGGGTCACATAATTTTTCATAGTTGCACACGTGCACCAACTGACTGACTTTTGACTCAGTTTGCCTTGTCCATGGGGTCCAGGATGCCCAACATGTTCAGCAATGTCCTGCTGAAGTGTTCAGGCTGTGGATCCCCTTGGGTGGTAAGGAGTGGTGTGATTCTGTAGCCATAGGGCAACAGAAACTTCCCTCACCAAGTGTCTCTCACTCCCAGCCCTGGTCAGAATGGATTCTTTTGGGGAGGCTGTAATGCTGCACATACTGCTGCAGGATCTTAACCATGGTGCTCACCTTCTGGTATTTGGTGGGGAAAGCCTGCATAGCGGATGTAGTGGTCCGTGATGACCAGTATGTTAGCCGTGTTCTTTTGGTCAGGTTCCAGGACAGAAATTACATACACACCAACTCCATGGGCCCACTGGTGCTGATGTTGACCAAGGGCACGGCCCGTCAGGGCAAGGTCTTTCTCTGGATGCACTGCAGGCAGTGTTTGCAGTGGTTCTTCATGTCTGCTTTCATTCTGGGCTAATAGAACCTGGCCCTACACACATCTAAGGTGCGGTCATAGATCAGGTGCATCATATCATCATGTAGGGACTTGAGGACAACCCCTGGTATACACTAGGCAACACCAACTGCAGGTAAGTTCAGCCCGGTGGTCCTTGTCCTGCACCGCACACATCAGCAATCCATCCTGCAGGATCAGCTTGTCCCATTCCTTAGCATTTTGTGGGCATTAGGTGGTTGCACCATAACTGCTGGGGGATTTTCCTCTGTGATAGCCCAAAGCAGGTCTCATATGCTGGGGTCTGACTCCTGCTCCGTTGCAGGTCAGCCTTACTAGGCTTAGCAGGGACAAGAGATCCAGGCCTGTGAAATTTATATAAGCAGAGTGATAGCTTCAGGGGCTCACAGTTCCTCTGTGCTCAGCTGGTACAAGCAACGGTATCAGGAGGAAGGTCCTACCTGGGAGCAGAACATCTGCACCAGGGCTGGTCCAACCAGGACCAGGGGTCTGGTGTGTCACCGTGGGGGCATTGGGACAGGGCATTCACATCCACATTGGCTTGCCACTCCTATACTCCAAACTGAAATTGTATGTGAAGGGGGCTGACAGTCATCGGTGCCCTGCAGTGTCCGCCTTCACTGTGGTGGTGACTTATGTCAGGGGTTGCTGTCTGTGCACATGGTGAATGGGACCCCATACAGGTACTCATGGAACTTTTCTATCACCACCATTTCAATGCCAAGAACTCCAGTTTATGAACTGGGTAGTTCTTTTCAGAGGAGGTCAGGCCATGGCTAGCAAAGCCACAGGGTGGAACCCCTCAGGATACTCCTGATACAGGACAGTGCCCAGCCCAGTCAAACTGGCATCCATGTGCAGAACATAGGGCTTAAGGGGTCAACAAATGCAAGGACCAGGGCCTCCCCAGCCTGCAGATGATCTCCTGAAGGCATCCTCATACTCCTGCATCCATCAGTCCCCAAAAGGTTCCCCAGTGTGCAGGTACCCTTACGAGGGTTTGTCCCTTCTTTTGGTTCACGGAGGGTAACCTTGCATTAGGTCATTCAGAGGACGTACCACCAAGGAATAATCCTTCACAAGATGATGATAGTACCTGCAGAACCCCTAGGAGGACTGCAAGGTGTGCAAGTGGGTGGGCGGGGCAATGGCTTGAGGGCCTCCACTTTAGCTGGGTCTGTCTGCACCCCTCAGCCGAGATGATGTGCCTGACATACTTACTGCAGGCTGACAGAACTGGCATTTTTCGATGGAGATCTTTTGGCTAAACTTCTCCAGCTAATCTAGGACCTTCATCAGCTGGGCCTTATGTTCTTTCAAGGTTTGCCCAAAGATGATGAGGTCATCAAGATAGACTATGACCTCAAGAAGGTTTTGTCTCCACTGCTCTTTCCACCAGGTGCTGGAAGGTGGCTGGGGCTCTGGATATGCCCTAGGGCATATGCTCAAACTAGTAGAACCCCAGCAGGCATATAAAAGTGGTCTTCTTGTTCTCCTCTGCCATGGGTATCTGGTAGTACCTGCTCTGGAGATCCAGTCCGGAGAACCACTTGCTCCCTGACAAGCTGTCCAGCGCATCCTCCACTCTAGGTACCGTGTATTGGTCTGGGATGGTCCACTTGTTTAGCGAGTGGTAGTCAATACATCCTCATCCTCTGCTCTTCTTCTGGGCCACCACAATGGGGGAAGCATATGGGCTTCGAGACTCCGTGATGACTCTGGCATTCAACAATTCCAACAGGTGTTTCCGAATATCCTCCACATACCTGGGGTTAACCTCCGTGACCGCTCCCAGAATGGGCACAAGTCTCTGACAGATGTGGTGTTCTTCTGCAGTGACACAACTCATGTAAGGAGAAAACCTGCGGCGCTTCCCCAACTTGTGGTTCAGACTCCATCTATAGCTGTCAGAGATAGGAGAGCTTCCAAAGTCAAACAAGAATGGGTCTATCTCTCCACAGGTCTTCCCCAGGGGTGAAGGACATGGCTCCATCACACTGAAAGATAGTGGCCAACACACAACCCTCTGGATGCTCACTGGCCTTTTGACTCATTTAGAACCCTCGCCATAACTTGCTGGGCATGGGAACTGTCCAGGAGGGCAGCACTCCTTTCTGGACCAATAACCCATGCAGCAGGCTATCTGGAGGTGGGGCATTGAGAAAGAACACAGCCTCTTGGGAGATCGGTCAAACTGAGTGATGCCCACTACTTGGCATTTGGCACCTGGGGAAGGTTAACCTCCCCCATCCACCAGTGGACCGTCCCAAACTTGTCTCCCCACTGGGGTCACTCGCACCTCCAGCTTTACCCATTTTATGTTAGCTTTGATGGAGGGGCTAGCAGCTCATCTATCCCACCCCAGTCTGAGCACATCTGGGCCAACTGCTTGAACATATTGGCATTGATCCCACTAACACCGGGGTGTCAGACATGCTCTTTGGCTAAGGGCAGACCACGCATGAGGCCTCTATGGCAGGTGGGGTCTCCTTCCCCATGTTGGGAAGGAAATGTGGACCACACAATACCCATCATACAGGTAATACATGCTACCTATACCCCACAAGGACAACCCAGACAGGGGTAGGAGAGGTAGGTGGGTTAAGTGTTGGTCATAAAAGGCCAGTGGATGATGGTGATCTGTGACCTGCTATCCAGTAATGCTGAACAGGTCACCCCTTCCACCATGACCTTGGTGTCTGCTCAAGGACCAATCAGGCCAATTGGCACACCCCAGTTGGGAGACACTTGGGGGTTGGTCCAAAGGGTGGAGCAAGGCCATTTCAGGGGTGAGGGTCACTCCCCTACTGGTCCCTCATTGGAGTATTCCTGCTCCCTGCATTTCTCCCACACCAACTGTGGATTATCCTCCCTATGGCAACCCCACCATGTATGGCCATCTTGCCCACACTTGAAGCAGAACCATCCATCATGGGGCCCCAGGGACCATCGAGGCCCAGGCCAGGGGTAAGTATAGGTTGGGGGTTGCCAGGCATCAGGTGTTGCCCGGTCAGGGAAAGGGTACAGACCATGCAGCTAGCTATGCAATCCCTCCATGTCCTTTACACCCTGGTCCTCCTGAAAAACTGCCCCAAGTTCGCAACCGGCTGATTAGCGGGGAAGGCCTTGGGGCTGCAGGGTGGCACTAGTGGCTAGTGAGCACAAGCAGTGGGACTCCACACATCCTGTTGGTCATCCTCCTCTTCTTTCATCTCATCCAACAGCTGCTTGAATGTGGGAGGATCACCTTTCCAGTTCTACAGCCCAAGGATGACCACTGACAGTCTGGAGTGCACCGCCCCGCAGCATCTGCTCCAGCTGCATCTGCACAACCCTGGATGGTGGGTCATACCCAGCCTCGGTCAGCTTATGCATCACAGTCTCCACTCTGGTGATGTACTGGGGCAGTTCTCACCCGTCCGCTGTGTGGTGCTCCACAGCTGGCACAGGACTGTCTTCCTCTTCTCGACCACTCGATGTACTCCACAGGATGTCCAAGTAGTCTTGGGGAGCACAGTTGGGCTGTCTGGCCCGTAGGGACGGATTACATCCAGCGCCGTGACACCGGAGACTTTCCAAGACTCACTTACATTTTTCCTCCTCAGAACACCCCCAAACCTGAATAATTTGGGTGGCCTAGCTGTTCCAGGAATGGAAATCACCTCCTCTGTGGGAGTTGGGATGGCCCCAGAGAAAGTACATAACTGCTTGTACTGTTCATGGGCCATCCCATATAGGGGTTACCCCATAGCAGAGCCATCAGGGGCACACCTCCCGGAGCAGGGTCTGAAAGATCTTGCAGGGTCTTACTTTCTGCTTTAAGCCACACCCCCAGCCATGTTTCAAAACCCTTCCACTCCTTGCTCAGGGAACCTGAAGGCCCATCTCCCCTGAGGGCAGGCCACTGGCTTCCCTTTAACAGGACCCAGGTCTCTTTGGATGTATCTGGGTTTGCTTTGGGGGGCACTCTCCATGAAGCCCAAGTCCTTCCCCACCTCCATGGTTATATCGCTGCACCCTTAACCCAGTTGGTCACCACCCTCTAAATCTTCAATGCTTCCACAGCTAGGCAGAGCCCTTCTAAGATCTCTATGATGTCCTCTTTCATTGTCCCACCACCACATTGCACACTAGCAGCATCTTATGGAGGTTAAGACCCTCAGTCACACTAGTCCTCTGCATCCTGAAATGCCATTTTCATAGTCTACACCCATTTGGATAAACCACCAGCCAAATCAACCACAAAACATACAAACAAAAAAATATGAACAGTACTAGATGGTGGAGTCATCAAAGTCAGCCACAGCTTTGTCAGGGCAGTCTCTGAGCCAACTGAAGATCTCAGTGGTGCCTCCACTTATAACAGCCCCTTGCTCAAACTCACCTGGACTGCCCTAGAGTTCTTGGGGTTCTCTCTGTACCTTCCCCAAGGGCAGGGCCTGAGTCCTAACAGGATTTCCTATGGTGCCTCCACCTGGGGCCCATGGTGCTGCCTCCTGTAGAAAAAACAGGTTAACACCCCCAAGAAACAATATTAGATACCCCTAATGACTGCCCCCTCTGGCCCAATTAGACTCACACTCCTTCCTTGCAATAAAGATGACAAAAGTGCAAACAGTTTGAGAGGGTGACAAACAATATTCCACTTTATTTAACACAATTTGATACAGAGGAGGTGAGGCTACTCCTGTGATCCTCCAGAAACTAATGCACAAAACCCTGCCTTAGCTCTCCCCTCCCTGGGTGCACCAGAACAGTCCTGGGCTATGGGTACCTCACCGCTTTCAGTTTGCAGGCCTGCCATCTCCCATTGGGCCCTTGCTGAACAACACAAAGTCATCTTTGTTTAGTCTGTCATTGAGGTGGGGCCTATTCCAACCCTTCTAGTTGAGGCAACAAAGAATCCCCAGAGCTGCGGCTCAGGGTACCCACGGTGACCCAGAAGGCTGAAGAACACTCGTTATCCAAAGCACTGCAGTTTCCAGGAGTGAGGCTCGGTTCTTTCCTGCCTGGCCTTTACAGCTTCACCCAAAGAATTCACCAGGCAGGCTGGGTGTCTTCTTTCCAAGGCACGGCTCTCAACACTGAGGGGGCACAGTAACTCAGTCCCCTCTGATATGGCCTTCATTGCACTAGCCCTCTGAGTTCCAGGGTTCTCCTGTGGCAGAAAACACTGACTTCATGGAGGCAGGGTCCCAGAGGTGCAAGGCTGATGGCCACTGGGCCTTTCAGTCCAGGCAGTCAGCCCCAGTGCCCTCAGGAGAAAACCCTTTGTCTCTCCTGCACTGCCACAGGTGCAGTCTTCCTCCTGCACCTTTCCTTTATCTCACTTTTTGGGAGGGGGAAGAGAGGTGCAGCCAGAGAGCCCCTACCAGGCAATCAGCCTTAGTAGCTGTAGTTTTCATCTTGCTGGGTTTCTCTGTTTCTCCTCCAAGCTCTCTGTCCCTCCTCCCAGTTCACTCTCCTTTCTTCTCTCTCAAAATTCATGCCACTGTCCCCTTTAAATTCCGAGGTGCTGCCTCCTCCCAATTGGCTGATGGCCCCACGTGACCTCCCAGCTGCCTACAAGAGATTTCCAGCAGCCCCAGGTTACCACATATGCATGGAGCCTGCTTCCCACCCCAAACACTGTTAGCCCCCAGTTGTGCCTGCAGCCTGCTGACTGGGCTGATTTTCCTTTATTTTATCACCGAGTGCATCCGGTCACTGCATGCTTCTTCCCTGGCCCCTCTGCTCCATATGTGAGCCAGAGAACCCGCTAGTCTGATTGGCCACATGACCATGTGGGGAAAAGGTGCCTGGCCCCTTTAAATTGGTTTGAGTGGTCCTCGGCATGCAGTGCATGGGACTGCCATCTTAATAAAAAAAAAATTTCCCATTCACGCGGTCCCAAATCCCGATCAGCACCTCGCTGGACCCAGGACCACGTGATTCCCTACCCGTGACAGGAAAACCACCCCAGCCTCGGATTGGGTCAGGGCACCTGAAAGGAGCAGCATCGTTGGCCCAGGAGGTCACTCAGTACAACTCCCACCAGTGTTCTCGATCAAGCAGCCCCACCACAGGTAAGCCCATTTGGGGGTGTTACATACATCTGGTGAAATACATTGTGTTTCTATGTGCTATAAGCTACATGCCTGAACAGGATACAGTATGTAACTGAATATTGGGTATATCCCAGAGAATAAATGAAAATTAATTTGCCAGCACCAGGTAAAACTAACAGAGTGCTTTGTGTCCAAGCCTGCCAAGTAGGTTGTGTGCTTTCTGCCAAGTGAGATTATGTGCTAAAATATGCACTGAAGGAATCCACACCATGCCACATGCCTTTCAAATCCAGTTCTTTATTTTTTCACACAGCATATGAGGTACAAGTGCTCCCACTCTTCACAGTCTCCTTACAAACTGCAGGCTTACAGGCTGCCAACCTCTTCCATTACTCCACACACAGTGTCCTATGCATGTTGCCGCCACCTGCGCTAATCATAGGAATGACACTTACAAAAATAATTCCCATTAAATAGTATTGCATTTAAAGTGACAGTGCACCAAATTGAAAAGACTACCTAAAAATTCAATTTTAATAACTTTAAAACACATTATGAAATAGATTATCGCTCATTACTTTTACCACTATTACACCTGTGTCCACCATTGCTCTTCGCCATTGAGAGACATAGAAATCCACTGAATATTATTATTGGTCTTGGTACCTAAAAGAAAAAAGTTAAACAGATTATAATCTGGTACTAACTACATTCAACTACATAACAGCTAATAATACATAGGCATAAACCTGCACTTCTTATTTCTGAAAAAAGGTTTTATATCAATCCTCTCATTAAGGCCAGGTTTTCCGACCCTCCTAATGCAAAGATCCAGTATTGTTCTCTCTTAAGTAGTACATTGTTATGATTCCCTCCTTTGGGGCTTACATAGATACATAGATGCATAGACAGTGTCGGCAGATAAGGGCCTATGGCCCACCCAGTCTGCCCATTTGAGCTTGTAAGTTCAGTTTATGTTTTCCTAGAAGTCTGTTGCCCTTACCCTGACCTCCAGAATTCCTTTATGTCTATCCCATGCATTCTTAATCCGTGATTGTTTCAGCCCCCACCACTTCATCTGGCAGGGTGTTCCACTTGTCCACCAATCGCTCTGTGAAGAAATTCTTCCTCATGTTTCCTCTGAATTGTCCTACCTCCAACTTCATCCCATGCCCTCTAGTCCTGGAAAATCTTTTTCACTTAAAAATAGTGTATTCCTGCACCCTGTTCCTCTCTGTGAGATACTTGTATGTCTCTATCATATCCCCTCTCTCCTCCTCCAGGGAGTACATGTTGAGTTCCTTCAACCTGTCTTCATAGGACTTGTGATGCAATCCATGCACCATCTTTGTTGCCCTCCTCTGAACCTTCTCTACCCTGTCTATGTCCTTATGTAGGTATGGTCTCCAGAACTGTACACTGTACTCCAGGTGGGGCCTCACTAGTGTCTTGTATAGTGGAATTATGACCTCCTTTTCCTGCTGGTGATGCCCCTGCTCATACATCCCAACATCCTATTTGCTTTACCTGCTGCCTTGTCACACTGTTTCTCTACCTTGAGGTCATCAGAGATGATAACCCCAAGATCCCTTTCCTGCTTGGTGCATGCTATATCCTCACCCCAACTGATATATTGTACTAGGGTTTTGTGCCCCATATGCATTATCTTGCACTCTTTGCACTGAATTTCAACTGCCAAACCCTGACCATTCTTCAAGTTTCTGCAGGTCCTTCTCATTCTGTCTACACCCACTGGGTGTCTACTCTGTTACAGAGCTTTGTGTCATCAGCGAACAGTGAAATTCTGCCTCTAGGTCCTGTGCAATGTCACTGATAAAGATGTTGAATAGGACCGTCCCAGCACTGATCCCTGTGGTACCCCACTGGTCACTCTTCTCTCTGTGGAGTGACAGCCATTTACCACCACCCTCTGTGTCCTGTCACCCAGCCAGTTACCTACCCACCACACTACTGTCCTGCCCACACCCATATTCCCAGTTTGTGTAATAGTTCTATATGGCACAGTGTCAAGGCCTTACTGAAGTCCAGATAGGCCATGTCCACCCTCCCTGATCCACCTCCCTAGTCACCCAGTCAAAAATTCAACCAGGTTGGCTGACATGACCTTCCCCTGGTGAAACCATGCTGCCTTGGGTCCTGTAGTCCATTGACAACCAGATGTTCCACCAATCTCCTTCAGTAGTGCTTCCATGATCTTCCATTACCGAGGTGAGGCTGACTGGCCTGTAGTTCCCTGCTTCCTCTTTGTTCCCGCTTTGTATAAGGGGACTACATCTGCTTGTCCTCCAGTCTTTGGGTACCTCCTGTTTCCAGTGATCGGCTAAACAGGATAGCCAGAGGTTCAGCCACCACCTCTTAGTTCTTTAAGGACCTGGGTGCACCCCATCTGGCCCCATTGCTTTATCAACTCTTTTACTTCCAGTTCCTTCAGGACCCTTTCTGTGTAAAGGGACTTATGTCCATTTATGCACCATTCTCACCCTTTGTACTCCCTTCAGACCCATTACCCTCCTCTTCCTCAGTAAAGACTGAGCAGAAATACCTGTTCAATATGTCAGCTTTACTGTTGTCATCCTCCACGCTTCCATCCTCCCCTTCAGCCTCACTATCCCTCCCTTTGTCTTCTTTTTTCACTTATGTACCTGTAAAAGATGTTGTCCCTCTACCACTGATTTTGCAATGTGTTCTTCTGTCTGAGCTTTGGCTTTCTTTACTGACGTCCCCTGCCTTCCTTTCTCCTGGTACTTCTCCCATCCCCTTCTGCCTGTGTCTTTTGTATTGCCTGAATGCAATCTTTTTGCTTTCACTGTCTTTGCTACCTCTTTGGAAAACCATAATGGTCTCCTCTTCTTTTCTTTTGCTAACCTGCTTAATGCATAATTCTGTTGTTCTTGTAATCCCCATTTTAAATACTGCCCACTGTTCCTCAACCCCTGATTCCTGTCCCATTACCCTTAATGCCTCTTTCAAGTATCTCCCATTTTCCCAAAGTCTGCCCCCTAAAATCCAAGATACGTGTTTTTGTGTGGTTGGTTCTGCTCTTTCTGTGATTTCTCAAACCACAATGACTGGTGGTCACTATTCCCAGGTGCTCCCTCACTGTTATCCCCCATCACACTGTCCCTGTTTGTGAGCACAAGGTCCAGTATTGCCTCCTGCCGAGTTGGTTCCATGACAAGTTGCTTGAGGAAGGCACCTGAAGGAGTCTAGGATAAATCTGCTCCTAGTTGATGCTGCTGCTGGATGCCCAGTCCATGTCTGGAATATTGAAGTCTCCAACCAGTACTACTCACTTTTGTCTGCCATCCTTGATGGCTAGCATCAGCTCCTCATCTGTTTCTTCCTCCTGGGCTGGTGGTCTACAGACCACACCTGTGTGGATGGCTGTTCCCATTTTCCTTTCCAGCTTAACCCACAGTATCTCTCCCATTTTGTTCCTCCTGGATCTCTGTGGCCCTTATGTCATTTTTCACATACAGTGCCACCTCCTCCCTCCCTGCCTGCTCTGTCTCTTCTGAATATGTTGTAGCCAGGTATTCTCCCAGACATTGTTATCATTACACCAGGTTTCAGTGATGGCCACAATGTCCAGGACTGACTGCACCATGACAGCCTCCAGATCTTCCATCTTGTTGCTAAGGCTCCGGCATTTGCACACATGGCTTTCCATGATTTGACCTCCTCAGACTGTTTCACTGTTCTACTCCAGCCCCTTCCTTGGTTGTCCTTATCCCTGGTTCTCCTTGCTGGCTTCTCATTGTTTTTTTCTATACCTAGAAATGACCAACTATGTTCCTTTACATTTTCACTTTCAAAATATACGCTGCTAGAGCATTTTTCTGGTCCCCATAATTGATGGCCCTCAAGTGTTCACCCATTCTTTCTTTTAATTTCCTTTGTTTTACTCAATACAGGAGCTTCCACATGTACAAGATGCTATAGATTACCCTTCAGTTGCACAGGTTATAAATACTTCACTTTGGTTTCCTATGTGTTTTAGGATTTGTAAAATTTTTGTTTGTTTCAAGAAACTACAAAATTTACAATTACCACATTTGTAACAATCATCTTGTTGTTTTGGTAACCACATTCTGCCTTGTACTTGTCCCAGTTGTATTGAATGAACTAAAGTGTCTTTAAACTTTTCCTTTCCTATGTACTATCCTGGGCTTAATTTCACTGAGGTCCCTCAGGCCTGGGTCTAAACTCACTAAATGCAAGTTATTTTGACAATGTTACTAATTTTATTGGACTGCATTGTAAGTACTAACAAAATTTATTCTCTGATCGCTTATTTTTCAGATTTTTCTTTCGTTATGACCTTTGACCTTTCCATTTGGCTAACCTCTTTTCTAGCTTGCACCACTAAACTTGTCGGATATTTCCTTTCTTTAAGTCTTGTCTCCAGTTCATTTGCTCTTCTTTCAAAAGTAGAATCAGAACTACAATTTCTTTTATTCTCATAAATTGTCCCTTGGGAATACCGCTATGGTATGGTATGGATTTATTTATTTTATTTAGTTTTGTTAACCGGTAGGTGCACTAGTCAACAGGTGACTATTTTCAGGCACAACCGGAGACACAATTACAGTACAAAATAGGTCAGTTTAGTTAACATAATACAGGCAAAGGTACAATGGTACAGGTACAGACATACGATTTTCAAAGGCAGGCATACGGTTTCAAATAGGCAGAGGGTACTGGTGGGAGATCACATTTAGGGGAGAGAGAGAGAGAGAGAGGAAAGGGAAGGTAAGGGGATTTTTAGGACAACAAGGGAGGGTGTGAAACTGATGAGGGTGGAGGGCAATGAGCGAAGGATGGAAGATAGCAACTAATGGCCTTTGTGCTGGGCAGGGATACACAGCCGGGCTCATGGAATCAAGGGATGGCAGAGCAGGGGAGGGATGAACGGCAAGTAGGAGGGAAGAGTGTTGCAGAAAGCAAGAGGATGAAACCAAAGGGTAGGGCAAGGAGGAGTCAAGGGACACAGTTTAAAGTGCAGCATTTAGTGGGAAGGCATAAAGGGATCCAATAGCAGTGGAGCCAGATTGGAGAAGTGGCTAGCTGAAAGCACATACGCAAGGGTGGTGTAATTACGGCTTTAGCGGGAAAAAGGCACTAGGAAGACCCGAGGCTGTGGAACTAAAACCCGCTGGGCCTAGGGACTCATGCGGTGAAGCACGGCTAGTTGCGGCTTTTAGGAAAAAGGCGCTAAAAGGACCCGGAGCTGTGGAGCTAGAACTCAGCTGGGTGCAGAGATGCATACAGCAAAGTACTTGCAAGATAACATCAGGTGAGGAGGAAGAGTGTTGCAGAAAGCAAGAGGATGACGCCAGAGGGTAAGGGGCAAGGAGGAGCTGAGGGACACATTTCAAGGCAGCATTTAATGGAAGGCACAAAGGATCCAATAGCAATGGAGCTGGATCAGGAGAGGCGGTTAGGCTGGAGGCACGACGGCAAGGAGCGGCGTGATTATGGCTTTTAGCGGGAAAAGACACTAAGAAGACCTGGGGCTGTGGAACTAAAACTTGGCAGGACTCAGGACTCAAGGCAAAGCACGGTTAGTTACGGCTTTTGCAGAAAAGGGCGCTTGAAAAGACCCGGCTATGGAACTGGAACCCGACTGGGCATAGAGACGATATGGTAAAGTGTGGCTAGATACGGGTTGTGGAAAAAGCAAAAGGGTTTTGGAACTGAGACCAGGTAGGACTGAGGTGGAGAGGAGTGAGAGGGAGGGAGGGAGAGGGAAAGCAAGAGGAACCAGTACTGTTAACAATTAGATACATCTTATGGTTTAGTACTGCACAGTAGAACTGACGTAGGATAAAACAAAAGAAGGATTATGTCATAATTATACACAAAGTCAGAAGAGAATAAACAATGTTGATATGCAGTAAAAAGGTCAGAATAATATACATATTACAACATTAAGGCAATTAGGCAGCAAACATGATTGGAGTAGAGTGTCCATATGAGAGGTTTGTAAGCATTACATTGTAAGTGCAGGCAGTCTTATAG
The DNA here is from genome assembly GCA_016271365.2 of Neoceratodus forsteri. NCBI lineage: Eukaryota > Metazoa > Chordata > Ceratodontiformes > Ceratodontidae > Neoceratodus > Neoceratodus forsteri. Next base: position 1,556,088,429 of record CM057453.1, on the reverse strand, counting down.
ACAGTTCATTAAAGTGCAAGCAGACAAACCAGGTGACAGAGCAATTGAGGGGAGGTAGGCTATTGAGTATATGGCAAGGGAGGATTGATTTAGACAGGTTACAAAGCTTAAGTGGGATCAAAACAAGTGCAATGGTCCACAGAGTAGAAGCATTGATGAAGTCTCCACTTGAAGGCTAGGGTGTGATGGAGCACTTCTCAGATCCATAGGCAGTAAGTTCCAGGTGAGAGGGCAGCACACCTGAAGGCACCAGCACCCTTGGAGGTACAGCAGTGGGGAACTGATAAAAAGACTTGTCTGACGCACCTCAGGTCACGCTGATGGTACTACAGGTTGGAGTAGCTCAGACAATGTGGCAAGTTTTACACTCTGATTATGGAGTCTGATAGCTACAAAGGTAGTATAGCCTCGTGGAGGAAGGGATAGCCAACCTAACCCTTTGTATAGTTGGCAATGGTGCTCAGACGTGGTACTTTAGCTGCATATCTACAGACATTATTGTAGGCGGTGTCCCATTTCTGTAGAACAGTTTTATTTGCCATGGTGAGGATAGGTGCACAATAAGACAGAGTGGGTAATAGGATACCCTGGCAATAGCAAGTTTGGCAGTGGTGTGAGCATAAAGTTCGTCTCCTGTAGGCAGCACCCAGCTTACAGTTGACATTCTTACACGACCTCTGGATATGCTGCTTCAGATCAAGATTTTGGTCAAGCTGTATCCCAAGATAGCGGAAAGAACTTACAATCTCAAGGGTGGATCCATTGATATCAGGAATTGTCAGTGGAGATGTGCAGGCTCTAAGCTTATGCTTTGATCCAAAGAGCATGGCCTTAGTTTTGCTAGCATTGAGTATAAGGTGATGAGCTTCAAGCCAGTGCTGTGTAAGGAAGGCTGATGACAGTGTGGAATTCAAGGAGAGATGTTGTCAGAGTGAGCATATATAACAAGATCATCAGCATAGAGTAGTGAGTTGCCTGACGCTATTACGGTGGGCAGGTTGTTGATAAATAATGAGAAGAGAAGTGGACCAAGAACAGAGCCCTGTGGTACACCAATATTGATCGTGGTACTGTCAGAGATGGCTGAGTTGTTTACAGCTTGAGACCTGTTGGGTGAGGTAGCTACTGAACCAAGACATTACTGGGGGTGAGAAGTATAGTTTTTGAGGGTAGCAAGCTGTAGTGGATGATCAACAAGGTCAAAGGCCTTTGTAAGGTCGATGGAACACAGCACCTGTTAGCTGCCCTTGTCCATATTTCTGAGAGAACGTCCAATGTGAATTTAGTCACAGCAGTTGTAGTACTGTGGTGCTTCCTGAAGCCATGCTGCACTTCACAGAGTGCATTAGTGGAGTCAATAAATTCAGTGACCTGGGTGGCTACAATCTTTTGAGTATTTTACTCAGTACCAAGAGTATGGCAATGGGTCTGTAGTTTGACAAGTCATTTTTGCTCCTTTTCTTGAAAACTGGCGTGATTCTGGCAGCCTCAAATCTCAGGGGCAGCACCTGTAGAGAGAGATAAGGTGAAAATCCTGGCAAGAGGGGCGGATATGAGGCAGGCAGCTATTTTCAGAAGTCGAGGTTCCAGGTGTTAGAGCCCGGCTAGTGTTCTCAGATATCCCCAACAGTATTTTGCAAACTTGATTTCCAGTAACCCTTTTAAAGTAAAACAATCTTTTAGAGGCAAGTTGTGGATCGGAGCTTATCATGTTGGAGTATGGTTGAAGTTGTCAGGCAGAGATTTTAAAGAGGACGGATAGCAGATAGGTCCGAGAATTGCTGGTTGAAGGCATTGGCAATGGTGAGGGAGCTTGCAGTGGACTCCTTGTAGTAGCATGTCCGAGGGGTGAAGGATTGAGGGGTTCGAGGAAGGTTTTTATATGATTCCAAAACCTTCAAGGATCATTAGCAGAGCTGGTTAAAAGGTCTTGGCAGTATCTGCTCTTCACAAACCTGATATGTTTCTTACATTCGTTTCTATGCTGTTTGTAAGCCTGATGATCACAGGACAGCCCGGTGGATTTATAATGTTTCCAGAGTTTGTCCCTGAGTTTGAGCTTGTGGAGAAGATCTTTACTCAGCCACCTAGTTTGTTGCCCCTGACCCTTCTTTTTATCTTAGGTTACATGCCTCCTTTGTACCTCCCCAAACCTGCTGAGGAACACATCCAGGGCAGCCTCAGCACTTGTTGCACTATAGATGTCGGACCAGTCAATAATAGATATGTCATTGAGAAATGCTTGTACATCGAGCGCTGCAAAGTTGGTAATGGTGATGAGGCGGGACCGAGGAGCAGGCGGCTGACAGGACGCCAGTGACAGACCGTGGGGAGTGGTCTGTCAGAGAGTCAGCAAGTACAGTGGTTTTGGATACATGATCAGGCCTGTTGGTGAGAACCCAGTCTAATAACATTACTGTCTGCGTGTTAGTCATTCTCGTGCATTCTGTTACAAGTTGGTGAAAGTTATATTTTGGACCACAGATGCAAGGTTGCCTTGATTCGGCCTAGCCAGTTTAAGTTGACGCCCCCAGCAGATACACTCATTCAGTTTCACGGATTGAGACACATGTTGTAGTAAGATCTGAGACTTTCCAAACCTCCAGTGGGTGGGTTTGTACAAACACAGGATGTGCAAGTGTTTGGCTCCTAGGGACAGTGTAGCATGGCGATTCACAGCGCATGTGGGGCCAGGATTTGGAACCGCTTTTAATGAGGTGATTTTTGTAATAAATGGCAATGCCCCCACCCTTTTTGAGCCACTTCGATCCTGCTGAATGATGGCATACCCAGGCAGAGTGAGGCATCTAGGATATTGGGTTTGAGCCATGTTTCAGTAAGGCACAGGATGTCAGGATTAATCAGTTTTGCCCAGGCTTCAAGCTCAGCCAGGTGCCCCATAAGACTCCTTATATTCATATGGGCTAGTAATAGGCCTTTATTAGCTTTGGCTGTGGTTGGTATAGGAATATTATGTGTGGACCTGGGTTCAACTCGATGTCACCAGCTATCAGGAGCAGCCTTTGGGCTAGGAACTTGAGTAGGTTTCTAGTCAGAGTGTCATGTTTTTATGTCTAGCCCTATGCTGTAGGTAGTACAACAGTGACAGGCAGGTACAGCCTTTCTTCAGGAGTGCATGATGTAGAGCAGAAAGGGGTGACTATAGGAAAGGAGAAGATTAGAGAAGAAAAACCTTTATAGATTCCGCTTGTGATTAGTGACAAGTGGCACAGATAGGGAGACACTACTTAGACCATACAGGAGACACAGGCAGAAAAAGAAGCCAAGCCGGAGCGATAGATAGTGACATAAGGAGTCATTTTAGAATGGGAAGAGAAGGTAGCAGGAAACAGGAAAGGAGGGTATCAGATAGAGCAGTGCTAAGTGTGGCAATGTGATATAGAGAGAGAATACTGGTAGGCCTGGTCAAATACTTTGGAAGGAAAAGAAAATAGGACGCTGTGATGCAGGCCAGAAGGCGGGCTTGGTAAAAGAAATAACAGAGCCGTTAGTTTGAAAGAATAGTGAGCTGCTCCTAGTGGAGGCAGAGTATAAGAAGCCAATGGAAAAGTAGACACTTAGTCATATGACCCCCTGGTGTCTATAAAGCTAAGTTGACCAGGGTGGGTGAGGTGAGGAGGTGGGGGGAGCTGGCGCCAAGCGCTGGTGGGAAGAGAGCTCAGGGAGCTGTATTACTTGGCCGCAGTGGCAGCACTCACAGTCTCTAGGGTACAAAACAGTAGTCCAACCAAAAATATAGAGTGAGAACAGCCGCTTTCTGTGGAGAGTGGTACTTGTAAAGTCCCAAACCCAGCAGGAGAGGCCAGCAGGATGGAGGTTGAGTTAAACTGCACTCTGCGGGCTTTTAGCGCTTTTAGCGGCACAAGGTACCAGGTGCTGCTGAGCTCCTGGTTCCCTTTCCCGGTGGCTTGTGGTCGGTGCGGCCCCTGGCAACAGACTTTCTGGAGGGCACTTTGTCTTAGTGGGGCGCTTGTTAAGCCGGGACCCCAGAGGCATCTTTTTGGTCCAAGGCTGGTTCCTAGATCCTGGAGGAGGGTGTCCAGAGCCCTGGTGGGCTTAGAGGATCCTTAGGGCTTTTGCGCCTTTAGCAGCACAAGGTACCAAGGTGCGGCTGAGCTCCTGGTTCCCTTTCCTGGGTGGCTTTCGGTCAGTACGGCCCCTGGCAACAGACTCTCTGGAGGGGTGCTTTTGTCTTCAGTGGGGCCGCTTGTTACGGGACCCCAGAGGTGTCTTTTCGGTCCAAGGCTGGTTCCTAGATCCTGAAGGAGGGTGTCCAGAGCCCGGTGGGCTGGAGGGATCTTGCGGGCTTTTAGCCTTTAGTGGCACAAGGTACCAGGGTGCAGCAGCTCCTGTTCCCTTCCCCGGTGGTTTGTGTTGCGCGGCCCCTGGCAACAGACTTTCTGAGGGGCACTTTTGTCTTCAGTGGGGGCCGCTTGTTAAGCGGGACCCCAGAGGTGTCTTTCAGTCCAAGGCTGGTTCCTAGATCCTGAAGGAGGGTGTCCAGAGCCCTGGTGGGCTTGAGGATCCTTGCGGCTTTTGCGCTTTAGTGGCACAAGGTACCAGGGTGCGGCCGAGCTCCTGGTTCCTTCCCTGGGTGGTTTATGTCGGGTGCAGCCCTGGCAACAGACTTCTGGATGGGCACTTTTGTCTTCAGTGGGGGCCGCTTGTTAGCGGGGACCCCAGAGGCATCTTTTCGGTCCAAGGCTGGTTCCTAGATCCTGGAGGAGGGTGTTCAGAGCCTCGTGGGCTTGAGGATCCTAATGATGACTGCTATCAGCTTGCAACAGTGTATTCTATTGGTACTTTTTCTGTACAACTCTGTCTCAATTCCCTTTACCATCTTTCTGAACAATTAGATCTAAAATGTATTTGTTTGGCACTGCAAGTTAGGGAAAACCATAAGCTGGAATCACTTATTTCAAGATATTTAATAAAATCAAAGAGTTTGTCCTCAGTTCCTGTCCAGATGATGAATATATCATCTATAAAGCATTTATACAGGTCTGTTCTATCCCTATATGGATTTTTGTCGCTATCCCTGATTTACTCCTCTTCCCATTTTCCCAGGTACAGATTAGCAAAATTAGGGTGATCGCAGTTCCTTTTTCTGTATATATTGACCATCTGAAAAGAAAAGGTGTTACACTTTAATACAAACTTGGCAAACTGAGTCAACATTTCTGTGGGTGGGTCTTGTATTTCTCTGCCATTAAGATAGTATTCCAGGGCACCCAACCCACCTTCATGCGGTATATTTGAATACAAGTCTTCCACATCCAAAGTGACTAGCAAACTTGTTTCTTCAATGGCTACACTTTCTAATAGGTTAATCATGTCACCAGTATCTTTTATATATGAGAGTACTGCTTGAGCTAGAGGTTTTATATAGTGATCAATATACTGTGACAATGGTTCAGTTAAACTACCATTCCCTGAAACAATAGGCTGGCCTGGTGGATCTGGGAGACATTTGTGTATTTTAAGAAGGACGTAGAACCAAGCTTTCATGGGATACTGTACAGTTAAAATAAAAGTGTCTTTACTGATCCAACCTTTCTCGTTACATCTACAAGGTATTTATCTATTTCGGCCTTAAATAGTGTGGTGGGATCTGTGGACACCCTTTATAGTAATCTTCATTGCTCAATTGTCTATTCACCTCAAAACATATTTAATTGTGTCCATGACTACAACTGAACCTCCTTGTCCGCTTTTTATTGTTATAATTTTATCATCACTTAATGTATCTAAAGCTGATTTTTCTACCCTGCTTAGACTATTCCTAAGGGATATTTGCCTTTCCATACTGATTTTTATCTAGGTTCAGTAAGTCTCTTTCACAGCTTTTTACAGAAGTCTGTAATGCTGGAGTTAGAGGAGGACAAAGGTGGAGGGATTTGAATTTTTGAATGATTGCATCTGTATTCCCAGTCTCTAGGCCTTCACTTACCCCCATTTCTATGGGTCTGATGTTCTCTTCTTCTCTTCTATTAAAAAGGACTGCAAACTCAAATTCTTAGTAAATTTATGGCAGTCAATTATTGTTTCAAACAGATTAAATCTACGTTGTGGAACAAACGACAAGTCTTTACTTAAATGCTGATTTCTGTTTCAGACAGTCTCTGTTTGAGATGTTAATCACATTATTCACTAGTAACCTCCTCTCATGTTCTCTCCTCGCTTCCAGACCCTTCTGCCTCTGTTCCAGTGATAGCTACCTTTCTCTTCCTGCCCCGCCTGATCCATTTTTGGGGCTCAGTGCTGTTGATGTGTTGGCTATGTCTCGGCCCTCTGGTGTCTTGTCTCATCTAATCTCTTCTTCGCCTCCAGAGAATGTCTCTTCTCCCAAAAAGCAACTTGAAGCTGACCCACTGCATTGCATGCCAGCAGGTTCTAAGAGCTGATTCACCTATTAAACTCTCACGCATTGTGGGTGACATTTCTTCTTTAATGTAAGCCATACTAAAAGTATGCAGTATGCACAGTATTTTGATACAAGGACTGCTGTTCTTTACAGAACAAAAACCTTTCTTGATGCTTGGTCTGCACTTAATTGTGTATTGAAGCAGTCAGAGACTTGACAGCTGAAATTGACAAAACATGTCTTAACAGAAATGGATTTTTAACCAGGCACCCAGGGCAGAATACAACTCAATTAAATGCCTGCAATTAATTTGTGTGTGGGGCCTTCTGCTTGTCGTGCTGATACATAGCTACAGTAACAGCCCTGTAATTGAGTTGAATTTGTCCTAGGTCAGTGTCTAGTTCCAAAAATCCAGTGTGCAAGTGTCGGCCTGTCAACAGGTTGTCAATTTCAGCAGCTGTCATTTCACTGTTCGCTGCAGTACACTAACTAAAAATAGAATACTGCATCAAGGAAGGTAAGTGCTCCCATTCAGGTAGGCAACAGTAACTATCATGCTCATTGTTCCAGAAGCACTGGCAGCTCCTGTGAAAACTGCCCACAAGTGAGAGTACCTCCACCCCAAACACTGATAAATATTAAGAGCAGGTGCCCACTGACAGGTACCTAGCCCCATCAAACATATATAGTAGCTGACCTGCTCCACTGTTGAGTGGTATTGGAAATTCCATGCGCTTCCTCCAATACAAAGTTAAAGCACCCCAAATGTGTGCCCCAGAAAACCAGAGTCATATCTGACATACCACCAGGGAGGCATCCCCATGTTCATTCTGTGACATCGGCAATGAATGTCGCATGTGCACTCACTTGACCTGTATGGGCATGATTGTTCAATAGCTATTGATGTGCTATTTATAGCTGTGGTGTAGAAAATTCAAAGCAGCAGCAAGAACAGTCCGTTACTGGAGTGGTCAGTTTTATTTTTCTATATTGCAGCTATAAATAGTATTAATGCAACCTTATTTTCTTGTAGTATCCAACTCAGTCTTGTGCAATGCATAAATCACATACTTAAGTGTGTGCTAAAATACCCAACACATTGCTTCACAGTTCACATGTTCCAAGGGCAAATACAGAATGTATGCACTTATGCCTTACTCATGTGATTTCATGCACCATAACATAAGAGTTTGATATTAAAAGAATGTGTGCACATGCACAGCCTTAAAATAACTGATTTTCTATTTTCACTTACTGAATACTGCAGTTTTGTGAAGTTAAAATACTGGTGTACAGCATTAAACTGGGGGTTAGCAGACTTGTATTGCAAAACACATGGGCAGACACAACGCAGCATCAATTACAGCCCATGCATGACACAGCAACACATCAACTCTACCAGCAAAAAAAAAAACAAACAGAAAATAAAACCATTACAGAAACTGAAGGGGAAAATTGACAGTTTTTAATGAGATATTTTAATTACATTATATTTTTGACATACCTGCTACATTGATATAACCATTCAGTTTGAATAAATGATTCTTTAAGCTACTTGTTAGTTCAGCATGATGGCAATTAAATTGTCACACAACTTGTATACAATATAGCAACACAGCAACGTGGTGATGGAAGGGACCGAGGGGACATCTGCTAGGTTCCTCTTGATGCACAGCAATGATTACTTGATGCTAGCTATCATACTGAGAAATGCATTAAGACACAAAGAGCACAGAATACAATACAACAATGTTCCCTTAACAGACCAGAGAGACCCTAGGTCCCTTCCAGAAAACCGCAATGTTGTCACTGTGCATACAGCCTAGTGTTGTGAACACTTAAATTATCGCTTTCACCATGCTGGAAAACAGATGCACCCATGTCCATGTCCATCAGCTAAACTGCTAGCCCAGCTTGTGCAGCTTGCTGTGTAACCATCAATTTCATTGTTCTTGGAATATTCTAAGACCAGCCTTTAGACCTTGACAGAGGGGTATCATAAAACACACACTTTTCCTTTTGCAAAGCATGCATCATTCTAATTGGTTTGTTTCCCTTATTTCAGCATTGTCACTAAAACAATGAATGAAATAAGAGCACCAGGTGGGGGGCGGAGTGATCCCACAAAAGGAAGTCATTGCAGTAACTATAATAAAATAATACTCACATTTTAGGCAACTTCATTGGACCACTCTTTTGTGGGGCGCTTCCCACACACCCCGGTGCTCCAATGAAGTTATGTAATATAGCTTTTGAGTTGCATCTTCATCGGTACACCTGGGGTGGAGCATCCCCACAGAAGTTATTTTAAAGATTATAAACCCATCTTCATCCTTTTCTAATGCTAACTTAGTATTTAGGTTGGATGGGGCCATGTGTACCCATGTGTTTCATGTGCTTGAAAAGTTTTCTTGAATGTAGAGAAGAGAGGTTAGTAGTATAAGTTCATATATCTGGTCAAATGTTAAATTTCAGCCGATCAGCACGTGCCACATCATTTGACAGGTGGGCGTGAGTAAAATGGACCAATCAGAACTGTCCCTTGTTAAACTGGAAGTCCCTTCCTAAAATGCACTAGCCCTGCCCACTTCTGGTGGAAGTGATGTAAGGTCAAACCCATGTCCCGCCCTTGCACAGGAAATGGCATGCGATCGAACCCATGTCCCACTCACTTGAGCAGGAAATGACCCACACTGAAACCCTGGAAGTGACATAACACCACCATTTTGTAAGCGCCCCACACCCCTCATTCTCGTACACTCCTCTAACCCCTGTCACCCACCATTTTGTAAGCATCCTACACCCTCCTTCTCATACACTCGAACCTCTGCCACACCATCCTGGCTGGAACCCAAGCCCCACCATGCTAGCTCAAACTCCTGTCCCCCTTTCTCCTGCACCCACCATCCTGGCTCAAACCCTGTCCCTCTTCACCACTGTGCCCCACCACCCCAAAAAAATAAGTTGAGGTTTATGTAGTGTTATGTGCCCCTGTTGACTTGGGTGTATAACTGCAGGGGCATGTGTGTATTTTTGAATAGGTTATTTTCAGAAAGAGGTATCTAGGAGGCAACCTGATCATGCAGAGGTTTCCAGATCTGTTTGGAGACTCCCAAGGGAAATCCATCTGCCTGTGTGAGTACCTTTTCTGTTTTATAACAAGTTATAAAATGTGTAAAACTTGAACCAAAAGGATAACTTTATGTATATGCATGTAACATTTATAAGCTAAAACAGGGACCTACATGTAAATAAGATGGTTCAACAGTTTTCTCTGGATAACATTGCTACATGCTGGCTGTGTATGTGTGTGTGTGAGACCTCTGTGTAAATAAGATGGTTCAACAGTTTTCTGGATAACATTGCAACATGCTGGCTGTGTGTGTGTGTGTGTGTGTGTGTTTATTCTATACCAATCGCAAACTATTCATTTTACCCATCATGAATTAAAAGAATAAAATATATCAAAAAGGGAATACACATACCTATTGTTCTCCCTCAGCTCTGTGTAGTATCAAGGAGAAGGCTGAATGAAATGTGAGTGATATTTATAATGTTTTAAAAAGGGGTCAGGTGCTACAACAGATGTGCCTCTAACACATGTTACCATGTATAGTATGATGGGATGTGGTGATGGTTTTGCCAAGGCAGTCCATCTTGCAAAGTGTTATATAAATCCTGCATTTAAAGCCAGAAGGCACAGCATTTTGAGATACTCCTCAGATTCTGTTTTATAGACTTGGAGCAGATTATCAAAAAATCAAGAAGAAGATGGCACAGCACAGCTCTCTCAATTCAACCTCCAGCAACAGGCCAGAGTCACACCACCAAATGAAAAGTCTGAGATGAAAATCCAAGCAAGAAGATGGCTATTGGTGCCCCACAACCCAAGCTAACATATGTGTACTACATGAGGTGTGAAAGAATGTCCCACACAAGTCTTGTTGAGTGGAAAAGTGTCTGACATAAAAATTAAACTCGCTGAACAGTTTGGTGAATCAAAAATCCTAAATATGACTGTCATTCTGAAGAGGCACCACTGCAAGACCTTGAAGAGTTGCTGGGTGTGAATCTGATGCAGAAAAAGTTACTATGAAACCCAAAATAGAGAGTGACACGAAGGGGAGCAGAGAAGATGGTCAGTGAGACACTGACAAAAAAGCATCAGAGAAAGTTGGAAAGAAATCAAGACACAGCTAAGAGGTGCCTCTGACCAAGAGGGATGATGATGATGATGATGATGATGATAATGCAGCTACAAGCAGTCAAGCCCAGGCTAAGAAAAGAAAAAGATAAGAAAAATGAAGAGAAAGAGTTGCCTTGATGAGGTAAATGCATTTTAACATTTAAAATTGTGTGAGTGGTGACATGCGTACATGGTGTAACTGAGGAGATGAGTTAGCAGTAGAACTAAACCTTACCTATAATGAGTCAGAGGACCAATGCTGTTTTATGTTTTTACTTTAAGAGTGAGAAGGATTTGCGATGGAGCAGTGGTCATATTCGGACAGCATGGATTCACGACTTTCCACAAATCTACTGCTCGACTGTGTTTGCTGTGTGAAAGATACAAATGTGGTTGTTAATGAGATGTGTGAGGACCAGTATGTTAGAAATACAGAGAGCAATAGAATGTTTAAAAATGTCACAGAACAGGCTATGATCACTACCCAACCCTCTTCATCTTCTACTGAGATTAGACAGGGAACTCATGTGAAAAACCAGACCTCAGTAATAAACCCCCAAAACTGACAACAATATGTATTGTAACTACATTATGTATCATACCATCCATGACTGAATTGCTCAGTGATACAGAGGGTGATACATTGCAATTGGTTGATTCCTGTCCCGAGTGTGAGATAGATGATCAGAGTCAGAAAAACACTCATGTATCCTTGATGACTTGATGTCTAAAGAAGCATACAGAAATGTATCTGAAGCTATACATATAGGGCAGATCATGCCCCATGATCTTGGCAATGCTATGACCATCAGGGTTAAATATGACCAATTGTACCGAGGAAACTACAAGTCACATTTTAAATGATGTGAGAAAATCCAATGACCCCATGTGGTTAGTTATACAAATGTTACAGCAGACAGACAGTGAGATTAAAAAGACGCCGACTGTCTGGTCAGCAAAACTCCTTTAAAACATTTCTAAAGAAATTCAGAAACCCTGTTCATATGGTAAAAAAAAAAATACCCCACCCCAAATTGCTACATGTAAACATTTCAGTACCAAATGTGTCATATTTTATTTACAAGATAATCATGCAGAATGCAAGTACAGAGAATCAAGACTTATGTATCCGATCCTAAGCCATTACTGCCATCCATCACTGTTTGGTTCACCTCAATATGACATTTGCCTTTGTGAAATACATGCAGCCTCTGAACTGATGATGTGCCCTTCAGAAGTATGTGAGGATACAGATAAATATATAAATGAATCAGTGTTGCCACTTGTACAAAATGTTAAAGTGTTTGCCGATATATTCGTGGAAGACAGTGAATGTCTTTGTGAAGTTTATATCATGATCATCATAGTCGTGTGTGTGTGTGTGTGTGTGTGTGTGTGTGTGTGTGTATACTACAAAGCAGAAAACACCTTGTGATATTATGCGTGTTGTTAACCTGGCTTATCTGCTTGCTGAAATGATCCACTGGTCAAAAAAGGCTATTTAAAAAAATTCTATAAGGAAATTCAGGAATCCTGTTTATGTTGTTAAAAAAACATTTACCCCCAAAGAAATTTTGCTTGTTACATTTAATATTGTTCATGTTGTTACCCTGGCTTTTCCACTTACTAAACTGCACCATGCAGTGAGAGGTCACTAAAACATAGTGCTGTATGTTTTTTTCCCCAGAGTATGCCACGATGGGAAACACCCTGTCATTGCGTCCAAAGGCTTATTTACCAACTAGTCAGACACAGAGCTAAACAACCTAGTTTAAATCTACCTACAGGACAAGCACCATCTGTACTTTTAGAGACATGCCAAGGTCTTTTGATGGCTCTCCAGAGGGATCCTGAAAGGAAACTGCGGATTATTTTAAGGATGGGGGCTACTCTTGAGGGAGCAATGTATAAAATTGCTATAGAGTTTATGCATAATCCCTATGATGTGATACATTTTGTGGTTTTATCTGTACCGCTGTGGGTCTGAGTCTGTCATCATATTTTGCTTCTTTTATTGCTTTTGTTGTGTTTCATAAATCAGATTTAGCATTTGCTTTTCCTAAATAGTGTATTATAATGTACTTTCAGATGGAACGTACTGGCATGCTCCCAATATTCCAGGCAGTCTTGATGTCTACAATGTACCGTGTGATAAAGGACATTGTAAAGGAACCTGTATACTTTGGAAAGCAGCCTGCATAAAATGTCTGCTCTGAATATGCTGCTGCTTCACTGGCAGAAAACACACTGACTCTGATTAAAGCATTTCCTCACTTTGTATGGAGACTCTATATTGAAGTAATGGAAACAAATTAACTATAGAGAATTATGTAAGGTGAAAGACATAGTAGATGCAACAGATTGTCTTAAAAAATCAGGCTTATTATTTTGAGTAGTGTATGGCATATGTGTGTGTATTGTGCCCGCCTCATCACTAAGGGAAGTGGACAATGCCCATGCTTGTGTAAAACATGCAGCTCAAAAGCTGTTGTCTCTGGGTATTGTAAAATGTGTAAAATGGAAGAGTAGCAAACAAGATATTATGTAATCGTGCATGCTTGCAATGTGTTATGCCTTTTGTAGGTAGCAGCTACAGTATATGCATTAGTTTATGTATTATAAAGTAAACCTTCAAATACTGTTACGACGTGTATATTTATAAATAAAATATAATCATGCATTGCACTTTGTGGTTGTCATAGTGTTTTTAAAAGAATAGAAAGAGCACATGCTTTATTTTACTGGTGACAAGAGTTTTGCTAGCTAACAGATGTATCGAGGTTGACGAAAGAAGATGATCATCTGCTCCAGAATATATATTTTAATGCAAAAAATGTGTAGTTTCACAGGGTGACTCCGCTGTATAAGGCTGCAAAAACTTGATAAAGATGTCACTAGGAAGGTGTTGCAGAATGGCTAGCGAAGCAGGACCCCTATTCATTACACAAAGCAGCCAGAGTCTGATTTAGAGAAATCCTGTCATTGTTTCTGACATAGACAGACAATGGCAAGCTGATTTAGTGGATATGAGTCAATATGCCAAGTACAATAATGGGTTTAAGTACATACTGACATGCATCGATGTGCTGTCCAAGTATGCCTGGGTAATGACTTTAAAAGACAAATCAGGCAAGGCAGTGGCGCAAGCCTTTAAAACTACTTTTAAAAGTGGACGACACCTCAGATGTTGCAGACTGATCAGGGTAAAGAGTTTCTAAATGCCTCCTTAAAGAACCTATTAAAACAAAATAAAATGCACCATTTTGTGATGAATAATGAAGTTAAGGCCAGCATTGTAGAAAGATTTAATAGGACACTGAAGTCACTCATGTGGCATTACTTTACAGCCAGAATACTTGAAATATACATATGTGCTGTCAGACCTGGTGCACAGCTATAACCATACTTATCACAGAAGCATTAAACACAGACCTGTGGATGTTAACCCTCCAATGCCCTGGGTGTATGGAAGATCCTCTACAGTAATACTGTTCTTGGCAAAAACAAAAGGTACCCTTCAGAAAGATGATCACGTGAGACTATCTAAGCTAAAAGGGTGTTTGAAAGGGATATGAACACATGTACACAGATGAGATAGTTATTGTGACTGAGGTCTTAAAGACACAGAGGCCCACCTATAAGCTTAAAGACTATCAGGGGAAGATATCAAAGGTACTTTTATGCTGAGGAGTTGAAAAATTGAACTGGATGAGGACCATGATGTATAGGGTGCCGAAAATCCTGGCAGAGAAAAAGTGTGGCAGAAAAACTTGGTATCTGATAAAGTGGAGGGTGGCCGAAAAATTTAATAGCTGGTTAGGCAACACAGGTTCGGTACATTAGAAGCAGATAAGGTTTAAAATGCTCAAAAATGGTTTTATATCACGTTGCCCAACAGCACCTAGTCATTTTCCCAACAATACTATATCCACTTTTACAGTAAGTTACCACAGACGATTGAACTACCTGGTGAATGGGAAGTGGGCTTAGCAAAATTCAGTACCCTCATACCTGGGACAACATGCCTGCACAGAAAACAGGTTCAGTATGCTCTATCAGCCTTTAAGTGTAGCCTACAGTAAACGCCAACTGGACCCTTTACTGAGTCAGCAGAATTTAAAATTCCATCGGGCTATTATCCTAACATGGCTGATGTTATTACTCAAATTAATAAAAGCATATTTGAAGTACATGAACAACATAACATAGAAACATAGAATTTGACGGCAGATAAGGACCGCTTGGTCCACCCAGTCTGCCCATTTCCTACCTGATGGATAAGCTGCAGATCCTAGTTAACCAGCAGCCTACTTCTTCCTACCCCACCCCCTAGAATTGCCTTATGACTGTCCCATGCATGCTTGAATTCCACCACTGTTTTTGACTCCACAACCTCCTCTGGAGGCCGTTCTATACATCCACAACCCTCTCTGTGAAAAATACTTCCTTAAATTACCTCTGACACGCCCCTTCTATCTTCAAATTGTGCCCCTTGTTCTTACTTTTCCTTTTTTGAAAGATGCTACCCTCTTGGACTTTGTTGATTCCTTGAGGTACTTGAAAGTTTCTATCATTCCCCCTCTCTCTCCTTTCCTCGAGGCTATACATATTAAGCTCCTTAAGTCTCTTTCATATGTCTTCCGGTGCAGACCCTGCACCATTTAGTTCTCTCCTCTGGACAGCTTCCATCCTGTCTATGTCTTTGCAGAGATTGGGTCTCCAGAACTGCACACAGTACTTCAGATGTGGTCTCACCAGCTGTCTGTACAGAGGGATAATAACTTCTTGTTTTCTACTGGCGATGCCTCTCCTATACATCAGTATTCCCCAACCCTCCTTGCTGCCCTCTCACATTGCTTGCCCACCTTTGGGTCATCTGATATGACTACCCCCAGGTCCCTTTCCATTTTTGTTGTTGTTAGTATCTCACCCCTCATTGTGTACTCTTCCCTGGGTTTTGTTTCCCAGGTGCATTACCTTACTTCTTAGCATTGAATCTAAGCTGCCATACATTTGACCATTCCTCTAACCTTGCCAAGTCCCTTCTCATCCTTTCCACCCCACCTTGTGCATCAACTCTGTTGCAGATCTTTGTGTCATCTGCAAAGAGACATACTTTCCTTCAGTCCCTCTGCAATGTAAGCTATAAAGACATTGAAGAGGACCAGTCTAATACTGAACCCTCAGGTACCCACTACTAACCCCCTTTTTCAGAGTGGACTCCATTTACTATTACTCTCTGTGTCCTATTGTCCAGCCAATTCTTTACCAAGGCTGTCATCTTGGGACCACTCCCAGGCTGGCTAACTTGTATATTAATCTTTTGTGTGGGGCTGTGTCAAATGCCTTGCTAAAGTCTAGGTAGACCATGTCCACAGCCCTCCTGATCAACTACTTTGGTCACCCAGTCAAAGAAATCTATCAGATTTGTCTGGCATGACCTTCCTGCTGTGAATCCATGCTGCCTTGGGTCCTGTGCCCTCTAGCCTCTAGATACTCAACAATTCTTTCCTTCAGAAGTGATTCCATCATTTTCCCTACCACTGAGGTTAAACTAACAGGTCTGTAGTTTCCTGCTTCTGCCTTGCTCCCACTTTTGTGAAGGAAATCACATCTGCCCTCCTCCAGTCCTCAGGTACCACCCCATCCTCCATGATTTGTTAAAGAGGGTAGTCAGTGGTGTCACTAGTTCTACCTTAGTTCTTTTAGAATTCTGGGATGAATCCCATCAGGCCCCATTACTTTGTCCACCTTCAGTTTTAAGAGCTCTTTCAGAACCCTTTCTTCTGTAAATGGGCTGGTACCAACTTCTGTATCCAGAGTGTTTCTACTGTTTGTTTTAGGTACCTCCCTCTTCCTTTGTAAATACTGAGCAAAAATATTTGTTTAGTATCTCTGTCTTTTCACAGTCACCCTCTGCCCCTCTCCTCCCTTTATTAAGCCTCACTATCCCTCCTTGGTCTTCCTTCGCTCCTGATGTACCTATAAAAGGTTTTATCCCCTTCTTAACTGAGTTGGCTATCTTTTCCTCAGTTTGGGCCTTTGCTGTTCTGACTGCCTTCCCAGCTTCCTTTTGCTTTAACTGATACAGTTCTCTGTCCTGCTCCTTCTGTGATTCCTTGTACTTCCTGAAAGCTTTCTTTTCTCTTGAACCTTCACTGCCACTTCCTTTGAGAACCATAGTGGTTTCTTACATCGTTCGTTTTGTTTATTTGCTTTACACAAAGGCTTGTTACCTCTGTGATGGTAGTTTTATTATTCCCACTGTTCTTCCATCCCTCCTTCCTGCCATTTGCTAGTGCATTCCTTAGGCACTCACCCATTTGGCAAAGTCAGCCCTCCTAAAATCCAGTACCTTTGTCTTTGTATGAACTGCCAGTGGTTTTGGAACAAGCCGTCGGGAGAGAAATAAGCATTGACAGTGACATCAAATGTATTTTGTTTATGCAGGCAGTTACAGTACCTTTTGGGTTTTTAGCAGACTCGAGGTAGGTGTGAAAGAAGAATCTAACAAAAATCCTACAGATATTAATGGGGGCTTTTACACTTATATATCTACACTGACATTATCACGCATGAAATAGTGGGTGACAGTCTAGTGCTTTTGCTGAGATGCCTACCCGTCAGGGACAAGACAATGAGATAGTGACCATGACCTATGATAAACCCATTATCAGTCAGTAAACATCAGATCAATACAGTTACTATTGAAATAAAGAATGATCAAAATGAACCTGTACCATTTTGATTTGAAAAGGTGATCGAAGTTGTATTTTCACCCCAGACAGTGCTTTAAAATTTAAACAAGGATGGTGATCGTTCGACATTATAGGGACCCTGCTTTGTACAGAAGCTTTTACAAGGCACAGAGCAGGATATGGTCTGCCCAGCTTTCATGGACTTCCTACTATGTATGGTTCTGGTATAGGAGGATATTTCATACTCCATTCAGAAAAGCAGTTCCATTTTTAAGAAGGGGTTTGAAATTGCAAAACCACATCTACAGACAGCTGCTAAAAATGTTGCAAAGTATGTTGTGGGGCATGTGACTAGTGCTGTCGCTCAAAAGATGTCAGGGAGTATGAGCCTACTCAGGGTGGTTCAGGGCTGATTGTATTCAAGACGTGTAAAGAGAAGTGCAGAGTACACCTTCGCTTCATCAGACCTCCGGCTACTTTAAAAGAGGTGTTTCAAAATGCAAAACTTCACATAAAAGAAAGTGTTCAAAAGCAAAAGGATCTTCAAGGGGTTGTAAAAAGCAGAGACCTGTTCTAAAGAACTATGCTTTTGTGCACTGTGGCTCTGAAGAATGCACAAAATCAGAACTTGACTAGTTTGCCATTTCTCCCACACAGACAAGCATTGAAAAAGGCATTTATGTAGAGATACCCCCTCTGGCTGCCCTTTCAGAAAACTCACCAATTGAATTTTATATAGCAGGGAATGGTGAAGACTATTTGGATCTAAACAACACACTTCTTTTCCTGGTTTGCAAAATCACTGAAGCAGATGGTAGTGATATACCTGCAGCAGCCAAAGTGGGCCTTATAAACTACCCAGTGGCCACTATTTTCAGTCAGCTGGATGTGACTGTCAGTGATCGGCTCATTAGTCAGAGCAATAACTGTTACCCCTACAGGGCTGTCATAGAATCTGTGCTGAACTTCAGTGAAGAGACCCTTTCTACCCAATTTACCACAGGGTTATTTTACGAAGACACCCTGGGAGACATGAAATCACAGACAGAGACGGTGACAATGTAGGTTTTAATAAAAGAAGCTCCTTCACACATCTCAGTAGAGGTGAGCTGCTGGGACACTTGCACACAGACTTGTTTTCAAGAGAAACTGATGCTGAATGGCATGGTTATTAAAATTAAACTGACACGTAACAGGACATCTTTGCCTGATGAGTGGAGATGCTGAGCCTTATAAGCTAAAAGTCATGGCCGCCTCTTGTTTGTCAAAGGGTTAAAGTGACCCCGGCGTTCATCTGGGACACTCAAGCCCTGCTGACCTCCAATGCTAAATACCCTATAGGCGGAGTGGGGATGAAAGTGTTCAGCCTCCCTGCAGGCAGCAGGGTCTGCAACCAAGATAATTTGTTTTGGGACAGTTACCAAAATGATGGTCATGGGATTTAACAATGATGCTTTTAGTGGTTCCTACACTAAAACCCTTTAACTTTAAACATTAATTTTGGTTTCTGTATCTGACGGTGAATAAGTCCCGCTAAACCTCTGCAGCCCGATTTAGAAATGGGAATGATATGAGAGAATATTTTAATCTAGTACTAGCAGTGGAAATCTATGAAAGATCAGCTGCTAGTTGGTAACCATCTGCTATTTGACCCAAGGGTACACCGTGTTTGCCTTTGATCTCACTCTGGGCCAAGAATGTGCTGATCATTATTCTTTAATTAAAACTGGGAACCTCTGAGCTGAGATCAGATTTGCAAAGCCCTTCCACAAACACTTAATCTCATTATCTATGCTGTGTTTGATAATGTCATTGAAATAAACCAGAGAATAAATGTCATTTTGATTATATGTGATTAAGCGATAAAAATGAACACAAAGCAGCTGGAAAAAATTGTAACCGATGACTCCCACATCCATGACTGCTTTCTGGGCATGTTTCCTGTGATCTGCTACCCAAGGAGAGACTGAGAAACCTTCCTGCAGCACTAGACATCAATACTGACCCCATGACCTCCCTGGACAGCACTGGTTAGCTGTACATTTCAGAAAATGGGACTGGGGAGTTCTTCGACAGCTACGGTTTTCATCCTGACAATCATGCACAAATGACTGGGTTTTTAAACAGAAATGCAAAAACATTTTGTACCAAAACACACAGTTGCAAGATACCTTTTCACCACCTGTGGATTTCACTGCATCTTTTTCTACACCACAGATGCAAAGGACTTCTTATGATCAAATTTTAAAAATGTACTCTAATGATTTGCTGAAAAATGATGCCATGGTAAATAGTTTTGTGCACACTTTCAGACATCTAAACATGTCAGAGCATGTATCCAGTGAGGTGGCAACATGTCCAGACTTGTTTGTCTTGTAATGAATTTAAAATATGCAACCACTTGTAATTTAATTCAAAACCAGTCACTTATAAAATCATATAAACACTCATAATTGTGCCTCTGTCAGTTTTTCTGGGGTCTGTGTTAAACTTGGGGGCACCTGTGTTTATAATTTTCAGATATGCACTGTCTTCAATAATGACAAACATATATAAACTATAAAGGTATTTATTGTAAAAGAATGCCAATAAAATACAACATATATCAGTGGTAACAACATGGATAAGATACAATAAACAGAAGCATCTCCTGTTAAAAAATGCACACTATATATACACCATAGCACTTTCTGTAGAATTATAAGCACCTCTTTCTAAAAACATGTTAACATATTTAACTATGAGGTAGGCTAACATGCATCAATATAAACATTTTTTTTGTAAAACAGGATTACATATTCAATATGAGGTAAATAGCTAACACAGGTTGTACACAGCAGTCACTGAGGTAGGATTACATATTTAATATGAGGTAAATGTTTAACATAGGCTGTACACAACAGTCACTGAGGTATATAGCATTCATACATAGAGATGGCATTTAAGTTTTGCATAGTGAGCTACATAGGTTTCTTAAAAGACTTTTGTCTTTTGGGCTTACTGACCATTGGTTAACTGGAGATGGCTGTGGCTGTTTTGCACCAGCTGCCGATTTCAACCTTTCCACATAGCTCCTGTTTGCTGAATGAGCAAACACTGAGGTGGGTATGTTAGACTCAGCCATTGCTTTGACAAAACATCCCAGCCCTTTAGCTTTCTGTGGTCAGGGATTGTGTGAGTAGCTGTAGCTGCTCTTACCAAATCGACCATGTGAGACCCAGAACAACAGTACCTTTATACATTATTCCCTTAACACTCCAAAAACAATATTCTTGTTTTTGCCATATGTTTAACAAAAGTTCAGCATTATAATAATAATAATCTTTTTTTTAATGCGCCTTTCAAAAATCAAGCGCAGAACAAATTGTAAAATCACATCAGAATAAAACATCATAATAAAACCAATAAAATAAACATCAGATATCATGATAAACATTAAGATCAAACCAAGTCAGCATCGTCCCCAAATGCCTTAATCCACAAAAGGATTTTAATGCTTGTTTAAACCCCCACAGTCATGCACTCTCTAATCCAATGGGGTAGAGAATTCCAGAGGGTCAGTGCCACAAACATAAAAGCCGGGCACCAGAAGATTTTAAACTACCCTCAGAATCATCAGCAACCCCTCATTGGCCGAGCGGAGCGGTCGCTCTGAGAGGTAAGGAACCAGGAGCTCTTTCAGTTAGTCAGGGTCCAAACGTGCAGTAGGGCTTATAAGTCAGTAAGCTGACTTTAAAGGTGATCCACCACTGAACTGGTAGCCAGTGCAGTTCCGCAGCACCAGTGTAATATGTGAAGAATGAGGCGTCCCAGTTAACAACCAGGCTGAGGAGTTCTGCACCAGCTGCAAGTGGCGGATATCAACCCTGGAAGCCCAAAGTAAAGGGAATTGCAGTAGTCCAAATGCGAGGTCACAAAGGCATGGATCAATGTAGGTAGGTCCCCAGACGGAACAAGGTGCTTGATCCTTGTGATGTTCCTAAGATGGTAAAGGATAACTTAATGATGGCTGACACTTGAGCATGTAGTGTCAGCCGATCATCAAGAATCACCCCAGGTCATGCACCTGTTCAGAAGTAGGGAGCTCAACATCCCCAGGAATAAACCTGAGGATGGTTTGTCCCCACCTCCCTATCCGTGACCAGGATCCACAACCATCACCTCCGTCTTCCCAGAATTCAACTTCAGCAAGCTGGACCTCATCCAACCTTGGATTTCACCAAGGCAGTTATTAAACACAGAGAGTGCTCCATTCTGGTCATGTGCAAAGACAGGTAGAGCTGGGTATCATCAGCATAACAATCAAACTCCAGCCCATACCATCTTATAATGTCTCCGAGATGAAGCATGTACACCTAAACAACATGGGGACAGCACTGAGCCTTGGGGCACTCCACAAGACAGAGAGATAGGATCAGAAGAAACATCCCTGATACCACCCTCTGAGTTCTACTGGTGAGGAAAGAAGTAAACCATCTGTGGACCAACCCTGAAAGCCCACAAGTGATTCTCAGGTGCTCAAGCAGTACCCATGGTCTACTGTGTCAAATGCTGATGACAGATCAAGTAGGACCAAAATGGACTGTTTTTCTGGTCTCTCACCATCAAGAGGTCATTGAGCACCTGAACCAGTGCAGTCTCAGTGCTGTGCCTCTTTTGAAACCATATTGAAGAGGGTCATAGATGCTATGGATGGTCAAATGATTGTCCAACTGAGTAGCCACTACTTTCTCAATTACCTTCCCAACAAAGGGAAGGTTTGATAGGCCTGTAGCTGGTGAGGGAGTCGGGTCCAAAGAACCTTCTTCAACACTGGTGTCACCGCAGCCTCCTTCAGGAGCAGGGATATTCACCAGAGTCTAAGGAGCACCAGGCTATCCCCACCAGAACCGGATGATAATCTCCCACAGCCTATAATCAAGGCTGTAGGGCCTGGATCTAAATTACAATGTGTAGTGCGCATACCGGGACAATCCTCATAACATCCTCAATTTCTGGTCTTTTGAAGAGTCCAGGAAAAAGAGAGAATGTGACCGGGGACTGGTCCATGGCCATTCCATAGATAGTGTTGCGCGGTCTCCGCCCTGATGTCATTCACCTTATCTGCAAAGAGAACCGGCAAGCTCCTCACACTGAGATTGCAAAAAGCTCATGAACCTGTAGACAGGCTGGGTTGCACAGTCTGTCCATGGTTCGAAGAGCTGGGCCAGTCAGTTCTGAGCAGCAGCAATTTCTCCGGACAGGAATACTGCCTTCTTACAAGCAATTGCTGACTGATAGAGTTGATAGTGTTCTAGCAGTCTAAGATGGTCGGCATCTAAGCTGGATTTTGCCAGCACCTCTCTAACCTGTGTCCTAGTCATCGCATCTCCCTCAAGTCTCCATCGAACCATGGGGACTGAGGGCGAAGGGAGAGGACGACACGGATTGGAGCAATGGAATCCAGGGCATCTTCTGGGCTTAACAATCCTGATATGAGCACTCCTTCATCCATCCTCCACTGTTCAGACCCCCACCCTCTCCATACTCCTGTGGGCAATTCCCAAGGCCCACCCATATTGTAGATAGAAAACAGTAAAGGTGTGGAGGACATGAAGAGTGGAGGATGAATAGCGCATCACTGGGAGGGTGGGATAATAAGCATCCCTGTCCTTCAACATGGAGCAAGGCAATAAACTCCCTACTGTCACAGAGACTAATAAAAATCAAATCAAATCCCCAAAATTAAAATAACAATTAACCAAACAAAATTAAACAGCCATAAACCAAAAATCAAGAACTTCGAACCCAATTAACTCAAATTAATCTGCATTTCTCAATAGAACCTGCTTTCAGGAAAAAAAACAAAACAAAACTAAAACCACAAATGAACAATAAAAGTAAAAAAAAAAAATAATAAATAGAAACGGGGTCCCTCCTCACAAGGAATTCCAGTCACAAAATCAAATAAACATGAACATAAGAAAGGAAAATAAATAAAGCCCAACTAAAATAACAATATAAATTGGCTAAGAAAACAAGCACTCACACTATAAGCTTGCTTACCCCGGCACTCTCACTGCACGGAAATAAAAGAGAACAACATAAAATGCCCCAGAATAAATAATAATGATTTGTGAGTAAGCAGGACTCACACTCGAAACTCACAATAACCGAACACTGTCACTGCACGTAACAAAGTAAAGAATATTTTGATCCAGAGAGTAGGTTCCAGTCAGAAAAACATCATGCAATAATATATAAAACTATAAATAAAATGTTCAAAACCAGGGACCCATCCATGACCTCCCCAACAAGTTAATCAAGGATTAATTCTATTAGGCCACTAGTACTTACCCTTTCTGAGTGCAAATGCTTGAATCCAAAGTTTGAAAATATCAGGCAAACCAGGTGAAAACAAACAGGACTAAACTTGACAGCAGGCAAAAAACCTCTCCATGAGTGGTCAGGGTACTGGTTGCTCCCCACTCACAGCTGGAGATTTGCTTCTCCATCCAATCCCACATAAGCTGATGGAATTAACAGTTACGATTCCCCAAATCTGCGGTGGCTAAGGTAAAATAAACCCCAGGGACTGCACTGGCTAGGAGGCACCCCACAACTTCACTCCCCAGGGCTAGGGACCCAGAACAAGAGCAGTAAAATGACCACCCCACACTGTATGCCCCAGGGCAGATAGAGCCCAACCCTCCAGCAGGCCACTGACTAACCCCTCACCATCTGGGAGTGAAGACCGGGGTACCCTCCCACAGAAGCCCCAGGTTTGACCCAGCCCAGTATCTCAGAACCCAGCAGAATCAGACAGTATCTCCAAACCAGCATCTGGAAGAAATGCCAGTCCCAAACCAGTCTTCTCCGACCAAACAGGCTCCACCAAGGGGAAGAGCATCCGGACGCTGAGTTCCAGACACCTAGTCAGTCCCAGGCAGGTCTTCCTCCACAAAACCCTGAAAAGGATAACGGAACAGTCTCCAAAAGTCAGTATAACCGTGAAGATCGGCAAGTTCACAGTCATACAGAGCTGGAGCAAAACTAAATTGTACTCCATACAGCACTACTCCAGGGAAAGATCGCATTAAAGCACAATTGCTCATGTTAGCAGCAAGAGATGTCTTCCAAATCCAGTCCCAAAGGTCCAGGTCCCTGAACAAAAAATAAGCAAAATAACAATAAATAAACAATGAGAAAAGCAAATTTAAACTATAAACTATAAAACAACTTAAAACAAACTTTAATAGATTTAAAATGAACTAAAACAAAATTTAAACAAGTACTATGGGAGTGAGATTCAGAGCAGACCCAACCGGTCACCATCTTGGAATCCAGCATTGATTTTAGACTAATGAGAAACACTACTTAAAATGTCTTTTCCATAGAACTTGGTACAGAAGCTGTCTCTGCCGTGTCCCTCAGGGGGTCATTGATTCATTTTAGGCATGAGTAATGTCAAACTGGTTTTAGCTTGTTCTCCTTGTCTTACCAAAGTCAGACAGCACTGTAACACAGCAGAGTACATTTTGGCTTTGTCATAGTCTGATAAATCAGTCTTGGACAGTGTAGCTCTCATGTCAGTGTCCAAACTGTTAGTTGCAACTTTTCTCATATCCTGATCAGGGTAATTAGTTTTCATGTGATCCATCTGTTGCTGAGGCACCAAATACATTTTCTGGAGTAAATCCATTATCTGTGAGCCAGCAGGCCGGTGATCAAAGGGATGGCAATTCCTAACACTGTCCCTATAAAACCGCCTGTCTGGTTAACTATTTTCTTTTTCCTTTTAAGGTTATTTGTTTATCATTTAAAGTTTTAATGACTCTCCATTTGTTTTTCAGCAAACCTAACTGTTTTGCTGACAGTGGAATATTTCTTTGAGAGTGTTTAAGGCTATTCTAGCTATAGCTGATATCAGATCATCAGAGGCTGAACATAAAATAGCTGTTCTTAAGCTTGGGGCCCTTTTATTAGTAACTTTAGAACAGATTTCTCTGCAGTCTTTTAGACATAATGACAATACAGTATCAAATATTTTTAGAAGCAGAATGTGTTTTTTTTTTCATGACATATGCCACAGGCCAGCTGGGAACAACCCACTACGCAGTCTATATTTGTCTGGTGTATTGGATCCTAAATCATCCAGTAAATAGCCATGAGGCTTTCTTGTGGCATCTTCAAAAGCTTCTAGAAAAATTTTGTCTGACCAGGATACATCTGCCTAGCCAGAGTTATGATCTGCAGCTTGTCTCTGGGGCTTTTAAACAAAATCATGTATTTGGCATTTAGTGTGATGGCCCTACTTTTTTTTACCTTGACAGAACACATTCTAGACAATTAAAAATATTGTCAATTGTTTATGATGACTGTACTTGGTAAACCCAAACTCAACTTCACTATTTTGACAGGCAAAATCCATTAAATCATCTATACCAACAAAATTTACCTTCCCAGGATAAGAGATCATTGTCAGCTAGTGACATCGGTAGCCCTCCATGCATATAATCTGTGGGAACTTGAACAATAATTCATTATACAGGTTGCTCAACAGCTGTAGAACCAAACAATATTTTCAGGCTTGTGTGATAAAGTGGAATCAGCATGTTCCAACAACTGTTTTATAAAAAGCTCTTCCCACTATTAGAGGGCCAGCCAACAGACAAGTAAAGGGATGCTGCAACCTGATATCCATTTTCACAATCAGTATCCATAAGGAGTGTTTAAAATTGTCTTGTAAAACTCGCTTGTCATAAACTACTCTCTGGGTCTTGGAGGCGTTTTTGTTTCAAGGAACCACTGCTTTTATTCCTAACAATGCTGGGTTGACTCACGGTAATTTCTTTAGAGATCTGTGACCCCTATAATCAAAGACCAGGTCCTTCAGACTTTGAAAATTAATGTGTTTATTGTTGGCTACATTAAGGTAATCCTTTCACTTTAAGAACAACCTCTCCACTGGACAGCCGGTAGCTGTAAGTTTTGGGCCTGTGGAAATGAACTCTGTAATGTGTTCATCTGCAGAAACTTCACTGGTTAGCTCCCTAAATAATCGCCTAGAGGTGGGGTCCAGTCACCTGGTCTAGACACAAAATGACATTCGGTATTGTGGTAAAGGCACCTGTCCTGTAACCTATCAAGCAGGTTGTAGAGTTCCACTCTGGCATATGCTGTTGTAAAACTAGAAACATAGACTTTGACAGCAGATAGGACCACTTGGCCCACCTAGTCTGCCCATTTCTTACCTAGAGGATAAGCTGCAGATCCTATTTAACCAACAGCCTATTTCTTCCTACCCCGACAAAAATTGCCTTATGTCTGTCCCATGCATTCTTGAATTCTCCCACAGTTTTAGACCCCACAACCTCCTCAGGAAGGCGTTCCATGCATCCACCACCCTCTCTGTGAAAAGTACTTCCTCACATTGCCCCTCAGCCATCCCCCATCTTCAAATTGTGTCCCTTTGTTCTTGCACATCTCTTTTTCTGAAAGATGCTACCCTCTTGGACTTTAAGTCCACTGAGGTACTTAAACATTTCTATCATGTCCCCCTCTCCTTCTTTCCTCAAGGGTATACATATTAAGCTCCTTTAGTTCTCTCCTCGTATGGTTTCTATTGCAGACCCTGCACCATTTTACTTTCCTCTCTGAACTGCCTCCATCCTCCAACTAGCTATAAATATGTTGATATTAGAATTTTGGTAATGATCTCTTGAGTATTTCCAGCTTGAACAAGCTGTTTCATCATCGATGAAAAAGCATGAGAGCTATATCGTAGTACAGGGCAAACACATACTGAAAGAGCTTGTAGGGGTCTATTACTATGCTGCGTGAGTCGGCAAATTAGCTTTCTGCCCAAATTTACCCCAAAGAGAATTTAAAACAGTTTAGATATCTGTCTCCTTGAGGGGTTAACAGCTATGGCAGAAGGGTTCAAATGTACATTTTCCTTTCAAAATACTGCTGTATGTACCTGACTTTATCTGTTTCATTTTTACCCATGAAGGTAAACCAGATGCCTCTTGCTTGCCTTTTAGATGCAGCTTGATGTAGTCTGCAAAAGCTCTGTGCATGGCTCTTTAAAATGCCAAACTTCATAAATGTTAATGATTTTGTAGCCTTTTTCCAGTGCCAGGTTTGAGTTCTACAGTACAGTATGTACCTGTAAGTGACCTTTGCTCATCAACGTGTGCTGCACGATGTTGTTTGAAGTCTGTTTTCAGCGCATGTGAGATATAATGTGAACACAAGATTTTTACCAATCCTGGATGGCAGCACTGAAAAAAAAGGCCTCTAGGGGAAGACTTTTACTTTTGCTAAACCAATGCATTGAGTGAGGTCATCCAAATTGTCATAAATGATGTCAGGATGACTGACTGGATACTATTTTGTTTTGTTAACAAAGGGTAGAGGCTGGTAAAATCATAATAGTGTATTTTCTCATCAGGCTGCGTCTTATAGTACAGACAAATGGCATTTGTCCTCCCCAAACAGTGACTGCCTAGGTTCAAGTGGCTGTGGTAGCTGCCTGTCCCTCAAGAAATTATTCAAACCCTGATCTGTAGCCAGCATTGCTTTCCATTCATGTTCCCCAATACTCTAATGGCAAAACCCTTGCTTTTAGAAAATGAAATTTGTGCATGGTCCTATTGAATAACTGTCCCTAACTAGTCCCTGTCATGTGGTTCCTATCTTTCTCACAGTAACAGATGTTGCAGCTGTGAAAAAACAACCATTAAATTCAAATGCTGTGGGTATTCCATTTATGACAGAATAGCCATCCAAAAGTATGGACCCACCTTAAATTCACCACCCCTTAGCACGTGCTGAATAGAAATGTTTTCTTTCTCAGATATGTACATAAGCCACTGAATAGCAGGTGTGGAGTATCTCTTTAATTGTCTGTGGTAGTCATCTGGGGAAGAATAGCGATAGTGCATTCTTTCAAAATAAAAATCTGTACATGGCCATGCAGACTGAGGCTATTGTGACGTACTAGAAGGGGTCTAAGGATGCTGTTTCATACTCTACCGTATAACCATCTGACTGTTTTAAAACACTTTTGGCTGTCATGTTCATCACTTCTTTCCTAAACTTGACACAGGCTTTTTAAAGAATTTCAACATCTAACTGATAATAGTAGCAAAGCTCTCTTTTTAGATAAAATTCTCTGTCAGTTAGCTAGGTACCATTGCAAAACTCTTGCTTTTCTGCAGGCATCATATATTCAGAACCATAAAACTGAGCATCGGGCAGGGGACTTACATAATTTTCATTAGCCTTGGTGTTAAAAAATGGGAAGTAACCTTTAGCAATCTCATTCTCCAATCCAAGGGCTGCAGGGATTTTTGCTAGTTTAAAGAAAGAAACAATGACTGTCAATAAATCAGATGTGTAGGGATAGCAGTGTGACACAGTAATTTTCCTCCTTGCATGAGCAATTTAATATCAATTCTTTCCTTGACTAGCTGGCTAACGATAAAATAACTGTCATAGCATTTGGCATTGTGAGCTATAAATGTGTAGTGTCAAAATGGTGCATCAATAAAATGTCCTACAAAATCTTTTAAACAATCTTCCACTTCAAATTCCCAGGACCTCTCCCCATCTAATTGCTTAGCATACACAAAATTTGATATGTGCTCTCCGTTTCTTGTGTGGCTTCAAAATCAAACACTATATATTTCTCAGATTTTACATCTGTGAGTGGTGACATGTAACACAGATGCTTGTCTGCGGTCATGAAAGAACCACATCTGTTACACTGAATCAATTTACATGTATGAGATCCCTGTAAAAGACAAAACATTGTTCACACAGTTTCATGGATTTACAAGAGTTGTACTCCCATCAGCTCTAGCTAAATGCCCTTCTAGGCATGCTAAAGAAATACAAATCTTTTTACAGTAGGGGCAGCATGCAGAGTCAGTTTCCTGTTCAAGACAATTAGGGTCAAAGCAAACTTTGCATTGTTGTGCACAGATATGATTTCTTATGGCTATAGGCTACATCACAGTATTCGCATAGGTACCAAGCCCGATGAATTTTTTACATTTGTTATACTATAATAATGGACATCATGCAGTAATACAAACAGTGTTTTAGGAAGTCTCTGGCCCTGTTGAAAATGTTTGCCAGTTTCCTTCATTATGATATAAAATCTTAATTTTGACTCCTAAAAAATGTTCAAACTGGGGCACATCACTGAAAGTGACAGGGTTTAGTCTGACAAACCTAGCTCAGCACGCAATATTTTAGCCTTATTAAACAACTGACTGTCACTCACATGTGGATTTAGGAGTGCGAGAATGGAGCCACCGAAACACAAACTATTATCTCTGTTATTTAAATCAATCATCATCACTTTTTTGTAAAATCCTGCTATACAAGATGGAGGTCAGTGTCCATCTCCCCCCACCCGAACCCTGGTGATTCCTGATAGTAGTTACCACGAGATGTATAGTGTCATCAGTAATGATTTCCGTATTGCTCTGTAGCATATCGGCTAGCTGATCTAAGAAGGTGGCAGCATTTAACTCATTAGGGCATGTTTTCCTTGAGAACAAGGGTTGATTTAAAGAAGCAGCATTTAATCTTAACTGTATAAATTCTCCATGGCTTGTTTTTCTCGTCACCCTGTCCAGCAATTCTTGTATAGCCTGGGGCATTGCAGCAATGGCCTCTGTAAAGATTGTATTTTATCTAGATTTATAAACATATATCGTTGATGGAATTCTGCAGCATTAAATTTTTTAAAACATGTTCATATTGCTGCACAGATTTTAAAAATACTGTAGGTGGTGACCTGTTTGCCAGTTCATCATCATCTTGCATATGTGGCACAACCTGGTTTTCTAATTCACTAGATTGCTAAACATTAGCAACATGCTGTAATAACCTACGTTGTAATATTTTTCTGTACGCTTTATTCTTCTTTTCAAATTTTCTCAGATTGTTTTATTTTTTACCCAGATTTTCTTTTTTGACACCATCTGCTTTTTTTTCATTTTGTTAGTGCTGCCACCCTTTGTACTCAGCTTGAGAGCTTCTGTGCTTTCACTTTGTATTTTTATTTTTGTATTTGGACATTTTCCTCCATTCTCCTGTAGTTTTCAAACATGTGGGCCACATTTGCCATCTGTTTCAGCTCTGAGTATGAGAACTTGGTTGCACATAATAAAGAAAATACACTGCTCAGTAAAGTACCTTTACAAAACTCAGATTTAAACATCTGATGATCACAATCCTCACCAGATAATCTGCTTTCAATTATCAAGCCATTAAACAGACAATCAAATGCTTTAAGGATACAGGCTTTTCCAGTGTTGATCGTGTCATTGTTCCTTTCTTGAAACCTTGGTGCAATAACTCTTTGTCAGAAACCCTTGTGCTGCTACTGTAGATGGCTGTGCGTCATCATTGGGATTCACACAAGGTCTATTTTGCTTATGACTCACATGGAGAAACTTTTGAGCACCTTTGAAAACATCACATTTGTGTAATGGTTTCTTTCTCTCTCTCTCCTGCAGGGATTTGCTGTGCTGCTGTTAAAACAGAAAATACACCCTGTCACTACTTTTGTATTTTCAACATTATACTGTAAGACAATTTAAACTCTAAAACTTACAGCATTTTAACCCCCTCAGTCTCTGATTTTCAGCATTATACTGTAAAACAAATTTCAAATCTGAAACCTGCAGTGTTTTCCTTAACCCCTCCCCAAACCTGCAGCATCTACTATTCCTAGTTAAAAATAAAAATACACTCCTTCTGTAGTGGTAAGCGATGCATTATTCAGCTCTTCAATCGATTGGAAAAGGGCTTCATTTCCACCCCATGACTCCATTATTGCTTGTTAAATGTTTTTAAATATTCTTTTAGCTCAAGATGTATTTTTGGTGGTCTCGCTCTGTTCTTTGTCGTTAGCTCTCAATGTCTTGGAATGCTTATATAAAATTGTGAAACCACATCCCAAGTACATGGTTAATCCTGAAAAATATCTGAACATCTGGTACTGTCCATCAAAACCCCCACCCCTTCTCCATGGGAAATATATAAGTCCTAGGCTACTCAATGTAGGCTTTGTTTTTCACTTCCTGACAGCTGGAAGGCATCTCTCTAATGCCTTTCTGCAAACATTGGTCACAGTCTAATTAAAGGTATGCAGACTGCTTCTTTAAGTCCAAATAAGCTTATGGTTTAGTTCGTTTTAAAATATATAATGAAAATCTTGTATTTTTTAAACAGCTGCGTCCTTTAAATTAGTAATTCAGTAAAACAGCTTACATACCACTAATCAGAAGATAAAACTTATCTTGTGTCTTCTAAAAAGTAAATCATGAGAATCACCTGTTTTCTCTTTTACATAGTAGGGGTTCTAGCAAGACCAATGATTCTCTGTGTAAATGAAAACAGATGTTTTATCGATCTTAAAACACAGAGGTACAGTTTATAATAAGGCAGTTGAGTGTCAGCTTAAGTTATGTTTTTAAAAGTCAAAATGGAATTCTATCTTTTCTAAAACAACGGCAACCTTTAAATAAATAATTTAGTGTAACATAGCACACACACACACACACACACACACACACACACAGCGTGTATTCTTTTGCACCGACTCTAAGCAAAGCTGTAGATACATTTTAAAAAGACTGTGTGCTTTGAAATGATTCTGAGAGAGAAACATTATAATTTTACGTTCTGCCTTTTCTTTGTAACACATTATTTATTTTCTTATTTATTTAAGCTTCAGATTAATACCTTTGAGCCATGAGCTCTTTTACAAAGGTTCCAAGTCAGAAAAATTACAGAAACATTATACAGGTAATGGTTACAAACCTACTACATGACTTTTAATTTTTGATAGAGTGACTACAGACATTTTTTTGTAACAAAGCATAAAGCTGCATTTTATAGATCCCTGTAAATACAGGGACCCTGTAATCCAAAATTTTGAGACACACATGTTTCCAAATAGAATCAATAGTCCTTTGTAGCCATGGCTGTGTAAATGAAAACAGACGTTTTCTCTCAGTCTTAAAGACAGACACCCACCACACTGCCAACAGGACCATGGACTCCAGAAAGGCCGTCTATATTTTAAACATACGTAAAGACATTGCTTTCTATGTGCCTAATGAGGGACACACACACACACACACACACACACACACACACAGGCACACACCATACTGCCAGTATGTTGTAATGCTATCCAGAAAAAAACTGTTGAACCATCTTAGTTACACACAGGTCCCTGTTTCAGCTTATAAATATCACATGCATATACATAAAGGTATCTTTTGGTGCAGTTTTACATTTTATAACTTGTTATAAAACAGAAAAGGGTACTCACACAGGCAGATGCATTTCCCTTGGGGGTCTCCAAACAGATCTCTGAAACCTCTGCATGATCAGGTTGCCTCCTAGATACTTCTTTCTGAAAAATATCCTAATCAGAAAGACACACATGCCCTGCAGTTATACACCCAAGCCGACAGGAGGCACATAATACTACATAAAACCTAACTTATTTTTTGGGGTGGGGGCACAGTGGTGAAGAGGACACAGGTTTGAGCCAGGATGGTGGGGTGCAGGAGGAAAGGGGTACAGGAGTTTGAGCTAGCATGGTGAGGATCTAGTTCCAGCCATGATGGCATGGCAGGAGTTCAAGGAGTGTATGAGAAGGAGGGGTATAGGATGCTTACAAAATGGTGGGTGGCAGGGGTTTGAAGAGTGTACAAGAATGAGGGTGTAGGACACTTACAAAATGGTGGTGTTATGCCACTTAATCAGAAACAGTATGTCTCATACATTACTTGTTTTACGCTAAGCACAGCTCCCAGGTGCAGGTCTGAGTAGTTTAAAGTTACCAGCACCAGCTTAACACTGCGCCTCTCTACACTGTAGCATCAATCCGGATTAGCCATAAGTGGAAAAAGGAAGCACATACAACTGCATAAAGTGCTAAAAGTGCTTCATTTTATTCCCTGCAACCTGCTTCCATCACACACTATCTCGAATGAGGAACTGCACTGTTTCATTCAGTGTGGAGAGAGCAGTGTAAAACTGGTGCTGGTAACTTTATGTCTCATATATGTGTTATGTCACTTCAGGGTTGCAGTGTGGGTCATTTCCTGTGCAAGTGAATGGGACACGGGTTCAAACACATGCCATTTCCTGCTCAAAGGGCGGTACACGGGTGTGAGCTATGTCACGTCCACCAGAAGTGGGTGGGCTAGTGCATTTTAAGGAGGGGCTTCCAGTTTAACAAGGGCAGTTCTGATTGCTCCATTTTAGGCCCGCCCACTTGTCAAAGGAGGTGGAATGTGCTGATTGGCTGAAATTTAACATTTGATGAGATATATGAACTTATACTACTGAGATTATACTGCCCTTGTACAGATCTCTGTAAGGCCTCAGCCAGAGCTTGGGGTTCAGTACTAGTGCCAACACCTCAGAAAAGGACATTAACCTGCTGGTGAAGGTCCAGAGGAGGTTACAAAGATGTAAGCAGATCAGCAGGGAAGGCATATGAGAGGTTGAGTGCACTGAATGAGTGTGAGAGTGCTTCAACAGTACTTCAAAGGGATAGATAAGGTGAATAAGGAGAGTTTCTTTAAACTGAGTGGCACCCATAACATGAGAGGCACAGTGTTAAACTAGATGGTGGGAGGTTTTGGAGGGAGGTCAGGAAGCACTACTTTACAGAGAGGGTGTGGATACTTGGAATGTGCTGCTGGAAGAGCTGATCATGTTGAGGACACTGTGCAGCTTTAAGAGAGGCTGGGATAGGCATAGAGGAAATGGTAGTAAGGATCATTGGGAGGGAGGGAGAGGAGGGAGGGAGGGCAGGGATGGTAGCTCAAATTGACTTGATAAACCAAATGGCCTTCTGCTGGCTCCTTTGTATACACATAGAATAAAGACTCCATAGCACTGATAAAACCTTTTAGGTGCTCAAAGAAACAGTAGAGAAACACACTTCTCACTCTAGGAGCAGTGCTCAAAGCCACACGTTTCTGCTGAGTGAGAATATTTAATGTCCCTCTTGGAGCAGTGCTCAAAACCACAGTTTAGCAGAACAAGATGCAAACAAATATGTTCATCTGGCACTGGCTTCATTCATTTCAAGAAGTATTTAAAGATAATTATGAATGCCTCATTTTGGCTGCCTAATTTTGCAACTGTCAGCACCGGATAATGTTTTGTGTAATTGCATTAAAATGAGCACTTGTTTTATAATAAAAGTAATTATTTAGTACATTTAGGCTAATAACCAGGTTTTCATGGGCAGCATTAGCAACAGCAGCAGCTTTAATCATAGTCTGTATAAGGTATTACATTGTATTAAAACAAGCACTTGGTCATAGTAAAGCATTATTCCGGTGCTGACAACTGCAAAATTAGGCAGCCAAAATGTGGTTCATTACCTTTGCCTTAATATACAATTCTTGGAAATGTTCAGACACAGTGCCAGCAATAACACATTAAGGTGCAGTCACAGTGCACAACATCATGGACTAGTGAGTTGCTATCCCTCCCTCCTTGAGACCTTGACCACCTTGTAGTTATAATTTCATACAGCTGGCCTTGCTTGGTTCTCTCCCCCAAGCACACACACCACTTACAACAATGAATTACCCCCAATAGTCAGCTTATGGAGCCCCTGACCAAGGACAAGGTTTACTGTACCTTGTTGTTATAGTGTCATACAACTGGACTTGGTTGGTGCTCTCTAACCCACACCCATACCACTTACAATGAATTATGACCCCTACAACAATGAATAAATTTCATACTGCTGGACTTGGTTGGTTCTCTCTCCCCAGCACACACTACTTACAACAATGAATTAACCCCCTATAGTTAGCTTATGGAGCCCTGCCCAAGGACAAGGTTTACCATACCTTAGTTGTGCACTTAAATTAAACAAACATTCATACAGCTGCACTTGGTTGGTTCTCCCCTCAAACAGCATGCATCACTTACAACAATGAATTAACCCCCACCCTTACAACAATTACTTTTGAACAGCTAGATTTGGTTGCTTCCCATAAAGTACACATCACTCTCAAAACAGTGAATTAATCTCCTATAGTATAGAAACATAGAAACCTAGAGGTTGACAGCAGATAAGGACCTAAGGCCCATCCAGTCTGTCCATTTATTTTTCAACCTTATAAATGTGCCATTGGCCTATGCTCTGTCAATGGCCTATCTATTCATACTCATCTGTATTGCTCCCTTATGCCTATCCCATGCCTGTTTGAACCCCTGTACTGTATTCATAGCCACCACTTCCTGAGGTAGGCCGTTCCATGCATTCATCACTTTCTGTGAAAAAATTTCTCACATTCCCCTTAATTGACCTCCCTCTAATCTCTTGCTGTGTCCTCTTGTTCTGCTACTTTTCTTATATTTAAACATGTTAGACTCTTTCACCTTGTTAATGAACTTAAGGTGTTTGAATGTTTCGATCATATCACCTCTCTCCCTCCTGTGCTCAAGGGTATACATATTGAGCTCCATTAATCTGTCCTCATATGTCTTCTGATGCAGTCCCTGCACCATTTTGGTTGCCCTTCTCTGGACTGCCTCAATTTGGTTAATGTCCTTGTGAAGGTGTGGCCTTCAGTACTGCATGTATAGTACTCAGGTGGGAAGCAACCAGTGTTTTGTAAAGAGGGATTATTACCTGCCTCTTATGACTTGTGATACCTACTAATACACCCTAACATCCCCCTAGTCTTACTGCTTTAGAGGTCTGCTTGGATGATTTCAGGTCATCAGTGATGATGATGCTCAAGTCTCTTTCTTCCTTTGTGATTGCCAGCAACTCCCCTCCCAGCCTATAGGTGACTTCAGGGTTTCTCTTCCCTATGTGCATGATCTTGCACTTCTTTGCATTAAATCCCAGTTGCCACTCTTCTGGCCATTTTACTAGTTTATCCAGATCTCTTCTCATTCTGCCCACCCTATCTGGATCATCTGCTGTTGCAGATATTGGTGTCATCTGCAAACAGGCAAGACTACCCTCTAAACCATCTGCAATGTCACTAATGAAGATATTAAAGAGGACTGGCCCCAGGGCTGATCCCTGAGGTACCTCACTTGTGACTTGCATCTCTTCTGACTGTATACCATTCACCACCACTCTCTGTTTTCTGCCCATCAACCAGTTTTCCACCCAGTTCATCAACTTCTGACTCACCCCAAGCCTACCCAGCTTATTTATCTATCTTCTATGTGGAACAGTGTAGAAAGCTTTGCTGAAGTCAAGGTAGGAGACATCAACTACTCCCCTTGGTCCACCACTCTGGTTACCCAGTCAAATAAATCTATGAGATTAGTTTGACAGGACCTTCCTTTGTAAACCCATGCTGCCTTGGATCCTGTGCCCTATGGATTCCAGGTGTTGCACTATTCTTTCCTTAAGGAGTGCCTCCATAATCTTGCCCACTATTGAGGCAAGACTGACTGGTCTGTAGTTCCCTGCCTCCTCCCTGCTACCAATTGGTAACTTGGTAGGCATAGACAAAGTAGACCAAGGCCCATTTAATTGTCTCCCACTCCTAGTGGGTTAATTAATAATATCATGTTTACCATTTAAAAGCAAATGTGCATCCAACTCACTTTAAAGGAGTTAAATGTAGTTGCTTCTGCCACGTGTTTAGGAGACTATTCCATACATGAGCAGCTCGTGAATTGAAAAAGTTTAGATGTCTACTTGTTCTAGGAATATTCATAAAGATTTGATTTTCATGAGATCTTGAATTAAAGGTTTTATGATTCCTTACTATATTACATTGCTCCTTTAATGTTACATCTTCCAAGATGTGATACAGGAATAATACATCTCCCTAATTCACCTCAGTTCTAATGGATACAGGTTTAATGCTAATAATCTGTCTTCATATACCCTATTCTGTAATCCTTTTATGGATTTGGTTAACGTCTTTGGACTCTTTCTACTTTGAGCATATCTTTCTTCAAATATGGGCTTCATATGGGGAACCATAATCCAGAAGGGAAGTACATAGGTTCTATAAAGTTTAAGTACACACTCTTTGTTTCTTGATATGAATCCTTTTTATTGAGTGAATAATACCATTACATTTGCCTATAATGTTTGATATATGCATGTTAAAGGATAATTTTGAATCTATCCAGATACCCAGATCCTTTTCTAGATTGCTATTTTAGCTTTTATTGTTCAAATAGTAGGGATACTTGGGTTATTTTTCCAAAATGAATCACTGTACACTTATCCTCATTAAATTTCAAACCATTTTGTCTACCCCATTTTTCTATTGTGCTTAGCTGTTTTTAATTCTTCAAAATCACCAATAGTCATGACTTCCCACCTATTTTGGTATCATCAGCGAATTTAGTTATGTGGGATTTGACCCCATCATTCATATCGCTGATATACAGCCAAACAGTAATGGACCCAGCACAAAGCCCAGGGACCCCACTAGCCAACTCCCTCTTCGAGAGCACAGCATTATACGCACTCTCTGTGTTCTATCAGACAACCAATTTTAATCCACCTTATTGTAGTTGTATTTATACCAGATTTTATCAATTTATTTATTAATTTATGGTGGGGACGGTGTCAAAAGCCTTTCCCAAGTCCAAATAGATAACGTCCATGGGTTTACCTCTATCCAAATTGACACTAATAAAATTGTAGAAGGCCAATAGATTAGTATTTCAAAAAGTCCTTTTTGAAGTCATGCTATGTAACATCTTGTAATTTCAATCTTGAAATATCTTTTTCAATACTGTTTTTAATCGATCTTTCCAGAATTTTACAAACTGGCATCAAGCTAATAGGTCTATAATTTAGTAGACATGATTTGTCACCTTTTTATGAATGGTACAACTACAGCTCTTCTCCAATCAAGAGGAACATCACCAGTGGAGATAGATTTATTAAATATTAATGTTAGAGGCTCAACTAATACGTCAGCAAGATTTTCCAAACAATTGAATCAATATTGTCCAGTCCTGAGGAAGAGGATGATTTCATTTTAGACAATTCGAGCTTAACTGATTCATGACTAATATAGATAGGATCCGAGTTACTTTCACCTATATTTTTATTTTAGCATTGTGAACCTGATAAGTGGTAACAAAATACTCATTAAACCTCTCAGCTATTTCTTGTTGTTTATTGTAGTTACCCATTTACTATTACTGAAGCAATCCTTTGCTTTGTTGTTTGTTAATATTAATAGATGCATAAAAGGCCTTGAGATTTTATTCATAGCTAGTTTATTTTCAGATTTAATCTTACCTTTCTTAATAATAGTTTAAGTAAGCACTGCTGTTTTTATATTTGATAAGATTAAAAACTGTAGGATGAATTTTGTATTTTTAAATGCTTTATTTTTCCTCCTGATTTGTTTTTAATATCTTTGTTGAGCCAGTGAGGAATAAACCCCTTACTATTGTACATTTTAGGTGTAGGAATCAGTTTTATTATAAGTGTTTGTATTTTATTCTTTAATTCCTCCCACATGGAATTTACTCTAATTTACAAAATGCTCCCCAGTCTAATTTTCCAAATACATCCTTAATGTTGTTCCAGTCAGTTTTTATAATCAAGAACTAATGTACATTTACTAGTTTGGAAACTATCAGTATGAATGGTACATTCTACAATATTATGGTCACTAGTTCTCAAATGTGGTAAGATGTCAATTTTGCCAATCCTACCGATAGTGTTAGTGATAGCAAGATCCAATATATTAAATCCCTAGTTGGAGCTTCAACCAGTTGATATCCTGGGTGGTTATAATTATCGATTAATGTTTTTGAATACCGTACTCCTTTACATTCTGTCCATGATATGCCGGGGTATTAAAGTTCCTAAAATTAAAAGTCACCTAAATTGGCTACTTTATTAATCTCCTCAGAAAATTATTGTTTAGGATGTTATTACTATTTGATGGTCTATAACAGATCCCCAAATAGATTTTAGATGGATGGGGAAAACTAAACTAACCATAAATTTTCAGGAGCATTTTCCATATATTTATTTAATTTGATTTCCTGGCTGAATATTAACTCAGACACATAGCAGCATACTCCACCACCCTTCTTACTTTTACGATTTTATTATAAAGTTGAAATCAGTGTATGTTGTTTGACCAATTATTTCTTTCATCCACCAGGTCTCTGTTACACATATAATATCCACATTATGTTTTTAACTCGAATTTTAAGTTCACTTAATTTGTTGTTATTTAAGCTTCTTGCATCAATAAGCCAAATTTTCAATTTTTAGTACTATTACTTTTCAAAGTTGGTAGAATTTTTGGTTTGGTGACATAAGGCAACATAATTTTAGAGCCCTCTTCCCCCTTATATTCTAGTTTAAATTATTCAGAATAATATTTTCAAATGTTCTGCCCAATTTATAAGTGCCCTGACGACTTGAATGCAGTCTGTCCCAACTGAATAGTGACAATGAGTTATTGAAATATTCCCAATGGGAATGGTTTTATAACCTTCATTAATTGTCCATTTTCTTAGCCATTTATTTATGGTTTTAATCTTACATGTGGTTAATAACTTGCCCTGGGGACTGGGAGAATCTCAGAGAACCAAATTTCACAATTTAATTTCAATAATGTTTTACTGATGTTTATGAAGTCCTGCTTGATTTCCTCAATACTCAGTTTCTTCAAGTCATTTGTACCCACATGTAAGACGACCAGAGGATTTTGACCTAAGTTATACAAAATATTTGGACACATTTTATCTATGTCTTTAGTGCCAGCACCCTAAAAGAAGAACATGTAATGTTTTGTTTGTCCGATCTGCATACAGTTTTATCAGTATATTTAACTATGAATCCCAACACAAAAATTGTCTGCATACTTTATCCAGTGCTTCAGTGTCATTGGTTATACTCTCTTCCTCTAGGTTAGGCTGAGCTCTTACTATTGAAGGTCCTATTTTACTCGAGTCAGTACTATTGTGTCTGGATCCTAATACTAGTGACCTACTCCAATTGATTCCTTGTCACACAAAGAGTCATTTGAATCAGTTTGATACATTTGTTCATTGTTGATTTCTTGGTCCTATTTCTACCCCAGAGTCTGGTTTGTCTAATTCAATTAGTGTATCAAATCTATTTGATAAACTGATATTGTGGTCTATTTCCTCCTTTGAAGTTTAGATTTATGGCCAATGGTAACTGTAGTCCATTCTTCAACCTCACTATTTGAACTGCTATTGTGAGACTCATTTCTTTTCCTCTTCTCATAGGTATCATCTTTACCAGGCATTTCTTTTCACAATCACCTATACTGGTGCCTGTATTATCTTCTCTACTAGTTGTAAAAGAATTTATTGGCAACTGACTTTGATTTTCTTGACAGCGTTCAATAACTGACAACCTCCTATGAAAGTAGTCTATGTCTCTCTCAGGACACTGTTGTTTATACATTTGTCACAAATAAAGAACGGAGTTTGAGAAAGATTCACAAATAATGCATGTATCAGGCAGGTGTTACATTTTAAATCTGTTTCTCCATCTAGGGTTATTATATCTCTCTTGGAGACATTCTCTGGTATCTTATGGTACTATAACCTCGGTTCAATTTCAGTGCAATTAAGTCTGCCATACTCAAAGTTTTCTTGAATCCACTTCTAAATATATGATTTTTAGTATACTTACAAGTTGGAGATTTATTTATGTAGACCTCATTCTTTACATGTAACACACCATCGTGTGTCTTTGTAGCGTCTTCACGCGCATAGCGTCCTTGCTCCTGCTCGCTGCGGGGTTGTTTAAGTAGTGAGTGCTACGCAGAAGTAGCTTCAAGTTCTCGGGAGTTCACTCACTACTTATCACTTCAAAATTTTAATTACAGCAGTAGCAGCGGTGATTTGTGAATGTTACCCCTCCTGATAACAATTGTAAGTAAAATTTAAATTAAACAGCTGAGTTTAAGTCTGGGCTGTTGCCACTGAGACTGAAACTCCTCTCCCTGCCTACAGCTAGGGCTCCAAAAACCTTGCAAGATTATGAGGTGTAACTTAGAAACTCACAGTTATAATACACATACAGTATCAGGTTTAAAACATTCAATGTCCATTTAAAAAGCAGTCTCTTAGTACTGGAATTGGAATATGTGCCAAAGTAAGCTCTCGTGGAGTGAGATCACATGAGCCTTCTCCAGTCTTCTGAGACCTCTCCTGTGCTCAAAGACTCACTAAACAGTTCTGCTAATGGCTCTGCTAGTTCCACCCTTAGCTCCTTAAGTACTCTGGGATGTATGCCATCAGATCCCATTGCCTTGTCCACCCTGAGCTTAGCGAGCTCTTGTAGGACCCTTTCTTTTGTGAAGGAGTAGTGCTCCTCCCTCCCCTGTGTCCATGGTGCTGAGCTGTGGGCCCTCTACCTTCTCTTCAGTAAATACTGAGCAAAGTATCCATTTAGGATAGATGCTTTTACAGGATCCTCCTCCTCACATGCCCCTTTTCTCCGTTGAGCTTAGCAATACCCCATCTGGACTTTCTCCTTTCACTAATGTGTCTATAAAGTCTTTTCACCTTCTTTTACTGTTTGTGCTAGTGTTTCCTCAGTTTGGGACTTTGCCTGCCTTACTGCCTTCCTGCTTCCCTTAGGGCAGTTTGGTATGCCTCCCTATCTTCATCCACTGTGTTCCCTTATATTTTTATTTTAGTTGTTTAACCAGGAGTAGCACTGTATTAACCAGGAGTGTTCCCTTATATTTCTTGAAGGTCAGCCTTTTGGCTATGACCTTTTCTGCTACTGTATTTGAGAACCAAAGTGGTTTCCTTCTTCTTTGCACTTCCTCTTCTGTCTAACACAATGGGATATTGCTTCAAGTATTGCATCCTTAATGCTTGCCAACTTTGCCTGTACCCTCTAACCTGTGTTTCTTTTTGCCAGGGCCAGCTTAACTTTGTTGGCCATCTTATCAAAGTCAGCTCCTCTGAAGTCCCATATTTTTGCATTGGAATGAGATGATTTAGATGCAGTGGCCAAATTGAACCATACCATGTGATGGTCACTGGCCCCCCAGGTGACCCTCTACCTGGAGATCTGTGATCCCTTCCTGTTAGTCAATTTATGGAGCCCCTGCCCAAGGATGAGGTTTACCATACCTTAGTTTTGTACTTAAATTAAATAAAAATTGATACAGCTGGACTTGGTTTGTTCTCTCTCCCTCCCACCCCATAAAGGTACCTATAAGCTGTGATGATCTCCTCTTCACTCTCTGCCAGTGACTGATAGAAAGGTCTGTGCCTCGGTGAGGTGGTGCTGGTCTTCTGCAATTAAAACAAAGCTTACTGTCTACTTACTGTTACTAAAGCTTAAAGTGATACTGTCATCACAACAGTTCACAACAATTTATATAATTTTTGTCGGGAGCAGTAAAGTAAACAAGAGCAAGCAAAACATTACA
Source organism: Neoceratodus forsteri (assembly GCA_016271365.2). Lineage (NCBI taxonomy): Eukaryota > Metazoa > Chordata > Ceratodontiformes > Ceratodontidae > Neoceratodus > Neoceratodus forsteri. Next base: position 1,556,045,721 of record CM057453.1, on the reverse strand, counting down.
GATATGAGCAGGGATGAGGAAAATGGAGAATAGTTACTGCTTGTTGGAATCATCCACTAGGAATGCAATAAGCTACAATGTTGTGAATTACTATGAACTGTATTAAAACAGATGCTAGCTAAATAAATAAAAACACTGTCCAGCATGTGCACTGTACAGTACAGCATTTATTTGTGATCGGAACACAAAATGCACTGCATTACAAGATGGATGAGGGATTACAAATGCACACATTAAGCGGTAGCACAAGGAAAAATCAAGGGGACAACTGATTAACTTTACTGCAATGCTCCTTACATTTCTTTAATAAAATTACAATTTTACAAATGTTTTGGGACCAGAATGCACTTTGGCAATGATGCAAGATGCATGAGAGTGACACGTGCATGGCAAGAAGGAGGGTAATTACAATGGCAAAAGGAGGAAATGGGACATCAACACATGCTGGTGGATGGTGTACACAGAGGGTGGTGGATAAAAGAAGGAATTGGCAAGGCAGCTGATTGGGACATGAGGTGAGGCTGGTGGTAACAGGGGTGACAGATAATTGAGGAGTGGATAAGTGAGGAGCATTGTATTTATTGTGACAGGTCTTAAAAACAGAGACCCACCTGTAAACTAAGACTATCAGGGAAGACATCAAAGGTACTTTTTATGCAGAGGAGTTGCAGAAAATTGAACCGAATGAGGGCAGAGTTTATAAGTTCAGAAAATCCTGGCAGAGAAAAAGCATGGAAGAAAAACTTGGTATCTGGTAAAGTGGTCAAGGTGGCCTGATTAAACTCAATAGCTGGGTCAAGCCACCACAGATCTGGGACATTAAGGCCGATAAGATTCAAAATGTTCAAAAATGGCTTTTATATTACCTTGCAGAGCAACACCTTGTACAACATTTTCCCGGTAATACCATAACCTTTTTAGAGTAAAGGTGACACAAATGCTTCAACTACCTGGTGAATGGAAAGTGGGGCTAGCAGAAATTGTATCCCATATTTGAGACAATGTGCCAGCAAACAAAAATAGGTTCAGTATGCTCTTCAAGCTCCAACCATCATGCACAGTAAAATGCCAACAACTGGTCTCTATACTGAGTCAGAAGTGTTAAAAATTCCAACTAGCCATTATCATAACATGGCAAGTGTTAACAGTCAAATCAATAACAGCCGATTTGAAGCAAATGAACTGCCAGTGGTTTTGGAACAAGCCATCGGAGAGAATAACATTGACAGTGAGATCAAATGCATTCTGTTCATGCAAGGGCAAGCACAGTACCTTTTGGTTTTGGCAGACTTGATGTAGGTATAGGAAAGACTGTAGCAAAGAACCCTACAGATATTATTGGGGCTTTACACATATCTACACTGACATTGTGCATGAAATAGTGGATGACAGTCTAGTGTCTTTTCTGAGATGCATACCCATGAGGGGCCAAGACAATGAGCTAGTGAATGTGACCTACAATAAATCTCACTACTGAGCAGTCAGTAAACATCAAATTGATGCAGTCACTATTGAAATAAAAATAATCAGAACAAACTTGTCTCATTTCAGTTTGGAAAGGTGACGGTGAAGTTGCATATCTGCCCCCAGAGTACTTAAAATTTTAAGCAAGGATGGTGATTGTTCAACATTATGGGAACCCTGCCTTGTACAGGAGCTAATAAAAGACACAGGCAGGATGCAGCCTTCTGGGCTTTCATGGACTTCTTACTATGTATGGTTCTGGTATTTGGGGACATTTCATAGTCTGTTTAGAAAAAGTTCAGTTTTTAAGAAGGATTCAAAATTGCCAAATCACATCTACAAATGGCTGCTAAAAAGTAGTACAGAATGTTGTGGATTATGTGACTAGTGCTGTTGCTCAAAAGATGTCAAGGGAGATATGCCCACCAGGTGGTTCAGGTCTGATTGTGGTCAAGAGAGGTAGAAAGAGAAAGTGCAGAGTACCCCTTCACTTCTCATCAGACCTTCCAGCTTTTGAAAGGCATGTTTCAAACATCACAGAAAAGGAAGAGGTTAAAGTCCAGGGTGTGTGTAAAAAAAAAAATGGCCTTCATGTACTGTGGTCAGCAGAATGCACAAAATCAGAACTAGACTTGTTTGCCATTGTTCACACACAAACAAACATTGAAAAAACATTTTGTTGAAATACCTTCTGGCTGCCTTTTAGAAACCTCACCAATTGAATTTTATATAGAGGAATGGCAGAGACAATTTGGATGCAAACAACATGCTCCTTTACCTGGTTTGCAAAATCATTAAAGTGGATGGCGGAGATATACATGCAGTGGCCAGTTAGTCCTCATAAACTATCCGGTGCCCACCATTTTCTGCCAGCTGGATGTGACTGTCAGGGATCGTCTTATCAGTCACAGCAATAACTGTTAGCCCTGTAGGAGTATCATAGAATCTGTGCTGAACTTCAGTGAATAGCACCTTTCTACCCAATTCATGGCAGCGTTATTTACAAAGACACCCAGGGTAACATGAAATCACAGACCTAACTGGTGACAATATAAGGTTTAATAAAAGAAGCTCTTTCACACATCTCAGTGGAAGGGTAGAGGTTCTCAGTAGTTCCACCAAGCTGCATCAACAACTTTGTTGTCAAAATGTGGCACAGTGACATCACTAATGTTGGCAGGTGAATTTTCACCTGTCAGACATTGTTTTTTTTGTTTTTTTGAGGAGGGCTTCACCTCACCCCCCATTTCTATATAACAAACTCTGAGTCATAGTTTGTTCTGAATGGGTGTGAAACAGTGGAACTTTTGAAACAGGACCATTACAGAGACAATATTGAAATTGTTTGAAGTTGTTGCTGTAATGGTTTTCATTGTCTTGACTATGTACACTTCTGGGCCTCTTGCACATAGACTTATTTTTCCAAGAGAAACTGATGCTGAATGGTGTGGATATTAAAATTAAACTGATGCATAACAGGACTACTTTTTGTCTGAGTGGAGATGCTGAGTCTTTTAAGTTAAAAATCATGGCCATCTCTGTTTGTCAAAAAGTAAAAGTGACCCCTGGTGTTTGTCTGGGACATTCAGAAGCTCTGCTGACCTCCAATGCTAAATGCTCTATAGACAGAGTGAGGATGAAGTGTTCAGCATCCCTGTAGGAAGCAGGGTCTGCAAGCAAGATAATTTGTTTTGGAACAGTTACAGACAATGCTGGTAATGGGATTTGTTGACAATGATGCATTTATTGGTTCCTACACTAAAAAAACTTTCAGCTTTAAACATTATAACATTAATTTTGTTGCTCTGTATCTGGATGGTGAACAAATCCCCACTAAGCCTCTCTAGCCTGATTTTTAGAAATGGTAATGCTGTGACAGAATATCTTGATCTACTCAAGCAGCTGGAAAAATATGAAAGATCTTCCCTTGTTGTCAACCATCAGGCATTCACCACAGGGTGTACTTTGTTTGCCTTTGATCTGACTCTGGACCAAAATGTGCTGATCATTATTCCATAATTAAAATGGGAACATAAATCAGAATGGCAGAAGCCCTTCCTCATTCAGTTAATATCATTGTCTGCTCTGTGTTTGATATTGTCATTGAAATAAACCAGTGAAGAAATGTCATTTTGATTATATGTGATAAACCATAAAATGAACACAAAGCAGCTGGAAAATGTAACCAATGACTCAATGCCCTAGATTGCTTTCTGGGCATGTTTCCTGTGATCTGCTACCAAGGAGAGACTGAGAAATATCTCCATGGCACTAATCATCAATACTGACCCCCCCATGACCACCCTGGATAGCACTGGTAAGCTGTCTACATTTCAGAAAATGGGTCTGGGAGTTCTTAGTTATTGTTTCCATCCTGATAATTATACACAATTGATAAGGGACTTTATAAATAGAAATGTGAAGTCTATATATACCAAACACGCAGTTGCAAGATACCTTCTCTACCACGTTCAGATGTCACTGCATCTTTTGCTTACACCACAGATGTAAAGAATTTTCTTATGATCAAATTCAAAAATGTACTGTAATGTTTGCTCAAAAATGATACCATGGCAACTAGTTTTGTATGTCACCTTTTCAGACACTTAAACATGTTGGAGCATGTCCGGCAGCCTTGCAACATGTTCAGACTTGTTTGTCTTGTAATTAATATAAAATATGCAATAACTTGTAATTTGATTCAAAATCATCATTTATAAAATCATATATGACCCTCATGATCTGTGTGTCTGTCAATTTTTCAAGGTGGGGGTACTGTCAGATATGTAATGTCTTCAATGATGACACACTGTACAACATTTAAAGGCATGTATTGTAAAACAGCACACGCCCATAACAGCTGACATACAACAAAGTTAGGATTATTGGTAACACACAAAAAATGGGCATCTCTCATAAAAAATGCACATAAAATATTTCACGCCACTGAGATAGGATTATAACATACACAAATACAAAACATATTGTAAAAAACATGCTTAACATACTGAATGAGGTAGGCTTATAACATATCACCGTATGCACCTTTTGATAGAAAAACATGATTACATATTTGAATATGAGAGGCTAACATACATCAGTATAAGCACCTTTTGTAAATAAACATGCTAACATTTTGAATATGAGGTAGCTGGCCAATACAGTCAGTACCATCAGTCACTGAGGTATATAACATTCACATTCATTACACAGAGACTGCATTTAAGTTTACATGGGGATCCACACAGGTTTTATAGAAGCCTGTCATCTTCTGGGGCTACTGACCATTTACTAACAGAAAGAGTTTGGGGTCTTTGCAACAGTGGTTTTCAGGTTTTCTACATAGTCTCTGTTTGCTGAATGAGTGAAGACAAAGGTGGGTATATTATCATCTGCAATTGCATTCACAAATACCTCCCAGCCTTTTGGCTTTCTTTGATCAGGGACTGCATGTAGCAGTTGCTACACTTACCAAATCAACCATGTGAGACCCAGAAGCATTGCCTTTATTCATAAATTCTCCTTATCATTTCAAGCAAGACTATATTTGTTCTTTGCAATATGCATCATTAATAGTTGGACGTTATTTCTGTACCTGTGAGAAACACTACTTAAAATATCTTTTAAATAGCACTTGGGCAAAACTCTCTCAGCAGCTGCTGCAGGAAATTCCTGAGGCCCTGTCTCAACTTCAGATAAGAATAATGTTAAACTGGTTCTAACTGATCTCCTTGCCTCACATGTTGGAAGGTATGCCGACTGAAGGGCAATACCACATTGAAATCCCCACAGTGATATTTTGACAAGTTTCAAAAATGTTGCTGTTGGGGGACCTGCCTGAAATTTTACCCTTACACTGGGTTTTGCCCCCTTAGAGTTCACTAACAATCCATAGAAGGGAGGCACAGGGGTGCAGCTCCCTGATAGAAAAAAGGACCAACGTCTTGACAGGTGAATTTTGCTTGTCGACATCGGTAATGTCTCTATGTTAAACACTGACAACAATGTTGTCGCATTGGCATAGAATCATGTATGAAACAGCAGAGTACAGCTTGGCTTTGTCATAGTCTGATAAATCTGTCCAGAATAGTATAGCTCTCATTTCAGTGTCCAAGCTGTTAGTTACAAATTTTCTCAAGCCCATATCTAGTATGTTCCATCTGATGCTGAGGTACCAAATACATTTGAGTAAAATTCATTATTTTTAGCCAGGGCATGGGGTCATAATGTCTAAAACAAAACAGCTAAGACAAAACAGTTAATGTATACAATGTAACAGCAGCATAACAGCATGAACCAGGCAGCAGCACAGTACCATGAACAGAGAGGCAGACAGAAGTGGGAGGAAACTGGTGATTTTACTTGTGCTGTAATTGAAGAACACACAGTGCAGCACAAGTGTGTAACAAGCAATGCCCTGACCCTCAGACAGGTGCCTACTCATACAATGTCCAGTTAGACCTGAAGGGACAGTTTGTGTTACACTCCTCAGGTACTGCAGTTGTGCATTTTCTACATGTAGCCACAATGCTGGCAATGCACCAGCTGGCATCCTCATATCTGTGCCTGGCTATCTACATTTGTATTGCCTGAGCCAGCTTTATGTCAGTAAGGTGTTGCTCTGTGCTGAGGGCCTGTACAAGTGCTAGAGTTTCAGATGGCATGCTCCAAGCCTACACTGAACCTACAATGCCATGCCTCCATGGCATTTGTTAGTCTGAGTGTGCCATGCCTTGCCACCTTGAACACGTTCCAGCATGCAGCTGGGTAGAGTGATCTGTGCCTGGTGACCAACCAACAGGCCTGCCAAACCAAGTGTCCTTGAAATAATCTAGTAGAGGCATCAGCATGTCACCATGACTCTTAAAGAACTCAATGTCATGCAGCTCCTCAAATAACTCCACCACCCTGTCAGGGGCATGAATGCAAGTGTGACCAGCATTTGCACATGAAGTGCAAAGTCATGGTCAGTCATGTACTGGGAAACAAGTCCCTCAATTTGCTGACACTTCCATCACACAGCATGTACAAAGTGGAACAGAAAACCATGCTGTTGGCTACCAGGAAGACAGTCTGGAAGGCCTTCATTGCTGTTTGTTCATAGTGCATCAGCACACTGGTTGGTGCCAGGCCAGGGCACAGAACCATCACATGTTGAATGGCCATGGTGTGGAACTCATCAAGATGTAGACAGTAGGAAAGATCATGTTCTCCAGCAGCCCGTGCACAGTGTACAGCTGTGTGAATAGGGTGGTGACACCCTGAAGGTACCATCAGCGAAGAGGCTTCTGCAGCCCTTCATTTGTGCCAGTGTAGGACTTATGGCAACAATTAGGCAGTGGCTGTCATGAGGACCACTACCTAACTGTAGAAAGGTGCCACCCACTTCGATCTTGGTATATTTATTCGGAAACACAAACTCATGCAGGGATGTGGACATGGCCAGTGGTTTGTGTGCTGATGTCCTGGCCCTGACACAGGTCCATGTCATTAGTGGTACAGCAGGCAGTCTGCCCTGCACAGCCACAGGGGTGCCGCTGTAGCATGCTGCCACCACCTCCCAACATGTCTCTGTTGTTCTGTGGGCCCAGTCCTTCACAGCCACCACCACACCCCTGGCAGTGACATTTGTGCACCTGAGACATGGTGTGGGATCTGGCTACGTGCACCTCCTTCTCCTCTGCTAGTGTATGTACCCTGGCTGGGCAGCATGTCTTGTTATACTCTATGCATTTCCAGTACACCCTCCTGGTGTACATGTTCCGCGCTGGAACAGGTACAGTCTCAGCCAGAGACATGGTCAGATATTCTTGAAATTTCTGTGATATTTCTAGAGAAATCTCCTGCTTTCTGTATTTCCACAATAGGGGAAGCAGAGAAATTCTTTAGAAATTTCGCGAAATATCTGGAAATGTATGACCATGTCTATGGCTATTACTGTTCCCTCATGCAGCAGCAGGGATGCACCCTTCAGGCTCTGCATGAAACTCAAAGGCATCCTGACTTCTCTACACATCTCTACATCTCCTACATCTGTCTGGATATTGGTCCTGCGGAGGTTGGCCCTTTATGGGGCCATCGTGCCTGAGTGAACACACCTGTGGCCTACAGAACTGCACATGCTCCTCCCCCATTGGTTAATGGCAGCCTGAATGCTCTGTATTGCAGAGTAATCTATAGGAATGTATCCACATGGGTTGCTGCAGGCCAGCCCTAGCAAGCACCAGCTGCAGCACGCTGCCATTTCTGTTGAGACCTGTGGGGATGGTCTCTGATTGACACACAGGTGCATGTGGCTTCCATAAATACCAGATGCATTCCCTCCACACTCTATGGAGCACCGTGTTTTGTACCATGTAGCAGTGCAACCTGCTATGTACTGCTGTGTGCAGCAGGTGTGCTGTTGCTCATTTACATGTGTGTTCATTTGCATGGTTATGTCTGCATATGAAGGTCATTTCTGGACATGCAGCAGCTGTGGTGTTGCCAGCAGTGGACCTGTGGCTGGTTAGTGGGGACGGCTGTCCCAGGATGTTGTCCATACTGAGGAAGGTATGTATCCTTACTGTCCTCCTTGCCTGGCTGTCCTGTGTTCACCTGAATGGGCATTGCTCACTTTCCTGTGGCTTGTCTGCATATTGGGTCTACTGGCACACATCTCACGACTGTGGTGTGGTGCCACTGTGGTCAAGTTGCAGCTGTTTCCCTTGACTGATGGCTTTGGGTCACAGGTGTGTTGGCAGGATATGGGCATTACCTTCAAATTGCCACCCTGCAATTTATGGTGCATCTTTGTGGGCTGGCAGGGCACTATGCACTATGCACTGGACAGCATATGGGTGGGAAGGTCACTGGTGGTTGGGGGTTGGCTGGTGTACGCCACCTGGCTTGCCAGTGATCTTTTCCCCACTGTTTGTCATGTGGCACAGCAGTCCAGTGTTACTATGGCGAGTGCCACTGTTGTCTGGGGGTTTGCGTTGGCAGATGTGACTGGACGGTGGGTGCTGTTGACTGGGGCAGGTGCAATACTGGCCAGTGTTTCTGGGGACACTGACATACATGGGAGGGTGGCACTGTTGTGTTGTGCACTGTTTTGAAATACCTTGTCACCAAGCTTGAGGTGCTTGAGTGGATCCAGTGTGTGTGTGTGTGTGTGTGTGGTGCATTTCCTGTGCATATCTTCACAGTAGCCAGTCACATGCACAGCAATAACATCTGGGGCACACAGTGCTATGGTTCACGGGGTGTGGGCATGGAAGGTTAATGCTAAAGGTGTTGGGAGGGCCACAAAAGGTACATTTGTGGGTTAGGACCTCTGTGCACAACACCTGTACACCTTTGCAGTCCCATAGCAACTGCTTTGTGTAGCACAATAGTTGGCATGTGTGGCACATGCAGGGGTGGTTTTGGCATGTACAGCACAGCTTGTAGGCAGCCAGTACAGTGATGGGAGTGGTGAATAGGCTACTTGTGGGTTTAAAGAAAAACAAAGTGCGGTACTGGCTACTCACAGCTTGCAGGTACAATCAATGTATGCCTCTGTTAGTTTGGAAATAAATCAAATCCACTTTTCTTGAAAAAGGTGCTTCATTTTATTTTCTAGTGCACACAGTGGAAACTCCAAACAAGTGAACAAAGCCCCTCCACATCACTGGGAAATAGCTATCTTGTAGCGTTCACACCCAGGTGCTTAATCATAGGATACCCATACTCATGGGTTGGCAGATCTCTATTTATTTTTCCAAGGCAGCCGTGGACACTCTTGCACCATGAGTGCAGCTCAGCAGGGTCACTGCTCTTTGTTGTTTTGACTGATGGCTGTTTTTACAATTGGGGACCCCGTGCTAAAAGACACTGAGGGGTGGGTAATATGGTGGAGGGGTGAGGATTACACTTTAGAAGCTGTTTTTGTATAGTGTTTGTGGAATACATTGGGTTTCTACCCAGCTGTATTTCACATTCACTGTTTCCATTCGCTATTGTGTACCGTGTGCTGTTTTGGTATGGTCTCTGCTTTGTGCCTTTTTGTCCAGGCTGTTTTGTTTTCACTTTCTTCTCTACAACATATTGACCTGGTATCATTAGCCAGCAATTCAGTAATCCATAGAATAGCGAGTCCCAACAACTGTCCCTATAAACCGCCTGTCTGGTTTACAATCTTTTTCTTTTTTAATGGCACTTTGATGTTGCTTAAACTGTTTATAATTCTCCTTCTTTAGAAAAACTAGCTGTTTAGCAGACAATTAAATATTTCCATTGAGAGCATTTAATGCTATCTCAGCAATAGCTGATATCAAATCATCAGAGGTTGAACATAAAATGGCTTTTCTTAAACTGGGATGTCCTTTCACCAGCAACTTTAGGACAAATAGATGTCTCTGCAGTCTTTTAGACATAATGACAATACAGTATCTTATATTATTAGAACCAGAATGTGTTTTTTTTTTTCAAGACATACGCTACCGCCAGTCAGGGGAGAAAATTCACTGTGCAGTCTAAATTCATCTGGCTTACTGGATCTTAAATCAATCAGTAAATAGCCATAAGTCTTTCTTGTGTCATCTTCAAGAGCATATAAAATTTTTTTTTTGTCTGACGGGAATGCGTCTGCCTAGCCAAGAGTCATGATTTGTAGCTTGCCCCTTGAGTTTTGAACTCATTAGTTCCAGTAGACACCATATAGTGTTGAAGCCATCCATTGCTGAACCTGACCTAAAATGGCCAACTGGACCCAATTAAACTGGACCTTGTATTTGGCATTTAGTGTGGTGGTTCTACTTTTTTTTGCCATGACAGAACACATTCTGGACAATTACAAATATCATAAATTGTTTGACAGTAGTACTTGGTAAATCCATACTGACTTCGCTATTTTGACAGGCAGAGTCCATTAAATCATCTATAACAAACTTTAGCTTTCCAGTGGGTAAGAGATCGTCGTTGGCTAATGATGCTGGTAGAAACATAGAAACACAGAAAACATAGAAACATAGACTTTGATGGCAGATAAGGACCACTTGGCCCACCTAGTTTGCCCATTTCCCTATCTACTGGATAAGCTACGATCCTAGTTAATCAACAGCCTATTTCTTCCTACCCTCACAAGAATTGCCTTATGTCTGCCTATGCATTCTTGAATTCCCATACTGTTTTTGACCTCACAATCTCCTCAGGAAGGCCATTCCATGCATCTACATCTCTGAGAAGCATATCACATAATGTGAGGAAGTATTTTTTCACAGAGAGGCATCCCTCTATCTTCAAATTAAGTCCCTTGTTCTTGCACATCTCTTTTTCTGAAAGATGCTACCCTCTTGGACTTTGATTCCCTTGAGGTACTTAGAAGTTTCTATCATGTGCCCCTCCTCCTTTTCCTCAAGGGTATACATATTAAGCTTCTTTAGTCTCTCCTCATATGGCTCCTGTTGAAGACCTTGCACCATTTAGTTGCCCACCTCTGGACTGTCTCCATCCTGTCTATGTCCTTGCAAAGATGGGGTCTCCAGAACTGGATGCAGTACTCAGATGGGGTCTCACCAACTGTTTGTACAGAGGGATAACAACTTCCTGTTTTCTACTGGTGATGCCTTTCCTATACAGCCCAGCATCCCCTTGCCATCCCTACTGCCTTCTCACGTTGCTTGCTAATCTGTAGGTCATCTGATATGATTACCCCAGGTCCCTTTCCATTTTGTTGTTGTTAGTACTCTCCCCTATTGTGTACTCTTCCCAAGGGTTTTGTTGCCCAGGTGCATTACTTTATACTTCTTTGCATTGAATCAAGCTGCCATACATCTGACCATTCCTCCAACCTTGGAAAGTCCTTCTCATCCTTTCCACCCCCTTGTGTATCAACCCTGTTGCAGATCTTTGTGTCTTCAAAGAGCATACTTTTCCTTCAGTCCCTCTGCAATGTCATGTATAAAGACATAAAAAGGACTAGACCCAGTACCGAACCCTGCGGTGTACCCTACTAATCAACCCCCTTTCTTCAGAGAGGATACCATTCACTATTACCTACTGTGTTCTGTTGTCCAGCCTGTGTTTTACCTAGACTACCATCCTGGGACCCACTCCAGGCTGGCTAATTTGTCTATTAATCTTGTGAGACTCTATCAAATGCTTTGCTAAAGTCTAGATAGGCCATGTCCAGAGTCCCTCCCTGGTCTACTACTTTGGTCACCCAGTCAAAGAAATCAATTAGATTCATCTGACATGACTTTCCCACTATGAATCCATGCTGCCTTGGGTCCTGTGCTCCACTGGCCTCTAGGTACTCAACAATTCTTTCCTTTAGAAGTATTCCATTATTTTCCCTACCACTGAGGTCAAATTGACAGGTCTGTAGTTTCCTTCCTCTGTCTTACTCCCACTTTGTGAAGGGCAATCACATCCACCCCTCCAGTCCTCAGGTACCACACCATTCTCCCACAATTTGTTAAAAGGCTAGTGAGTGGTGTCACTAGCTCTCCCTTAATTATTTTACAATTCTGGGGTGAATCCCATCAGGCCCATTGTTTTATCCACCTTCAGTTTACGAGTTCTTTCAGAACTTTTCTTCTGTAAAGGACTGGGATTGACACCTATCCAGAGAGCTTCTATTGCTTGGATTAGGTACTCCCTTCCTTTGTGAATACTAAGCAGAAGTATTCGTTCAGTATCCTGCTTTTTATTGTCCCTCTGCCCACCCACTGTCCCTTTATTCAGCCTCACCATTCCCTAATGTACGTATAAAAGGTTTTATCCTCTTAACAGAGTTTGCTGTCTTTCCTCAGTTTGGGCCTTTGCTATTCTGACTGTCTTCACCACTTCCTTCTTCTTTAACTGGTACAGTTCTCTGCCCTGCTCCACTTCCTTGTACAGTACTTTCTAAATGCAATATTTGTCTCCCCAACCTTAGGAGACAGTATAGCACTATGGTTTAAGGCTCTGAGCTGCAAAGCTGGAGACCTGGGTTTGAATCCCACAGCCCCTACTTGCTTACTGTATGACCCTGAGCAAGTCACTTAACTTCCTTGTGCTCCCAGGTCACCCCTGTAAACAAAATAAATTAAAAAAAATAAATAACATTCTCGCCACCTTTTTGAGTACCATGGTGTTTTTTATTTCATTTTGATTTGTTTGTTTCACACAAAGGCTTGTTGCCTCTGTGATAGCAGTTTTGATGTTTCCCATTGTTCCTCCACCCCTCCTCCTTGCCTGTTTGTTAGTGCTTTTCTGGACCTCCCATTTTGACAAAGTCAGCCATCCTGAAGACCAGTACCTCACTTTTGTATGGCTTGACTCTGCAGCTGAGTTTATCATGAATCACACTGTTTGATGGCCACTTGTTCCCCAGATGGCTACCCACTCTAGATCTAAGATCCTCTCTCCATCCCATTTGAGAGTACCAGGTCTAAGATTTCTCCCTCCTGAGTGAGTTCCAACACTAGCTGTCTGAGGCATGCCCCTGTAGGCATCAGGAAGGTCCTGTCTTTGAATGTATGCACCAAAGGTGTTCCAGTTAATACCTGGCATATTCAGGGCCCCATCAGCAATATCTTCCCTTTCTCTGCCATCCTAAGGATACATTCTGTCATTTCCTTGTCCATTTCCTCCCCAAGATGGGAGTCTGTATAAAACCTCTGTGCAGATTGTGTTGCCATTTCCAGTCTCCAGGATGACCCACATTGCCCTCTCCTCCCTGTTTACCCTTTTGTTCCATTACTTTGATCTTCTCTACATAGAGAGCTACTCTCTTCCACCTCCCTATTTCTCCTGTAGATTGTGTACCCTGATATGTTGACATACCAGACATGGTTCTCTGTGTAGCCTATCCACAAATTTAATCTGCAGAAACTTTAACAGTTCGTTATGCAAAGGCTGCCAACAGCTGTAGAACCAGACAATATTTTCAGTCTTATGTCATAAAGTGTTATCTGACTATTTCAAAAACCTTTTTATAAAAATAGGCTTTTTCCCACTGTTAAAGCAGCCAACTAACAGGCAAGTAAAGCAATGTTGCAGCCTGATATCAGTTGTTTTCACAATCAGTACCTCTAAGGAAATGTTTTGAAATTGGATTGTAAAACTTGCTTGTCATAAACCGCTCTCTGTGTTTTGAAAAATGCTCTTGTTTTAAGAGACCTCTGCTTTTTATTTCTTACTATGCTTGATTGCCTCACAGTGATTTATTTAGATGTATGTGACCCTGTGTAATCAAAGACCAGGTCCTTCAGACTTTCACAATGAATGCATTCACTGTTAGCTACATTAAGATAAAACCTTTGACTTAAAGAAGAATTTGTCCTCTGGACTGCTGGTAGCCATATGTTTTGAGGCCTGCAGGCACAAACTTGGTAAAGTATTTGATCGACAGGAAGCTCACTCATAAGCTCCCCTAAATAGCCTCCTAAAGGCAGGTTCTAGTCACCCTGTCTGACACAAAATGACAGTGTAGATAAAGTCACCTGTCCTGTAACTTATCTAGCCATTTTTAGAGTTTCACTCTGGCATATCCTGTGGTAAAACTAGCTATGAATTTGGGTAGTGGTCTTGGTGTATTTACAAAATAAACACACTGTTTCATCATCAATGAAACATGAGGCAATATATAATATATAGCAATTATATAATATATAATAATAGGGGCAAACACTTACTGAGACAGCTCTTCGAGGTCTGATACTAAGCTTGTGTGGTAGGCACTTTAGCTCCTGCCAAAATTTACCCTAAAGAGAATTTAAAAAGTTTTGATATCTGTCTCCTTGTGGGGTTAACAGCAATATCAGCAGGGTTCAAAAGTACATTTTGTCTTTTTAGAATACTACTGTGTGTACCTGACTTGGCTGCTCCATTTTTACCCATGATTGGAAACCAGACACCTCCTGCTTGCCTTTCAGATGCAGTTTGATGTAGTCTGCAAAGAGCTCTGTGCGTGACTCTTTAAAATTCCAAACTTCACAAATTTTATGGTTTGATACCCTTTTATTTAGTGCCACAGTACAGTAGGTACCAGTCAGTGCCCTTTGTTCATCATTGTGTGTGTGCACAATGTGTGTGAAATCTCTCTTCAGTGCAAGCATGACATTATGTGAACACAAGCTTATTTCCAATCCTGTATGGCAGCAATGGAAAAAGAGGCTTCTAATGGGTGAAACGTTTACTTTTGCCAAACCAAAGTACTGAGGAGGTCATCAAAATTTTCACAAATGATGTCAGGATGACTGACTGGATTCTTTTGGTTTTATTAACAAAAGGGTAGAGGCTGGTAAAATCATAATAGATGTTCTCACCAGGCTGCATCTTATAGTACATGCAGATGGTGTTCGTTGTTCTCCCAAACAATGACTGTCTAGGGTTGAGTGGTTAACGTAGCTCCTATCCCTCAAAAAGTCATTTAGTCCCTGAACTGTTGCCAACATCTCTTTCCACTTTGTTCCCACAGGACCCTAATGGCAAACCTGTTGCTTTTAAAAATGAAGTTTGTGCATGGTCCTATTGTACACTTCTTTCAATCTAGTCCCCATTAGTTTTGATATCTGCTGTAGCAGATGATGTAGCCATGAAAAAGCACCCATTGAATTCAGAGGTGGTGGGCATTCTATTTAAGTACTGCAAAACTGTCTAGAAAATATGGTCCTACTTTAAATTCACCACCTTGGAGAGCATGCTGAATAGAACGGTTTTCTTCTTAACTATGTACATTAACCACTGAATCATAGGTGTGGAGAATCATTTTGCTGACCATGGTAGTAATCTGGGAGGAGAGCTGCGATCGTGCATTCTTCCAAAAATAGAAACCTATGCACAGCAATGCAGACTGAGACTATGGGAAATATTGGAAGGGATCTAAAGAGAATATTTTGTACTCTGCTGTGTCACCGCCTGACCATCTTAAAACCCATCTTGCTGTCATATTCATCACTTCTTGCCTAAATGTGATGCAGGCTTTTGGAAGAATTTCAACTGTAAATAGTAGCAAAACTCTTTTTTCAGATCAAATTCTGTATATTGGTTGGCCAGGTACCACTGCACAAACACTCATTTCTCACTAGGCATCATATAATCTACACCATAAAATGTAGCATTAGGCAGGAGACCTACATAATTTTCATTGGCCTTACTGTTAAGAAAATGTGGAAAACACCCTTTAGCTATCTGGTTCTCAAACTCTAGTGCTGCAGATTGTTTTGCAAGCTTAAAAGCATAACACTGTAACTGTCAATGAATCTGATGTGCAGGACAAAAAAGCACACACAACAATTTTCCTCCTGGGTGAGTAACATGATGTCAATTTCTTCCTTGACTAGCTGGCTAACAATAAAATAGTGTCATAGCCTTTGGCATTGTGGTCTATACAGTAACTGTGTAGTGTTTGAACGGTGCATCTATAAAATGTTTGACAATTTATTTTACACAATCATCACCATCAAATTCCCAGAACCTCTTCCCATCTAATTGCTTAGCATAAACATGATTTGCAGTATGAATCCCAGTTTTTGGCATCAGAATCCAACACAGTATATTTCTCACGGTACCCTTACGGGATGCTGAAGCTGAGGTTCCCAACATGTAAGAGCCTGGCATCGGTATTCCGTAATTAGGGATGCCCACATTTCTGCCATACAATGAAAAACATTTCACTGCAAAATGGGTTACGCCTTACGAAAACATTGTTTCACGGGTGTAACCATTTGTGGAGAGTAAGGAGAAGTGCTGGCCAAGCTGCCCTGTAGTGTGTTAATGCTCTGACAGCTCAGCCAGCAAGGCATTGGGACGGGGTTCTGTTCCTACACCAGGAACTTTAAAAAAATTTCCCACCCTGAGTCTAACACCCAACTCAGAGGCCTACTCCCCTTGGAGTTGGATATTTTAGTAATGGGGTGGGGAGCAAAGTGAATCCCCATCGATTAGAATGGTTCCCGACCTCAGCAGAATGTAGGTCGGGAGACCGATTTCGATCACATAGGTAATCCTTTTCTCAGTGGTCTTCACCTCTGAAAGTGGTGCCATGTAACAAAGATGTTTGTCTGCAGTCATGAGAGAACCACATCTGGCATACTGGATGAATTTACATGCATGCATGCATACCCTTGTAAAAGAACACATTCTTCACATAGTTTCATTGCTTCACAAGGGACAGTACCTAAATTAGCTTTTGCCAAATGTCTTCCTAGACATGCTGAGGATCTACACATCTTTTATAATGGGGCATGATGCAGTGTCAGTTTTCTGATAACAACAGGCCACAGGAATGATTGTTTTTGTGACTATAGGCTACATGGCAAAATGCACAGATACCTAGCCCAGATGAATTTCTTCACATCTTTGATATCATAGTAATGACTGTCATGCAATCATACAGTGTGTTAGAAAGCTCCCAGACCCCATACTAAATGTCTTACAGGCTCCTGATTATGGTATAGAACCTTAATTCTGACTCATGAAAACTGTTCAAGTGTGGCACGTCACTAAAAGTGACAGGGTGTCCTCTGATAAACCTATTTCAATGTGCAATATTTTAGCCTTATTGAGCAACTGATTCTCTATAGGCTTGGGATTTAGCAGTGCTATGACAGATCTGAAAAACAGAAATCATTCTCGCTATTGTTAAAGTTGATCATCTCTTTTTGTCCGATTTAGTTTACAAAACAGAATTTGATGTATGTCTGGAACACAATCCCTTCCTCGTTGTTACTATGAGATGTAAAGTTTCATCAGCAATTACTTCTGCATTGCTCTGTAACACGATGGCTATGTGATCTAAGAAGGTGGCTGCATTTAACTCTTTAAAGTGTGTTCTCCTTGAGAATGGGGTGATATAAAGAGTCAGCATTCAAACGCCACTGGATAAAATAATGTGGACCAAATTGTTGAATGACATGGTCTA
The DNA here is from genome assembly GCA_016271365.2 of Neoceratodus forsteri. Taxonomy (NCBI): domain Eukaryota; kingdom Metazoa; phylum Chordata; order Ceratodontiformes; family Ceratodontidae; genus Neoceratodus; species Neoceratodus forsteri. Next base: position 1,556,028,386 of record CM057453.1, on the reverse strand, counting down.
AAAGGTCTTGAATAGCTTGGTGTATTGCCTTAATGGCAACTGTAAATGTTTCTAGCCTGTCAAGATCGACAAACCAAAATCTCTCATGAAATTCAACCACTCTAAACCTGTGCAATACCATATCATATTGTTGCATTCTTTTCTAAAAAACTGCAGGGATCTCTGCGTGCTAACTCATTACCTTGCTGAGAGTCCCATGTTGCTGAGGCTCAGCAACATGCTCTGCTGCCCTACACTGTAATGCTGTCCTGCCAAACTTTACTTTCTGTCTGTTTTTCTGTTCTATTTTTAGCCATTTATTTGGGACCATCAATTATTTTTTAATGTTCTTTAGTGCTGACTTATCCTGTGAGATTTTCTATCCCTTTTACTGCTTCTGTGCTAGTTCCAGTGCCCTGACCTTTCAACATTTCTGCCAAAAGCACAGCCTTTTTCATCTCGGAGCTCAAGTACTTGGCTATACATAAAAATGAAAATTCAGCTTTTATCACAGTACCCTTTAAAATGTCATTTTAAAAGACATACTAGATTCAGTATTCTGTAATTTGTTTCCGTCACTCAAACCTTCAAACAAAGTGCTAGCTATGGTAGAAAAACACCTCAACACTAAATTTAATGCTTCGATGGCTTTCTCTTGAACCTGTTGTATGACACTTATTTGTCTGAGACCTTTGAGGTTGTTGATGGTTGTTCACTTTGCCTTAAATTAAAACAAAGGTTATTTTGTTCACTGCTGACAGCAGAAGTTTCAGAAGGTTTCTTCTGTTCCTTGAAGCATAACTCTCAACTGTTGACAAAACAGAAAATATCCCATCACTAATTTAGTTCCAAATATTATAGGGCAAATATCAGATCTAAAACATGCAGCCTTTTTTTACAATCTATACTAAAGACATATCAAGACAGAACCAAATGGATGAACAGCAGCCTTTTTAACAAACATCTAAACTAAAGGCATATCAAGAAAGTACCAAACAGATAAGTACCAAAAAAAAGGCAGCTGGTTTCTTTACCCTACAGTTGGCCCCCATCTGGCTGCCATCGTGGTGCACCCGGCTTCCTTAAGGCCTCGCCACCAGTCATATCCCACAGCTTGCTCTCCATGGTGCGGGTGTAGGTGAGCTCCTTACTCACTGCTAAGTCCGGATCCAGTCTTCTGGGGGTGCTATCTTTTGAGCAGAGTGCATTCTAGGAATGCCATCAAGCCACACAACTGCATTTTTCTCTTTCTGTTCCCCTCAGGGGTGGGGCGTGCAATGATGCCTTCAGAGGCAATGCACTTTCCTGTGCATATGCTCCTCCAGGCATCTGCCGTCTCCCTGCCCACCTTGCCAGCATCGATGTGCTGCTCCCAACCTTTGCTAGAGGCAAGGCATTCACCAACTACTGATGCCCTCCTCCTTGAGAAGGAGAGCAGTCCCTGGGATGTGATCACTCTCCTCCCTGCCAACCCCGGTGGCTCGCACTCATTCCTGAATGTAGGTCACTGGCATGGTGTGTGTGGTGTCCAGTGACAGAACCCTCAGTGCCACCAGGCTGGCACCAGCTGACCTTTCTTAACAAACATCTAAACTACTATTCTTTGTTGGAAATAACACACTGTACCTCCTGGGATGGTTATGAGAATAGCCCTATACTTTTCATCTCTGCCAGTGCTTGGATAAATTCTTAGCTATCAGTCATTTCTTCTTCCCAGTTACACAGTCTTTGTTTATTTGATGCTTCTTCAAAAGTTTTAAAATTCAAACAGTACTTTTCATTGCCTCACTCTGTAGCTCTTTCCTTTGTCTTTCTCAGTATGCTGAGCTTCTTATAAAAACTGTTTGTGTATCCACCCCGTGCATGACTTCCAAATAAAAACATTTATCCCTCCCCACCATCTACACCCAAAGAAGGATATAAAAGACCACATGAGACAGGATGCTGGCAGTTTGTTCAGCTTTGTACAGATGCTGCAAAGGGTCAGTCTACTCCACCCTCATTTAGTTAGAGGCACAGGGTTTGAAATAATTCTGAGAGAAACACTTTTCATGCTGAACATAGTCTACTGTAGGTTTTGTATCAAAAGGTAACTACTTATCAGTATTAAGAATGTGCTTTTGTGTGTGCAAAAATGACTACACACTTTAGTTTTCAAGTCCTATAGTTTTAGCATGCTGTAATTTTATTCAGTATTTTATGTTGGGTAAAACCCTGACTTATTCTACAAAATGGTCTCTTTGAGCCAGGGGACCCCAGTGAAAATGAGCTGTAGCCCCAGACTTTCAGCCACTACCTAATTATTGGAAAAAATCACACATACTCTCTCTCTCTCTCTCCCTACCTCCTCCATAGACCTAATGAGATCCAGATGTCTTACTTTAGACCCCAGAACAAGAGTCTCATTCATTCAGCCACTAACACTGACACAGCCCTGAGATCCAAGGGACCCTGCTGTAACTTTTAGTCTTTTTTTTTTTTTTTTTGCTACCAGTGTATCTAATGAGAAACATGCTTTCTTTTAATATCTATAAATCCCTCAGAACAGAGGGGCTCATTTGTAGAATTAATTTTTCTTTTTGCTACCTATGCATCTAATGAGAGAAATGCATGATTTCTCTTTGCGCTGGACGCTTAAAACATTGTCTTGGCCTGGTGATGAACTCATTGACAAGGAGATGCTGAGTAGATTATGGTTGTATACTTATATACATGGGGCAACCTTCTGCAATACATTTAACACTGATGTACAGATACATGATAAAATGTCATACCTTGCTTTTATGACACAGAAGGGGCTTTGAAAGATGGCTTTCACTCTGAGGGTTGAACCCCAGTCTCCAAACAGTTCTCTGAGATTCAAAGTGTCCACATGGTGATGCAGCCTCCTAAATAATGCATTCCAGAAAAGCCAGAGTCAAAAGCACTTACACCCTGCACTTGTACCCCAGTTGGACAGGGGATGAATAAAAAAACTACATGGCCCTAACAGCCAAGAGGGAGGGAGCATAGGAGGAAGGCATGGGTGCAATGTAGGTGGTAGTGGTGGTGCAAGGGAGAAGGGCTTGGGGTTCAAGGGGCAGGAGATGAAGGAGGAGGATGAGGGACTCTGGTCTGAGCTAGGGTGGTGCAGGGGATGAAGTAGGAGGAAGGGGACTCTGGTTAGAGCTGGGATTGTGTGGCAGGAATTCCAGGGGTGGGATGAAGGAGGGACCCAGGTTTGAACTAGAACAAAGGGGCAGGGGTTCAAGCACATGCTCATTCATTGCAGCTCCTCCCAGTCATCTGATGCCTAGTTTTCAGGGGGAAGAGAAGGTGAGGGGCTGTTCCAGTTGTCCATGGGGCAGGTGGGATGGAGGTAATGGTGTTGTGAACCACAGAGGGGTCCACAGTGACATTCTCTCATCCCATCACCCTGCAGGTGACCAGTGTACAAGCACATGCTCTTTCATTCAGCTCAGTGGGCACCAGGTGGCCAGCCATGGAGGAGAGAGGAGGGCTGTGCTGGTCACCCACTCAGGTTGGGATGAAAAACAGGGTGGTGATGGACTACCTGCCAGAGTGGGTGGGTGGGGAGTCTACTAGACATCAGGATATGAGGAAGAATATTTTATTTTTATATGGAGGGGTGATCGTACCTTGTATTTTTGCTTAGCCACAGCTAATTTCTCATGTTCCCTGTCTTTATGATTCATTTGTTCTAGTTTGAATCTGTTTAACTGGAGCTATAGATTTGGACAAAATTTGTTTAATACCCCATGCTCTTACTTAAAATTAGCCAAATCAAGGACAGTAAAAGATTTCTGCTTGCCTCTTTAGCTTTCCTCTTACAATTTCATCTGATGACAGTGCTTGCCATTTAATTAGTGCAGTTTTAAGCTCTGAACCAAAGGGCACACCAGAGGACAGCCAATAACTTTCTGCCACATCACAGAAGTGTGATAGCTGAAAGCTGCCTCATTAGCCCACCTGCTGGTTGCTTAGCAATCTAGGCTACACCCAGAACAGACACATGTGGAAGCAGACCTATGAGTCTGTATCTGGATGCGGTTTATGCCCCATGGTTCAGGCAAGAGTAATTGGTGATTTTCATTTACATAGCACATTATCCTGCCATGTTATAGTTTGCTCCATATTGTCTATTTTCAAAGCAAATTGATCAGCCTTGTCTATAGGGTTTCAGTGTCCAATACTTAACTGAATAGGTGTAGGTACTGACCCAGTGGACAAGCAGCTATGGTCAGGGTTCAACACACCATTTGGGGAAATGGGGGCGATGTTTTAGGCAACTTATACCTAGCAGATAGCTACTGCTTCTATGAGATATTTGTTATCCTCATAAGACTGCTGTTGTACTATTTTTCATTACCAAAAGCTGTCCAATTCTCCGTCATTTATTCCTAACCTGTCATCAGTGACATTTATTTATTTAGCTTTCTTAACCAGGTAAGTATACTAGACAAGACATTTGCCTATTTTCAAGTATGACCTGGGAGAGTACAATAAATATGACATAGGACAACATGATACCTTTAGGCAGTTATAGTCAGGGAAAACAGAAGCATCACGTAGTCAGTAAGTACACACAAATGGTCTGAGCATATACATCAGGTCACCAAGGCTGTGAGCAGTGCATTATATACAAATTATATACAATATAGGACCCCAAAAAGTGGGGCACAGTCAGAACAATACCTAATACATACAGTGTATACACTGTGTGCAGGACAAAACCATGCAGGCAGGCTATACCTTAGGAAGGATGTTCAGTGCAGGGGACCAGGTGTGATTATGGAGGTTTGGGACAACCACACACTGAGGAGAGCTTCAAATGATTCCACAGGAGATTCAGAGGTATGCATGGGAGGGAGAGTAAGCGGACCTGGGCAGGAAGGAAGTTCCATAGTCTGGGGCACATGAGGCAAAATCTCAGTCCCTCATTTGAGTGCATGTGGTAGGAATCCTAAGAGCAGCAGGGCCCAGGGATCTGTGAGAGTAGGAGGAGACAGCAGGCTTGAAGCTCCGCCAATCTGGGGGTGCCGATGCGGACCTTGCCTGTGAAACAGCCCAGGACAAATTTTATTGGGTGTGAGCCAATTAACACTATACAGGTCACAGTGGTGGGTGAGATGAGGGCAGCAAGGGCAAAATGGCAGATGTAGCGATGGTCCATCTAGAGAGGTGGACTTTGGAGGTATGAGCAAACAGGAGGAGCCCATAGCAGAGGGTGGGGAGACACACACCTCTAGCCACCACAAAGTGAGCAGCGGAACTGAGATTGCTCTTTGCTCAATAGGCCAGACCCAGTTTGCAGTTAACGGGCTCTGGCTTACATTCTGGATATGGAGTCCAAGGTTGAGCTGAGGGTCAAGTGTCACCCCAAGGTATTTGATGGAGTCGGTGATAAGGACAGGAGCACTGTCAAGACCAGTGATACACAAAGTGGCAGGTGAGGCCTTTATCTTGGCTAGGGACCCAAAGAGCATGGCCTTTGTTTTTGAGGTTGAGCACCAGCTTGTGGGATGTTATCCAGGATTGGATACTCATAAAGTCCTCGCTCAGCTGGCCTTTATGACCACAAAGTCCTGAGAATGGTGAGGATGGTCAGGTCATCAGCATATAGAATGGACCCACAGTAGGAACAGGTAGTGGGTAGATTGTTGACAAAGCCGGAAAAGAGCAGGGGCCTCAGGACTGAACCTTGGGGAATACCTGAGGACACAGAAGTGGTGTCTGAGAGCACTTTACTATATTTGATCAGCTTCTGTCTGCCCTGTAGGTCATAGGTGAACCAACTGACTACAGGGGTGACAAGCCAAAGGACTTAAGCTGACAGCAGAGTAGAGCATGATCAACTCAATCAAATGCTTTGGATAGATCAAGAAGATGGCACCAGAGAGTTTACCCTGGTCCATGGCAGCTCTGATCCCAGATGCGACAGTGACAAGGGCAGAGGATATACTGTGCCCTTTATGAAAGCCATGCTGCTCAGGAGACAACATCTCATGAGACTGAATATACTCCGTAAGTTGTCCAGCCACAACTAGGGAGACAATATGAGAGGCACCAAGATGGAGGATCTTAGGTTTCATGCCATCGTGGCCAGCACTGGCATCCAGTGTGTATATCCAGTACATTTATTTTCTCTCCAGTGCTTTGTTCCAGTCCCGTCCACTGATGGACATGTCAACCCTTTCTGTTCACCACAATTTTTGAGAATACTGCTGTATGGTTTTCTGTGTTAGTGCACTGTGACTGAGCTGCTTTCAGATTTAGTTCTTATCCTACTTTTATGTTCGCTGATCCTAAGCTTATGACATTGCTGTTTTACCAACATAAAACTTGGAACATGGACATGTCAGTATGTATATACACATGGTCCATGTTGCAGGTGATATGAGAATGGATTTGGTATTATCATTTGGATGTGTTATTTCTGATTTCTTAGACATTTTGCTGCAGTATGCACACTCTGTTCACAGACATGCTTACCCTTCTCCAGAGGGCCCAGAAGTAGCTGTTGTACCCTAGAGGTCATAGGTGCTTGTAGTTCTGAATGTATCAGTCTGTCTTTTAGTGTTTTCACCTTCTTAGATGCTATCATAGGCCTATTTTCAAATTCTGGAATCCCCCACTGATTGTAACATTTCCTGGTGTTTGTACATTATTTTCAGTAATTGGTTTTGTCTGAGAAAATGCCTCAATGACTTAACCATCCTATTTGCTACTTGGGCAACTACCTCATGTCTTTCCATGTCAGTTTTGACCCTATTTTGGCAACTAGTACTGTTTGTTTTATAGCCTCTGAATCTAATTCTAGCACCCATATTGCAGTACTCTTTTCTCAGAGTTCATTTTGCTGCAATTTCTTTTAACCCTTGACATCTTAAAGTATGAGATACTCTCAATGAAATGTTCTGGTGGAAACTGTCCGCATGTTATAATGTATTACGATAATTTTTTTTAAAGTATGGTCTCTAGTTTACCATTGATTTGTAAATTAAAAGCTTCAAGAAAGCAACTTCCTGTCTGTTAGCTACCATAGTAAACTTTGTTGTCAGTTAGTGAATTCAGCGGTTTATGGAGCATATTCATCTTCTCCATAGTTCCTGTCCAGAAAATTAGGACATCTGTAAAGCCCTTGTATTGTCCAAGATTCTGGCAGTGGGTTATACATGTGGTTTAGTACATATTGCTGTTCAAAGTGATCCATGTATAAATTAGCATAAATTTGTGCTAAAAGTTGACCATTGCTGTGCCTTTCTTTGTTTAAAATATTTTCATAGAAGTTTAAAATAGTTCTCATATAAGACAATTCTAGCCACTTCTAGAAGGGTCTCTGTGATGGGCATGTCCTCAACTTGCTTTTTTGTAATCCTATTCCCAAACTCTCTAATCCCTCTTCATGGGGATAGAAGTGTAAGGTTTTTATAGCCATACTGCTAAGTATGAAGTCACATTTTCTCTCTCTCTGTTGTGTTTATTTGTTGCACTAATTTAAAGTACATCTCCTGTGCCTTCAAGAAAACTACCACTGGCTGGGCAAAGTAGTTCACAAATCCTGAATGGCTCTAGTATGGAATCATTGCCTGAAACTAAAGGTCTGTCAGGTAAATTAACAGCTTTGTGCACTTTTGAAATTGCATAGAATACAAGTATCTTAAAGAAAGGTACATTTAAAAGAGATCTCTGCCATTTTCTAATTTATTGGAGGACTACTGCTTTATCTAAGACCTGTTGGATGCTTGCAGCTATTCTTGGTGCTGGGTCCCATTGAGCAATTTCTTCTACTGTACCTGCAGTAATGTGCTGCACATGTCTCACATACTTGTCTTTTGTCATGATGACTATTCCTTCCCGTTGTCTGCTATCTTTATTACTATATTAGCATCATAGGTCCTTTAAGCATCTGATTCTTGTTTACTCAAATTGTAATGGGGAGTTGACTGGCAGAAAACAGAGAGTGGTGATAAACTGTATACAGTCAGAAGAGAAGCAAGTCACAAGTGGGGTACCCTAGGATCAGTCCTGTGGCCAGTTCTCTTTAATATCTTCATCAGTGACATTGCAGATGGACTGGAAGGTAATGTTTGTCTGTTTGCAGATGACACCAAGATCTGCAACAGAGTAGATGATCCAGATGGGAGGGCAGAATGAGAAGAGATCTGGATAAACTAGCAAAATGGTCAGAAGAGTGGCAACTGGGATTTAATGCAAAGAGTTCAAGATCATGCACATAGAGAAGAGAAACCCTGAAGCCACCTATAGGTTGGGAGGGGAGTTTCTGCAATCACAAGGGAAGAAAAGACTTGGGCATCATCATCACAGAGGACCTGAAATCATCCAAGCAGACCACTAAAGCAGTGGGTATGGCTAGAGGGATGTTGGGGTGTATTAGTAGGGGTATTGCAAGTTGTAAGAGGAGGTACAATCCCTCTTCACAAGACACTGGTTAGGCCCCATCTGAGTACTGTGTGCAGTACTGGAGGCCACTCCTGCACAAGGACATTAACAAAATAGAGGCAGTCCAGAAATGGGCAACCAAAATAGTGCAGGGACTGCATCAGAAAACATATGAGGACAGATTAATGGAGCTCAATATGTATATCCTAGAGCAAAGGGAGAGAGGTAATATGATTGAAACATTCAAACATCTTAAAGGAATTAACAAGGTGAAAGAGTCCAACATGTTTCAATATAAGAAAACTAGCAGGACAAGAGGACACAGCATGATTAGAGGGAGACTGATTAAAGGGTAATGTAAGGAAGTTCTTTTTCAGAAAGGGTGATGTATACATGGAACGGCCTAACTCAGGAAGTGGTGGATATGAATACAGTGCAGGGCTTCAAACAGGCATGGGATATGCATAAGGAGCAATACAGATGAGTATGAATAGATAGGCCATTGGCAGAGAGAGACCTATGGCACATTCACATTAGAGAAAAATGGGCAGACTGGGTGGCTTTATGGTCCTTATCTGCCATCAACTTCTATGTTTCTATGAGTTTTCTGGTTTGAGTTTTGAAAAGTATGCTAACGTCTTAAGTCTCTGAGGCAACAAATGCTTCCACACTGATTTCTACCCTTCAGAGGGTTGTATGCAGCAGGTAGGGTTTAGATAGAGGTTAGAGAGGCAAGGTAGGAGGCCTCTGCCCTTTAGTGTGTTGACAACAACCCCACCAATGGCAGATTCTCATCGATCAGCTGGTGGAGCCAGTCTAATTTTTCATAGAGTGCATTGATGTTCAAGTCTGTGTGCAGCAAGTGCAAACCAACAAAGGTTGTTGTACATAGTGTTCTATTTTTTTTTCTTTAAAGTGAGCTCAGATGCAGATGTAGCATACACGTCTATGCTATACATTAGTTTGGGTAGTAAGATACCTTGTGCAATACATAAGCAAGCTCCTGGAGATAGTCTTCCTTATACTGTAGGCCCAACCAAGTCAAGCATTAACAGATTTTGGGACTTTGTTCACCTGCAGTTTGAAGATAAGGAATGGGTCTAGAGTGACACCCTGGTAATTAAAAGCTTGGACACTCTCCAAATGGAAACCATCAATGCAGGTTTCTTGCAGAGGGACCATACAAGTTCTAAGTTTCAGTTGGGAGCCAAAATGCATGTCTTGTGTCTTGAGTATATTTAATAGCAGCTTGTTATGCTGCAGTCATTTTGCACTGCCTACAGGTCAGTTGTCAACTTGTAGTTCAAAGAGTTGACATTTGTTGTTATATTATGTCATTGGTGCAGGTAGCACTGCTGTTATCTTGTGATTGCATTAGCTTATGTGGTGTCAAAGATAATGACAAGTTTGCTACATAATTTTAACTCTGGCATACCACAGTGAGATAGTGTTGCAACACATTCCCATATAATTTAGCCTTCTCGTATTCAGAGGTCAGTCCTTTGAAGAACATCCCACATTTCACCATCCAGCTGCTGTTTCACACTTTCTCTTGGTGGTTCTTCAGGGGTGGATGACCTCTTAACATGTCCAGCTGATGTTGAGGTCCCAAATATATTTTTTGTGTATAATCCATGTCTATCTCATCTGCTTGATAGGTTGGTTAAAAATATATATAGCCACACTGAGCAAGGTGCCTATAAACCCCCAGACTGTGTTACAAGGTGTGTTTATGATTAACATACAGTTTTCTATTACTTATGTTTTGACAATGTTGCATCTCCTCTTCAATGCCTTAATTTGGTGAGTTGTGAGAGGTGTAGTCCCTTTAATAGCATTGAGTACCACCTCAGCAATGGTGGATATTAAATCATTAGAAAATAGCTTCGCTGTCATGGTGGCCCCTTTACCAACAGCTTAAGCACTGCAAGGTTTCTTTCAGACATGCTGACCTGTCACAGTACTATGATCATTTGACTACAGTGAACAACTGATGCATCTTATTTTCATGGGGCTCTTTTTTCATGGTGTATGCAAACTGTAAACCAGGTGGAAACAAGCCAGACCTTAGCAGTAAGATTAAAGTGTTGTGGCTTTTAAATCCACCAAAAGACAACCATAGGCCTCGTGGGTTGCGCTTTCAGACCTCTTGACCTAGAAACATAGGGTTTGAGTGCAGATAAGAACTGCTTGGCCCACCCAGTCTGCCAGTTTTCCTATATATTGGATAAGCTGCAGATCCTAGTGTAACCCCAGTCAGTGCTAAACTGAGAGGCTACTACCCCTGCCTGTGTAGCTAGTGACAGGTTGAGGAGCCTTGGTCCTATGATGTGGTGCATCCATTTTTATAAACTGAAACTTTGGGAGAAAGGTGTCACTGGCATGGTGATTAGGTTTGTCTACTCTGCACAGGGGCCCCAGTAATCAGGACACAGGAAGCAATAACTGAAATGTCCAATACCAGAAGTTGGGATTCTAAAGTGTGGCTTTTATTCACAAAACACCAATGAACAATAAAGCATAGACGGACCTCCACAGGGCTACACTCCTGGTAAATGCAGATTTCTCCAGAGCTCACACATCTTCAGTACTGTTAAACCCTCAGGTTTAAGAACACACAGGGCACACTACCCTAACTCAACTCTTTTCAGTTTCCTGGCTTGGCTCCCTTGCCAGCCCTTAGACTACCTTCCTTCCATGGCTCAGATCCTTGCCAGCCCTTTGGACCACTTTCTATTTAGCATGGAGATTTTTGGTGGCTTCCAAACCACCTACGAGCACTTCTGCTCCACAAGGAAATCTTCTTCCAAAATCCCACTGCCTGGATACTTTTCTCAGACACTAGCCAAGTACCTGAGAGAAAGCAACCAGAGTCCCAAAGCAAACCCACAGAGGTGGCTCTGATCATGCCAGATGGGGGTCTCCTCCTCTTGCTCCCATAAATCATACCCGCCATTCTTCTGGACTCTTACCTTTTCTAGAAACACTTTACTTTGTAGATTCTCTTTAAATGTATGTCACATTTAATCTACTGCTTCTTCCATCCCACATATGCTGAACTTGAAACATACTTAATGAGTGGCTGTGTCGATTTCTAGACCCCCACAGAGTTAAGCAGTCCAATTCCACAACTTTTAAAATTGTACTTGGCTGTCTTTTCCTGACCCCACAGTAACAGTCCCTTAAATTCATCTTGTCCCAGGTAAAACACATTGGCCCTTTAGCAGAGCAAACTCACCCCTGGTTGCAGGTGCCCCACTGGCTTTTTCTTCTTCAAAGCAATCTCAGCAAAACTTCTGGTGCCTCAGCATGAACCTTGATTTAGGAAGCTTTTCTTCCCTCAGCCGGGCCAGGGATTGTTCCTGGAAGTAGGCTGAATCTCTCCCCATCCCCACAGGGATGGGGCCCTGAACCTTTGTAAGCAGTCTCTACCACTTCACTTGGCTCTTCTTGTGTTCCTCTTCAGGTGAGAACATACACCTCAAACAAAAATATAGCTCTTTGTTAGAGCTGAGGGCCTGCAGCTGCAGCACACCTCTTCCCTCCTCCACACTCTACTACAGACTGACCACTGACTGAATTCATAACCTCCCAACATTCTATCCTAACTTCCCTAGCTGCAACATTCCAATGTGGCTTATGCAGCTGTGACAGTTCTAAAATGATGTCATCCCTCAGTCTCAGCTGAGACTAAGAACAGAGTGAGACAGTGTGAAATCCATTTAACTGGAATTTCACAAGCTGCCTTCCTGCCTACACACATCGAACTGGGATTCTTGTAACCCGGGTAACGGGGGTTACACTCACCCTGGGCCAGGAAAATGACTGTCCGAGTCATTATTCACCCAGCTTAGGCCATCTCACCCTATGTGTTGACTATGGGGAGGTGGCAGCCATCTTCTCCCCACCATGTGCAAGCACAGGCAGACAACACCAAGTGCCTAGAGGCCTTCAGCTAACACATCAGCCTCTACTCTACCCACTGACTATGGGTACATAGTGGCACTGGTGGAACTGTCCAGAGCATAGCCCAATAGATCAGTACTGTGACCCTCCAGCTGATCAGGACCACAGCCTGTCTATCCCCAGCCCTCTAGGGAAAACCTGTCTGCATCTGCCTCTAACCAAAATTCCCAAAACAAAACAGAGGACCTCTCCCAACCCTGGATACCTTGCAACCACACACTAGGAGCTAATACCATATACTATGGATTACTCCCACACTCCCCACAACCATTCCTGAGGAAGGAAAACTACATACAGTAATCAACAACATCTTGTACTTTAATACTACAACACTTCTAAAGTACACCATAAGAACTCGATGAGTTCCTCCTTCTCTCTTGTCTTCTCTTCATGTCTTCTTCAGGAGCCACCTGCAAGAAACAGAGAAAAACAAAACACACTCCTAATCTGCATATACAGTCTATCCAACCCCTACCATCTAAACACGGAAGAATTCCAAAAGTTTTTTTTTTGTTTTTTTTTTTTAGAAAAGTAAAAACAGTAACAGTAAAAGCAGTAGAAAATAGAATATTTACAATACACATTTACATTTTTGGGGAATGGAATGCCTAAATGTCCCTTCTAGTGACTCACAACACCTGAAGGCAATAGAGTCTCTCCTGGGCTGGAGCCCGTGAAGCAAGTTCTGGCAGGCCAAAGTCCCAAAGGGAGAGTCTCTGAGAACAGTTCACATTTTGGAGTCTGCTGATGTAGGTGTACTGCAAATGGCAGAAATAGAAAAGTCTGGACTTACCAGTCCCTTGAAGAATGGAAAACATAAGACACCTGTGTCCTCACCGAAGACTCTCCCTGGCAGCATTCTGTCAATACAGCTGGGTGGACATCTTCCAGAAAATGAACAGGATGGCACATCTGGGAACAACTAGGCTGATGCCATCTCTGAAATGGAACCTTTGAACAGGAACAAAGGAAAACAGCTGACCTGAAGTCATCTGATACCCAGGCGATGAATCAGGATACAGCTGGTCTGGTTTCTCTCTGGATTTGAAGTCATCTGGTGGGCCAAGTTTATGGATTCTGGAAAGTCAGTACACTGTAGAACTGTTGAAGGTGGGGCACCTGGATCCTGGATGTCCAGACTGGTGAAACAACATAGGTATGGCAATGGCTGGAATGGCAGCATTGGCTACCACTGCTCTGCTCTCCACTTGGTAGGCATGGGCACATTCAGGATGTTCTTGTCATTGTGGGAAATAGCACAATGGGTCAGGTGCATGAATTATTACCCTGTCTGGGTGCTCATAATTCACATCATGAAAGGATTCATGTCCCTTGCTGTCACGATCTGAACAGTGTCTATAAACAATGTCCTGCCCACTTTACAAGTTTGGAACTTTTCTTGCAAGATTCTGTCTCTTACAAATCTGCTGGCATAAGGGTGCTCATGTGTCATGGCCTCTTCTATAATCCAGGATTTCTGCATCTTTCTATCTCCTCACAGATCCTTCAAGAAAAGTAGGAAATGATTTTCCATAGATTTCATTCCCTTTCCTATGAACCAGTCTTTCCTCCTTACTGCATTTGGTCAACTTACGACCTCTGGCCTAGCTTGGGGGGCAGTCCTGGTTCTGCCAGCTACACATACTTAACGATACACAAAACCGATCCCTGGCTCCTTCTCTGCACAGCCAGGGCTGTGAAATCACCACTCTCTTCCATGTGTTCCTCTAAGCCAGGAACTGGAGGCTGTGAACCCACACCTTCTTCATCAGGCCAAATGGGTTCCCCTCATCATCTTCACTGAGAATCTGCACCCATGAGTGAGCAGTTGTCCTCACTCCTGAGACAGTCCACTCCTCACTAGGTGCGGAGGTCGAAACCTCCCATTCAATGGCCTCTTTGTCTCATCTTCACCTATGAGACTCAGACTAGCTTCTCTATCCACGGGTCAACTGATGCTCCCTCTGCACTGTCTCTTAGTGACTCAGACTCTGACACATCAGTCGTCTGTGCTGTCTATTGATCTGCACCCTCTAGCTTTATGCCACACCTCTGAACTTCCCTCTTCAGATCCTTCCTGGTGCTGTGTGCTGCCCATTGCAGGTTCCTGTAATTTTGTCCATGGGAGCCAAACAAATCTTAGGTGTTTTAAACAAACCATATTTCTCTAGGCACCCAGAACAGTGAGGTACCATGAAGACATCCCTTCCAGCATTTAAGCACATCACACATACGTGTACTGGATATCCAGAAATCACAACATGAGGAGGCAGTCATCCTCCATATAGTACTTCTCAATATTTCTGAACTTGTTAACTTCTCCTACGATCATAGCCGGCATGATCCGGTATGCGGCTGGTCCTGAAGCCATGACTGCAGAGAAAACAAACACTCACTGTTATTACAAGTCCCACTTGGTTGAAAAACTTTACACAAAATGGCTCCTTGCTGCTGTTTACATTACTCCCCACCCTGTAATGGCAGCAGCGGCACTCTGGTGCATCAATGTTCTGTAAATGGATCAAGCCACTGCACACAATTTACACCGCTACTGATAACATTAGCTCTAAACTGCACAAACTTGCACTAGTTGCTCTCTTAGCACATTTATATGATTTACCACAGACTTTTACTTATTTATTTATTTATTTTTGTTAACCAGGTAAGCACACTAGACAACAACTGCATATTTTCAGGTGCATCCCGGAGATTACAATACAGAAACATAGTACATTACAGAAACATAGTACATTGTCAGGGTAACATACAAGTCCACATACAAGTGGAACCAGAGTACAGTAAAACATGATACAGAGTCAAAAATAGAAACATGATACAGAGTTAGGGTAACCATACTGGCCCATGTACAAGTAGGTGGGACAGCACACAGTACATATTGCATTCTATGGTAAAGAAGGCAGTACATCTACAGGGTACATTAGTGGCATGAGAAGGTAGAGAATCAATAGGTGACAAGGCAGAGTGTAGGCAGTACATCAGCAAGGTACATAACTAGTATTGAGAGGAAGGGGACAGCCATGGCGGAGTCAACATCCATTGAAGGAAGAGTACTGAGATCCAGTTGCCAGCCCTGAGGGCAGGGCATGAGAAAGTGGGGTCATAGAAGTGCTACTAGGGAGGGAGATATTATGTAAGGAGGCACCTCTCCAGAGGACGGACAGACATGCTAAAGCAGAAGTATCAACAGGAGTGGCATAGGCTGTTTACAACATGGAGGAGAGGGGTCAGGGTGAGGAGACTCCTCTGGAACTATTTGGCACAGAGACAAGTGGAAGCCGCTTTGAGGAAATTCCATAGGGATGATTTGAAGCAGGGTGAGAGGGGCGCGCAACTGGGGCAGGAAGGGTTTCCAAGTCTCAAGATAGATGGAGAAGGCCCGTCACCAGTGAGGGAGCGGTCCTTGGGACCATGCAGACCTGGGCTGAGCTAGACCTTAGTGGTAGGCAGGAGTTCCATGTTTGAGGAAGGGCAAGAGCAGAGGGGAAGCATTTCTGACTATATTATCAACGAGTTGCTGATGACAAAGGCCGGTGTTTTCAGGGGAGCCACTCCAGTCAAGAGTAGAGCTTGCACCCGATCGTGGGGCAAGGTGCAGAGAGTGTAGTGACATATGTTGTTGTAGGCCATATCCCATTTTGCTAGACTGGAGTTTGGGACAGGCTGAAGGCTACAAGCCCATAGCAGAGCGTGGGAAGGAGAATACCCTGGCTATGGTGAGCCAAGTGGCGGAGTGAGGCAAACCTTGGCTTCTGTAGGCAAGACCGAGCTTGCTGTTCTAGGCTTTATAAATGTTCCAGAGATGGTCAATGAGATCAAGTTGAGGATCTAGGGTCACACCTAGGTACCTGGTGGAGTCAAAGACTGGCAGGAAGGAGCCATTGCCCCATGTATAGCAAGGGAGTAGGGCAGGAGGTGGTTTTAGCCCGATCTGAATAACATGGCATGGGTCTTGCTTAGGTTTATGGTGAGCTTGTGTCCCATGAGCCAGTTATGGATATGACCAAAGTCTGTGTTGAGTTGGGAGTTATGGTTGCAATGTCCTGGAAACTAGACAATATTCGAAGTCATCCGATAAAGTGTAGTGAGCCCGTGAGTTGCAATGAAGGGCAGTTTGTTTAAGTAAAGGGAGAACAGAATGGGACCAAGGACGGACCTTGTGGGACCCCGCATCTAACTGGGGAAAGGGCCAAGAGGGCATGGTTGAAACAGGTGTATTGCTGTCTTCCCCAAGGTAGTTGGAGAACCATGCAAGGGCTGGGGAGGAAACCGAGTGAGTATAAGTGGAGGAGATTGTGGTCAACCTGATCAAAGGCCTTTGAGAGGTCAATGAAGATGGCTCCAGTTAGTTTGCCTTGGTCCATCACGGATCTAACCTCAGAGGTGACCATGGCAATTGCAGTCACGTGCACGCCCCTTCCTGAAACCATGCTGCTGGGAGAGAACTGCGACTCCTGAAGGTAATGGGAGATTTGTGCAGCCACAGCCTTTTCAAGGAGCTTGCTGGTAGCAGAGAGTGTGCAATCAGGCGATAATTGTTCATCTCCTTGGGTCACCTATGTTTGAAAACTGGGACAACCTTGGCCACTTTCCAAATGTCAGCATAATTCCGAGGTGAGGGAAGATTCAGCTGGCTTTTGGTGAAATCACACAGTTTGAGCAATTATTTTGGTTGGTACTCACTGTTATCAGTAGCTGTTTGTTGCGATGGAAAAATGGCCTGCAGCCAGTCTTGGAGGCCTCTGGAAGGAAGCGGTTGGCAGTCCTGCCAATTGTCCCTTGGAACACCACACCACAGTCCAGATGACAGATGCAGGTTGAGCCTGAATTTGAGCAGAAAAGTCAGTTTTAAACTTTTACAGCACTTTCAGTCACTGCAATGCTCCTCCTGGCAAGCCAGTTCACACACCCACTCACTCTCCTCTCGAATGCTGTGCAGTCGCTCTAGAGCTGGCTTGGGCGGGACTGATTGCAGTCTCACCAATCACTCAATGCCATGCAAATGAGCCTCTTTCCTCTTGAATGCTCTTCTCCTCATGGCGATCGTCGAGCAGGCAAATTTAAACTGCAAACCACACTTTTTTTTTGAACTGCAGCTCCTCAGCGGAACCCATTTTAACCACTTTTTATGGCCATTGAGAAAAACAAGTCTGTCAGTCCACACAGAAAGCATTTCCAACATCTAGGGCACAATTTTCCTATTGCTACCCACAGTTTTCCACACTTTTCTTTGTCACAAACACTGTTAAAGCTGGCAAACGCTGTAATTTGATGTAGGACAAGGGCATACACACTCAGGCTTTACTGCTTCTTGGTAAACAGTTGGCAATATCACAACAGCACATAGACAGCAGCACACAGTGGCACATTTTGATGGCATTGCTTCAGACTTTTGGCTCCACTGCCAGAGCGCCAAAATGCTAACCACCATCCAAGCAACTTTTCTTGTCCTTTCTCCCAAATTTCAACAGAATCCCAGTGGTAGCCTCCATGATGTCACCCCAGTTGGCGCTAAACTGAGAGGGCTACTACCCCTGCCTGTGTGGCTAGTGACAGGTTGAGAGGCCTGGGTCCTATGACACAGTGCCTCCATTTTATGAACTGAAACTTGGGAGAAAAGTGTCACTCGGCATGATGATTAGGTTTGCCTACTCTGTACAGGGGCCCCAAGTAATCTGGACACAGGAAGCAATAACTGAAATGTCCAATACCGAAGTTGGGATTCTAAAGTGTGGCTTTTATTCACAAAACACCAATGAACAATAAAGCATAGACAGACCCCACATGGCTACACTCCTGGTAAATGTAGATTTCTCCAGAGCTCACACACATCTTCAGTACTGTTAAACACTCAGGTTTAAGAACACACAGCACACTGCCCTAACTTGACTCTTTTTTGGATTCCATGGCTCGGCTCCCTGCCAGCCCTTTGGACTACCTTCCTTCCATGGCTCAGCTCCTTGCTAGCTCTTTGGACCACTTTCCATACAGCATGGAGATTTATTAGTGGCTCCTAAACCATCTATGAGCACTTCTGCTCCATAGGAAATCTTCTTCCAAAATCCCACGTCTGGGTACTTTCCTCAGGCACTGGCCAAGTACCTGAGAGAAAGCAACAGGAGTCCCAAAGCGAACCTGTAGAGGTGACTCTGGTTACACCAGATGGGGGTCTCCCACCTCTTGCTCCCATAAATCATACCCAGCCATTCCTCTGGACGCTTACCTTTCTAGAAACACTTTACTTTGTAGATTCTCTCTGAATGTATGTCATGTAAACTTGAAGCATACTTAATGAGTGGCTGTGTCCATTTCTTTAGACCCCCACAGAGTTAAGCAGTCCAATTCCCACAACTTTTAAAACTGTACTTGACTGCTCTTTCCTGACCCCACAGTAACAGTCCCTAAATTCATCTTGTCCCAGGTGAAAACACATTGGCCTTTAGCAGAGCAAACTCACCCCTTGGTTGAAGGTGCCTGACAGGCTTTTCTTCTTCAAAGCAATCTCAACAAAACTTCTGGTGCCTCAGCACGAACCTAGATTTGGGCAGCTTCTTCTTCCTCTAGCCAGGCCAGGGATTGCCCCTGAAGTAGACTGATCCTTCCCCATCCCCACAGGGATGGGGCCCTGGACCTTGTAAGTGGTCTCTACCACTTACTTGACTCTTCTTATGTTCCTCATCAGGTGAGAAACATACACTTCAAACAAAAATATAGCTTTGTCAGAGCTGAGGGCTATGAAGGCCTGCAGCTGCAGCACACTCTTCCTCCTCCACACTCTACTACAGACTGACCACTGAATGAATTCAAAACTCCCAACATTCTATCCTACTTCCTAGCTGCAGCATTCTAATGTGATTATGCAGCTGCAACTGTTCTAAATGATGTCATCCCTCAGTCTCAGTTGAGACTGAGAACATAGTGAGACAGTGTGAAATCCATTTAACTGGAATTTCACAAGCTGCCTTCCTGCCTGCTACTAGATCTAACTGGGATTTAGTAACCCCAGGTAACAGGGTGGTTACACTAGTTAATAAACACCCTACTTCTTCCTGCCCCTCCAGAATTGCCTTATGTCTGTCCCATGCATTCTTGCATTCCCCCACTGTTTTTGACTCCACGACCTCCTAAGTAAGGCCATTCCATGTGCCCACATCCTGTCCAAGAAAAATATTTCCTTACGTTGCCCTGAGCTGTCCCTCCATTGTCTTCAAATTGAGCCCCTTGTTCTTGTGTGCCTGAAAGTTGCTACCCTCTTGAACTTTGTTCATTCCCTCAAGGTATTTGAAAGTTTCTATCATGTCCCCTCTCCTTCTTTCCTTGAGGGTATACATATTAAGATCCTTTAGTCTCTCTTCATATGTCTTCTGGTGCAGACCTGCACCATTTGAATGACCCTCCTCTGGACAGCTTCCACCCTGTCTATGGCTTTGCAGAGATGGGGTCTCCAGAACTGCATGCAGTATTCCAGATGGGATCTCACCAACTGTCTGTACAGAGGGATAACAACTTCTTGTTTTCTACTGGTGATGCTCTCCCTATGCATTGCAGTATCCCCAGCCCTCCTTACTGCCTTCTCACATTGCTTGCCCACCTTTAGGGTCATCTGATATAACTACCCATAGGTCCCTTTCCATTTTTGTTGTCAGTATCTCATCCCCTATTGTGTACTCTTCCCTGGGTTTTGTTTCCTCCGATGCATTACTTTGCACTTCTTTGAAATGAATCTAAGCTGCCATACATTTGACCATTCCTCCAACCTTGCCAAGTCCCTATCATCCTTTCCACCCCACCTTGTGTATCAACCCTGTTGCAGATCTTTGTGTCATCTGCAAAGAGACTTATTTTCCTTCCAGTCCCTCTGTGATATCACCTATAAAGACATTAAAAGGACTGGACCTAGTACTAAACCCTGTGGTACCCACTAGTAACCTCCTTTCTTCACTGTGGACTCCGTTTACTATTATCTTCTGTGTCCTGTTGTCTAGCCAATGTTTTGCCTGCCTACCACCCTGGGACCCACTCCCAGGCTGGCTAATTTTATTAATCTTTTGTGTGGGCCTGTCAAATACCTTGCTAAAGTCTAGGTAGACCAAGTCCACAGCTCCTCCCTGGTCTACTACTTTGGTCACCCCGTCAAAGAAATTGATTAGATTCATCTGACATGACCTTCCTGCTGTGAATCCATGCTGCCTTGGGTCCTGTGCCCACTAGCCTCTAGGTACTTAACAAGTCTTTCCTTCAAGTGATTCCATCATTTTCCCTATCACTGAAGTCAAACTGACAGGTCTGTAGTTTCCTGCCTCTGTCTTGCTCCCACTTTTGTGAGGGAATCACATCTGCCCTCCTCCAGTCCTCAGGTACCACACCATCCTCCCATGATTTGTTAAAAAGGGTAGTCAATGGTGTAACTAGTTCTGTCCTTAGTTCTTTAGAATTCTGGGTGAATGCCATCAGATCCCATTGCTTTGTCCACCTTCAGTTTTAGGAGTTCTTTCAGAACCCTTTCTTCTGTGAAAGGACTGATATCGACCCACCATCCAGAGTGCTTCTATTGATTCAATTAGGTACATCCTCCTCTTCCTTTTGTGAATACTGAGCAGAAGTATTCATTCAGTATCCCTGCTTTTCACTGTCCTCTCTGCCCACCGACCTTCCTCTTTATTCAGCCTCAGTATCCCTCCCTTTGTCTTTATTCACTCCCTAATGTACCTATAAAAGATTGTATCCCCTTCTTAACTGAGTTGGCTATCTTTCCTTGGTTTGGGCCATTGCAATTCTGACTGCCTTCCCACCTCCTTCTGCTTTACTTATTTATTTATTTAGATAGATTTTGGTAACTGGTAAACCCACTGAGACCTGAGGTCCCTTTTCAGGGTGACCCAGAATTAATTCAGAGAAAACATATGTTTGCATCGATATACAGCAGATTACAACAGATACATATACATACATTGGCATCGATATACAGTAGTTACAGCAGGTACATGTTTGTAATGGTACATTTAGCCTAGAGTCATTAGGTTTCACATAGTTCATGGGTGTTAAGACAGGTATGCAGTACATTTATATCCTTGCATAAGAGATTCTTGGGGGAGTAGTTGAGGTTTAGCCAGTGGTAATGGGAAGAGGGCCTGGACTGGGGGCTAGCGATTACAACCACAGAGGCTGAGTTCAAGGAGATCCGCTTGAGGCCTGAGTTAAACTGAAGGAGGAAGGCATGTCAATCAGTCTTGCTGAGAAGGAGTTCCATAGGCAGGAGGCAGAGTATTGAAAGGAG
Organism: Neoceratodus forsteri; assembly: GCA_016271365.2. Taxonomy (NCBI): domain Eukaryota; kingdom Metazoa; phylum Chordata; order Ceratodontiformes; family Ceratodontidae; genus Neoceratodus; species Neoceratodus forsteri. The sequence goes on along the minus strand of CM057453.1, from coordinate 1,556,006,743 downwards.
CGCTTGCCTTGGTTGGAGCAAACATGAGGATATCAAGGGGTGACTTGCAAAAGATCGCAGGGTTCGAACTGGACTTTAAAGTGAGGAGCCCTCAAAGGTGGGGAGGAGGGCTGAGAGGAGAATTTGAAGGGAAGGCAGGCAGTAGGGTATGCCAGTTTGTGCCATAGGGTGGGCCAGTTTAGGTTCATGAGGGCCTCACAGTGGTGCCTCTTAGGGAGAAGTTAGTTTCAAAGCAAGCAACTCAGTTGTAGAGCATGATGAGTTTGTTGATTTCCATCTCACGAGGAACTGCAGCAGGGGGCACTGTACAGGATGGAGGGGAGGAGGTTACTGTTGGCAATGGCTTGTCGTGCCTTGCCAGAGAGGGAGTTGCCCAGGTGGAAGAGGAGGCCAAGCCTTTGATGGATGGCCTGAGTAATGGAGTCAATGTGTGGTTTATTGGTCAGCTCTAATCAAGGAGGATCTCGGGTATTTGAACTTGTCAATGACATCTACTCTCTTTCCTTGGGCTGAGTTGAGCTGGGTAGCTCACTTCTGTCAGTGCCTAGGCATCTAGTCCCAAACAGGACAGCCTTAGTTTTGTCTTCATTCAGCTTTAGGGGTTAGAGGTGAACCAGGCCTCAAGAGTTGAGACAGGCCTACAGTTTGGCAGAGATGACATTGGGTTGTGGGTCACTGCAGTAGATGACAGTGTTGTCCACATAAAGGATGAGGTTGCTGAGCATGCAGTTGTCCTCAATGTCATTGAGAAAGAGTGAGAATAGCAGGGGCCCAGGATCAAGCCCTGGTGTACCCGGAGATGACATGTCTTGTGCCAGATTGGGTTCCTCTCAGTGGACTTTTTGGGTACGGTTGGTCAGGTAACTCTTGAACCAGGAGGCGAGTGCTCATCCAGACCAAGTTGGTGGAGTTTGAGAGAAGGAGTTTGTGGTTGACCAGGTCAAAGGCCTTGGATAGGTCAATGAATAGAGCACCCATGGTGGAGCCTTGGTCCATAGCCTTGAAGATGTTGGATGTTAGTCAGATGAGAAGCAGTGTCTGTGCGTGGCCTTTCCTGAAGCCATGTTGTACATCGGCAAGGAGAAGGTCCTGCTCTAGAGTCCTGTAGTTGATTGTATCTACGAGTCTCTCTGTACTTTCCTAGTGGGCTGAGTAGGAGAGATTGGCCTGTAGTTTCCAATTTTGTCCCGGGGTCCATTTTGTGGACAGAGACAATGGTTGATACCTTCCACTTACTTGGGACTGCTCCTTTGAGGAGGGCCCTGTTGATGAGCTGGGTGACAGGGAAGGCAATGGCGAGCGCCCTCAGCAGCCGAGGTTCTAGCAGGTCATGTCTTGGGGAAGAGTTAGGTTTTATTTTGAATAGAGAGGAAGTACCACAGACTGTTCGACCAGTTTCAGGTGGAATTGGAGCCAGAGGGCACCCAGTCCATTCGGGAGTAGTTGGGAGTCCCACAGAGGACAGGGAGGGACCATTTGGGTTTGAGAAAGAGGCAGAAGGCTTCGGCTAACTACAGAGGACATTGGTCAAAGTATTCCAACTAGGTGGAGTCTGCTTGTGTATTTGTAGAACCCTTGAGGAGGGAGTTTATATGGCCCAGAATTTCTTTGGGTCGCATAGGTGACTTGTTTGGAGGTCTCTTAGGTACTGGGACTTGGCCTGTTTGGAGGTTTTCACACGATTTCTCAATTCCCTGTACTTCTCCCAGTCAGTTGTACTGCCAGAGGATTTGTAAATTCCCTGTGCCCTGTGGGAGTAGCATGGAATGCTTAAGGCTTGGGCTTAGCCATTTATAGCACTTTCCTGTACCCTGATCTTCTTTCTCAGGTGTGCAGATTAGCCTAGACAGAAAAGAGTGGGTGAAGTAGTCAAGTGCCTCATCAAGTGAGGGAGGGAAATGATGGGGTCCCAGTCTATTTTCCCCAGGTCAGAACAGAGGTCAGCTGGTACAAGTCTGCTAAAATTCCTAGCTTCTATGACCTTAGGCAGTTTTAAGGGGCTTGTTAGACCAGGTGCAAACAATAGGTGAGTGATCACTCAGGATTCTGATATGATCCCAGCTGACAGTATGTGATCAGGGCAGGAGACTAATGCCCAGTCAAGAAGAGAATGGTTACCCAACTTAGCATTATGTCTAGTAGGTAGATCAATGATTTGGGTGGGGGAGCCAAATATTGAATTCTTAGTAGAGGAGATCCCCAAGGCTGGCCAGTGGAGATTGAAATCCCCAAGGAGGATAGTCTCCCCATTGGGGCACTCCTCCAGGGCATTGGTTAGAGATTCAAGGGAGGAGGCAGCGGATTGGGGTGGGGTAGGCACACCCTATGAAGAGGGGCTTGTGTTTCTGAGGAGAACTTTCATGAATAGTATCTCCCTGGGGATCCACAAAGAGAGGGTGGTCAAACTGCAAGGCTTGCAAGGAAGTGCTATGGTAGATAAGAACCCCTCCTCCCTTTTTCCCCTCTGTCCTTTCTGAAGTATGACAGCCCAATAGGTCCTCTTCATGGGAGGATCTGAGGCTTGAGCCAAGTTTCCTTCACAGTTAGAATGTCGGGTTTATAAAATGCTGTCCATGTCTCGAGGTCCTGGATTTGTGCCTTAAGCTGCCGATATTCATGTGTGCCAGCAGAGTCCTTTGGTGTCTCCCCAGAGTTGGAGGGTCACTGAGTGTGATTAGAGAGTAGGGACCAGGGTTAAGTTCAGTATCCCCCAAAACCAGTTTGAGCCTGGCAAGGTAGCCAGAGGTTTTGTGGGGAAAGGAGAGGGGTCTCCACTGATCGCTCTCTTAAGCCAAATCATGCTCAGACCCATCCCCAATGACTTCAGCTATATTTTTTCTTCTCACTTCAGTGAACCCAATGGGAAGGATCCTTTGCCCTTGCAGGAAGAAGTCCCTTCGGAAAGGGAAAAGTAAAGTATGCAGCTTTCAGCAGGCTATGGCTACAGTGTGGGCATCTTTCAAGTGCTGGCTAGCGGAGAAGCCTGAGGAATTTCTTTAGTGAGTGTGAGGTTGCACCTGGCAGCAGCATAGGGAAGGAGTATGTCAGGGTTCCCAGTTTGTGGGATCTGGAGCATGCCCACAGGGTAGTTTCAGGGAGCTCAGGAGGAAAGAAAAAGGGTGTGGCAGAAATTTTATAAGGCGAAGGTGGGCTTAGGAGCCCAATGGGTAGCTCTGTTTTAGGGAATTGTATAATTTGAAGACTGGGCAAGTGGGTGGGTGAGGGAGGAATCAGCAATAGGACAGCATTTAATTAGGGAAGACTGACACAGAATTTTACTGAAATGCAGTATCAATGGGGTTGCCCCTAGTGGAGAGTCGGTATAGCCTCACGAATAGCAAAGTGGGCAGATAGGTTTTGCAGCTCACGTGATCTGCTCACGCATATAAATTATGAGTGACAACCAAAGAGGGTGGTGGAGGGGCGGTGGGGCAGCTGGCAAAGCGTGAGGACAAACCTCCATGCAGCACCACTCTGGGAACAACCAGCATGGCAATTGAGCAGGTGGCCTATCGAATGCTGGTACATTGCTACACTAGCAGCTCTTTTCTTCACTTTGTCCTACAGTGCTATTTGTAAACAGCCTTATTTGCAGTCACTAAGAAGCCTTCCAGGGAGTGAGATTACCTTCAGCGTTTGCAAGAGGGGTGGGGAGGGGCAGGAGCAGCAGCCTCACGACTTCCATGACGGGACCCCGGTCCGGTGAGATCAGGTACATATAAAATAATAGAAATCAAGGTGAGGCTTTTTATACAGTGCAGACGGGGAGGAGATAAGGACAGGGGTGAGAGCAGTGAGAAGTGAGTTTGGCCTCGTAGAACAAGACAGAAACAGTGGCTAAGATACAACAGCTGGCACAGTAAGGTATTGCTGACTAGGAGTCGAGCACCAAGCCCCCGACCCCAGCAATTCAGACCCAGGTGCATGTATGAGAGAGCCCTTTAGCAGAGTTAGACCAGTGATACCTGTGATTCTAAATCCTAATTAGATTACTTTAAATAACTAGCAATAAAACAGTCAGTAGTGCAGGGTTTCCTTAAGTAATTTTTTCAGATTGACCAACAGTGCCTGTAAGACTAGTCCCTTAGGTTAACTTTAAAATACATTTTTTTTAGCAGTAAAACAGTCAGTGGCGCAGGATTTCCTTAAATAACTTGTTCAGATTGACCAACAGTGCCTATAGGATTAGTCCCTTAGATTAACTTTAAAGTACATTTTAAAAATGGCGAGTACTACAGGAGGATTCTGCTTAATAAAGACTAATTCAGGTAGACCAACAATGGATGCAATAATTCCTTAAAGAACTCTAGAAACAATGAGTACTGAAAACAATTCAGCTTAAAAAACTATCTGAACATCTGCACTGACAAAAATGTGCAAGTTCAAACCTCCATGCAGCACCAGCTTGGTGGAACAATCAGGCGTGGCGAGCGAGCTGGTGGCATGTACGAATGCTAGTACGTGCTATTCTTGTGAGCTCTTTTCTTTGCTTTGTCCTACAGTGCTATTTGTAAAACAGCCTTATTTGCAGTCACAAAGGAGTCTTCCAGGGCGAGATTACCTTGGCATTTTCGGTGGGGGTGGGGAGGCAGGAGCAGCAGCCCTCATGACCTCCGTGACGGGACCCCGGTCCGGTGAGATCAGGTACACCTTTGGCGTTTGCAAGCTTAACTGGTACAATTCTCTGTCCTGCTCTTTCTGAAATCTATTAGATTCTTCTTCAAAACATTTGGTCTTTCCAGGATACATCTGGCAGGCCAGTGTACTAGTCCATAGCATATCACTAAGATTTTGAAATAAAACTATAACATTTGCATTTATATTTACTGTCTAGCTTTTTTTGCCCCGGACAAACAAATTTTTGTGGCATACATACTAACATTTCTGTGATGACAGTACTATATGAAACATTTCTGTATTTCAGTGTTTAGATGCAGTTTCCATTAAGTCATCTACAATTAAAGATTTACTTTTTGGGGTGGTGGTAGTTCATCTCCTAGAGTGCTAGAATAACTTCAATAAATCTCAGTTGAGAAATTTACTGTACAATTCCCTATACAAAGGTTGCCAGCAACTATAACACCAGATAATATTTTTTGTTATCTCTACTTATGTGCCTCGCTGCACCTTGGACCTCTCTCCAGTGAGGTCTCTCAATACTGACCTTGTCACACTCAGCCTGAGGTCCTCCCTAATCTTGTTTCTGTTTCTGCAAACACTCCTACACTTCCACCAACCCCCGGCCCCACTGACCACCCTGACCCTGGCTCTGGGCCCCCTGGGGTGCAACTGCCCTAACTCCTCTGGTGCTCTATCTAGAATCTAGAAGGGTGGCTAGGGAATGGAGATGTGGAGACCAGCCAGGATGGACCCAGCTGAGGGTGTGGAGGCCATCCACTGGACCCCTTTTGACTGCCCAAGTGCCAGAGTCCTTTTTTTCACTTTGTTCCCAGAGAGGGACATGCAATGAAATCTGGTGCATGACTGGTGCTCTCCAGCACCCACCCACAGGATGTCTGCCAGCTCCATACCTCTCAGCATGACTCCCACAAGTTACAGATGCTCCCAGTCTCCACCATGAGCCACAATAGCAGCAGGAGTCACAATCCATCCACCCACAGGAGAGGAGGAGAGCAGTTCTCTGGATGCTTAATCTTCTTCCCTGTTGACCCCCGACAACGGCCCGTTCCAGAACCTGGGTTGCTGGCATGGTGTGAGATGAGGCATCTGTGCCTCAACTCTCAATGCCACTGGGCTGGCACCAGATATTATTTTCTGGAAATCTAGTTAAAGCACTGAGACCCACTCCCAGCATGCTTTTAATTAAATAACTTTTCTCATAGTTTGATGGTCCAGCCAAAATACATGAAAAGGGTGTTGCAAATGTATATCCATACCCCTGTCAGAAGCTATAAGGCAATGTTTTAAAATCCTCAGTCAAAATCCTTTATTGTAGACAACCTTAAAGGTTTTCTGTTCTAGCCTATTTTCAATAGTGTTGCTCTTTTGCTGCTCACAATTTTTTCAACCCAATAGTAACTAATTGTAACCCAACACCGTCATCTGCACCACTGTCCTTGGCAAAATGCTCTACTAGTTATTTGAGACAACTGTAAATAACTTTTTCACTATTTGCTATTCTTAGCATTATGCATTTCAACTTCATACAAATTTTACCATTGGTCAGTTTGCAGCTGTTGGTTTTAGGACCATCAGACACAAACTCCACAGTGTGTTCACCAAGTGGTAATTAGCTGGTCAGATAACCCAAATAGTTACCCAGTGGTGGATCCCAGTCACCTGGTCTGCTGATAAACAACAGTGTCTGCCATGGTATAAACAGTGCTCCTGCAGATGTAAACTGTACAATTTAAGTTGGGCATAATCTGCAGCAATAACAACATTAATGTTGGTAGCATTTGTGTGGGGATATGCAGACTATTTCCAGCATACCAAGTCTGCATCATCATTGATAAAATACCAGCCAGATACATAGTAGGAATCCATGAAGAGGTACTGAAAGAGTTCCTCAGCATCCTTGACAGTGCAGTGTTCATAAAGTTGAGGCAGGGTTGTGCCAAAGGACTTTAAGGGCCCTCCTGCAAACAAACTGTGAGGCCCTACCAGACAACCCAAAAATAACCAGTTACATAACTGATATTATAAATTAATTTTATTGATATTAGCAATACTTAAAAAAAAAAAAGAAATAAAAATAAAAACCAGCAAAGCACTAACCACCAGCAACAGCATTAAACTTAAAACAACAAACCACTACCACCACCACCCTTTTCAAAGACTAAGTTCTATTTTGTTTTCATGTAGAATACATTCTTGGTTGTAACACTGTAAATTTCGAGTCAGGGCAAAAAATAAATTAAAAAATATCACCTGAAATTGTATTTTTACAAACTAATACATCTTGCTTTCAAGGCGGCAAACTTTTAATGATATTGGAAAAGTTCACCTGACGTACAGATCATTTTCTGTTGATAGTTTTGCAAGGCTGGCAGTCACTCCTGACCCTTTGTTGACCTTGGGTAGTTTTCATAAGTTTGAGTTTGCTAAAACTTCTTTCCATAGAAGCAACAGACACAGGTAGTGTCAAAAGTAGCTTTAGTACAAGGTCAATGGTTGGGAAAGCTTGAGTCAGAGACCTTTGGCTTAAGTATCACACAATTTCAAAAGGACTGCTCTCCACATCTGCTGGAAGTACTGTGTCAAGGGTCATAATGTCAGTTTCAAGTCATTTTGATCAACATCACCGATGAACCTGGCAAAACACTGAGGTGAAGTGCTAGGTTAGGTAGCAGACGTACTTGTCTGATGTGTAGCAAAAACCATAAAGTTCTTGCAGTTCCCTTAGTTTTACAAAGTGTTCATTCATGCTAGTTGCCACTACGTCCAACACTGTATTAAAAACATTCACTTTTATTTGTTCAACTAGATCAGTCACAGACTCATCTCTTGCAAATTCTCCAGGTATTCTCTCTTTCCTGCTCACTCGTACTTCTAAAGTATTAGCTCAGTCAGTGGACATTGAAATAAGTCTTTTGCTTCCTGCATCTTCTTTTCAAAACCAGTGACACGCATATTATTGATGTGAACATTCCGGCATCCCGGAAGTACAATTGCATTTGATAAGTAAGCAATAATACCCAACAGGGTGGGCGGTATTGTGCTATACGGACCATGAGGGGCGTAATATGAGGCCCGGCGCCGCGGGCGGCGAGATGCTGCTCCTGGAAGTGTCTGGCATAGCACAATACCGCCTAACTTGGAGGGTATTATTGCGCTTTTAGAAAATGGGCAGTCAAAAAAATAAGTTTAATAATAAAATGTTGAAGAAAAATGTATTTAAAGTAAGATTTTAATAAAATAGTTCCTCCGCCTGCATTCTTGGGAGGTGGTTGCTATAGTTACACACACACACACATTTATTACATAAAACTATATGTGGCATACAAGGCCATATATACCCATCTTGAGGGACTAATTAACTAAGAAAGCCACTCACCCTTTGGGCTTGTGGCCTTATCTAATTAGCCCACTCGGTGGGCACACTGTATACCAGACTTAGAAAATGGGTACTGTAAAAAAAAAAATAAGTTTAATAAAATATGTTAATAAAAATTAGTTTAATGTAAGTTTTGTAATAAAATTGTTCTTCATACTGCATTAAAATTATTGACTTTGGAGGTGGTTGCCATGGTGTCACACACATACGCACTTAAAATTGCCAAAGTTTTTTTTATTTATTTCTTCATTCAAGACTTTTGCTCTGTAATATTGTAGCTTCGGGTTTGAGTTGCAAAGGTTAGGGGTGGGCAGTAGCACCATGGAGTTACAAGGAACTTGATCGAGCTGGGAGAAAAGGAAAATGTGACTGAAAAAGGTACACTATCTCTGCTTTTGTGACTGTTTTTCATTTTATGAAACTTATGTGCTTACAAGTAGAGTGACTGCTGTGAAGCTAAGGTTCTGTCAGGTGGGAGCCGAGGTCGATCGCTGTGATCACATAGTGTGATGGCTTTAGCAAAGGGGCAGCTGTAGTTTGTAACATTAATATGAAATATGTAGGTTTCCCAACGGATCAAAGATCAAAAGACAGATTAAGCAAATGCAGGAGAAATAAGGAAACAAAAAGCAAGAAAAGTACGTTTACATTCTTGCTAAGCGGGGTTAGTGGGGCTGCGAGCAGTATAACTGGTGAGTGCTAGAAAATAGTCTCCAGTTTAAATTTTTGTTTATTTACACTTGTGATGCTAGAAAAATGATGGCTGTATATGCCAACAGTTAAGAAATGTGCTTAGGTAGATGGGATTGTGCCACAGGTATTGTGGTTAGCAAGAAGACACGTGGTACTGAAGGCAGGACAGACGAGCTGTGGAGCTGCTCATGAGTACAGAACCATCGTGGTAATGTCTACCACCAGCAAACATTTATTTAAACAGTAGATTCATTTATGTTTTTACTGATACTTTTATCTGTTGCTGCTGTCGTATGGTCAAGATCGCTTTATTTGCACACGTGTGGGTTGTTGTTTCATGACTGCCAGCCGTCGGCACCTACAGGACTCTGCCTGGTTGTCTTGCCCGTTAATAGATGCCTGCTGATGGCTTGAGGTGTACTTTAGTGCCCGGCTTTACTGAGTGAAGATCAACCTGCCTACATCAGGAGTTTTGTGGATGTTATCACTTTTGCCATGTAACTTTGTGTTCGACTCTTCTTTTATTAATTCGGATTATTTTGAGTACGGTGGGAGGATTTCTATACGGACTGCTGTGTAAATATTAGTTACCTAACACAAAACAAAATGGTGGTGTGCCACTTTTGAAAATTCTATTGCACTTTAATATTTGTGGTGCTGTCCTTGCCACTGGTACTTTTAAAACCTGCGCTCTGTTGTCTGATAGATGCCCACCTTGGCAAGTCTATCAGCCAATCAGAGTCTGAGGATTTTTGCCCATTTTCTAAATCCATATATGGGCCTTGCAGTGGCTTGCTTACTCTGTTTGTTTCTGTCAGAATATCAAGCCAAACAGAAAGACAAAAATAAACTGAAAGTTTGTTATCCAGCAATGACTTGCATTCACTGCTTGTGACAGAGTCCAATCCGCCACTCATACAGTTATGTAAGTGCAGACATTACTTTACCAAGACCACAATATATAACTTTGACAGCATTTATCTGGGCTTCTCATCTTATATCACATGAAGGTTCTAAGGTGAGTCCCTTCACATGTTGGCAGAGTAAATCCATTGTTTGGTACTGAAGCAAACATATATTTATTTATTTATTTCAGAATCGGAGAAATACCTTTGAGTCACAGACTCATTTACAAAGGTTCCACATCACATAGATTAGATACAGACAAATCTTTACAACAAATGCACTCAGAGTATAAAGATTCAGAGTACAGCCAGGCTAACATTAGGATACTAGGGTTACTTAGTATAATTAATTACATAGTACATAACAATTGCAGATATATTACAATGTTTGGACACTTAGGAGAAGAGGCAGGCCAGTCGCCATTGTCAGAGAAAGGAGGACGAAGAGGACAGAGTTCAGTTGCAGTCACAATTACTTGAAGACAGGAGGTGGACCCTAAGAAGGGTTTTAAATTGATCAAGGCTTTGTTCATTTACCAGGGTGGTGGGAAGGCTGTTCATCCAAGGGGGCCCTGTAGCTGAAGACCTTTGGAATTGAGAGAATGCGGATGGAGAGATTGAGAAGAGATGGTGGTCAGAGCTACAGTGTACTTAATCTTATTGTTTGGGTAGATTAGGGAAAGGCCTAGGGTGATTTTATTCTTATTTTTTTTTTTTTAGCTGAAGGCAGGTGTGGAACCTAATTTTGTTGTCGAGATTAAGCCAGTTGGTAGCACTATAAAGTGTGCAGGTGTGCATAAGGCAGTCACAACCTAATACAAGCCCGGCAAGCTCTGTTTCGGGAGAGATGGAGACCGACTAAAGATGAGGTGCTTGCCACCCATATATCAATATACAATAGTCAAGCAGAGAGAGGACTGAGGAGGAGACAGTGAGCCTGAGGGCATCGGAAGTAAAACAGTGCTTATAGTGGTACAAAGCCCAAGCCTAACATTAAGGGCCTTGGATAGGAGGTGTTTGTGGAAGTTGAGGCCTGGGTCCAGGGTGATGCCCAGGTATTTATAGGGTCCACTTGCTCCAATGGAGTCAGATTGGAAGTTAACACTTTAGGGCAGAGCACCTTCCTGGTATTCTGCAGATGTGAGTATAGCATTACTTTGTTTTTTATAATTAAGAATAAGGCGTTCGCAGTGAACCAGCTTTCAACACAGCTGAAAGAGGACTGGAGGGGCGGTGAAGTTGCAGAGGGTCCGGGTTGGAGGAGAAGATGGCTGCATCGTCACATAAAGTAATAGCTTGCCAGGGCAGGACTCAAGGAGGAGTTGAGGAAGAGGCAAAAAGTAGGAGTCCCAAAATGGACCCCTGAGGGACACCAAAGAGGATAGGTAGTCACTTGATAAAGCTTCCAATTTTGACCAGTTGAGACCGGTTCAGAGGTAGTCAGTGAACCATCCCAAAGCATCCCAAGATGGTCCCAAATTGGTCAATGTGGTTATAGAGGAGTGTCAAACACCTTAGTGAGATCAATGAAGACATCACCAGTGATGTGGCCCTTATCCAGCGTAGAGTGTATGTGTGTGGTAAATTCAAGAAGGGCAGTGGTAGTACTGTGTCCTATGTGGAAACAATGTTGCTGTTTGCAGAGAGGCTGTATTTATTGAGATGCTCTGTAAGCTGATCAGATGCTATCCTCCAAGGATTTGGAGAGGGTGGGAGTAAGGAGATGGGACAGTAATTATTAGTATTAGTACGATCCCACTTTTAAACAGTGGTGTGATGAGGCAGATTTCCACTTAGAGAATTTGTCTAGACATAGGAGTGGTTTAAGATGTGGGTGAGGGGAAGGGCCTCATTAAGGGTGAAGCAGAGGAGCTTCAAGTCCAGAGAGTCAGAGCTGTAGGAAGAGTGACTAAGGGCAGTTTTGAGGTAAGGCTCTGCTGATTTAGGAGTGATACAGCACAGGTAAAAGCGGGTAGCTACATGGGGAATGGAGTGTTAGATGCTGGAAGATCAAAGAAGTTGGGAGGAGAACACTGCTAAGGTTAGTGAAGGCATTATTGAAGGCTGCGGTGATACGGGTATGGTCAGTGGTCAGGACCAGTCAACCATAACCTGCGTCAGAACTGGGTTAGGGTCTTTACTACAAATTTCCTTAATATTCTTCCAGAACTTGCACTGATCCCAAGAGGAGGTTAAGAAGGATTTATAATACTTAGCTTTTGCTTTGCAAATGGCCCAAATGCACTTGTTCCGAGCCTCTCTGTACTTATGTCTATCAAGGGGAGGCAGGACTCAATGGAGCTAGCCACAATGAATCACTAGTCCGCAACAAGGCCATGAGGCTATTAGTGATCCAGGGCACATGGTTATCTTTAACAATTTTTTAATGAATAAACGAATTTGTCACACATAGAGTTGAAGGACAGGATAAAGAGGTCAAGGGCATTATCCGGGTCAGTGGAATTTGTAATGAAGGACCATGGCTCTGAGGTGAGCTTTAAGGACCGTAAGTTTACCAGGACCAAGTTTGCATTGTGCTATTAATTTGGGAAGAGATCTAGGGGCTTTGCAAGATGAGGAGCAGAGGAATGGGGAGTGGTCACTAAGGGCATTTGGAGGAACAGAGACACTAGTGATTTTGTGTGGATGATTAGTAAAGACAAGGTCGAGCAGTGAGGAAGATCCAGTATGCATATCAAGGTGGGTGGGAAAGTGACCACTTGGGATAGGTCTTGGGCTGTGGCAGCATCAGTGAGCAGGGTGACATCCTTTCTTAACAGATGATATTAAAATCTCCTAGGACAATCATTTCCATAAGTGATGGTAGGGTGTCCAAATAAGACAGTATAGAGTGGAAGAGCTACTTTTTGGTCCCTAGGTGGAATGTATACCACAGTGATTTGAAGCGGATTTGGGCACGCCCAAGGTTAGTTCAATGGAGAGGGCCTGAGGCCCTGGTCCCAGCTGGGGGAGGGAGCTGTTGAACATGGATTGCGTCTTTAGTGTATAAGGTGCAGCCACCCCACGTTTACTCTGTCAGTCTACCGGTATAGGTTATAGCTGGTAAGGGTTACTGAAGAGTCAGGAATCTGAGGGAGAGCAGATTTCAATCACGGCTATAAGATTAGGTTAGTATCATGTACCCAACCCTGATAGGAGTCCCATTTTTTAATAAACTGCAATCATTGAGGAAGGGATGCAATTCAAGACCACCAGGAGTAGAGTTGAGAAGGTGCCAAAGGTACTGGGGCCCAGGGTTAGGATGGACATTGCCTGACATGAGAAGTAGGCGTGGAACCTTAGTGCAGGGTACCAGGACATCTTCCTTTTGTTGTAGTGTGAGAGTTTGGTTGAGCTCTCAGTGGAAGAGCTGGTAGGAGTGGGGAGTTTTGTAAATACAGGGTAGTCAGGAGGAGGAAGAGCTGGTATGAAGGTGGGACGGCTGCATCAGGAGATGCAGGTGGTAGAGCTCCCAGCCTCAGAGAGGTGAGTCCAGTGTAGTGCACTAGGATGGCCTACATGGGAAGTAACTAGGGTGAAGTTATACTCAGTCCCATTTCTAATGAACTGGGGTTAAGGAGGATACCCAAAAGTATAAGAGCTGCAGAAGCCAGACTATAGTCTGTTTCAAAGGAAGGGTGGTTTGAGGAGATAAGACAGGCAGGGGTCTGTGCAGTGAGGAGCAAGACACAGGTGCAAAATAAAGGAAGCATTCTTGTGCTATAAGTGTGCTAAATTTAGGGATGAGAGAAAAGCCAAGATAACAGCAGTATAGCAGCCTCTAGTGGCAAAAGTGTATAAGCTGCTAATGGAGATGTTGGCTGATTTGGTCGAGAACTCCTATAAAAGGCCCTGCTGAGCAAGGGTGGTGGTGGGTGTGGTGGAGAGCTGGCGCCCTGCATTGGCAGGGACAAACAATACAGGTCCTTCCACAAGGTTGGTAGGGAGCTTCTTGCCATGCACCTGATGATTTGTGGATGGGGAGGCGCCTTTGCTTCATGACCCTCATGATCTCTGGGGACCCTCAGAGGATCCTTTCTATCTGCTGATTGTGAATGGGGAATATACAGCCTCTGCAAAAATCCAAATAAATTTTTGTTTCCTATTTGCAATTTGTAGCATTTGCAACAATCAAGTTTAAATTATGGTTGCAACAAGGTATACAGATGGCTTTTGGGTTTAGGAGTTTCCATACATGCCTGCACCTCTTGATGCTGTCCTGCCATGTTAGCCCCATTGTCATCCTTAGCCTCTATAATCTTCCAGTTTTGTCCATTAAATTGCAATGTTTCTAATAGTTGTTCTGTAAGTGCCTCACCCGTTGTACTGTGTACATGTGAATAGTCAATGAAATGTTATTTAAAAGAAATTTCAGTTTGCTCCGTCTTTACATGCCTCAGAAGGAATGCTAACTGTTCAGTGTGAGCATTGTCAGGAGTACAGTGAAGAATTACACTATAGTATTTGACAGATTTGCAGCCATCAATGATTTCTTTTATCACTTCACCAGAAAGTAGATGAATGAATTCATTCTGAATTTTGTTGCTGAGATAATGAACATTTGTCCCATTTTCCACTCTGGACAAGTAATCTGTTAGTAGTGGTTCAGCTTTGTAAGTAACTCCACAAGTCCCAAGAAACTGCCATTGTCCCGAGACTCTAGAGAAGCAATAGACCCACGAAATGCCAGATTTCTTTCAGCAAGAAAAGAACACAATCCAGGAGCCGTGTAAGAGCATCTCACTTTCATTTTGATTCTTTTGCAAATTCTTGCTGGAGCTTGTGGTCTATGGTTTTCCTTCTAAGTTTTTGTTCAAAGTCCAGCTATATGAGAAGATTCTCTTTGGCAAAGTATTTCTAGGGAGTTAAAAACCATGATGCCTCTCCATCACAGTCTGAAAACCACGTCATGAATTTGGTTTCATGTTCAGTACCAAAGTGCACAGCAAAAGCAGCACACAGCATCTTTTGTGAGTGAGTAGACCAAATACCTCCTGCTATTACTCTCCTATTTGGAAGCTTCTGTTGATAATAGCCACAGTGAATTTTCTTCCATTTGTCTTGGGGAAAAACTATTCCCATACTCTCTGGGGTGATTTGGACAGGTCCATTTTCCACTATTATAGCATGCAGATGATCTCCAATGTTCTAAGGCCACATCCAGGGTCAGAATGTGAAACATTTTATAGTCCCAGTTCTAAACCATCATACTAAGAATATTTATTTATTTAAGCATTTTACCAGGAAGGCATACTGGGCAGAATACTGCTAGATTTTAGATGCATCCTGGAGGAGAGAGAACATAGGGTAGACAGTTGAAGACAGTATAGACAAGTGAATACATAGTGGGAGAACACTAACATTTGGTTCTGATTACAAGTCAGTAGTAGATTGAGTCAATTGGTAACCACAGTTAATACAGCATGAGGTAGACAGTTGAAGACAGTATAGACAAGTGAATACATAGTGGAAGATCACTGACATTTGGTTCTGATTCCTTGTACGTAGTGGACTGAGAGAGCCAGTTGGTAACCACAGTTAAATATAGCATGAATACAATAAATTCAAAGTGCAAAGTGCAGGCCAGTAGCAAAATTTGAACCATATGGGAGACAGTAAAGGCGAGAGAACAATAGTTAGGCCCTGATTAATTGCAATTTGCTAAATGCAGACATACCTTGAGATTTTACTAGTGATTTGAAATGCCTAGACACAAGCACAGGTAGGGATGAAATGAGCTTGGAGCATGGAGTTTAGTGCGAGAGGGCTGAAGCAACAGACGTTAGCTGGGAGGAGTTCCACAACATGGGAATCGCGTAGCTGAAAGCTGACTGACAGGAGAGAAGTAAACCAGTAAGGACAGCTAGGACCTAGAGTTTGAGTTTCTGAGTATGTATGCTTGTGCGCTGATGTTTAAGATGTCGGAGAGGTAGGAGAGGAGGTGCTGCAACCAATGCTTGGTCGGGATCTTGTCGCAGTGGGTTAGCCTGCGATTGTCAGAGAAGTGAAGTTCATTGTTTGATATAGGGCACAGTGGTGTGTGGAGTAGGGGATATTCAGGGTGAAATGGCAGAAAGAGTGGAAGAGAGGTCCAACCTGGCTAATGTGGTCTTGGAGCCAGTGCCGTACACTGTGTTCCCACAGTTGAAGACAGGGAGGATCATTTTTTTTACAATGTCCTTCCTGGCTGAAAGTGGGATGCTGTCATGATTCGGTAAAGTGCACCAAGCCTATGGTGTAGCTTCTTGAGTAGAAAGTCAATATATGTGAAAAGTTGAGGTGCTTGTCAAGCCAGACACCGAGGTATCTGAAGGTGGTGCAGGACTCAGAGGAACCCTTCCAGGGTGTGGAATAATAATGGTGAAGGGAGCCTAGAAATTTTCTGCCTCATGCAAAGGTTAATGAGACTGTTTTGTTGGCATTTAGGAGGAGGTTGTTTAGGCGGAGCCAGTGCTGGACAGAGATAAAGTCTTGCTGTAGTCTGGTTGCAACCTCTGAGGATGAGAGCCGGATGCATATAGCACCGTGTCATCTGCGTACATGTGGATGGTGGCGTGTGGGAAGGTGGATGGCAGGTGCAAGACCAAGAACAGGAAGGGGCCTAGGACAGAGCCTTGTGGCACTCCTGAAGTGATTAGGAGGGCTGATGTGGATGAACTGATACAGATGGCTTGGGATCTGCTAGAGAGTAGGATGAAACCAAGATGCGGCCCAGTTGGATAGACCAGCATTGATGAGTTTGGTCAGGAGGAGAAAGTGTGTTACAGTATCGAAAGCCTTAGCCAGGTTGATAAAGATGGCAGCAGTGATGTGGCCATCATCCATCCCTGTGAGGATGGAATCAGTAATCCTGAGAGGGTGGTAGTAGTGGGTGGGATTTCCTAAAGCCAGACTGGTAGGGGAGAAAGGAGGAATCCAGAAAGGTGGATAGGCAGAGAGAACCAGGCGATCCTGCATTTGTGCAGGGTCGGTAAGAAGGAGATGGGCGGTAGTTGCTTGGGTTTGAGGCATCACCACACTTGGGAAGTGGGATTATGATGGCATGTTTCACTCAGTGGGGACTTCTGCTAGGAAGAAGGATAAATTAAAAAGGAGGCAAGGGCTGAGCTATGGCAGGGGCCGACAGGTGGAGCATTTGGAGTCCGACCCAGTGGGACATTGCCCCTGCCGGTTAAGAGCAACCAGTGCATTGTATACCTCATCAGGGGTGACTTGCAGGAAGGAGAAGGGTGAACTGCAGGTGTGCCATAAGATGGGGTAGGCATGCTGAGCAAAGTGAGTGGTAGACAAGGGAGTAGCATGGCTGATTGTGAAGACAGTGTTAAACAAAGTGGCAACTGCTAAGGGTCAGTGATGGAGAGTCCCCAACCTGCAGGAAAGGGTGGGGGGCTGCAATGGTGGGCAGAGAAGTGATTTGACCACATTCCAGAATCGAGATGGGAGATGGGAGGAGGAACTGAATGCACCTATGAAATAATTGACCTTTGATTGGTGGATTCTTTTGGTATTAGTATTGCGGAGCTACGTTAAGTCTGGAGGTCGGCCTGAGATTTGGAAATCTTAAAGGTTTTCCAGGTCTTGTCTCGGATTCAGGGTGGGCTAGGATTTCAGGAGAGATCCATGAGAGATGAGCACCTCAGACTCTGAGTACGTCTGAGGGGGCGTTGGTCCCAGATGGCGATGAACTTGAGCTTAAAGAATGATAGTACCTCATCTGTAGAGATGAATTGACTAATGCCGACCAGTCATAGTTGCCCAAATCATTTAATAATGAGGGAGGTCCAGAGATTTGTAGGATCTAGACATTATGATTCTGGGTGGGGAGCTTTAGGTTTGTGAATTTTGCGTGCGAGTAGATTCCATAGTGATCACTAAGGGCATCTGGAAGGGTCCTGAGGCTATGACCCTGTCCGGGTGAGATGTGAGGACTAATCTAGCAGTGTATGGTTCTGTGTTTTGTGGTTTAACTGAGTGGGTTCAGAGATTAGTTGTGTTAGGATTAGGGCTGTTACCTTGTCACGAAATTTGGAATGGGACTCGGTGAGCCAATTCAGGTTAAACTCCCCAATATGTGGATCTCACCACCTGCTACCAGGGAGTTTAAGGAGCCCAGGTAGTCCAGTATGGCAGGTGAATTGGTGTCTGGAGTGCAGTATGTACCTGCTACAGGGTTTTATTTAACTCTAAAAATTGATTAGCGTTTTGCTCATAAAGTGCTAAAACATTGTGAAAATGCATAGCATTTGCCTCACTGTGTTTAACAAACATAACACTTCTAGAAAACCTATATAAATACTTTCTATACAGGTAGTATTGTCCCAAGAAAAAACTACTAATCAATTATTTAAAACCCTTTGCTATGTAGATTGGGATAGAGTGGGGATGGTGAGTTTTACCATTAAGGCATTAATGGACTCAGATGGTAGGGATAGGGCAATCATGAAGAATTGGATGGTGGAGGCAACATACATAGCTATGCCCCTTCCTTTTTGCCCCCACGGTCATGGTGGAGAAATGTGTAGCCGGGTATTGCAAATTCTGTATCGGTGTCATGTGGTTTAGCGAGGTTTCGAGATGATCAGTATGTCTTGGCTAAGAGACATGGTGAGGGAGCTTGAAGCAAGTTATTTTGCCCAGAGGCTACATATATTTATGTTTAACAGTTTAAGGCACATGGGGAGCTGGGTGGAACAAAATGGTTTTGGGCATGGAGGTGGGTCAGTCCGGGTTAAGCTCAATATCACCTGCAAGGAGAAGTAGCAGGGTGACCAGGAGTTTGGTGTGATGTGCCATCCATTGAAGTTTTCTAGAGGTGGTATGAGGTATGTCTATGGCAACTTTTGGTCTCCAGGTATGTGGCAGAAGGACTAGAGACTGATACAGAAAGTAGCTGGGATTAGCCATGGCCAGTGGATAGTGTATGGTAGAAGTGGCCATGGTGCGACACAGCTGTGATAGTAAAGGTAGGAATGTTTGTAAGCAGTCTGTCACATGACGTGATGTGATTTGGCAGTGTAGGGTAAATTGATGGAGGAAGGGACACCCAGGGGTGAGGTAAAGAAGACTAATAAGTATAGTTGCGGCATAATGGAGGTCTACAGAGCAAGAGTTTGGAATTGTGTCTTATTGCTAAGACCTTGGTGTAGTGGCCTCTAGTGGATACCTGGTATAGCCTTCAAATGGGAAAATGGGCTGATTGAAAGAAGCCAGAGGACACAAGGCCCATAAATGCTCTAAAATCTAATAATAACTAAAGAGCACCAGAAAGAATCAATTTGTCCAACTGAGATTTAAAAATAGATTTAGAGTTACTAGTAATCACCTCAATTGGTAAAGCATTCCAGGGCTTAATGTCATGAGGGTATAGAAACATTTCCATTGCTTTAGGTTAAATTTCTTATAATGAAACTGGAGGGATGACCTCTGAGATTATGGTCAAAATCTTTAAAGACCAGCCCCAATTTAGTTAAAAGATATGGGTCTTGCATAACTTGAACAAAAATAGATCACCTCTTAACCTACGTGTAATGTGGACATTAGCTTTAAAATCCAACCTTGATTCGTATGACATCATGTGAGTTCCCCTTATGAGTTTAGTGTAGCACCTCGGTACTTTCTCCAGTTGTAGAATATCCTGTTTCAAAAAGGCACCATATTGGTGAAGAAAAATCCAAATGTGGATGCACATACACCCTATATAGGGCATTAAAACATTACTATCTCTAGATTTTATGATCAAGTACATCTGAAGAGTCTTCCAGTTCTAAGTCCCTGATGTTTGTGTACTGTCCTTCTCCTGTATACAGGATGTCACATGTACATTTTTGTGCTAACTGTCTCAAGCAGATTTGGGCTATGATTCATAGAAACATACACTTTGATGACAGATAAGGACTACTTGGCCCACCCAGTCTGCCAATTTCCCTACCTACTGGATAAGCTGCAGACTCTAGTTAACCAACAGCCTACTTCCTGCAACCCCCACTATAATTGCCTTATGGCTGTCCCATGCATTTATGAATTCTCCCACTGTTTTAGACCCAATGACCTCCTCAGTAAGGTGGTTCCATGTATCCACCACTCTGTGGAAAAAATGTTCTCACATTACCCTTGAGCCGTCCCCTCTATCTTTAAATTGTGCCCCTTGTTCTTACACAACTCTTTTTCTGAAAGATGCTACCCTCCTGGACTTTGTTGATTCCTTGAGGTACTTGAAAGTTTCTATAATGTTCCCCTGTCCCTCCTTTCATCAAGAGTATACATATTAAGCTCTTTGTCTCTTTTCATATGGTTTCTGCTGCAGACCCTGCACCATTTTAGTTGCCCTCCTCTGGACTGCTTCTATCCTGTCTATGTCCTTCCGTGAGATGGGTTCCAAAACTGTACACAGTACTCCAGATGGGGTCTCACCAACTGTCTGTATAGTGGGATAACCACTTCCGTTTTCTACTTGTGATGCCCCTTTCTATGCATCTCAGTATCCTCCTGCTCTCCTTACCGACTTTTCACATTGCTTGCCCACCTTTAGGTCATCTAATATGACTACCCCCAGGGCCCTTTTCATTTTGTTGTTGTTAGTACCTCCCTGCTATTGTGTACTTTTCTCCTGGGTTTTTGTTTCCCAGGTGCATTACTTGCACTTCTTTGCATTGAATCTAAGTTGCCATATGTCTGACCATTCCTTCAACCTTGACATGTCCCTTCTCATCTTTTCTACCCCTCTTGTGTATCAACTCTGTTACAGAACTTTGTGTCATCCATAAAGAGTCATACCTTTCCCTGAGACCCTCTGCAATGTCACCTATAAAGATGTTAAAAGGACTGGACCCAGTACTGAGCCCTGAGGTACTCAGTAGTATCACCCTTTCTTTGGAATGTGTTCCATTCACTATTACCTTCTGTGTCCTGTTTTGCAGCCAGTTTGCTACAGACTACCACCCTGGGACCCACTCCCAGGCTGGCTAACTTGATTATAAATCTTTTGTGTGGGACTGTGTCAAATGCCTTGTGAAAGTCTAGGTAGGCCTTATCCACGACCCCTCCCTGGTCTATTGCTTTGGTCACCCAGTCAAAGAAATCTATTAGATTCATCTGACATGACCTTCCTGCTGTAAATCCTTGCTTCGGGTTCTGTGCCCCGCTGGCCTCTAGGTACTCAATAATTCTTTCTTTCAGAAGTGATTCCATAATTTTCCCTACCACTGAGGTCAAACTTATGGGTCTGTAGTTTCTTGCTTCTGACTTGCTCCCACTTTTGTGAAGGGGAATCACATCTGCCTTCCTCTAGTCCTCAGGTACCACCCCATCCTGCCATGATTTGTTAAAAGCATGGTCAGTGGTGTCACTAGGTCCTCTCTTAGTTTTTAGGATTCTGGGGTGAATCCCATTGCTTTGTTCACTTTGAGTTTTAGGAGTTCTTTCAGGACTCTTTCTTCTGTGAATGGACTGGTCTTAACCCCCACAGTGCTTCTATTGTCTGGTTTAGGTAACTCCTCCTCATCTTCTTTTGAATACTGAGCAAAGTATTCATTCAGTATCTCTGCCTTTTCACTGTCTCCCACTACCCACCTCCCTCTCCTTTATTAATCTTCACTTTCCCTCCCTTAACCTTTCTATGCTCCCTAATAGACCTATAAAAGGTTTTATCCCCCTTCTTAACTGAGTTGGCTATTTTTTCCTCGGTCTGGGCCTTTGCTATTCTGACTGCCTTCCCACTTGTTTCTGCTTTAATTAATACAGTTCCCTGTCATGCTCCTTCTGTGATTCCTTATACTTTTGAATGCAGCCTTTTTCTCCTTAACCTTCCCTGCCACCTCTTTTGAGAACCATAGTGTTTTTTTACTCCGCTTTGTTTTCTTTGTTTCACACAAAGGCTTGTTGCCTCTATTATGGCAGTTTTGATTTTTCTCCATTGTTCTTCCACCCCACCTTTTTGGCCATTTGCTAGTGCATTCTTCAGGTATTCACCCATTTGGCCAAAGCCAGGCCTCTAAAGTCAGTATCCTTGTTTTTGTATGGCTTATCTCCATGGTTGTGCTCATTGTGAAGCACACTTTGCAGTGGTTGCTTGTTCCCAGATGTCTACTGACTTCTAAATTTGTGATCCTGTCTCCATTTGAGAGTATCAGGTCTAGTATTGCTCCCTCCTGAGTGGGTTCCATCACTAGCTGTCTAAGGCCTGCCCCCTGCAGGGCATCAAGAATGACCCTGCTCTTGGATGTGGCTGCAGTACATGTTATCAGTTAACATCTGGCATATTCAGGTCTCCCATCAATAGTATCTCCCTTTTTCAGCCTGTATCATTTTGTCCATTTCCTCCCTTGATATGAGGGTCTGTATATAACCCCTGTGCAGATTGTGATGCCATTCCTTGTCTCCAAGGTGACCCAGAGTGCCTCTTGTCCTCCCTTTACTTTTAGTTCTGTAGCTTTGATCCCTTCCCTTATGTATAGAGCTACTCCACCTCCTTTACCTTCCCTGTCCCTTCTGTAGATTGTGTACCCTGGTATGTTGACATCCCAGTTATGGTTCTCTGTGTACCATGTTTCTGTGACTGCCACAAAATCCAATTGTTCATCTTCCATCAGGGCTACTAGCTCAGGAAGCTTGTTTCCCAGACTATGGGCATTGGTACTCATTGCCCTCCATTTAATGTTGTCTTTATCCTTTTTCACCCATCCCTGTTCTTATTGCCTTCTCTATTTTCCATTTAGCCCTATCCTGAGCTTTGTACCTCGGTGTTTACCTTACTACCTGCCATGTTTTGTGGGGAGAGGCTTGACATTTCCTGCCTTTTATCAGCACTTCCCCCTTGGCTAGTTTAAAAGCTTGCCAAGGGAAGCATTTAAACCTGTCACCTAGAAGCTTGGTTCCTTTGTGGACTGATGCAGATCATCATGCCAGTATAGACCTTTATCTCTCCAGGTGGACCCCAGTCCCCAATGAAGCCAAAGCCCTGTGCTCTGCACCAGTTTGCAACCATTCATTAAATTGCATGGCATGTAGTACCCTAGCCTCACCCTGCCATGGACTGGCAGCACCTCTGAGAAGGTTACTGTGCTTGCTACCAATCTGAGGCCCCCCAACTCCACAAATTCATTCTGCACTGCACTGATCCCATGCCTAGCTAGGTCATTTGTCCCAAGGTGGACAATGATATATTAGTTCCCTCTCCTGTGATGCTACTTCTGCAATCCTGAGGATTCACTTCCTGTCCTCAAGCCATGACACCAGGCAGGCTGCCTTACTCTTCTTCTCTCTCCCTTCCCCAATTTACCCCTTAACAATTGAGTACCCTATCAGAAGCGGTTTCCTTCCCTGTGGTCTCCCTTGTGAATGTCCTCAGCATTCTTCTGGGTCTCCACTGAGGGTGCCATCATAGAGGAACCCTGCTGTGCCAGAATGGCATATGATTTGTATAAAAGGTACAACTAGGGGACTTCACCTCTGGTCCACCACCGCACCCTCCTGAACCCACTATGGTCCAACTGCTCTTCATACTTGGCAAACTCTGAAGCAGTCGTTGTGGTAGCGGTGCTCTTTGGGTGGTGGAGGCCTTAGTCCTTGCTAGTTCAGCCTGGAGGTGGAAATCTCCACCCTCAGAGCTGACAGTTGCCTGCAAATAGGACAGCAATGCAGTTTCCAGAATGCCTCCTGAAAACTGCTGCCCCACAGCCAGTGTATTATACCACTCCCCACATGTCCCTCTCCTTATAATAAACAATATGTAATATATATTTTATTATTATTTGTGGTGTGTACCTACCCTTTATGCACTGTGCTGGGTTATTAAGAATATGACAGTTCTGTCCCAAGACCTGTTGAGGAAGTGATGTCAGAACTTTGACTATAAAGGAAATGCCACGCCTGGGGTGTGGGGTGTGGGGAATGGTGGGTGGGTAGTCCACAGCCACTGGTGACTGTTAGAAACAATCAAATACACAACTGCTCCACCACCCTGGTGAGTACTGCCTGTATAGTAATTCAACTAACACCACAATTTACTAGACCACTGCTCCTACACAAACCAATCTACTGATTCAGGGATGAAAATGAATGCTTTCCTCATCCAGCAGGACACTTTTAAAATGTTACAAAAATATTCTTCCAAATCCTAGGTCTCAACCACAGGAATCAAGCAAATTCAGTTGTATCTCACTCCCTCTGGTTATAAAATTACTACACTTTAATGAAATCCTGCAATTTCTGCTTAATGCCAATAAGGGAAAAAATGAAACTTTTGCAGAAAGCATAGCTCCCTTCTTAACAAGTCCCCGACAATATTATGCCTTACCAGGTTTCCAGGTCCTACACGGAGTTAAAGTTTGTTCTTTGTAGCATAGCAAGGTTCTTAGCTTCCAACAGACAAATCAAAGTCAGTCTGACTGGCTTCTAACTGTGAAGGATGCCTAAGCAATTTCACATCAATTGGGATGATGTCTGGTTCTGGATTTTCATTCTCAGTGAGTACACTTCTGCTGGAGCAAGGTGAGGATGGGGACTGAAGTGCCATAAGGTATGCATCCAGTTTTCAGGTTGTCTTCAGTAAACTTACGTGCTTCTGTTCTTCAAGAGCTTGCAATTCCTCTTCTGGGAGCCACTCAGGTGCTGACAGGCCATCTTCACTGTTGTCTCTGAATAGTTAAAGGCCAATACGTGGATGAGACTGTAAGGCTGGATTCCAGGAACAGCTAGTTTTAAAATGAAAGAACAATTCTTATTAAAAAAAGAATAATTTCTAGTAATTAAAAGAAGGAAAGGAACCACATCCTCATGCACCGATTGGTCCTTTTTATTAGAAGGAATTTCCCTTAAATTCATATGCAAAATGTGCAACTGCATATTGGCAGCTGGCAGGATAAGATCTTATTTTGCAGGCCTCTATCGGTTACAGTTTATCTGGCCAGACAACTTTGTATTTTAACCATCCAGAAAACACTTGAAAGTGTAAATAGAGGCCTTGCTTCATCAATTAGTATTTAGAGCCAAAATTTAGTTTTATGTTTTATTCTTCTACTGTATGTACTAGAATAGTGCTACCACACATTGGCATTGTGACCAACAACTCAGAACCACATCAGGCTCAGCAGCTTGATTAGTCTGTGGAAGTTTTAATACTGAGAAAAAGATAGTGCTGCCGCACTTGTCCACAACAGCTCAGAAACACATCTGGCTCACCAGCACAAGTCTGTGGAAGTTTCAATACTGAGCAAGATATGGTGCTACCACACTTGTGACCATAACGGCTCAGAAACACTTCAGGCTCACAAGCCTGATTAGTCTGTGGAAGCTACATGCCAACCAAGAGACAATGCTTCCAATATTTTACTTGCTAGCTAACTCTCATACTAAAAATGAAACCCTGTGTGTGTATGTGTGTGTGTGTATGTATATATATATATATATATATATATATATATATATATATATATAGTATACAACAAAATAACTTGTATTAGTGTTGTTTAGTCTCATTTGCCTTTCATTCAATGTGCTCCCTGTTATAAAGCATGGTTGCTTCCCCTGCAGCCTCTTAAGATTTCCTTTGTATGAGTTACCTTGTAGCAGTGTCTCTCGTCATTCATTCATTTATATGGCTAGTATGGAGGTCAGAGTCTTTAAATTCAATGATTGTCAAGAAAAAATGTAACACTGACTCCAGGATGGGTCCATGGCAGTTCTTTAACAGAGAAGCAAAGCAGCAAACATCACTTCTAGATAGCTGGATAACACCTTCAATGTCCACCTGCTTTGTGATGCAATATCTCCCAAGTATACATAGAAACATAGAATCTGATGGCAGATAAGGACCGCTTTGCCCATCTAGTCTGCCCATTTCCTACCTACAGGATAGGCCACAGATCCTAGTTAACCAACAGCCTATTTCTTCCAGCACAAGAATTGCCTTATGTCTAACTACACCTAAGCAGTTGTTAATGAGTCCACATCAAACTTAACCTGTCCCCATTTTTTTTTTACATTTTCTCCTACAAATTCTACCAGGTGTACATAATGAGCTGCTAATGCATCCACATCTCTATGCATGTTTTCCATCTGGCCTACAACAATTCTTTCAGGCACACTTACAGAGCTGCTAATGAGTCATCATGAGTTGACTGAATCACACTTTTTGTAAAAATCCTCCTGACAGTCAGGTCAGAAACTGCATGATTTGGCTGAATGATACTTTTGTAAAAGTCCTCCTGCCAGATCTGAAAGCCTCTAGCTCTTGTCAACCATAGCACGAGGCAGAAAAAATGGACTGTGTGTGTCTGTGTGTAATTAATATGTATATAAAATATGGGTCATTCTCTAGTATGCCTGGGCCAGTAGTGACATTAAGTGTGTGTATAAAAAAAAATAAAACATTAAGCTCATTACATTTTAAATGCATACATCTGTAGTACTTACCCTAGTAGTTGATTATGTATTAGTTAGAAGATAACGTTGTTTTCCAGATATTTAATGATACCCACTCTGCCCATTGAGTGTCACGCGGGTGACGTATCCTACAAGGGTCTTCAACAGCTCTCAAAATTAATTTTCTACTGATTCAGCATGATTTGCCACCAAAGTGTTGCCTGGCATGTGATCCACCTGCATTTTATTTTACCTTCATTGTTACTGCACTGTTTCTTTTTTTTTTTTTTTGTAATTTCATCCTGTCCATGAATTAGACTACCATTTGGTGATCTTATGTTAACGTACCATTCTATACTAATAAAATCCACAAAACATAGGTACACCACCTTTTGCAAATGTAATAGTTCTTTATTAAAACACACTATATTTAAAGAAAAATTTGGAGGATGTATTTTGTCATTGTGTATCACGTGTAACATCAGATGTCACGCATGTGAGATGGACACATACATTTAGAGTTGTAACTTTCAAAATCTATTTAATTTCAGACACTGAAAATGTCAATTTGTCAATGTCACTTGTGCTGATCAAAGTTAAGGTTTTTACTAAATAGTCCTTAAAGCCAAAAGCACAGAGATCAAATGTTCCTTTTAAGTCCATTCCCAAGCCAAGATATCAACATTTACCAGTCGAAAGATCCATTCAGTTTGTTCACTTTCCATGTCACTGAATGTAAATTTCCTTGAACTGTGTAGCTCAGGAGTGTCCAATGTGGTAATTATGGTGGATTTCTTATACCACCCTGCATCACTTGACAACTGGCCACTTAAACGACTGTCCCTTCTGATCTGCAGGAACCATAACATTTATGAAAAAGCTCTTGTCAGTTTCATCTTCAATCACACCTGTAAAAAAAAAAAAACATCACAAGTATCAGAGCAATACTATGGTCCCAGTCTTGTGGCGAAACAGATACTGTTTCATCAAGTAATTCAAATTGACATACCAGGATACCATCTGTCTTCAAACCCAATGGCAACCCAAGACCCCACACTGTAGTCTCATCTGTATCAGCAACATTTTCTGGGCCATCAGGATGCTTGTCGCTATCATCTTACTGGACCTTGAACTGATTTGTTGGCTGGACATCTAGCAGGTCCACAGCTGTTATGTCTTCTTCATTTCTGTGCCAATCATCAGCAGGAGCATCATTCTGAACATCATTAGCATTGTCTTGTTCATCAGGATTTTCTTTGTCAGTTTTATGGCAGCCAATGGGTTCACCATATTTAGAGCTCATTGCTTCCATGGTGAAATGTAATCATTGTTCGCACAAGTGCCACCGTTCTTGCAGCCTTCACAGAAACAGCTGAGTTGATTATATTCAATTACACCTGGCTGGACAGGTCTCATGGCATGGAAGTTTTCTTGTTCTGGTAAGCATATTCCTAACTACTGTAACCACTCTGGGTGGTTTCTATTGATGTTCCACACTTTACCAGGAAGAAATTCCTAGGAACATGTTCGCATTGATTCTCTTCTTCTGAGCTGGGAAGAGTCAGGTTCAACTCACAGTATGTAAAAATTAATTGGCATTGCATATAATGGCCTTGAAACCCATCACAGCAAGTGTTACTGACCTTTCACCATGGTAGTTTCACCATCTGATGCTCCTTTGCCATGGCGTGAACCCGAAATAGTGACTTTCCATCGGAAGCCAAAGTCAGCAATGGAAACTGACATCACCAAATGTAATTTTTGATTCATATTGTGCAACACACCCATCTGAATTGTATAACTTTCTTTAGGTTGAGATGTCTTTAGTGGTCAAGAAGTGAATGGCTTGCTGCATAAAATGGTGAACTGCATGACTGTCATGATTAAGGTCGCCGGAGAGAAACACAAGAGAATGTCGACATTTTTGTCCACAATTCGAAGAGCATTTGTAAAAGCTTACTATAGGGTGAATGGTCACTTGTGTCTGTGACCAGTGTGCAGCCTGCACCTCCCACTAAAATCGACAAGCACAGTTTTCTCCAAAGTCTGCAACCATGATGACTTCATCCTGAGATGGATTTTGGGAAATGAAACATACTGGTATTGCTGCCAGCTAGCAACAAATAAATGTTTTGCCATGCTTTCCAGTTCTGCTTACATTTTTTCCAACAATTATTTTAACAAGCAATGTCTGGTGGTGATGCTTTTATTTTCATTAATTTTCCATTAAACTCAGTGGTAATGGTCTCCCAGCTTTGTCATGTGACAGCAGCTAGTAATGCATCAGTCTGCATTAAAGGAGTCAATTTGTTTTAAATAGGAATGTACCACATTCACTGCAACTTCTTTCAATGCATGCCATCCTGTGGTTGACATTCTCCCCTTGGACACAGTGTCAGGCTGATTGCCTCGTATCAATCATTTACCTCAATATCTAGTTTTTAAAGAATGATTGGACACATTTGAGCTTTAGGTCAATGTTTTCGTAATATTCACAAAGACAGTTTACAAATTGTCCATTTTTGTTGTCTTTACATTTTGGGCCACAATTTGCAAAAGTGCTGAATCCAATTGTGCTTTTGTTTTAATCTTGTACACAGAATGTGCACTTTTCAATGTGTGTTCTAGGATATGCTTTGGTTTGTGAGTTTTGTGCTGACCATTTTTTCAATGGAAGTTCGCGTCCAATTTCCCCATTTTGATAAAATGCAGTAACTTTCAGTCTCTGCCTGTGAGATGGCATCAGACTGCTTTTCCTGTTCTGCTCTGGTTACTTCAGACATTTTTGGAGGTAACCATGGTTGGTTCTCAGCAACTGTGATCCATGTCTCATTAATTTATATCTTTTTAATATTGTGCCCACAGTTTGCGATAATTTTCAGTCTTTGTATGGTTTTGTTGAACTTAATTTGGAGCTGAAGCCATCCATAAAGGCATCATAAAATTTAATTTTCCTCTTAAGGTCTGGGCTTACAATGTCTAGCTCAGTCATGGCAGCCTGCTTTCATGGGGATGGCGGAAAAAGTTTTATCAGCAGCGCAAACTTACTTGGGCTTGTCTGCAGTTTATTATTAAGATGAGATATACACTTGCATACTCGGCATGCACTTGGCTGGTAATTGGCATTGGATAGTCATCAATATTGGACTGTGTTGTTGATGTTTGTGCCATTATAACACACTGTTGTTTTTCTGCTTTTCTTTTGTGACTTCTCTCTCCCTTTGTCGGCGACACTGCTGTGGTGTCATTTTTCCCATTGCTCCCTTTTTCTTTAGCCTCCAGTACTCTCATAAGTCTTTAACTACCTGTTCCTAACTAGTTTGCATTAGTTGTGGTATTCATTATGTTGGTGGAATGGGGGAGAGGCGGGGAAGTCTGAGCCTGTATCGCTTGGATAGCCAGGTAGTAAAGCCTTGGAATTAAATGAGCAGCTGAACTGGAGAGGAGCTGGACATCATTGTCCACCTATTGGCAAATTACCTGGCTGAGGATGGGATAAGAGCAGTGCAGGATGAGCTTGTAGACCTGTGGAGGCACCGTAGACAAGAAGTATGCACAAAACCTTCTCAGAGGTGATGCTTGGCATGGATGAGTCTAGTGCACTCAGCACAATGGGATTCAATGCATGGTTGAAAAACAGTGCAACATTCAGTGTTTTGGCTTCTATGTGGATTGGGTGGTCCACCTGGAGGGATGCAGACCTAAACTGGTGCAGTGGGCAAAATGGGCAGACTAGGTGTCCAATCAGACCTAATCTGCCATCAAATTTTATGTTTCTATGTAGAGGTTGCATCTGTCCTGTCAGGGACCATGATCCTAGGTGGTAAGTTTAAATGCTTCATTGGCAAGCATTTAACATAGCCAAGTGGAGGACTTGAAAATGAGCAGAAAAATCCCAGCTCAACTCAAACTACAGTGCATTTAGTGAAGTAGTGAGGTAAACATCAAGTTAGAGAAGTCAACAGGGATCAGGACGGGTAAATGGAGAAAATTCAAAGGCAGTAAGGACAGGGATGGGGCTATGAGGGTAATACCATCAATCAGTGAAGGTCAATGAGAACCAATGACTGTAGTCCAGGTACCAAGCTCAATGAATTAGTAACTTTAATGGAAGAGGATGCCTAGATATTGTGGCCATCACAGAAGCATGGTACACAGAGAACCATGACTTAGATGTCAACATACCAGGAAGAAAATCTCCAGGAGGAACATGGAGGGCAACAGGAGGAGGAGTAGCTCTCCAAGGGATTGGATCAAAGCAATGAAGTTAAATGGTAGGCAGGAGGAGAGGGCCCTGTGGGCACCCTGGAGACAGGAAATCATTCAACAATCTGCAGAGGGTTGTATGCATTCCTAATCTCAAAAGGAGGCAATGGACAAGTAAATGACACAAGCATCCTTGTAATATCTGAAAAAGAGGAGTTAATGTTGATGGGGGACCTGATATATGCCAGATGTTATCTGGAGCACCTTTACTGCAGCCACATCCAAAAACAGGATCATTCTCGATGCCCTATGGAGGCATGCATGAGACAGCTAGTTTTGGAACCCACTCAGGAGGAACAATATTAGACCTGGTACTCTCAAATGGTGATGGAGAGAAGATCTCAGATTTAGAAGTGGGTAGCCATCTAGGAACAAGCGATCACCAAACAGCGTGGTTCACGATAAACATAGCCATAGAGTCAAGCCATACAAGGCTAGAGCATACGAGGGCTGACTGTTGGGGAGGAGAGTGCTTCAGAAAAGCACTAGCAAACAGGCAAGAAGGAGGAGGAGGAACAATGGGGAAAATCAAAACAGCCATCACAGAGGCAACAAGCCTTTGTGTGAAGCAACTCAACAAAACAAACTTAGTAAAAAAATCAATTCATCTCAAAAGAGGTGGCTGGGAGGTTAGGGAGAAATAGGTAGCATTCAGGAAGTATAAGGACACATAGAAGGAGCAGGACAGAGAACTGTACCAGTTATATCGGAAGGAAATGGGGAAGGAAGTCAGAATAGCAAAGGCCCAAACTGAGGAAAAGAGCCAGCTTAGTTAAGTGGTATAAAACCATTTATAGGTACATTAGGGAGTGAAGAAAAGACCAAGGGAGGGATAGTGAGGGCTTAATATGTGCGGATTCTCCTGTGAGACTGTAACACCACTCGTTGAGTGGCTGGGTGCTTGGACTATCGTTTCTCTGTTGCCTGGGTTTGGCGCTTGGATTACTGCCCATGACTACTGCTCTCCTGCTCATGAGTGAATGCCCATTTGCCCTTGGTGGCAGGACTCGCATGGCATGAGAGGCCGTGCTGCAGTCTATCCTGCATTGCCTCTTTCTACATGGCTGGAGGTGTGAGTAAGGGGGAGCTGTGACTGCTTGTTGAGGGGGGGCAGTGCTGCATAAATTGAAGTGCCGCTTGCAGCGGCTGTCCTGCATGTCGGGATTTATCCTGAGAGACTGTAACGCCGCCATTAGGGCTGGGTGCTTGACCATCATTCTCTGCCTGGTTTGGTGCTTGGATTACTGCCCGTGACTACTGCTTTCCTGCTCACGGGCAAATGCCAGTTGCCCTCTGGTGGCGGGACTCACATAGCGTGAGAGGTTGTGCTGCAGTCTATCCTGCATTGCCTCTTCTACCTGGCTGGAGGTGTGAGTATGGGGGCTGTGACTGCTTGTTGAAGGCGGGGACAGTGCTGCACTGTAGACATTTTAAGAGCCGCCTGAAGACACTTCTATTTTACAAGCATTTGATGCTTAGAGTAGGTTATTTATAGGTTGTGATTTATTATCTTATCTTTCTATGAATGTTTTATGTTTTGTGTGTTAAATGTTATATGAAATTTGTACCGGTGCCCAGAGCCTCCGGGATTGAAATCTTTTAAATAAATTTGCCTTTGTCTTGCCTTTGCCTTAATAAAGGGATGGAGGTGGGCAGAGGTAACACTGAAAAAGCAGAGACACTAAATGAATATTTCTGCTTAGTATTCACAAAAGAAGAGGATGGGGTGGTACCTAAGCCAAAGAATACAAGCGTTCTGGATGGTGGTGTAGATACTAGTCCATTCACAGAACAGAGAGTCCTGAAAGAATTCTTAAAATTGAAGGTTGACAAAGCAATGGGGCATGATGGGATTCTAAAAGAACTAAGAGGATAACTACTGACACCACTGTCTACCTTTTTAACAAATCTTGGGAGGATGGTATGGTACGTGAGAACTAGAGGAGGGTGGAAGTGTTTCCCTTTACAAAAGTGGGAGCAAGACAAAGGCAGGAAACTGCAGACTAGTTAGTTTGACCTCAGTGGTAGGGAAAATGATGGCATCAATTCGAAATGGAAAGCCTTGCTGTGTACCTAGAGGCCAGTAGGACACAGGACCCAAGACAACATGGATTCACAGCAGGAAGGTCATGTCAGATGAATCTAATCAATTTCTTTGCCTGGGTGACCAAAGTAGTTAAACAAGGAGGGCTGTGGACATGGCCTTCCTAGACTATAGAGGCTTTTGACACAGTTACATAAAAGATTAATAAACAATTAATAGACAAGTTAACCAGCCTTGGAGTGAGTCTCAGGGTTATCGCCTGGATAAAACACTGGCTGGACAACAGGATGTAGAGGGTGATGGTAAAATGAAGTCCACTCTGAAGAAAGGGGGTTAGTAGTGGGGTATTACAGGATTCAGTACTGGGATCTGCCCTCTTTAATGTCTTTATAGGTGACATGGCAGAAGGATGGGAAGGAAAGTATGCCTCTTTGCAGATGACACAAACATCTGCAACAGGGTTGATGCACAAGAGGGGTGGAAAGAGAAGGGACTTGGCAAGGTTGGGGAATGATCAGAAGTATGTCAGCTTAGATTGAATGCAAAGAAGTGCAAGGTAATGCACCAGTGAAACAAAACCCAGAGGAAGAGTACACAATGTGGAGGGACTAACAACAATAAAAATTGAGAGGGATCTGGGTAGTCATATCAGATGGCAAGCAATGTGAGAAAGCAGTAAGGAGAGCTGGGGGTACTGGGATGCATAGGAGAGGCATCATTAGTAAAAACAAGCAAGAAGTTGTTATCCTTTGTACAGAAAGTTGGTAAGACCACATTTGAATACTGCATGCTATTCTGGAGCCCTCATCTCTGCAGGGACATAGACAGGATGGAGGCAGTCCAGAGGAGGGCAACTAAAATGGTGCAGGGTCTGCACCAGAAGCCAATGAAGAGAGGCTAAAGGGTCTTAATATGTAGACCCTCAAGGAAAGGGGAACATGATAGAAACATTTAAGTACCACAAGGGTATCAATGTCCAAGAAGTTAGCATCTTTCAGAAAAGAAATGTGCAACAACAAAAGGCACAATTTGAAGATAGAAGGGGATGGTTCAGGGTCAATGTAAGAAGTATTTTTTCAGAGCAAGGGGGATGGTTCAGAGGTAATGTGAGGAATATTTTTCACAGAGAGGATGCGGATACATGGAATGGCCTTCCTAAGGAGGTAGGTAGTGGAGACAAAAACAGAGGGGAGTCAAGAATGCATGGGACAGGCATAAAAGCTATTCTTGTAAGGGTAGGAGGACTTAAGCTTTTGGCTAACTAGGATCTGCAGCTTATCCAATAGGTAGGAACATGGGCAGACTGAGTGGGCCAAGCAGTCCTTATCTGCTGTCAAAGTCCATCTTTCTGTGTTTCCAATGAAGACATGGTTCTGGAGTAGCTTGGAGGCTATCAAGCAGCCCCAAGGGGTACTCCAGGGTGCACTGTATTACATGCCCTAATTTAAGCTGTGGTGGATGTGGTAGAGTGGGTGGGACTGTTTGAGAGTCCAGACTGGTACAAATATGTTATGGCATTCCAACCTGCAAATCATGGGCTTAATTTTTATTTATTTATTTAAAATTGGTGACCGGAAAGGCACGCTGAGCGGAGCTCGCTTCAGATGCGACCCAGGAAATATATAGGCTAATAGAACATTAGTGGTGGGAGGGCAAGTCAGAAATAAAGCATGATATGCACTGTTACAGTGTGTAGTAAGAAATGGGCAGATGTGGGTGGCTCAGTGGTTCCTACCTAGGTGATACCAGATGATTAAGGATCCCTCATGCAAAATCAAAACTCACAGCATTACAGTAATGATAGCTTTCAATGTCATGCACATGCTGCTTGTCACAGAAAACTAGTATACAATGACATGCCCAACCACGACATGCTAACGAAAGTCTATTTATTGCATACGATAATAAAAAATACAAAATACAGTATTGCAAAACCTGTGAACAAGAAAGAAGGGTATTTATGTTGATATAAATGTTTGAAAAGCATGAGCGTCAGTAAGATTGAAGTTGTATTATTGCACACCTCTTTGAACCCAACATTAAATAGTACAAAATTAATAATTGCACAAGCTCCATAAAAGTGATCCGTGGTTTGTATTGTTCAAAATGCTTGGCAAGCATTACATTCAACAGATTCTATTACACAAAGTTCACAACAAAGAAATAATTCGATGAAATTCATTCAAAGTCCGAGTTCAGCGGTCCATGGTTAGACTCTGCAAACAAATATAAAAAAGGGTGCTTAGCTTCTGTCGGCAAATGAGAACTTACATACACAGAGGCCAGTGAAGAAAAAAAAATTACCATGGTGGCAGCATTTTCTCGCCATTTTGCTCAGCACTCTGAGCACCCTGATACATTTGGATATGTAACAAGATGTTGAAGGCATCTGTGGTTGTGCAACCATACCTCTCCTCCACATAAAAGCATCTAGGTACGATGGCACCATCTGCTTCTGTGTCCCATTCATGGCTTTAAATGGCCCACGACCAGTATGCCTCCATGGCATTTGTGTGGGCACCTGTTATAGGGTCAACAAAATTCTGAGAGTGATTCACAGTTTTGTGAAGGTAATTCTTATCGAGGATCTGGGCTATGCGGTTATAGGCTGCCCACTGGTCCAAATGTATTTCTATGCCTGGAAGAATGTGCCGCTCAATAATGGAAGCAAGGTTGTGGCATCCTCCGATCCACCATGGTCAGGAAGCCCACATGTTTGTCTGTGTCATATATGCCAAATACCCATGAATCAGAACCATGCATGTTCCCCTGTTGTATTTCACTCTGATCATCACCGACTCGTCAGCTTGAACAACTGTGCCCACTCCACCCAGCTGCATCAGTTCATTCAGGAGTTTCAGGTACAAATATCCCTGATGAACTGGTACCAGTCACCGTTGCCTTTGTCAGACACTTCCGCCTCCTTCCATTGCTGCAAAAGTTGGGGTCTTTGCAGACCAGTAATAAATGATCAGCAATACTTTCTTCAGTGGCAACTTAGTTTTGGAGAAGTAGGTATCAGCCAAAACACTTTTCTTGGCCCTATATGCCTTCTTTTGCATCTCCAGATGCACCCGCTCTGTCCCACAGAGGAATCGTTAATCAGTGCCATGTCACCACCACATTTATGGCATTTCCTCTGTTGTGGCAGCAGTCCCCTGTCTTGTAGAAATGCCACTGTGGAACCCAGCATTGAACATGTTGAGGCCACGGAGAAAAAGGTAACTGGCTCCATCTCTAGTATCAGCTTCAAGAGTCAATCAATCAATCAAAATCTTTATTTATCCAGGCGGGCACCATTGAGCAGGGCTCATTTGCAAGGTGGACCTGGTCATGAACACATCAAAGTAGAGTACAAAAGCAGGTATACAAAAAGCAATAATATACAAGGAAGAAAAAGTATATACAGTGTATACAGTACAGTACAAGGTTGAAATAAATAAAAAAGCATTATTTTACAAGTTAAGAAGTCAGCAGATATACAATCAACCATAGGCATACAGGGGTTATAAGCAGAGATCTTTGAGTGAGGCAGCCGACAACTACACCTATGGGGAAAGAGGCCGTGTATGGGGTGGCAGGTTAGAGAGGTAAAAAGAGGAGGATATATTACCGGCGACTGGGAAAAATTGAGCTAAAACCACAGAAAGTGAAAATGGCTGTCGTGTACCTGTTATGATAATGGCGGAGGAGGGGTGAATAATTGGGACACTACTATGGATGGGTGGGACTTTAGCCAGGCTGGAGTGGACAGGGAAGGGTGGGTGCAGCAAGAAGAGTTAATGGGAAAGAGTGAGAGACAGGGTAGAAACATGGTGAGCGTCAGGATGGAAAGGGGAGTTGGGGAATTAGTGGGCTAGCGGTAAGGAAAATATTTGCAAGGTGCTTTCATGTAGCGATCGTGAGAGTGCCTTGAAGATATTCAGGCTAACAGGGCAGTTCAGCTTCAAGTTCCTTTGTAAACCATTCCACAATGTGGGTAAAGAGAAGCTTAGAACAGCTTTGCTGAAACGAGTTTTGACCCTTGGAACTTGGAGGGCAATTAGGGAATAGCTCTTAGAGTGTAGGTGCCTAACAAACTCCGGGGAATACTATCTGAGACATATGAGGGAAGCTTGTTGGTCACCACTCTGAAGGCCCATAGGCGGCATTTCTATTCCTTCCAAAGTGAAGGAAGTCCAGCCTAATGATGAGTACAGGGAGCAGTGGTGTGTGGAAAGTGGAAGGCCAGTAATGAACCTGATAGCTCTGTGGTACAGGGTGTCCAACTTAGCCAGTGCAGTGGCTATACAGCAGGTCCATGTAATCTATTAAAGATAGGAAGGTAGCTTGAACCAGTTGAATCTTGGCCTCCTTTGGAGCAGGTGGTTAATTCTGTAGAATAGTCCTAATCTTTGCCTTAGTTTCTTCTGTAGTTCTTCAAGATGATCAGCAAAGGAAAGTTTATGATCGAGCCAAACTCCTAGATATTTGAATTTAGCTACATACTCTAGTGTTTCTAAAAGAACAGTGGTAATTTAGGATAGCTCCCCCAGCAGGAATTACCGCATGCGAGAAGGGGAGAAGAGCATGGCTTTTGTCTTTCACATTGAGCAAAAGCTTTTTGTTTATGAGCTGGTGTTGTAGTAGGTTAAATTCAGCTTGGAGGTCTTCACAGGCTGCTTCCAGTGTGGGACGACTCAAGTACAGTACAGTGTCATCCGAGAATAAGTGGATGTTGGCTTTTGATGGGGTCATTGATATTGTTAATGTAGACTGCAAAGAGGAGGGACCAAGGATAGAGTCCTGGGCACGCCCTCAGCATAGGTTTTAATGGAGAAAGATCACCTTCAGCTTTAACCTGCTGTTTCTGTTCTCCAAGGTAGTCTGCAAACCAGCACATAGATTTATGGTCCAGGCCTAAAGTGCTTAGGGGAGGAAAGAAGCAGGCTGTGATCGACTGTCGAATGCCTTAATAAGATCCAAGAAAACGCACAGACATGCTTTTGTTGTCAAGGTCTAGGAGCCAATCATTGGTCACCTTAGCTAGGCCTGTTATGGTGCTGTGCTTTGCTCTGAATCCAGGCTGAACTGGGTTTAATAGGCTTCTGGATTCGAAGTATACCCCAAGCTAGCCACACACAATTTTTTCTAGTAATTTAAACAGGATGGGGAGGAGGGAGATCGGTCTGTAATCATTTAGAAAGCAGGGGTCACCTGCTTTTAATAGAGGGATGACATGGGCTATTTTCCGTTGAGGGGAGGCTACTCTGGGAGAGTGAAATGTTGAATAGGTGGGTGATTGGCACCGCAAGCACATGGTGGCACATTTCAGATAGTATGGCTCTATGAAGTTGGAGCCTGCCCTTCCTGGTGTCCAGTTGCAGCAGTAGGTCTTCCACCCTTTACAGAGACAGGCAGGAGGGAGAAGGCCTCCTCGCAGAGGGGACTCTTGGGTTGATGGGCTCTGAGCTGTGCGGAGGTCACTGACAGGAGAAGTATCAAATGCTAGCCCTGCCATTGGAAAATGGTTATTCAGGGCTTCCAATATCTCCAATTGGTTATATAACGCCACTGGACTAATTTTTGCTGGAATGGAATTACCAGGTGCGTGTCCAGACATGTCTTTAATGTTTTCCAGAGCTTTGAAGGATTTCTGAGGCAGAGGCTAGCTCCAACAATAGTAGGTAGGCTTGGCTGCTCTGACCAACTTGGTGCACTTGTTACGTACTCTCTTAAAACTTCACAAATCTGAGTTATTCTTGCTTCTTCTGGCTTTTTCCATAAAGTATCCCTTTCTAAAAGGGAAGCTTTGAGCTCAGGTGAGAACCGACGGCAGGTGCTGCCCTGACCTGCACCTAACCTAGGGTGCATGCTTATTTAAAAGCCTCACTTAAAATATTGTAAAAATAGTATATGCCCTGTTAACTGTTTTGGCTAGGAATAATTCCTGCCATCGCGGTGAATGTTTCAAGTCGTGGGTGTAAGCAAACAAATCAAAGTTACGTTTGTACCTCTTGATAGACAACTGTGCCACAAACTGTGGGTTGTGCATTGATCTAATGGTGGTGATCATAAATGATCATTAATGTCTGAGAAAAATGTTCTGACATGAGAGAACAGGTGTGGCTTACTAACCAAAATGACATCTAAGAGGAGCTGTTGTTAAGGTTCTTTTTATTTGGGTGAGTAGGCTTGCCAATGAGTTGCACCAGCCCTAGAGTGTCACAAAAGGATTTCAAGGGAGCTGATGCACTTGATAGCAATCGAGTTCAGGTCGCCAAGAATAATGGTTTCAAGGAACTGAGCCCCAGTACAGAACTCGGGTGAGGCAGGAGATGAGGCCTGGCAGAAGGGGCCTGCAGCAGCCTATTACACAGAGTGCACTGGAAGGAGAAAGTTCAATCTTTAGGTCAAGCACTGAATTGCTAGAGGATGATGCATCTATACATGCAGCTGAGTATTTGTCCCTTACATAAATTGCCACCCCACCTCCTTTTGATTGCCTTTCCGCTTGGAAGAGTAAATAATTTGGGATATTTATTTCATTGTCTGGGGTGGCTGGCCTAAGCCAGGTCTCAGTGATCACTAGGATGTCAGGTAGGTGTGGCTCACACACGCCTGGATACGGGTGAACTTTTCAGCAAACTACAGGCATTAAGATGCATAAAGACATTCCTTTGATACCTGCCAGATCTGATGGAGAAGCAAGGGTGTCTAATGGTCCTGGGTTGAGTTTGATATTACCTAAGCACAATAGTAAAAGAAGCAGGACTCTTTTAAGGCAGCGAACTGTAATTTGTAAACACTATTTTTTGGGTGATGGGGAGGCAGTGTTGATGGGTGAGCCTGTACCCACTTCTGGTGTTTTACTGGTTTAGTGTTGCAGCCACTAGTGTCCTGGCAGAAATTTGCCATGAGTAGGAAGTCTCGAGTGTGGATGGGGGAGTAATCTGCAGAGGCAGCTCGGGAGATGTCCCACTCCCGGCACAGACAGCTGAGAAGCCCTATAGTCAGAATGGCTACCTGAAAGGAGCTGTTGGATGCAGGACAGGGAGAAGCGCAAGGGTCATTCCACTTTGGGGAGGGATGAGGTTCCGAAGAATTGAGCTAAGATCTAGTAAAGCTAGTGACACACGAGGAATCGGCTCTGATTTCACATGGTAGATCTAAATGCCACAACAGCCGGCAGTAAATGCCACTAGAAGTCTAGACCAATCAGTGATCAGGTATCATAAGTTCAAAATCCTTTTGTTGGTTTTGGTGCTGAACGTACCAGTGGAGCAGCTCTTTGCAGCTGAGCCAGTGAGTGAGATGTTCAAGGCTGCAATCTGGTGTGGCAAGATTGGTGTGTAGCTTCGTTTCTGTTTCTGGCCCTGCTCCACCAGTACAGAATGGGAGGGGCAGGCACTCAAGTCTTGCAGTCTTAGTTGATGAGCATGGTTTGGCCTGAAAACAGGCAGAAAAACCCCAGGGATGGTCCTCAGAAGAGAGGTATCCGGTCCACTACAGTAGAAGAGGAAGTAGAAATGTAATGCATTTCCTCTTTAACTGAAAAGAAAGCTGTTGTAGTCCTCTAGTGGCTATGTAGTATAATTTGCAAATGAGAAAGTAGACAAAAAAAATAAAATAATGAAATTCTTGCTTTACAAAAAGGATAGTCTCCCAGGGTCAGGCGCTGATAAACATCTCTAATGAAGCAAGGTAAAATGGAGACCAGTAGGAAGAAGTCAGTGAGGCTGAGATCCTCCAATCAGAGTGTTGGCGCTGAAAATTCAGAATGCCCAAAGGCGCCTGCAATGAACTGGAGTTCGGAGGATCCCGGTGGCAGTTTCAACAAGGGAAGAAAGCCTCAGGGTCTGATAATTTGCAGTAGCAGAATCGTGGGTTGCTTCCCAGGACAGGCTTGTAGCTTTTCCTCTAGTGGCGAGGTGCGAGCCCCAGGAGGGCACGCACATCTGAGGGGGAGAGGAAAGGAGATGGATTAAGTAGGGGCAGGCAGGGAGGTGTGGTTAACTCAAACAAAGAAACGGAGTGGTCACTATTATTTGGAAGGAGGAGGCTAAACTACAAAGTGGGTAATAGAAACAGGAGGAGACGAAATGGGTTAGAGGGCAGACAGGTGGCAAAGTGAAAGGCAAGGATTGGGCTTTAAATTTAGAATGCTGGGCAGTACACTGAAAAGTCTGGTCAATTTAAAACTTCAGCTTTACACAGAAATTAATTCAAAAGGATTCAGCTGTTCGCTTAGAATACTAGACAGTGCAGTACATGTCTAATAACCTTAAGACTGTACAGTTTTACACTCAGAATTAATAATAAAAAGGATTAGGCTGTAGTTTAGGATATTAAGGAGTGCATAAAAGGTCAACTTAAAACTCTCTTTAGCCTTTAGAGAATTAATTCCAAAGAGGATATAATCACAGTGCATTCAGAGCAGGTAAATCACTTTAAAGAATGGCAGTGTAACACTGAATGGCCTAAACTGGATTAATAGATGAGGAGAGAAACAGTTGGGGGCTTTCATGCCATTCTAGCCTTAACAAAAGAACAATTTCTTTACAAAAAAAAATGAAATTCTTGCTTTACAAAAAGGACAGTCTCCCAGGGTCAGCAGGCGTGATAAACGTCTCTAATGAAGCAAGGCAAAATGGAGACCAGCAGGTAGAAGTCAGTGAGGCTGAAATCCTCCAATCAGAGTGTTGGCACGAAAATTCAGAATGTCCAAAGGCGCCAAATACCAACGCTCCTGAGGGGTATACAGCTTTTGGCTGTTTCTGTAGATTTCTGGACCCTGCAATGAACTGGAGTTGGGAGGATCCCGGGCGGCAGTTTCAACAGGGAAGAAAGCCTCAGGGTCTGCTAATTTGCAGTACCAGAATTGTGGGTTGCTTCCCAGGACAGGCTTGTAACTTTTCCTCTAGCAGCGAGGTGCGAACCCCAGGAGGGCACCGGCACATCTGAGCGGGTATGCGGCTTTTGGTTGTTTCTGTAGATTTCTGGGCCCTGCAATGAACCGGGTTGGGAGGATCCCAGGCGGCAGTTTCAACAGGGAAGAAAGCCTCAGGGTCTGCTAATTTGCAGTAGCAGAATGGTTGGCTTCCCAGGACAGGCTTGTAGCTTTTCCTCTAGCAGCAAGGTGTGAGCCCCAGGAGGGCACGGCATATCCTTTACTGTGGCTAACCCCCAAAGTTAAATTGACTATGTAGGCTAAGAATAATCTGTCCATTATTGCCTCTTTATGAGGATTAACATATATACTGAACCATTTAGTAAAACAAAGACTTTAGCTACGGCACCTTCTGGCATCTGGCTACTTGGCCATAGGCAGACATTAACACCTTGTGCATGTATTTAAAATACAAAGTCTTGCATTATTGTGACCTTTTCAATTTGCACATTATTTGTACCACACTTGGCTTCTGGCTATCTGGCAATTTTAGCATTTGAACAATATTTTTACCGCAGCATTTCACAGCACTGTGTTTTTGTTTTATTATTCTGTATTTGGGGCTCCTCTCACACCCCCATTATGCATTTGTACCACCTGTGTTTTTGTTGTATTTTCTCCGGCATTATTGATTCATTTTATTCCACAGCCCAGGTTTATTATTTTAGTTTTATTCTACTACTGTTGATTTACTTTTTGATATGTGACACCAGGTGGGCATGTACTGGCAACCTCTGATGTGGTAGTGGGCGGATCAACAGCCTGCAGCTATGATGAAACTGCCATAATTAGCCTCGAGTGTAAGAGGGACCTTAATCATCTGGTATTACCCATGCCTATTGCCAAATTTTACGTTTGAGTGGAATTGGAGCCAGTTACTTTTGAAAATAAGGACTGTTAATACACCCAGAGCTATAATTTCTGTGTTACTAAATTCTGAGGCATGATAGAAATTAAGACGGAAATGCTGCTTAAATTAGACCTGGACTAGAACTAAAACATATTGTGACTAAACAAGGTCATTAACATCACCTGCTGAAAGCCTGGAGATTAG
The DNA here is from genome assembly GCA_016271365.2 of Neoceratodus forsteri. NCBI lineage: Eukaryota > Metazoa > Chordata > Ceratodontiformes > Ceratodontidae > Neoceratodus > Neoceratodus forsteri. The sequence goes on along the minus strand of CM057453.1, from coordinate 1,555,964,476 downwards.
CTGAGGATAAATAACAGGGAGCTAAAGACTAATATTTAGTATATTGTATTATCTCTAACCTTGCACTGCTAAGCAAGGTCTTAAGGAGGTGTTAATCTCACCTGAACATCTGGAACAATGGTAAACATTAAGAGAAATTAACATGCTCAGTTATGCCGGAGAACACCATCACTGCTATGAAATTCCTTTTCTGCACTAACTGCCCCCACCCTGACAAATTACCTAGGTCTTGTATGACTGAAGCATCCTAACCCAACCCCAAGTGAGTATACACCACCACTGCAATGTTGATAAACCACAGATCATTGAAACATAGAAAAGTGGCAGCAGAAGGGGACCAGTGGTCCATCTATAATGCCCATTTTGGTTTCTGTGGCATCTGTAGAAAAAGCAACTGATATCAACAAAACAATGCATTGTTTGCCCTCATGTAGGATGTCTCACTACACTACACTCAGGTGTGTACCACAAGATTGGATGATAGCTGATGTGGTGCCCTACACAGAGTAGCCCCAAGGATGAGCTGGGGAATTACAGACCAGTGAGCCTCACATCCATCATTGGTCAACTGATGGAGGCTATCCTGAAGTAGAGGCTGGTGGCCCTCCTGGAGGCCAAGGGACTACAGGACAACAGACACCATGGCTTCACATGTGACAGATCCTGCCAAATCAGCCTGGTGGAGTTCTATGACTGGGTGACTATGCAGTTTGATGGGGACCATGCAGCGGATGTCCTGCATCTGGACCTCAGTAAGGCATTCTACTCAGTGCCACATGGGAAGCTGGGAAGTAAGTTAGAAGGCATGGGGGTGGGTGCAAAGCTGGTGAGATGGGTAGGGAACTGGCTTCGGGAAGGCAACAGAGGGTGGTGGTGGTCAGGGAGCTCTCATCCCTATGGGTCGTGATGAGTTGTGTTATGCAGGGCTCAGGGTTGGGACCAGTGTTGTTATTGCACACATATCATTGAGCATCAATAGCAAGATCAGTCTGTTTGCTGATAAACACCAAGATGGGAGCGGTGGTGGATGACCTAAGGGGATGGCAGGGTTGCAGGATGGTTTGGCAAAGCTGGGAATCTTGTCAGACACCTGGCAATTGTGGTTTAATGCCAGAAGTGCAAGGTGATGCATTCTGGGATGAAGAACCCAAGGAGGAGTTACCAGTTGGGGTAATGCAGCTAGCTAAGGCCAACAAAATGATTGGTTGCATTGCAAGGGATATATCTTTGGGAGGATGATTCTGCCACTGTATAGGTCATTAGTTAGACTGCACCTGGAGCGCAGTACTCCTGTACAGTACTGGCACCCATATCTGAAGAGGGACATGAAGTTGCTGGAGCGGGTGTAGCACAGGGCAACAAAGATGATCAAGGGGCTGGGGGACTTACCATATGAGGAGGCTGATGGAGTTGAACATGTACTTGCTGGAGGAGAGAAGGAACAGGGAAACATCACTGAAACATTTAAGTGCATGGAAGGAATAAACACGACTGGTATGGAGGGTTGTTCAAAGTATGGGAGGGCACCTGGGGCCATGATTTGAGACTGGATGGAGAAAAGTTCAGGAGGAGATGAAGAGACACTTTTTACAGAGAGGGTGGTAGCTGGGTGGAATATATTACTGGCAGAAATGGTATCCAGTAGAACAGTAAACTGCTTAAAAGGGGCTGGGACAGGGCAAGGGGAGGATCAATTGAGGAGCAGGGTGAGAGGCAGCTGCAGAATAAGGGTAGCTAGCTGCACATTTAAGCAGACTTGATTGACTTCTAGGCCTTATCTGCTGTCAAAGTTTGTATGTTCTTCATACCACCCTGACTGACTCATTTCAAAGAAGTTCTATGGGTTTCTGGGGTGCAAGCCATGGGGGCTGGGGGCTACGGACTGAGTGTGATTATAATAGCAGGTGCCTCTGTGACATGCCAATTCCTAATAAAAACAACACACCTTTCACCCTCACCATGCCGTAGAAATGGTTTTTAAGTATTATGAAAAGGGTCTCAGAAATGCTGAAGTATGATTGGCTTTAGGTGCCCAGCAGCCCACATTAAACTGTTACACAGTCATGTACAGCCTGAACACAATGGCATATTTATTTATACATTGAAGTATCGAATTAGAACCCTTTGAGTCAGGGACTCTCTTACAAAGATACCACATCAGAGAAATAAATAATACAGTACAGGCAGGTACAACAAATAGTTTACAATCAGGTAAGTCATACAAAGAGAGATTGTCTTCAGCATGGAGATGAAGTGCAGTCATTTTCAGGACAGGGCATAAGTTCAAATTGGCTCAGTTAGTTGAGATATAAAGAAGATGGGCTGGACAGCAAGATAAAAAAAAAAAGCTTTAAGGACTAGAGTTGGGAGTTTGCACACTGGACAGCAAAATGAAATAGGCACTGTACCCCAAAGACTGGGGTAAGCAGGAACATCCTACAGGTCAGGTGGCATTTAACATGAGAGGAGCAACAATGCAGGGAGAGAGAGAGCCCAGAGGCCTAGTAAGGAGAAGGTACAGGAAGACATATCAAACGGGATCAGGAGTAGGTATTGGGAAGCGGGAGGGTATGGGTAAAGGAGTGCTCAAGGAGACTATCTGAGGAGGAGAGAGATGAGGGGGCGAGTGCTAACAGGCAAAGGAGGAGAGAAAGAAAGGCAGAGATGGGGACAGGAGAATAGAGAGTAATAACTAAAGGGGCAGAGGAGTCAAGGGACTAACTATGGGGGTACAGGAATTGATAAGAGTGCTGGAAAATAAGCGTTCTGGTTAGCTAAATGAGGACAACATTCAGAACTATTCTTCTAAGAGTGATCTTTTGAAAAATGTTTTATCATAGCTATAAGGTATGACAATGGGGATAGATGTACTGTCAGTTAATAGCCCACTATGGGCAGTATGAGCTCAGCTGCACCACGCACAGAATTACACCCTAAATTTCAACTATGGGAACATTTTCTGTGCTGCTCATTTTTTCAAGCTGCTGTGACAGTGTTTAGTACCCTATACTTGCAAGACACCCTATATGTAGCCAAACCATGTGTACTTCTTTGCATTTTGTTTCATTTGTAATAAAATGAACTGTGTACCAATTCAACAAACTTTAAAATACTTAAATGCTACATGCACGATATCATGGGCATCAGATTAGAGTTGGTTAGGAGTAAAACAGGGCAGATGGGTTGTGGGACACTCTGTAGGGGTAATGAGGCATTCCATAGAATCACGTGGTAATGAAGTCAGACAAAATGTATACTGACATACTGTACAGTTCATTGTACTGCACTGAAGTAAATGCAAACAAGCTCACAAGGTTGGACTGTACAGTACAGGGTATCTTGCAAGTACAGGGACTGAAGCTGTCCAAAGCAACTTGGCAAACAATCACTAAAGAAAATCCACTTCACACTTGAACCCCACAAAAATGAAATATAGAATAAACCAATGTCAACTACAGCATTACTAACATTTTAGTTACTGAGGCAGCACTTGTGTTTCATTCTGACTGGTGCAAATTACTGATACAGCACTGCACATGCAGAAAGCCAATGCATCCAAAGGGATACAATTAACAGTATACAGTTTTGAAAAAACAGTATTTAAAATTAGTAAGAAAATTATTCCTCTTGACCAACAGATGACACAGAAATTCTGTAATTGTTAACGAGACACTGAAACAAGGTCAGTTCTTTGAACAAACGTGCAAACAATTTTACATGGGAAAAGTGCTTGCAGATGATAATAATAATAATAAACTTTCTTTATAATGCGCCTTTCAAAATCAAGGCTAGTACACAGTTAAATAATTTCACAATACTACGTCATTATAAAACATCCCTATTATTATAATGTCAACTTCAACACAATCTCTAAGCCTTATTCCATAAGCATGTTTTCAATGCTTGTTTAAACCCCCACAGTCATGCACTCCTAATCCAACGGGGTAGAGAACTCCAGAGGGTTGGTGCCATGAACATAAAAGCCCGGCCCCAGAAGATTTTAAAACGCCTCGGAATCTCCAGCAACCCTTCATTGGCCGAGTGGAGCAGTTGCTCCGGGAGGTAGGAACCAGGAGCTCTTTCAGGTAGTCAGGGCCCAGTCCATGTAGGGATTTATAAGTCAGTAATCCAACTTTAAAAGTGATCCACCACTGAACGGGCAGCCAGTGCAGCTCCCGCAGCACCAGGGTAATGTGGGAAGATCAAGGAGTCCCCATCAACAGCCAGGCTGTGGAATTCTGCACCAGCTGCAAACAGTGGATATTAACCCCTGGAATCCCAAAGTAAAGGGAGTTGCAGTAATCCAAATGTGAGGTCACAAAGGCATGGATCAATGTAGGCAGGTCCCAGACGGAACGAGGTGCTTGATCCTAGTGATGTTCCTCAGGTGGTAAAAGGATAGCTTAATGACAGCCGACACCTGTAAACATAATGTCAGCCCATCATCAAGAATCACCCTAGGTCACGCACCTGTTCAGAGATAGGGAGCTCGACATCCTCAAGGAATAAACCTAAGGATTGATTTGCTCCCACCCCTATCCAGTGACCTGGATCCACAACCATCACCTCTGTCTTCCCAGGATTCAACTTCAACCAGCTGGACCTCATCCAACCTTGGTTTTCATGCATGACAGTTATTAAGCACAGAGAGTGCTCCATCCTGGTCTGGTGCAAAAGACAGGTAGAGCTGGGTATCATTGGCATAACAATGAAACTACAACCCATACCATCTTACAATGTCTCTGAGGGAAGCATATACACCGCAAAACAACATGGAGACAGCACTGAGCCCTGAGGCACCCCACAAGACAGAGGATGGGGTAAGAGGAAAAAAACCGACACCACCTCTGAGTTCTACCAGTGAGGAATGAAGTGAACCATCTGTGGAACAAATCAGAAAGTCCACAGATGAATCTCAGGCACTCAAGCAGAACCCATGGTCAACGGTGTCAAATGCTGATGACAGATCAAGCAAACCAAAATGGACCATTTATTCTGGTCTCTCGCCATCAGGAGATCATTGAGCACCCAAACCAGCGCAGTCTCTGTACTGTGCCTCTTTCGAAAACCAGATTGGAGAGGTTTGTAGATGCTATGGATGGTCAGATGGTTCTCCAACTGAGCAGCCACTACTTTCTCAATCACCTTTCCCACAAAGGGAAGGTTAGAAATTGGCCCATAGTTAGCAAGAGGTCTTGATCCAAAAAGCCTTCTTCAACAATGGTGTCACCACAGCCTCCTTCAGGAAGCAGGAGTACTCACCAGAGTCAAGGAGCACCAGACTATCTGCACCAGAACAGGGGCAATAACATCACCACAGCCCATTAGCAGAGCTGTAGGACCCGGATCTAAACTACAGCATGTAGTGTGCATACACTGGACAATCCTCAGAACATCCACAATTTCTGGCCATTGAAGGAACTCCAGGAAAAAAGAGGGATAGTGACCAAGTGCTGATCCACAGCAACTCCCATAGAGAGTGCTGCACAGGTCTCCACCCTGATGTCAGCCACCTTATCAGAAAGAACCAGCAAGCTCATCACACTGCAATTGTGAAAGGCTCCACAAACCTGCAGGCAGGCTGGGTTGCACAACCTGTCCACGGGTTTGAAAGAGCTGAGCGGGTCAGTTCTTGGTGGCAGCAATTTCCTGGACAGGAATACTGCCTTTTATGGGAAATTGCTGACTGATAGAGCTGATAATGCTCCAGCAGTCTAAGATGGCGGCATCTAAGCCAGATTTCCACCAGCACCGCTCTAACCTCGTCCTAGTTGCCACATCTCCCTCAGGTCCCGTCAAACCACGGAGACCGAGGTGAAGGGAGGAGACGTACACAGACTAGAGCAATGAAATCCAGTGCTGAGGTAATGGCCTTATTATATGCCAGAACCAAAACCTCTGGATCCAAGCTCGCCACTGGGAATTCTGAAAGACTCGCACGCAGTTAGACCATCAGGAGTCACATCCCGTAAAGGGCGGTACTTGACCATCTCCACAGGGGCTGGCCTACGAAGAGGGGCACAAAATTGAATCACACAGTGTAATGGTCTGACCATCCAATGGGTTTCACCCCATGTCAGAGGCCTCCATCCCCAGGAGGAAGACCAGGTCAAGGGAATGGCCATATATATGAGTGGAAGAGGTAACCACCTGCTAGAGGCCCAATGAGTTCATCAATTGGAGGAAGTGCTGTCCAAATTGTGAGAGTTTGTCGTTAATCCAGGCATCAAAGTCACCCAGGACCATCAGCCTGGGTGACTCAAATACCAGGTCGACCACGAAGTCCGCCACTTCCTTAAGGGAATAGCTTCTCCCCGGTGGACAATTTATGAGAACCAACCTACAGCTCCCACCTGCCTACTACACATTCTAATAATCTGGTCTCCTCAATTGGGACACCTGTGAGATCCAATTCAGTCTTGAAATAGACCACAACCCCCTCCTGCAGTCCAATCTCGGTCAGTGTATCACTAAATACCCAGCCGAAACTGATGCATCAAGTATGGGGCCAGCATTACCATCCAGCCAGGTTTCAGTGATGCAAGCCAGATCCGCTGTACCCACCAAGTCTGCAACAAAGCAGTCTTGTTCACAACAGATCTCATGCTTGCATAACACTGCCCAGGTTGGACAGAAGTCCAGAGTTGCCCAGGCCACCTGCCCACCATTAATGGCAGTGCCTTTGGGTATGGAGACCAAACAAGGAGGTCCACATTCTAGACTCCATTTTGCCCCAGGGCATCTTCTGGGCTTAATCACCCTGATGCGAATGCCCACCTCTTTCACCCCACACTGTTCACACCCCACCTCCACCCCACCCTCCTGCGGCAATACCCAGAGTCGGCAGCATTGATAGATAGAAAAATCAACGGTGGAGGGAAGGGCGGAGGGCATGAAGAGCGGGGATGAATAGTGCATGAGCTGGGGGTGGGACAGTGATACATATCCCAGACCTCAAACATGGCTCAAGAAGAGTCGGTACACTTCTACCTAGCTTGTAGACACCGTATATAAAAAAATACAAAATAATAATATAATTACTAAAACTAAAAACTAAACAGGAAGTTAAGTCATCATTAGAAATTACTTTCAGGAAAAAGAAAAAACAAAACTACATCCACATAATTGAATATCCCTCTTCTCACAAGGTATACCCATTAATGTAACATAAAATAAAAATCACAGTGTAAAATAAAAACAAAAAAATAAATCAATACAAAATCAACAACATAAACTAACCAAACAATATAAATTAGTTAGGCTCACAGGTCCTCTCACTACCTGAATGCCCAACCTAACCGGGCACTCTCACTGCTCAGAATACAAAAAGAAAAATAGGACTTCCAACATAAACTAAATAAACAGTACAAATTGATGAGCAATCGGGTCCTCTCACTCCCAGGATGCCCAAAAAACGGGCACTGTCACTGCTCGGAATACAGAAAATGACAGTTTTTGTTCCAGAAGAGTTTCCAATGGTGAGGAACGACCAAAAATCTTCTTAAAAAGATGCTAGACTCGTAGCAGTCTAAGTCAGAAAGCCAGCTGGATTCCTTTAAACCCTTTTCAGCAGCCCAACCACCAAAAGAGTCAGCTCCACCACCTCAACCCCTACCTATGCCAACCCTCCAGCTAGCCAGCAAGGGGCCTGGGAGAAACCTGGTTCCCAACCACCGACACCCCAGCTAGACTAGGCCCAGCCTCCCGGGTAGAAGCAGACTCCCGTGATTGGCCACCTGCACTTCAGTCCTAGTCTAACCGTTCTGTGTAATCACAGCAAACCTCCCAACAAACAGGATGTCGGATAATAAATAATAAAATTCATACAGTTTCCGAAACCTCCTAAATCTCCAACCTTTGCACTCTTCTTAGTGCTACAGATCCCCAGGACGCACATGCTGCCAGCTCCTCAAATACTCCTGGCAAAACTCGAGCAACACTTGAACAGTAAACTCAACAAGATACTCAGTAAACAGTAAACTCAGCACAAGGGAAATCACAGAGTTTGGAACTGTTTGATTTTGAAAGCAGCACATGGGAAGTCACAGAGTTTGGAACTGTCTGATTTTGAAAGCAGCACAAGGAAATCACAGAGTTTGGAACTGTCTGATTTTGAAAGCAGCACAGTGGAAGTCACAGAGTTTGGAATTCTAATTTTGAAAGCAGCACAAGGGAAGTCACAGAGTTTGGAATTCTGATTTTGAAAGCAGCACAAGGGAAATCATAGAGTTTGGAACTGTCTGATTTTGAAAGCAACACAAGGGAAATCACAGAGTTTGGAACTGTTTGATTTTGAAAGCAGCATATGCAAAGTCAAAGAGTTTGGAACTCTGATTTTGAAAGCAGCACAAGGGAAGTCACAGAGTTTGGAACTGTTTGATTCTGAAAGCAGCACAAGGGAAATCACAGAGTTTGGAACTGTTTGATTTTGAAAGCAGCACATGGGAAGTCACATAGTTTGGAACTCAGTGCTTTGGCTTCTCAGAAGGAACTAGAAGGGGACAGGATCAGATCTACAGTACAGTAGCTTCCTGTTGTTTTACATTGTTTCTTGTGGATTCTACTTGGTAGAATGTTATTTCTTTTCTTTCTTACTACTAAGGGGCTAGCAGGGTATTGTTTGGGGCTGTTGGAATTTTGAAACCTGTTTTGGTAGCTATAAGTGGGCTCATTTGTTTGATTCACTGTGTGGCAGGCTGCATTTGTAGAGACCTATTTCTTCTGTTTTAAAACATAATTGGTGTGATTTAACTGGGTCTGTTTCTTTGAATTGAGACATATATCTTCTAATTCCAAGCCTATTTTGATGTGTTGTTGGTGAAGCTGTTTGAATTGGAGTCCTGTTTCTTTGGGTGAAAACCTATTTGGGGGCTTTGAGTAGAATTGTGATTCATTGTTGCTGGCTTCACTAGCTGCAAAGTTTGAGTGCAGAGTGGGGGAAGGGTGCTAATGGTCTGACCAGAGGCCTCAGCTACCTGATTGTTTCTGAAAGACTTGGGCTGGTCCCACCTTTGTCCATTATTTCCTTTATACCAGGGGTTCTGACATCACTTCCTCAAACAGGCAAAGGATATGCACCTGTCATAGCAAAAGCAGACATCCAGGAAAGGAACAGCAACAAGTGAAGAGGTGACTGCTCTCTCAGTGGAAGGGAAGTAAATGCAAATCTAGGAGCTTTCATTATTACTTCTTCGCATTGATATTGCATTGGGGAAAGGAGGAGTAGGAGTTTGAAGAAGGTTGTGCAATGGCTACTTAAAGTCTGTTTTGAGTGTGGATAGGAAGGATAGGAATATAAAAAGCAGTTGCTAAACATATCTAAACGTGTGCAACAAAGGAAAGCGAAATAAAGAAAATGTTTGCACTGATAGAGGAGGGAGAGGAGACTTGGGGGAGTGTTTGGTATCCTGCATCTGGAAGGGTGGGGGGTTGCTGGTGGGCAACAACAGCAATGGGTAAGGTGGTAGGCTGCAGCAACAAGCAGTGCACCAACCTTTCTAAAAATTGCCTGGAGTGTGGGAGGATGTTTTAGTGTGCAACTACATAGAAAACTTAGAAAGGAGATTGAGGGTCTGCAGGAAGAACTAAGACAGGCAAGGCAGATTGGGGGTGGGTTTAGCCCAGTACTGGAGGGAGGAAGAAGGGAGATGAGGAGGGCGATTTAAGCCAACAGTGGTGAGGAGAGGGTCAGAAGAGGAAGCAGAGACAAAGGGCCCAGGCCAGGAAGAACAATTGCCGGGAAACCAGGTCAGAGACAAAAGACAAATGGAAGGAGGAGATAGGGACTTGTGAGGGAGGCGAAGAAGTGGCAAAAGTCATGGAGTGGAAAGGAGAGAACAGGTTACTATGAAGAGAGAGGGAGGGCATTTGTGAAGGGCCTTCAGAAAATAGTTGTGCACTGCTAGAGAGGAAGAAGGTGGAGGAGGAAATGATGAAATTAGAGGAGTAATTGATAAATGCCTGGACCAAACTGGAGCTGGGGGAAGTTCTGCTGGGAGAATTGCAACAGGGGTAAAGAGGGAAATAATGTGCAGGAGGAAGAAGAGGAGCTGGAAATGAGAGGGAGATGAATGGAAGCAAGCAGGGAGTAAGAGGGTGGAATCTTAGTGCTGGGGACTCAATACTAAGAGGAGTTAGGTGGGATAGCAAGGGGAGAGGCATAGTGTCGCATTTGGGTGGAGGCCATGCCAGGAATGACAGCGGAAAGGGTGGGACAGTCTGTTCTGGAAATATGCTAGAAGGGGTAGGGACAAGCCTCATTTAATTGTACATCTTGGGACAAATGACCTGGCTGACAAGACAGTAGATACAGTCCAGAGGAGGTTTGAGGAACTAGCACAATTATGTGAGGGGGCAGGAAGATCAGTAAGTTTTCAGAGATACTTCTTGTGCCAAAGGAAAGCACAACAAAAAGCTGAGAATAGAGGACTTTAACGGATGACTAAGAACCTGGTGCTGTGCTAAAGGGTATGGGCTGTTGGGGGTGGGGAGGGACCTGGGAGGACAGTAGTCTCTATGCCAAGGACAGACTACACTTGAGTGAGGAGGGAAAGAAAGTGTTGAAACAGAGGATGGAGGAGTACATAGAGGAAGTTGGGAATTTAAACTAGGAGTGGGGGTGGCAGTTGGGGAAGAGATATGCAGAGACCACAGGTTGGGAAACCATATGAGCTTACCCCCATAACAGTGGCAAAGGACAAATGGCAAGTACTGTTGGTGATGCTAGGAAAGGGGAAGGGTGGAAGGTGGTTACCCTTAATGCTAGGAGCCTTGGGAGGAAAACTGCAGAGTTACAGGTTCTCATGGCAGAGGGCGAGGTGGACATTGCAGTCATCATGGAAACATGGGCCACCCAATACAATGACTGGGACCTGTCTGAACCAGGGTACAGATTATTTCGTAGGGACAGGGTGATTGGGAAGGAGGGGTGGCACTATATGTGAAGGAAGGACTGAAGTGTGTAAGGGAGGAAGGGAGGAGGGTAGTACAGAGTCACTTTGGATGCAAATCCAGGATTCCAAGAATAGGATTCTTAGAATGGGAGTGGTGTACAGGCCACCATCTCAGACGGAGGAGTTAGACAGAGAACTAGTGGGACAGATCAGGAGGACCTGTGAGAAGGGTAGTGTGGTGATTGTGGGAGACTTCAACATGCCAGGATTGGACTGGAGCACCCAAACAACCAGGAACAGAAGGGAGCAGGTACTGCTGGATGCCTTCCAGGACAGCTTCCTGCTGCAAATGGTCAGTGAACCAACCAGGTTAGGAAATACCCTTGACCTTGTGCTGGCAAAGGGGACTTTGTGAGAGAACTACAGTGGAGGAACTGCTGTCAGGGAGTGACCACCGCTCAGTATGGCTCACATTGGATATGGGCAAGGAAGGAGTGGAATCTGGCACAATAGTGCTGGACTTCAGGAGGCCGACTTTGGGAGGATGGGGAAATGTTAAAAGGGTACCTGGCCAGAATTCAATCTAGTATGGACACTAACCAGAGGTGGGAGCTCATAAAGCTGGGGATAGTGGAGGCAACCAAAACCTGCTGCAAGCCCAGAGCAAGAAGGGTAGGGCTAAGAAACTGATCTGGTTGAGCAAGGAGGTCATGGAAAAGGTAAGGAGGAAAAGAGCTGCCTTTAGGAAGTACAAGGAAACAGGGAGGGGAGCACAGGAGGAGTACTTGACAGAATCGAAGGAGGTGACAAGGGTAAGGGAGTCAAAGCATCTCCGGAACTCGGCTGGCACAATGCATTAAGAAGGGGAGAAGGACTTCTTTAAGTACATCAGGAGAAAAGGAGCTGTAAGGACCACATAGTAGGGATTAGGAAGGAGGGTTGGGTGGAAGCAGGGTGCGATAAGGGGAAGCACTAAATGAGTACTTCTGCTCAGTATTTCCAAAGAGAAGGGGGTGACACCCAAAGTGGGAGAAATGGCAGAAGCAGGGAGGAAGTGGTGACAGATGGGAAATCATGGAGAGCAGAGTTCGAGAGGTTTGAAGGCACTGAGGGTGGACAAGGCACCAGGCCCAGATGGCATCCACCCCAGGGTACTGAAGGAGCTGAGAGGTCCTTGCAGGACCTTTGGCAGACCTATTTAATGCCTCTCACATTCAGGGGTGTGTACCCCAGGACTGAGAGGATGGCTCATGTGGTGCCCCTCCACAAGAGTGGCCCCAAGGATGAACAGGGAAACTACAGACCAGTGAGCCTCACATCCATCGTGGGTAGGCTAATGGAGACTATCCTGAAGGAGGGCTGGTGGCCCTCCTAGAGGCCAGAGGACTACAGGACAGCAGACAGCATGGCTTCACACGTGGCAGATCCTGCCAAACCAATATGGTCGAGTTCTATGACTGGGTAACTAGGCAACTGGACAGGGGCCATGCAGTGGATGTCCTGTATCTGGACTTCAGTAAGGCATTCGACTCACTGCCACATAGAAGGCTGGGAAGGAAGTTAGTAGGCACAGGGCGGGTGCAAAGCTGGTGAGATGGGTAGGAAACTTGCTGCAGGAAGGCAACAGAGGGTGGTGGTGGGTGGGGAGCTCTCACACCCAAGGGCAGTGACGAGCAGTGTTCCACAGGGCTCAGTGTTGGGACCAGTGTTGTTTGGGATATTCATTGCAGACATATCATGGGACATCAAGAGCAAGATCAGTCTGTTTGCTTATGATACCAAGGTCAGCGGTGGTGGATGACCTAGGGGATGGCAGGGGTTGCAGGATGATCTGGCAAAGCTTGAAACCTGGTCAGACACCTGGCAACTGGGGTTTAATGCCAAAAAGTGCAAGGTGCTGCATTTTGGGATGAAGAACCCAGGAGGAGTTACCAGCTAGGTGGAGTGCAGCTAGCCCAGACAGAGGAGGAGAAGGATCTGGGTGTGCTCATTACAGGGTCAATGAACAACTCGGCACAATGTAGGAAGGCAGCTGCAAAGGCCAACAAAATGCTGGGTTGTATTGCAAGGGTATATCCTCGAGGAGGAGGAGGTGATTCTGCCACTGTATAGGTCATTAGTTAGACCACACCTGAGTACTGCATGCAGTACTGGCGTCCGTATCTGAAGAGGGACATTAAGTTACTGGAGGGTGCAGCGCAGAGCAACAAAGATGATCAAGGGGCTGGGGACTTATCATACGAGAGGAGGTTGAAGGAGTTGAACATGTACTCACTGGAGGAGAGGGAGACAGGGTGACATGATTGAAACCTTTAAATACATGAAAGGAATAAACAAGATGGGTACAGAGGGGCTGTTCAAAGTAAGGGAGGGAGGACCACCATGGGCCATGATATGAGACTGGAGCGAGGAAGGTTCAGGAGGGAGATGAGGAGACACTTTTTACAGAGAGGGTGGTGGCTGGGTGGAATGTGTTACCTGCTGAAGTGGTATGCAGTAGACAGTGGACTGCTTCAAGCAAGGATGGGACAGGACAAGGGGAGGGTTAATGAAGGGGAAGGGTGGAAGGGAGGGCAGCTGCAGGATAAGGGTGCTAGCTGCACATTCGAGCAGACTTGACAGACCTATAGGCCTTTATCTGCTGGCAAATTTCGTATGTTCAGTAAGACCGAGGGCAGTAAAACCACCCGAAAACTGCCACAAAAGCGCCAGCCCAGACAATCTCCAGACAAACAGATTGTTATCCAGCTTTCCTCGACCTCAGACAGGTGTTTATAAATCCAAAGAACCGGAGTCCTCAACCATGAACCGCCGTCTATAATTCAGTAGCGCCAGAGGCAATACGAAACACCTGGGAGCTACTGTATAAAACAAGTCAAATACTCCCTAACACACAAACTGCAGTTCCACAGTCCTCGACCCACAGTCCAGTGTTTATAGCTGAAGCCGGCGAGGCAGTGCACGATCTACCATTCCACGTCCGACAAACAAATGACCGTGCCTTGCAATATTAAAAACTTAAAACACAGCAAATCAACAAATCGAAATATGTATAAATACAAAGTTCAAAGATAAAAACGTAATACAAACTTAAATAAAATTAAATTAAAACATAAACATATACAGCCAGTGGCCAGCCTATAGCATGCCGCCATCTTGAGAGATGCCATTCTTAGCATTTATAATTTGATCTTGAGTGTGAAATGTGGCATAAAGCACATCCCAGTTTGCAGTAATGTCCAAACTTGCTTCTCTGTTTATTTTTATAGATGAATTGTGCGTGTATATCTGGACCAGTAAGGTTTCAATGAGGGCTAGTGTCTTTTAAACATGTGCGTCAGCACTCTGCCTCTGGAACAGATGTTAGCTTTGTTAAAATAATTATATGTATATTTCTTCATCCAGCATGAACTAGTCTTCACATTTCATTACAGGGGACAAACTCAGCTGTTGGGTACAAATGTGAGTGCAGTGGAGGACCTAACTGTTTAAGTAAGAGGTCCCCTGCCAGGAATCACCCATGATCTACCTATGAGGATTTTTAACAGCTTTATTTATTATTATTTAATGGGGCACAGCATTATTTATATATATATATATATATAAAAATAATCAATCAAAAATCAAAAATATCAAATTATTAACACTGCACTGGTAAGGAGGGTTAAATAAGTACTCTCCACTGTGATTCTGAAAAAGCCAGTCATGGAGGGTATGGGAACCACATGGGTTTCATTCAAACAAAAGGTCTCTGAAACTGCATACCCCAAAGCTTGTAAACCTCTGAGTCTGGGATGAATTTTAAAACAAGCAGGGCATTTCTTTCATTCTGCTCGTTATGGATTTCATTTTCAGACACAGTTTTATGCCTGAAATATTCCTGGAGACACAGCACACATGGCAGCTTTATTGGTCGGTGTCTCCATGAAGTCCTGCTACCAGCCATAACCTGCAATAAAAGCTGTGGCAGGTTTACACATCTCTTCATTTTGTTACTTTTTGTCCCCTGCTGTTTGGATCAATAAATTGTATAAAACAGTACAGCATTAGGCGGGCTTACAAAATAATATTTATTCCTTTACTGCACAATTATTTAAATCCCAAATGGTACTTGGGACTGCATGCCTTTGTGGCTTGCTATTGTCTAGCATAATGCCTGCCCTGCAGCCCTCTGGGTGTGGACCTGAATCAAACTTTTCTTTTTCAAAAATATTTTCTCTTCATCCAGTAGGGGATCTTTGCTGTACATTTGCCCAAAGTGGACCCCAATTCATTAACATCACACCACACTGTCTTTGGTATAAAAAAGGGCATAGCTCTGTTTACATATCAAAAATTGTTACATTACAAGGAATACTTAATTTCTACAGCATAATATGTACATTACATTCGAAAGATATGCACATTTCAATATATCTATACACATACATCACTATACATCATATCCTGTTTCAATATATATATATATATATAAATATATATTTTCACACATTAAATATCCCATCCGTAAGACCCTTAGGCAGCCACAATTCATGTATTCTGGAAACTTATTTGAGGGAACTCTGGCCCTTTAGTCCAACAGACCCATCGAGGCCATGCCTTCCCTCAAGACAGTTTCCCCATCTTCCCAGAATTAAGGGCCTTCTAGACCCTTGATGAGGAGGATGCCGTCAGGGCCGCACTCCCTGTCTCGGAATCTTGGCTCCCAGCGTTTCTGTGCACGCCCGTCTGGTGGCTTCCTCCCCAGATCTCTGAAGTTTACCCATCCTAGGGTCATGCCTCTCCCTGGTGACACCCAATCACAGCTTCTCTTCTTATGTCCGGAGCCTCTCTTACCCAGGGTCAGCCATGAATTACCACCTCTCGCTCTTTCTCCATCAGTTCTATTTGGTCTGCTTCTTAGAGCTGCAACAGAGCTCCTGCTGCAGCCTGTCAGCTGGGGGAGGGGAAAAACTATGTGGTGAGAGCAATTCCAGTAGGACAAAATCCTGGGACTGCTCCTTAACAACCCTGCAGGCGCCTCCTTGCAGAAGCCATCAGAGCCAGCCCTCTCTGAAGTGCTCCTCTGATAGGGCCACTAGCTCAGAGGCCACCCCTTCCCATGTGTGGTGTGGGGCCGTCGGCAGCTCACCCCTCCAGTGAGGAGGCTGGTGGGGCCATTGCCCAAAGCGACCCCAATTTAATAAACACCACACCACACTGTCTTTGGTATAAAAAGGGCCGAGCTCTGTTTACTTATCAAAATTGTTACATTACAAGAATACTTAATTTCTACAGCATAATATGTACATTACATTTGACGAGATCGCACATTACAATATATCTATACACATACATCACTATACATACATCACATCCTGTTTGATATACACACACACATTAAGTATCCCATCCCGTAAGACCCCTTGGGCAGCCAAAATTCATGTATTGCTGAAACCCAGGCTCCTTCATCCACTTATTTGAGAGGAACTCTGGCCCTTTAGTCCAACAGACCCATTGAGGGTCATGCCTTCCCTCAAGACAGTTCCCTCCCATCTTCCCAGAATTTAGGGCTTTCCTAGACCCTTGACGAGAACAAGCCCATCCGGGCTGCACTCCCCATCTCGAGATCTTGGCTCCCAGCGTTTCTGTGCAAGCCCGCCTGGTGCCTTCCTCCCCAGATCTCTGAAGCATACCCATCCTAGGGTCATGCCTCTCCCAGTGACACCCAATCACAGCTTCTCTTCTTATGTCAAGAGCCTCTTACCCAGGGTCAGCCATGAATTACTGCCACTTACATATGGTGTCAACACTTATCTCCCACTAATGCTCAAGGGATCTTACTTTTCCCAAATAGTACCGTCTCACAAAAATCATTTAGGTATTGTTAAAAATGTTGTTCCCAATGTCTGACAGATGAACCCCATCCCAGCTATACAGGCCCTTATCCATCTTGGTAATAAGGAAATGCCTGATAACTTCCAAGCCAAGTGAGGCCGCAAAATGGGACACCTCCTATTCACAGATATCGTGCCTTGTCCATGACTCCACTTTTCGCTCACCATGCCACTGCTGGCGTGGTATGATTCTAGTCCATGCCAGAATGGTGGGAGACAACACTTGTTTAAGCAGGCCAATCCTCTTAATTTCCCAATTAATCTGGGTGCCTCCATGGTGACTAAGTAGTTCTCTCCCAAGTGGATAACCAAGCACGACCGGTGGTTGACGCTGTAGGCCCAATCTAAAATCGTTTCATATAATACCCTCTCTTCATCCCCCTTTCCTGCCCATTGAATCACAGCTTGACTTCTTGAATGCCCAGCTGTCTTGGGTAAGGCCATTGTTTCACCCTTGTGAGGCCTCCCTCACGTGTGAATGACCCATGATCCATATCCAGGGGTTATAGCAGCCATGCCTGTAAGACAAAACAAGCGTGAGTATTTTATCACTTTGAGCTTCCGTTACTTCTTGTGCTGGGTTCTCCAGCGTCACTCCCCGATGTGTTGTGCTGGGGTCTAATGTACCCCATATAGGCTTTCGATGCCCATCTGCTGACCCCTTTTATCTGTTCTTCTTTTAACCCACACCTGGCTGCCTCGGTGGCTGCTCCAATCCTGAATGAATGTGTATTGTGTGAGGTGGGGTTTACATCCGCCATCCTTAGACCCTTTCGTAGGACTGCTGTGAACTGCCGCCTCATGATAGCTTTCCATCCCCATTTACAAATAGATGCCCTATCCTCTTGGACGTACAGCCACATACTCCTTTATTGACAACCATGGGCAAACGTTCCCCAGAGGATCTGTAAAAAGTTTTATAATGGCGGGGGAGGCACTGGTTAGTCTTTGATTTTCGCAGCTGAAGACAGTCTGTCTTGGCAGATGTTGAAATCACTGAACTGGAGATTGGTGTTCTGACCTGCTGAGTTAGACTGCAGTACCAACTCAGACACCGGAAGGCTCTGAAGAATGCACAACTGTATAAGGCCCTGAACAGCTTTATTTCATAGCCCGAGCTGCAAGTAACTGACAGTGTCCTCAGGAGACTGGACAGTTTGGCTAGTATATGGACTTCCTTGTGTCTGCCTTTTTCCTGCAAGTCTAGCCAAGCCTTGTACCATTTTTTTGTAATGAAACTGTTGGTTGGGTCAGGAAAACCCTCGGACTTACAGAGAAATGCAATGCCTGCCAGTTGGGCGTATAGCTGCGGAGATCTTCCCAGGCTTTCTAAATGGAGGATGTAGCTTTGAACTTGTCTTTGGCTATTGAGCAGTTCCACGCTTACCTCATGACCACAGAATTGTTGAAAAGACTCGTAGCTACCTACATACTTCCTCCATGTCGAGGGGCCACAGCAGAGCTGTACCAGTTGCTGCAATCTTGGTTCCCAAGTCTCCACAGTGTTTCCAGTATCTGTGTGGGAGCTGGTCCACCACGGGCTAGCCGCCTGAAGTGCTCGAGCTGAAATCGAGACAGGGCATCAGCTGTAACATTTTCTTTTCCTGGCAAATGACGTGCCTTAAAGCGATGTTGTACCGCAGTCAGCATAACACAAAAACCATAGAACCTTCATCACCTCTTCAGAATGAGACATCTGCAAGTTCAATATCTCTGCTACTGCCCTGTTGTCCGTGTGGAACAGCACTTTCTTATTTTGAATTTTGTGCCCCACACCCTTATGACTACCATGATAGGGAACAATTTGAGCAGGTGATTTTTGTGAGCCCTTTCACTACCCACTCTTGTGGCCAGTGCTCTGCAAACCATGCCCCTTGCCAGAAAGCCCCAAAGCCAATACCAACGAAGTATTGGTCACCAAGTCAGATCCGATAATTGTTCTGCGGTGTCTGCCAGATGGTGATGCCATTAAAATCCTGTAGGAAGAGTTCCCATACCTGGAGGTCAGCTTTTATGCCCTGCGTCAGTCTGATGTGGTGATATGGTTTTAGAGCACCCCAGTGGCTGATGCCATCCACCTGAGGAATGGCCTGCCTGGGCGGATTGCTTGGCATGTAAAATTCAAGTGGCCTATAACAGATTGCAGCTGTTGTAGGGTCACTTTCTTTACTCCTCTCGTCTCCCTTAACAGTTTGCTCAAAAGTGACACCTTATCTTGTGTAGCCTAGAAACCATGGCCTCTGAGTCTATTTCTATGCCCAGGTAGGAGAGACAGGTGGTGGGTTCCTCTGTTTTTCCCCACTAGCGGAACACCAAAATACCCCATGAATGAGGTGAAACCCCAAACGTATCTGCACATGCAGTTCCACCCTTGGGATGCGCAAATAGGAAATCATCGAGATAATCTACTATGAGCATCTTCTGAGTGTGTTTTTGGTGGCCCTCCAAGAAGGTTGAGAATGCTTGAAGGCTGCGCAGCTTATGGAGCATCCCATGGGCATAGCCTAGTCTATATACCATTGCCCTTTAAATTTATAACCCAGTAGATTCTGATCACTCTGAGGTACCGGTAAAAGGTGGAATGCTGATTTGATGTCACTTTTTGCCATCATTGCCCTCATCAAGTTACGTATTGCACTGTGCAATCCTCTGGGTTGATAAGTCATTCACTGAAGCACCTTTTGGGTGGGACAGGTGATCAATCGGTCTGTATTCCCCTTCTGCCTTCGGGGACCAGTCCCAATGGGGATACTCTCAGGTTGTGAAATGGGGGTAATCAAATGGTCCCGCCACCCTGCCTGACTCTACTTCCTTGGCGATTTTCATCTCTAGGATATTGGGGAGTGAGTTTGCAGATTTGAGGTTTTGAGTTGTGGTTTCCACCCTTGGCCCTTGTATGGTATCTTAAAACCATGCTTGAAACCGTCATGTATGTATTTTGCCATTGTTCTGTCTGGGTAGCAGTTGAGCCAGGGGTCCATCCAGTCTAACCGTACTGGTGAATTAGCTAAACTTTCAGACCCCTTTCCTTTTCACTACCTGTTCCTTCGTTGCTTAGTTTCTTGGAGGATTGTCGGGTGCATTCTGAAACCTGTGCTCCCCTCTGCACTTGCAGCATTGTATTTAGTTGTAAAATTATAAGTTACTAAAAATAGAAATGAACGGAGACGAGACTGATGGCGGAAGAATTTAATGATTATAGTAATAATCACAGCTAGAGTTACAGGTGGTACATTCTTCAAAATAACAGGCTGTGCAGCTTGCTTATATAGTGAAGACAGCATAATCAGTTTTTATGGTTTTCTATGATTGGTTCAAAAAGCACAAACATCAACCAATAAGGCAATACTTGTTTTAAAAATGTGTATGATCTCATGATCTCATCCTTGGTCAGCACAAATATAGATACATGGCTAGTAACAGCTGTCACTACCAGTTACCAAAGTCCAGGAGGAAGAGAAGTTTTAGCTTAAAAATGCATGAAACAAGCACTTTGGTCTGTCCATATAACGACAAGCACTAAAGATTAGTCAAGAGGAATTTGGACACTGTCCTGTGTTCCTGCTTGCAATCACATAGGTCAAATATTTACTATTACTCACATCTACAATGTCAGAAGGCACTTTAATATTGCAACTGTGGTTTAGCTCTCTTTATGGCTTTACAAGATCATATGACCCAGCTTCATAGGTCAACATTTGCTACACAAGCACATAATATTTTAGACCAAAATAAGTTAGGATGCAATAAAGGGACAAACTCCTTTATCCCTTGTTACAATCCCCCTTGGCCCTATATTGCTTCATGAGTTTTCATGCAGCAATGCTGCTTCTTGAACATGTACATTTCTCTGCGTATAATTCAGAATGGTATGTCTCAACCGACATAGGCCTATAATTAACAGAACACCAAGACCACTTGCAACACAAGCAAAGCTTTAAAAGAGAGGATCCTGGGGTCCTCCTGCATAGCTATAAATTAGGTGGTCATTATCACTTTCTTGAGCAACTCCTTTACAGCCATTTGTGCCTTACTGGCAGAATTTTGGATCTGTATTAGATGGGTATCTTTCCGGTTTAGAAGTGACTGCAAGTTAAGGGACAGAGGAAGTATAACAGCTCAAATGATGGCGCATACTTATTAATATCATCGCCTGGTGGGGGCGTCAAATGTCACATTATAGCTCTTATCCTCTGAGTTGGTAATAGGGTGCAACACCTTGTCACCAATATATACATTATGTTTGGGAATGATACAAAAGTTTGGGTTATGAATGGTACACGTCTGTCCTTCATAAGATAAGATGGGTATATTTGTGACAACACAATACTAGTTAGTATCATTATAAGTCACCACTACCTGTGGAGTGTACCACGCTTTAACTGGATGGGGCACCAGGAAGTATTATTTTCAGCTTGGCCTATGGGAATTTCCCCACAGATTGATTGCGTTTGTGACATGACGTCACACTGGCATATCCATTGATTGTTTATTTCCTCACAGCAATGTAAGTTTGGCTCTACCCAAGACCCATCATTGCTGCGCACTAGGATCTCTGGGGGCGAGACTCGATATGCATAATACTGACCTTGTAAATACCCTACGGGTGTGCTTTTACTATTTGGAGTACACCTCCTTGTCATACTCAACTTGCGGTAGTCTTACCATGAAGGACATCCTCATGGTGCAACTAAGTGTACTGTTGGGTCTAAATACTTGTGGTTTAACATATACTTTGGTTACCTTATGAATCCACCACATGGGTGGGGCTCGAGCTTTAATACAAAAGTTATACCCTTACTATCATTAACATTAAGGCAATCTGGACAATAACATAATTTTAACTGTGCATCAGAAATTTGATTAGGCAATTGATTATTAGTAATTTCCTAGCAATTGGCTAACGAGTTAAAACATAAGATCCATAAGCACTACACCTATAGCTTTATTTATGGTATTATTAAAAACTTCTTCATTATGCTCAGCCACAACTTCATTAATTTTGTGCTCCACCTCTTTAAACAGGCGCCCACCTCATATATTGTACACAGATAAACACTCTTCCATTGCCAAACCTTGCTGGCCTAATGTAAGTGGTAGCAAGACCCTTTCTCCTGTGTTAGTATTAAACTGGTCCTGGTACCCTTAATGGCTCTAGGTCCGCCCTATTCCACATACTCATTCCTGATCCAAAAGTCCAGCCAGATCTCCCCACAGATCTCATTTCTTTCTAGTATTACTAACCCTTTCTTTACTATTAAGATGGGCCATCATACCCCCTGTTTTGGCATGGAAGACACTTAACATGTCAATTAACATGGTGGCATTAAACTTTGACACACTAGTGTCAGCACTACTATTGACATTTATATTCCAACCAGAAAAATCTAGATTTATATGCACTTACTATATTTCACATTATTTACAAGCATTTGATCAATAGGTGTTGATGTAAGTCCACTCTGGCCCTGTTGTCACATTTGGGCATTCGGTTGGTGTTACAGTTAAGTGTATGGCATCTGAAGCTGCAAAACATAATGAGTTGTTTACACTAGCATAGTTAAAACACTATTGTTACCCCAAAGACAGTAGGATAGAATTAACACATAAACACCATTGTCCTTTGGTGTGGCCCTGTTTATAACAAGAGACCCATTTTCTGTTTCCAGTCCATGTAGCTTTGCTGTGATCAGTCTTGAGCTCTGAGGCACAGCTGGACCAGCTATTAAATATGTCCACACACCAATTTGTAGATATAAAAGTACAGTTATTTTGGTCCAGGTGGCTTTCCTTGCTCGTGTCCTGTAGATGTTTGTATCAACAGGGTCCCAGTTCCAACTGACTAACAGTACAATGGGCTGTTCATACTCACTCGTAACATTAGTCTGTTCCACATTAATGTGCAGGCTGAGGATTAGAGAAAATCTTATGGCTGTCACCAAGCCGATGATAATGATGCTTTGGTCTTCATGGCTACAAACATCAAGTGTAGTAGTTTAATTTTCAACCAGCTTTGTTTGACACTTTTTAACACTGATCAACATGTACCCAGAATTCTTGTTTCCTTCCTCCGGACCCTTTTTTCCACTTACTCTAACATATACCGTACTCTCACCCTAACTGCTGCTTTTGCCAGTACGGTCCTAACCAATTAGCATCCTTCCATGGATTTTTGCTCCTAATTTCGCACCATTACTACATCTCCCTCCTCTATAGGCAGCCCCCATTCTGCTACTGGCTGTCTACCCTGTTTATTTTGCTCATGTGCCACAGCCATATTCCTGGCAGCAAAGGTTAAATATTTGTCTAGTTGATACTGTATTGCCTTTAAAACTGCTCTTGTTTGACCTTATCTTGGGTAGCTGAGTCTGGCGGGGTACATCCTGTGGGTGAACCAACCTCATTTTTCTTCCTGTCATCAACTTGTAAGGGTTACTCCTGTACTAGCTTGGACAGTCCCTCTAATGGCCATCAAAATCCCCGGAGGTGTAACCAATCCTTTCCTTCATCCAACACTGACTTTTAAGAGCATTTTTCAAAGTCGATTTAGTCTTTCCACCATCCCTGAGGCCTGGGGCCTGTAGGGTAGAGTGTAATCGCTGCTGAACTCCATTATCTTACACATTTCCTGCATCACTTGGTTTACAAAATGAGTTCCCCTGTCAGATTCTATGATATTAGGAAATCCCACCTAGCACAAACTTGCGTATATAGAATTTGGGCTGTTGTTATAGCATTAGCACTCTTAACTGGGAATGCCTCTACCCATTTTGAGAACATATCTATCACCACCAGCATATACTTATATCCCCTTTGCGGTGGGCAGCATTAACGTAATCAATTGTAATGTATCCCAAGGTCCTTCAGCTAAGGGTAATCACTGTAGGGGTATTTTGCTCGCTTGGGGGTCCGGCTGGAGGCATATTAGGCATGTCTGTAATACTGATCGAACAGTTTTAGATATATCGGGCCAGTAGTATTTGCTTTTAATAAGTTGGCAGGTTTTATCTTGTCCTGGGTGTCCCTCCCACCAATGATTTTCTAATACAATATCCTTTTGTGAGAGTTGGGCACTACCCACTTTGGGATTTTATCTTCCCCTTTGATATAAAACGTCATCTATTATTGTAAAGGCCCCATGGACCATTGGGTCTTTTTGCACTTTGTTTTATTTTACGCTTGTATCCACTGGTCCTGTTTTGGAGCTCCTGTAAGTTAGGCGGAGTATTTACCTTTTAACCTCACTAACACTACTTGAATCTTGCCTGTCTTGTGGCCTGATTCCTTCCAGGGTCTCCTTCTTTTGCAGTGATTTTAGCCCACTTGTCTGCTTTCATTTCCCCATTCCTCTGGGATCCCAAGCTTACTATTAGTGTGAGCTTTTACTTTAACTAAGGCTATTCTTCCTGGGAGTTTTACCCTTCCTTCAAAATTGCTTTCAAAAGTTGTCTGTAGTTGCACATGGTCCCCTGGCCGTTTTCATATCCTTCTAGCCCATATGGGCAACCATGTGGTTAGTGAGCCTATGGCGATTGTGAGTCAGTACAGATTGTGATGCCTCCATGTGGGAATGCTTTTATTGCCTTATATATGGCTACCAGTTCTGCATACTGGGATGAGTCTCCTGGTGACAACTTAATGAGCAACCACTGCTGATCTAGGGCCTCATCTCATCATCATCCCCAGTATTAAAATCACGGCCGCTCCAGTATAGGCGTTCCTTTTCCCAGTATCGCGATCCATCAACACACAACATCATGTAACTTTGGTCATCTCCATGTCATTCTACAAAGGGAAAAATATGCCTCTGGTGCATGAGTTCCCCACAATCGTGGGGTTCTCCTTAGTAATCCAGGTACTGCATCACGTGGGGCTTACTAAGTTTTTGTACTGTGACTTGTTTATCCTGTAGTGCTAGCAGTCACTTAGCCTGTCTGCTATGGCTGACTCCCTTTGCCTTTCCTCCACTAACAGTTTCATAGGCGTGTGAGTTGTTTGGATAATTATAGGGCTAAACCCAACTTTTCTTCACAGGCTTGTACTGCCTACGCTTATTGCCAACAATGTTTCTTCACACTGGCTAAAACCTTGTTCCACCTTAGACAACTGTCGGTTTAAATATGTTACTGGGACTAAATTATCCAACGATTTTGTAACAGTACTGCTGTTATAGTGTCATCTGTTGCTACAGCTTGTATTATAAATGGCTTTGCATGATCTGGGATGGCTAAAGCTGGAGCTTGCATTAACGCTGCTTTAATTTTTAAAACACTGCAACTCTTCCCTTCCATATCAGCTTGTCCTCTTTTTGTGGGTTGTCTCAGGAGTATTACATACATACAATGGCTTGGTGATCTCAGAATACCCTTCAATGTAATCTCTGCAAAAGTTCATCATTCCTAACAGTTTTCTAAGCCCTGTTACAGTTGTTGGTAAAGGTAACTTTTGTATAAGGGTAGCTCTAGCAGGGTCAATACGCCTACCCTTCTCTGACACTATGGTTCCTAAAAATGTCACTTCTGGTCTAGCAATTTGTACCTTCTCTGGATTGATTTTAAGACCTCTTTTAGCTAGGGCTTTAAGCACTCGATCTAATAATTGGGCGTGCTCTGCCATATTCCTGCTTGCAATAACAGATCATTCAGGTATTGGATTACCTCATGTTCCAACCCCTCCTCTTGGAGCACTTGTTGCACATAGCGATGGAATAACATTGGGGAGGGTGGAACCCCATGGTAAGTGGGTAAAGGTGTATTGTTGATCTTTAAAGGTAAAAGCAAACTTATACTGGTCATGCCGTCTGAGGGTAGGGACCAAAATCCATTGCAGATCAAGGACCGAAAAACTTTACTTGTAGGTTTAAGTTTGTTAAACATTTCAATAGCCGTACTTATAATGGGGCTAACTTGTGGGGTTAGTTTATTTAATTTTCTGTAATCTATAGTTAGCGATATTTACCATTGGGTTTTATAATGGGCCAAGTAGGGCTATTTGCTGTTGAACAAATGGGTCGTGTACCCTTGGGACAACAAATCATTTATTACTGGCTCTATTCCTGTTACTGCCTCCTGTAGGATGGGGTACTGTTTAGTATGTCCAGGGTCAGGGCCTTCCACTGTTATTTCTGTGTCACTAACTGTCCCACAATCGGTGCCAGACACCGCCCAGGCGCTGGGGTATTTGTCTATTATTTGTTGTAATTCTGTTTGGCTTATCTCCGGCCGATTATACACTTTATTAGATTTAACTGAGGCCCAGATGTAACTGTCAGGTACTGTTGTAGTACCATACCCTTTAACTGTCACTTACTCAAATATTTATTGACTAGATCAATAATTAGCGGTGTTTATTTAAAAAGTCACTTCCTATTATATTTTGATCTCTGAGGCTTCCCTCCATCATGATGAATCTTCCTTCCCCAATTACCTTGGTTCCTAAAGCAACTATTTGTGGGTGAGTGACGTACCCTTGTGCTGTGTGTCCTGTGCAACCCTCTATTTGTAAGGGAGGTTTTTGGGGTCCAGTGGTATGTGCAAAATAGTAAGTGAGGCAGCTGCCCGGTATCAACTAAAGCCATCACCTGTTTTTCCCACTTTAAGTAGCACGGTAGTCACCCTGTTTATCAAATGTTGTGCACATACTCATCATGAGTCAGGGCCCTGGGGCCTCTGCATCCCTATTCTTCAACCAGCATCAATGGCACTGAGCCGCCTGATGATATCATCATCACTAAATTTGAGGCGGGCGGTTGGTTTTCGTTCTGCTGTGTCCAGTATTGTCTTTAACTGATCCAGCAAATCCTGCACTATCACCCCCTTGACCTGGTTTATCTCTTGCATCTTGCCTCTTTTGTCCCGCCTCTCCCCATCTGCCGTGGCCCTTGTCCCTCTTTGCCACCTCCTTTAGCCCAACAGTCGCTCACTACATGTCAGGTTTCCCACAATTAAAACAAGTCCAGGATTCCCGTTGTGGCCTTCATTTGTCCACGTTACAGCGGCAACTTCAGCTTTCCGCTGTTTTCGTCATAAGTAAGTTTCCAGGAGGGTGATTCGTTCCTCCTGAGTGAACCAGTTTACAACTGTTTGTAGTGTAGGGTCTAAATCATATGCCCTGATCCATAGGTCTCGGAAGGTAGTATCATCTTCCAGGGGCAATCCTGCCCTCCGTACCTTTGATAAACCTCGAAAGCCAAGGGATAAAGACCGTGGTCCCCTCCCGGCTTGGCTTTGTTTGCAGTATTCTATCCCATTCAACATCTTGCTTTGCAGATTCCCTCTCGCTTTTCTGATAGCCTTGACTACTTCATTATAATCTGCCCACAGTTTGTATTTTGCATTGCCCCTCATGTGTCTCCTGGACTTCCTCGGGCATGGCTTCCACCAGGGCGGAGACAATTTAAACATAACCAACCTACATACATCCTGGTTAGTTAGCGAAGGTAGTTGTTAACTGTTTGAGTTTTTGTCATAGTTCAGGAGGTTAGTCTTGTGATCAATTGGACCTACTATTTGACCTAAGTTTGTTATTTCCTCTATAGTTAAATCTTTAACTATGGGTTCCTGACTTTCTTGCTTTTCTGGGGTTTCTGGGGTTTCTCGGACTACTTTCTTAGTTCTTTTGGTCTTATTCTCCACTTCTTTCAACCCTCTCCATCTTGTTCCAATTCTTGTTCTTCCTTCTCCTCCTCGACCCATTTCTCCTTTGTAGTTTTGGTTTTATCACTAGCGTTGAGGTGGGTGGGCTGCTGCTAGAGCTGCCCTCCTCTGCTGCTTTCGCGGATCTTGTCATCCTCGTCTAACGCTGCCTGTACTTTTTAACCTTGTTGTCATAACTTTCCTCTTGTTTTTATGCCTCTCGGCTTCTTCCTTGTGTCCAATCTTTTCAGCACCTCCTTTTTAACTGATGTTTTGCTCATTTAGTAATTAACATTAGCAAATATTGCTCTTGTTAATGTGGGTTGCAGCTGACATAGCCCCCAGCTGCGGTCATTCTCGTGCTTACAGGTGCCATTTAATGGTTACTGTCCCACCCTCTTTCTAGTAAGGAGCTCGTCTAACTCATCTTGCTTTCCTGCATCTCCTGGAGTTTACTTGTGGCATCCTGGAGCTCAGTGTACAGGCACCTAGTCTCACTAGCATGTTCTTGTGATTGTTGGTCTAACTTAATCTGTAGGAGGGCATGATCCCTGTTTAACAGACACAGATCCCTTGTGCTTTTATTAGCTGTGTCCTAAAATTAATACACTGCTGTTCTAACTCTTGGTGTTGATCTATTGGGACTTATCTTTATACTTTAATGTTAACTCTTCTAGTTGTTGCTGCAATTTAGCATTTGATCCCTTTTGTCCCTCAACTGCGCCACTTCTTTATTTGGCGACACACAATAGTCTGATTATACTGCCACAGCCCTTGCAATACATTTGCAAAGATTTCCTTTTCATTTTGTACTCCCTCATTATGGAGGACACTTGCTGAGTAAAGTACAGTTGTGCCTGTTGATCATCGGGCACTGGTTTGTATCTCTCCCCTTTTAGGTGTTTTCCTAAAAAACGACCTATCAATGTTTCCATACTCATTTTTAATCTTTTTGCCTGCCTAGCCTTTACAGCGGGCGCACCCATGCACTGGTGCCCTGGTCTGTCTAGCTACGTCTTCACGGCTCCTTGTGAGGTCCGACACGCAAGTCCCAGCACCTTCACTTACCTACTCTGCCCCATGAGTTCTTACTTTTATCTTAAGCAATTTGAGAAACATACAAAGCATACATCATCTGATTGTCAAGTGGCTGTGACTGTCTTTGTGTACCGTCTTCTCTCCTTCAAGCCAGCAGCACCACATCTCCGGCGTCGTCACCCTGCTATAGGTGCCTGAGCTAACCGACCCATGCAGTTAGGAGGCCTCCTCAGCGTACAGCACCAGCGATCCAGTCACGGTGCCAAATGTAGCATTGTATTTAGTTGTAAAATTATAAGTTACTAAAAATGAGATGAATGGAGACGAGACTGATGGGGAAGAATTTAATGATTATAGTAATAATCACAGCGAGAGGTTACAGGTGGTACATTCTTCAAAATAACAGAATGTGTAGCTTGCTTATATAGTGAAAGATAGCATAATCAATTTTATGGTTTTCTATGATTGGTTCAAAAAAAAACACAAACATCAACCTATAAGGCAATACTTGTTTTTAAAAATGTGTGTGATCTCATTCTTGGTCAGCACAAATATAGATACATGGCTAGTAACAGCTGTCACTACCAGTTACCAAAGTCCAGGAGAAAGAGATAAGTTTTAGCTTAAAAATGTGAAACAAGCACTTTGGTCTGTCCATATAATGACAAGCACTAAAGATTAGTCAAGAGAATTTGGACACTGTCCTGTGTTCCTGCTTGCAATCACATAGGTCAAATATTTGCTATTACTCACATCTACAATGTCAGAAGGCACTTTAATATTGCAACTGTGGTTTAGCTTCTCTTTATGGCTTTACAAGCTCATATGACCCTGCTTCATAGGTCAACATTTGCTACACAAGCACATAATATTTTAGACCAAAATAAGGTTAGGATGCAATAAAGGACAAACTCCTTTATCCCTTGTTATAGCACTGTTTGCAGATATGCCGTATTTATAAAAGGAATGAAAACATTTTCCTTTGTTGTAGTCATAACAAGGCTTCCTCCCTGTCCCTTCCTCTGTTCTTTCTTGTACTCTCCCTGTTTGTCAGGCAATAACGTGACCACTATCTGTGTAGGTTACCACATTTGGGGTGGCCAAGAGTCATATAACTGACCCAGAGGTCTATGTGCGTGTTTTCCCATTTGAGATTGGGTTGCCTAGATAATTTTAGGTGAAATTGCTCATCGTATTTTAGCCACGTATATCTGTCAAAGGACAGATGTGTGAATTTTATGGTATCCCTGTATTTAAGAGAGCAATTAGCTTATCTGGGTGTTTCATCCGTAAGCGGACATAAATATGTCAAATGCTGCCGCCCAATTCTCAAATGTGAAAGGCACTTTTGGCCGCCTTGGCCTCTCTTGTTTCTTCTTTTCTCATCATTCACTTCTGGGATCTCTTTGTGTAACAAAGAGAACATATCTATAATTCCCCTTTCCAAATGTTTTCCCTGTCCGCTTGGATAGTGGTTTCCAATGGGTCTTCCACCCCAGCATATGCCCAACACTCCGGTGTTGTTGTTGTGAATTATTATTGCGCTGGTTGAATTGTCACCCATTGTAATTATAGAGTGGTACCCATTTGAGAGGCTACAGTTTCCTGCGCTTGTAAGCCTGGTGTCAAACTTTCTTTGTTAGCTGGAGGATGTTGTATTGTTGAAGGACCAGCACCTGTCCATGCCTTAACTGCTGCCACTTGTGCATTACCCCCTTCTGCCATAGCCCTTGGGAAACAATGGACTGGGGAGGCTGGGTCTACTGAGCCTCTGTTCCTGTGGTGATCTGCTGTCCGCCTCCTAGGTGACTTGACGGGGCTTTCTCTTCTCCATCCTGCTAGATTCTGTAACCCTTTGTTCCATCCCCTTGTCTGTCTAATGGGGCTTGGTATCCTACTGCAGCCAGCTCGCCACTGGCATGCCCTGAACCCATAGTTATCCATTGGCCCCAGTGCCTCACATGCCAATAGACCCAGAGAGTACCCTCACCAGGCTCATAGGCCAGAAATGCCGAGACCCTGAGATGGGTTGGTCATTCCACCCTGCTGGGTTGTTGGAAACTGGGAGCAAAGGGGCCCCAAGATTCATCGCTGCCGAACAGATGGGGATATTGCCTGGCCCCCATATATAAATGGCCACATGAAGGGCTATGCTGCAATGTTCAGTGCCCTGGTATCACTGGCACCAGAATTGACCTCTGGAACCCCCTGCTGCCCTACCTGGCTGCTTACCTTTTGTCCCCGCTAATCTCCCTGTGTTTTTTCCAAAACCGTTTCTGACCATGGCCACCAATCTGATCTCCCATGCTCCTGGCCTCTTTGCTCCCTTTTTCACCTTTGTGGCCTTAGCCATGTCTTCAAGGTTCTTTATCCACTTTTTATATTTTGCTTCTTCCATTGCGGATTCCAATGGCAGCCGTTCCGGCCGTCACTGGATTGCTCATCCTTGCTATCAGAGGCAGATCACATCAATTCTACTGACACATCATGGTTCTGATCTCCTCATACTCACTGATCTGTGGCTGGACCACCGTTGCCACCAGAATTTTCCATTTCTTCATTCACTGCCCTAGGTTGGACCACAGATGTGTTCTCCTCAACTATACTGTTTTTTCTCAGCATGTCTTTGCCTGCCTCTGCCAGTGGTTGCACCATATGCTTTCTCTGCCTGCCTGACCCTTTTTAGTAACAGATATTTTCTGTGCCCGGATTCCAATAATCGGGCCGATGGCTGGCTACGCCTGGGCTGATGTCCCTTCTCCTCAGCTGGTTCTTGCAGCCTGTGTTCTTCTATGGTGGAAGGTCTGCCTCAGTTAGCTGTTGCCCACCTGGATGGGCAACCAGTAGCTCTGGTTCCAGCCTGGATATGGTAGTCAGCCAATCTGACCCCCAAAGTCCTTTAGGCATTGCAGGGCCTCGCAGAATGCTTGGTCCTGCCCTTGTGCAGGATAGCCTGTTCCACAGATTGTGTCTGGCT
The DNA here is from genome assembly GCA_016271365.2 of Neoceratodus forsteri. Lineage (NCBI taxonomy): Eukaryota > Metazoa > Chordata > Ceratodontiformes > Ceratodontidae > Neoceratodus > Neoceratodus forsteri. The sequence goes on along the minus strand of CM057453.1, from coordinate 1,555,933,059 downwards.
TCCTAGGCCAGAAAGGTCTTGACTGGAACCCTGTGCTGGTGTGGAGATTTGGGGGCCTGGCTGTCCAGAACCTGACTATTCTGTGATTTGGCCATTTTAGCTATTGATTGTGAGGGCAAAGCGGTGTTCAGTGAGGTGATACCTATTGAGACAAAACATTCGTTATTCCTGCCCACTTCACCTGGCCACTACTGTTTTAACAATCTAACCGACTATTCCAGAACTACTCTCAACTGTACTGCTCTGTAATCCTACAGCCAAGCACAACAAGAGAATTGCCTAGCCAGTGAACCCCTTCTTACATTTGGGAGTTTTGGAAGGAAAACTTTTCTTGATGTGGGGTCCCGCTGGAGGAATCCTTTGGGATTTTCACGTAGGAGAGGGCAAAAAAAAAAACACTATATTTGAGACCAAAGTGCAAACCCTGATGGTGATTCAAATTAATTCAAGGACTGGAGTTTTTGTGTCCTGTAACATGCAAAATAACCAACAACCCCCATTGTTCTATCCAACCCTGCTAATACTAAATTCCCTTTCACTGCCCCCAAGTCATGTGCAGGACACTGTATATGCCATTATTATAAAATGCCATCATAGGAGAAAACAAAACAGATATTATAATGGCCAGGCCCACACAAGCAGAAACCACATGGGTGAAAACTCTATGGAAACCATAAAAAAAGCAGAGTGGGGGAGGCGGGGAGAAGTAGAGTGAAACGAAAAAACAAGCAAAAAAAAAACAGTATTACATGGGAGGCACACAGAGCCCCTGTTTCTTGTTTCTGGGGATTACAGTACAGAGACTACTACTAACACCGTGCAGACTGAGACAATGCATACACCCCAGGAAGGAACTAGGAGGCATACTGAAATAGCAGCTTGAACAAATTATTAAAACAGCCATCTGCAACTCGGCTCAGCATTGAAACCATCCCCCAGCCCCTGGAAAAGCAGGGTTAACAGAAATAAAGTTCGCTCAAGGGGTATGAATAATATTTTAAAAGGCAAGAACTGAAGCTCTTAATAGAAAGTACTACTGGGAGGGTGCCATGACCCACACTATGGAATACGAGGGAACCAACATAAAACAAACGCACACACACTTTTTCAAATGTTTTATCATATGAATCATGCCTTTTATTTATTTTTTTATTTTGCAGGTAAGGACTTTAAAGAGGCTACATAAGGAACACCGACAAACCAAAAACACAAAAGAAATGACCCAAAGTTCACAGGCAAGGGCTGCAGCAGTTCTGAGGCTGGAAAAATAAGGGCAGGGTTAGAAAACAAAAGACAGAAAATGCAGAGGAAGATTTTCCCTGAGCTGGAGAATATCACCCTCTTGCTAGCCCCCGAACTTATGAGAAATGATGGTGGGAGTAGTGGGGAGAAAGAACAGGGCGTCATGAGGAAAGTTGCATGAAAGGGAGAACTGGAGGGCAGGAGGACTTGGAGGAAAGGGGGCTGGGCCAAAAGCCACCAGGAGAAGCCGAGGAATGGCGACAAAGTAGGGACACCATGTGGATAGGCGGGCATGGAGGGACCTGCGGCCCAGGAGGGCATGAAATTTTGCAGGCCAGGTGAGCTGGAGGTGATGAAAGCAAAGGGGAGAGGGGCGGAGCCTGGATAGAAAACAAAGGGGTGGCGACCAGATCGGGGATCCACGTGGCTAGGCCAGGCCAGAGTGGTGAGGGGTCACTGCCTGAGAAAACCCAGTCACACTAACCTGCAAAGTTGCGAACTGTTTGGGGACAAAGAAAAATGCAGAAACCTGTATCTTCCACTGCACAATATGTTGTGGGAAGACACTACTGACAGCTGCGGCTGGGCAACTCCACCTGCAGGAAACTGTTTGCTTTTATCCCTTAGAGGGAAAGAACATGGCCTGCCTGCTGGCGAAAAGCATGAGCTTGAGGGGAAGGAGGAGAAAAAAGCACTTATCTGCCAGTCAATGAAGCCTGGGAATTGTAGCTCACACGCTGGAATCACCAAACGGGGAACCGATACTAAGCCGGGGGAGACAGGTGCAACTGGAGATGAAGAGGTGCTCCAAGGCAGAAACACCAGGAAAAACTGGAGGAGAAACAGCAGGATACAAAACTAAAAACTTTGTGGTGAGGAGCAGTTCAGGAGGCAAAATCCCTGGGACTGCTCATAAAACTCCTGCTATGCCACTCCTTGCAGAAGCCATCAGGCCAGCCTTCTCTGAGGTGCTCCACTGATAGGGCCACTAGCTTTGGGCACTGCCCTTCCCATGTGTGGTGGGTGGCCCTCCTAGCCCCACCCTCTTGGCGGCCATCGGCAATTCACCCCAGTGAGAGGCTGGTGGGACCATTAAATATAAGGGGCAAACTTAGTTGTGGGATTAAGAAAGTCCACCACAGGATCAAACAGTTTAAGTAAGAGGTGCCCTACCAGAATCACCCATAATCTACCTATGGGATTTTTATCAATTTTATTTATTATTATTTAATAGGGCACAGCATTATTTATTTTTAAAAATTAATTAACACTGAACTAGTAAAGGGGGTTAAATAAATACTCTGCACTGTGATTTTGAAACAGAGCCAGTCACGGAGGGTATGGGAACCACGTGGCTTTCATTCAAACAAAGGTCTCTGAAACCACGCTAGCAGGCTTGTAAACCTCTGAGTCTGGGATGCATTTTAAAGCCAGCAGGGGCATTTATTTCATTCTGCTCACTATGGATTTCATTTTCAGACACAATTTTATGCCTGAAATATTCATGGAGACACAACACTTGGCAGCTTTATCGATGAGTGTCTCCATGAAGTCCTGATACCAGCCATAACCTACATAATTAATTAAATCCTGAATGGTACTTGGCACTGCATGCCTTTGTGGGCATTCTATTGGCTTATATAACACCTGCTCAGCAGCACTCTCGGTGTGGACCAGAATCAAAGTTTTCTTTAAAAAAATGTTTTTCTTCATCCAGCACCAAACCTAGTCTGTACATTTAATTATAAGAGACAAAATCAGTTGGGGAATGATGGAGTGCAGTATATGACTGAATGGTTTAACTAAGAGGTCCCACTGCAAAGTATCACCCACAATCCAACACTGGAGATTTTAGCAAGTTTATTATTTAATGTAGTACATCAGTATTATAGGTAAAAATACTAACGGTTAACACTGCACTACTAAGGAGAGATTATTATGATTGCATTTAGATTTTGCAAATGAGCCAGTCACGCTGGGCATGGGGTACTGAGTGGCTTCCATTAATGAAAATGGTCTCTGAAACTGTGCGCACTGCAGTCCTCTTGATCACGATCTCAATCAGGTTTTGCTTAGAAAAAAATTGTTTCTTTGATATAGGCTGTGCTTTGCAGAATTTTTATGGGAAAACTTATTTGGGGAGCTAGTTATTTGTCCTACAGTACAAACAGGTTTTATCTACAGTCCCACATCAAGACCTAACCAACAAGCAGCTATTCAGGATTTTTGGCAGATAAGATCAATTTAATTTAATGAAGCAGCAGTGTGTACTGTAAACATCAATTTTAAACTTGGCACCAGAAGAGGATTGAAACAAACAAAATCTGCATAGTGGGGAGAAAAAAAAACACTGGGTGGTATGTAGAACCATGTGGCGTGCTAGCCAGGCTGGGTCCAACAGAGCGTACCAGCACATTCAATTCCATATTTCTTAAGAAAACTACACAACTCAAGTTCACGCTGTAATGCTGAGCTCTGAATGCTTCCATGTATGTCTGAACTGTGTGAGATAAAAGTTGAGAACATCAGCATTTTAAATCACCTGGTTCAAGCACAGCGTTTGGAAGGACACCATTTCAACTACCAAATCAACCTTGGGATGGAGGTAAAAAATTTTCAGCATAAACAGTTCTGTTGCCTCAGAAAAACTAACCTAATACTATACTCTTGATATATTTATGCACACTGCTGTTTATTATTAAACACAAGCCCAAACTGAATCAAGCATCACATTGACCCACAAACAGGGTTCAGGAATGACAGTTGGGCTAGACAATGGTAGGACTGTTAGAGAGTCCAGGCTGGTACAAATATGTTTATGGCATTCCAGCCTGCAAATGACGAGCTTAATTTTTATTTATTTATTTAAATTGGTGACGGAAAAACTGAGCTGGGGCTCGTTTCCAGGTGTGACCGAGAAAATATACAGGCTTAATAGAACATTAGTGGTGGTGGGGGGGTACAAGTCAGAGATACAGAATGGTATGCACTGTTAGTGTGTAGTAAGAAATGGGCAGATTTGGGTGGCCCAGTGGTTCCTACTTAGGCGATACCAGATGATTAAGGATCCTCATGTGGAAATCAAAACTCACATTATTACAGTAGTGACGGCTTTTTCAACGTCATGCACATGCCTTGTTACAGAAAACTAGTGTACAATGACATGCCCAATCAAGACATGCTAATGAAAATCTATTTCACACGATAATAAAAATACAAAATACAGTATTGCAAAATCTGTGAACAAGAAAGAAGGGTGTTTATATTGATATAAATGCTTGAAAAGCATGAACGTCAGTATGATTGAAGTCGTATTTATTGCACACTTCTTGAACCCTACATTAAATAGTACAAAATTAATAATTGGACAAGCTCAAAAAAAGTGACCCGTGTGTTTGTATTGTTCAAAATGCTTGAAAGCATTACATTCAACACAATTCCATTGCACAAAGTTCCACAACAAGAAATCATTTGCGTAAATTCATTCAAGGTCCGAGTTCAGCGATCCACAGTTAGACTCTGCAAAATAATATAAAAAAAGGGCTTAGCTTCTGTTGTGAAATGAGAACTTACACACAAAGAGGTCAGTGAAGGGAAGAAAAAAATTACCATGGTGGCAGCATGTTCTCAGCATTTTCCTCAGCACTCTGAGCACCCTGATACATTTGGATATCTAGCAAGATGTTGAAGGCATCCATGGTTGTGCGACCATACCTCTCCCTCCACATAAAAGCATCTAGGTATGATGGCACCATCTGCTTCTGTGTCCCATTCATGGCTTTAAATTGTTTCTTGGCCCAGCGACAAGTATGTATGCTACAGCATTTGTGTAGGCACCTGTTACAGGGTCAACAAAATTCTGAGAGTGATTCAGTTTTGTGAAGGTAGTTCTTGTCGGGCATCTGGGCTATACAGTTGTAGGCTGCCCACTGGTCAGAATGTATTCTGTGCCTGGAAGAATGTGCCATTGAATAATGAGAAGCAAGGTTGTGGCATCCCTCCATTCCACCATGGTCAGGAAGCCCACATTTTTGTCTGTCATATATGCCAAATACCCATGAATCGGAACACGCATGTTCCGCCCACTGTTGTATTTCTCTGACCTTCACTGACTCATCAACTTGAACTGTGCCACTCCACACAGCCACATCAGTTCTTTCAGGAGTTTCCAGGCACAAATATCCCTGATGAACTGGTACCAGTCAGTTGCCATTTGTCAAACACTTGTACTCCTTAGATTGCTGCAATAGCTGGGGTCTTTGCAGACCAGTAATAAATGATCAACACTACTTTCTTCAGTGGCAACTTAGTTTTGGAGAAGTAGGTATCAGCCAAAAACACTTTTCTTGGCCCTATATGCCTTCTTTTTGCATCTCCAGATGCACCTGTTCTGTTCCACAGTGGAATCGTTAATCAGTGCCATGTCACCACCACATTTATGGCATTTCCTCTGTTGTTGCAGCAGTCTCCTGTCTTGTAGAAATGACACTGTGGAACCCAGCATTGAACATGTTGAGGCCATGGAGAAAAGGTAACTGGCTCCATCTCTAGTATCAGCTTCAAGAGTCAATCAATCAATCAAAATCTTTATTTATCCAGGCAGGCACCATTGAGCAAGGCTCATTTGCAAGGTTAACCTGGTCATGAATACATCAAAGTACAGTATAGAAGCAGGTATACAAAAGCAATAATATACAAGGAAGAAAATATATACAGTGTATACAGTACAAGGTTTAAATAAATAAAAAAATAGCATTATTTTACAGTTGAAGAAGTCAGCAGATATGTAATCAACCATAGGCATACAGGGGTTATAAGCAGAGATCTTTTGAGTGGGGCGCCAGCAACTACACCTATAGGGGAAAGAGGCCATGTATGGGGTGGCAGGTTAGAGAGGTAAAGAAGAGGAGGGATATATTACTGATGACTGGGGAAAAAGTTGAGCTAAAACCAAAGAAAGTGACAATGGCTGTCGTGTACTTGTTTATTATGACAATGACAGAGATGGGGTAGATAATTGGGACACTGCTATGGATGGGGTGGGACTTTAGCCAGTCTGGAATGGACAGGGAAGAGGTGGGTGCAGCAAGAAGAGTTAATAGAGAAAGAATGAGAGCCAATGTAGAAACATGGCGGCGTCATGATGGAAAGGGGTTGCGAGAATTAGTGGGCTAGTGGTGAGAAAACATTTGCAAGGTGCTTTCATGTAGCGATCTAGAGCACCTTTAAGATAGTCAGGTTAACAGGGCAGCTCAGCTTCAAGTTCCTTTGTAAACCATTCCACAATGTGGGTAAAGAGAAGCTCAGAGCAGCTTTGCTGAAACTGAGTTATGACCCTTGGAACTTGGAAGGTAATTAGGGAATAGCTCCTTAGAGCGTAGGTACCTAACACACTCCGAGGAATACAATCTGAGACATATGAGGGAGCTTGTTGGTCACCGCTCTGAAGGCCCATAGGGCATTGTTTCTATTTCTTCTATAGTGAAGTGAAGCCCAGCCTAACGCTGAGTACAGGGAGCAGTGGTGTGTGGAAAGTGGAAGGCCAGTAATGAACCTGATAACTCAGTGGTAGAGGATGTCAACTTAGCCAGAGCAGAGGCATGGCAGTGGCTATAGAGCAGGTCGCGTAATCTATTAAAGATAGGAAGGTAGCTTGAACCAGTTGAATCTTGGCCTCCTTTGTGAGCACGTGGTTAATTCTGTATAATAGTCCTAATCTTTGCCTTAGTTTCTTCTGTAGTTCTTTGAGATGGTCGGCAAAGGAAAGTTTATGATCGAGCCAAACTCCTAAATATTTGAATTTAGCTACATACTCTAGTGTTTCTCCAAGAACAGTGGTAATTTGTGTGATAGCCCCCCAGCAGGAATTGCCGCATGCAAGGAGGGAGCATGGCTTTTGTCTTTTCACTTTGAACAAAAGCTTTTTGTTTATGAGCTGGTATTGTAGAAGGCTAAATTCAGCTTGGAGGTCTTCTAAGGCTGCTTCGGTGTGGGATGACTCAAGTACAGTACAGTGTCATTCGCGAATAAGTGGATGTTGGCTTTTGATGGGGTCATTGATGTTGTTAATGTAGACTGCAAAGAGGAGGGACAAAGGATAGAGCCCTGGGGCATGCCCCTCAGCATAGGTTTTAATGGAGAAAGATCACCTTCAGCTTTAACCTGCTGTTTCTGTTCTCCGAGGTAGACTGCAAACCAGCACATAGATTTATGGTCCAGGCCTAAGGTGCTTGGAGGAGGAAAGAAGCAGGCTGGATAAACTGTGTCGAATGCCTTACTAAGATCCAAGAAAACAGCACAGACATGCTTCTTGTTATCAAGGTCTAGGAGCCAATCATTGGTCACCTTAGCTAGGGCTGTTATGGTGCTGTGCTTTGCTCTGAATCAGACTGAACCAGGTTTAATAAGCTTCTGGATTCAAAGTATACCCTAGCTGCACACTATTTTCCTAGTAATTTAGACAGGATGGGGAGGAGGAGATCGGTCTGTAATTATTTAGATTGCAGGGGTCGCCTGCTTTTAATAGATGGACGACATGGGCTATTTTTCATTGAGGGGAGGCTACCCTGGGAGAGTGACATGTTGAATAGGTGGGTGATTGGCACCAAGCACATGGTAGGCACATTTCAGATAGTATGGCTCTATGAAGTTGGAGCCTGCTCCCTTCCTGGTGTCCAGTTGCAGCAGTAGGTCTTCCACCTCTTTTAGAGAGACAGGCAGGAGAGAGGCTCCTCTGTGAGGGGACTTGTGGGTTGGTGGGCCTGAGCTGTGCGGAGGTCATTGGCAGGAGAAGTATCAAATGCTAGCCCTGCCATTGCAAATGGATAATGAGGGCTTCTAATATCTCCAAATGGTTAGCGATAACGCTGCCACGGACTTAATTTTGCTGGAATGGAATTACCAGGTGCGTGTCCAGACATGTCTTTTCATGTTTTCCAGAGCTTTTAAGATTTCTTGAGGCAGAGGCTAGCTCCAAACGATAGTAGGTGGCCTTGGCTGCTCTGACTAACTTGGTGCACTTGTTACATGCTCTCTTAAAAAGACACCAATCCAAGTCGTTCTTGCTTCTTTGGGCTTTTTTCCATAAAGTATCCCTTTCTAACAGGGAAGCTGTGAGCTCAGGTGAGAACCAATGGCAGGTGCTACTCCTGACCACCTTAACCAAGGGTGCATGTTTATCTAAAGCCTCACTTAAAATATCATAAAAACAGTTTATGCCCTGTTAACCATTTTGGCTAGAATAATTCCTGCCATCGCGTGAATGTTTCAAGTCGTGGACGTAAGCAAACAAATCAAAGTTGTGTTTGCACCTCTTGATAGAGAACTTTGCCACAAACTGTGGGTTGTGCATGGATCAATGGTGGTGATTATACAATGATCACTAATGTCTGAGAAAAATGTTCCAGCATGAGAGAACAGGTGTGGCTTGCTAACCAAAATGACATCTAAGAGGAGCCGTTGTTAAGGTTCCTTTTATTTGGAGCAAGTAGCCTCGCAATGAGTTGCACCAGCCCTAGAGGTTCAAAAAAGATTTCAGGGAGCTGATGCACTTGATAACCAATTGTAGTTCAGGTCGCAAGAATAATGGTTTCTAAGGAGCTGAGCTCAGTCTGAACTGATGTGAGACAGGAGATGAGGCCCGGCAGAAGGGGGCTTGTAGCATAGCCTATTACACAGAGTGCACTGGAAGAAGAAAGTTCGATCTTAAGGGTCAAGCACTCGAATTCATTGGGGAGGATGATGCATCTATGCATGTGGCTGAGTATTTGTCCCGATATAAATTGCCACCCCACCACTCTTGCTTGCCTATCCCGCCGGAAGAGTAAATAATTTGGGATATTTATTTTATTGTCTGGGGGCTGGCCTAAGCCAGGTCTCGGTGATCACTAGGACATCAGATAGGGTGTGGCTCACCCAAGCCTGGATAAGGGTGAACTTTTTCAGCAAGCTACAGGCATTAAGATGCATAAAAGACATTCCTTTGATACCTGCCAGGTCTGATGGAGAAGCAAGGGTGGCTAACGTTCCTGGGTTGAGTTCGACATTGCCTGAGCACAATACTAAAAGAAGCAGGATTCTTTTAAGGCAGCGAACTGTAATTTGTAAACAATATTTTTGGGTGATAGGGAGGAGGTGTTGTTGGTAGGCCTGTACCCACTCCTGGTGTTACACTGGCCTAGTGTTGCAGCCACTAGTGTCCTGGCAGAAATTTGCCATGAGTAGTAAGTCTCAAGTCTGGATGAGGAGTAATCTGCAGAGGCAGCTGGGAGATGTCTCACTCCCCGACAGAGACAGCTGAGAAGCCCAGTAGTCCAGAATGGCTACCTGAAAGGAGCTATTGGATGCAGGACAGGGAGAAGTGCAAGGGTCATTCCACTTTGGGGAGAGATGAGGGTTCAAGAATTGAGCTGAGCACTAATAAAGCTAGTGACACACGAGGAACCAGCTGTAATTTCCCATGGTAGATCTAAACGCCACAACAGCTGGCAGTAAATGCCACTAGAAGTCTAGACCAATCGGTGATCAAGGTGTCATAATTTCAAAATCCTTTTGTTGGCTGAGAGGTGTTTTGGTGCTGAACATACCTGTGGAGCAACTCTTTGCAGCTGAGCCAGTGAGGTGGTTCAGGGCTGCAATCGATGTGGCAAGATTGGTCTTTAGCTTTCATTTCTGTTTCTGGCCCTGCTCCACCAGTACAGAATGGGAGTGGGGCAGGCATTCAAGTCTTGCAGCCTTAGTGGGTGAGCATGGTTCAGCCGGAGAAACAGGCAAAACCCCGGGATGGTCCTCAGAAAGAGAGGCATCCAGGGTCCACTACAGCAGAAGAGGAAGTAGAAAATATAATGCGTTCCTCTTTAACAGAAAAGAAAGCTGTTGTAGCCCTCTAGTGGCTATGTAGTGTGATTTGCAAATGAGACAGTAGACAAAAAAAAATAATGAAATTCTTGCTTTACAAAAAGGATAGTCTCCCAGGGTCAGCAGTGCTGATAAACATCTCTGATGAAGCAAGGTAAAATGGAGACCAGCAGGAAGAAGTCAGTGAGGCTGAGATCCTCCAATCAGAGTGTTGGCTCTGAAAATTCAGAGGGCCAGATATTCAAACTGCACTATTTTGTGGAGCAAGCCCTTGCGCTGCACAAAATAGTTTTGAGAGTGGCCAGAGTGATATTCAAAGGAGTTGCACCCTTGAGCAACTCCTTTGAATATCACCCCCTCAGCAGCCACTGTCATGGCGCAGTGGAACTTGCACCACACCGCAAGTGGACAGAGTGGAGCATTCAATTTTTTACCTCCAACTCAAATCCCGATATTCAAAAGGTGACATGCAAATGAGGCCATAATTTATGCAAGGCTCAGGGGCCATTGCATCTGATTATAGCCCATTTGCATGCCATTAGCATGCAGGTGTGCCTATCCCGAGGACTTGCACCTGGTGCCCTGCCAGGCAGCAGCTGTCGGGGACTGATGCCTCCTGCAGCCCGATCGTGGGCAGAACACTGTAAATCCCCCACCCCCACTGGCCGATCCGGGCATAGCTGAAAATCCCCACCAGCCCGATCGCGGCGGCAATGTGTCTCCCAAACATGGCCCTGGTGATCGAGTGGACCTACAATCCCGATTGCGGGATGTAATAATTAAACAAACCCCACCCCGAGCACAGTCCTGGTGCCTAGTGTCCCCACCACGCTCCCCTCCGGCGGCGCGGGGCGGCAGCATCCACCCGCCTGCCACCCCACGCCCGCCGACTGACTGCCTGGTGGGGCTGCCGCCCGTGGTACTGGGCGGTGTCGGTAGCCAGGTGGCGAGGCGGCGCAAGCAGGTGGGATGCTGCCGGCCGTGGGGAGGCGGGTGGTGGGGCTCGTGGGTGGGTGGGGTGGACACTAGGCACCAGGGCTGTGTTTGTGGGGTGGGGGATTTGTTTAATTATTACATCCAGCGATCGAGTTGTAGGTCCACTGGACCACCAGGGCTGTGTTAGGGGGTGCTTGTATTACATCCCGCGATCGTGATTATCGGTCCATTGGACCACCAGGGCTATGTCGGGAGGTGGGGTGCAGGTATTACATCCCGCAATCGAGTTATCAGTCCACCGGACCACCAGGGCGGCGTGTTGGGGGATACATTGCTGCCCGTGATTGAGCTGGTAGGGGATTTACACTGTTTTGCCCATGATCGGGCTGCAGGGGGGCACAGGGAGTGGGTTGGGGGCAGCCACAGGTGGCAGCTGCTGTGTTGCGCCCTGCAATGCAGCAGATCACCTGTGGGTGGCCCTCGACTTGAGCCTTTTTTTTTTTGGCTCAAAATTGTGCAGGCGCAGGTTGGGGATTGCGCTGCTGGACTCTACACAACCGAGCTGAATATTGGGCTGTGCAGTTTATCATGGTTCCTCCCTTCCAGTTCAGCATGCATTCATTTGCATTGCACTGTTGCTCAGCATGTTATCTGTGGTGCAACTACCTCCTGCTGAATATCGCAGAATGGAGCAAGTTCGGACTTGTGCAGGCACAACCCTGTGCACATGGTGCAGCCCTTTGAATATCTGGCCCAGAATGTCCAAAGGTGCCAAATACCAACGTACCTGAGGGGATATACAGCTTTTGGCTGTTTCTGTAATTTCTGAGCCCTGCAACAAACCTGAGTTCGGAGGATCCTGGGTGGCAGTTTCAACAGGGAAGAAAGCCTCAGTGTCTGCTAATTTGCAGTAGCAGAATCGTGGGTTGCTTCTCTGGACAGACTTGTAGCTTTTCCTCTAATGGCAAGGTGCATGAGCCCCAGGAGGTGCTGGCACATCTGAGGGGGTGAGAAAGGAGATGGATTAAGTAGGGGCAGGCAGGAGGTGTGGTAAACTCAAACAAAGAAACAGGGTGGTCACTATTATTTGGAAGGAGGGCTAAACTACAAAGTGGGTAATAGAAGTGGGTAATAGTTCCTTCAGCCCACAGCAACCAGCTGAGCGCGGGGCTTCATGCCACCAGCGTGCGGTGGTGACACCTAGCGAACTTAGGAACCCTGAGGCTGGGAGGAACAACGAGGGAGCAGTCGGGAAAGGTGCAGCCAATCGCCTGCTTCCTTCAGCCCACAACAACCAGCTGAGCGCTGGGCTTCGCCTCCAGCGGGCGGTCGGCGGCAACCTAGCCGAACTTGGGAACCACAAGGCCGGGAGGAACAGCGAGGGAGCAGTCGGGAAAGGTGGAGCCAATCGGTAAGCAAGCTGCCACCAGGCACAGCAGCTGATTGGCTCTCCTGCCCCATTGACTTACACTGGCTCAGTTTGCATTGCTGAAATCTGTGTGGGACTTGAAAATTTGTTTTCTTTTTGTCTTTTACTCTTCCCTGGTGTTCTACTGCAAGTTTCCCAGAAGAGCTGCTTCCACTCTGATGAGACATCTATAGAGGGCAACTGCTGTTGATTCTGTTGAATTCTGCCTGACTCTGTTAGCAGCAGTGGGCCAGATGCTGAGGCGCACTCTCCTTCTAGTTTTATATGTGTAAATCATCAAAAAGTGCTGTTATCCACTATTGTATTGTGAGGGAAACTACTGTTTACTGCTCTTTAAAGTAATTGCAGCTCCTTGTCTGAATATGTAAGGTGGGCCAGATGCTGAGGCGCCACAGGACCCCCCACAGTCCTTTGTAGTGCAGATTTGGTCAGTGCGCTCAGAAAAGGCTTGCTGCCTTTATTAATTGCTGCACCCTCCTCTGTCTCTCTCCAGCCTGCTTCCTTCACCCACAGCAACCAGCTGGCGCTGGGGCTTCGCTCCACCAGCGGGCGGTCGTGCACCTAGCCGAACTTGGGAACCACAAGGCCGGGAGGAACAGTGAGGGAGCAGTCGGGAAAAGCGCAAAATTTTTGCCCACCGCCCTTCCCCTTTCTGTGTGTTAATTTATAGGCATCTTCCCACAAATCTCTTCCCGCCCACAGCACTTTTCTCTAAACCAACAGACAGTCACACCAGCTTGCTGACCCAACCAATCAACAACCTCGCTACTCCCTATTGCCAACTATCAATATCCCCTCAGAATGGGGAGCTTGCTACTGATACTCCTGTCACTAACAGCCATAGGGTTCCACAATGAAGATAACCCTATTATACAATCTAAAGTGGTCAACCCACCTAGTTTCTCTGGAACATCCCCGTGGCTGACACCCATACCCTCATATATGTCTTGCCATTGCTGCATCGACTACAGTGGTACAATCACAATAAAGTTACACACATCCCACATATATGTCTCAGACAAGGCCCCACTACTGGGTATAGATCCCCACTAAGCCTAGTCATCAAACTGCTAATTGGTATCCCGACACACCCTTAAATCCACAGGAGCACCCAAAACAAAGAGTGGCAACAGAATAAAAAGGAGGACCAAAGACAGCCCCTCTCCTATCACTGGCAGCCCTTAGCAAATTACTGATCTTCCTATTGATCTGTATTGGTAATGTAGAAATCAACCCTGGACCTCTTGAAAGCATCATCTCCCTCAGACCTATTCTCAATTAAAGGCTCTCAGTTTCCTGCATATTAATGTATGCAGTCTGTTGAAAAATTTACATTGCTACAATCCTGGGTTGCCCATACCTTGCCAGACTTTCTTGTGATAACTGAGACATGGCTCAAGACCACCACAATGGACAGAGTTAACCTACCTAACTATCAGCTATTCAGAGCTGATTGCCAAACAAAGAGGCGGAGTAGCCATATATGTAAAAGCTGGTTTAGTTGTATCCTGTACTGCTGCAACATCTATGCCCAAGGAATTTGAGTGTCTATCTCTAAAAGTCTCTCTCCCAATACAGCAGCTTTCCATTTAATTGGATGCTACAGACTCCCTCTGCTGAACACAAGCTCTTATCCCACCGGAAACCTGGTCAAGTCCTGTACTGAAGAAGTCATTATCATGGGGACCTGAATTTCAACTGGCTCACCCAGGCAGCTACACCTCTGGTATCATTCTGTGACACCTATGGGCTCACACAGTTAATTAATGAACCAACAAGACTAAATGCAAAGAATAGTAGTAACAGTACTCTACTTGACATCATACTAGTGAGCAAACCACATCTATTCACACACGCTGGAGTGCTCCTATGCGACATAAGTGACCACTGCCTCATCGCAGAGGTAAGATCCAACAACATTAAAACAGATCCTGCAAAATTCCTCATGAGGAGATCCAAGAAAAACATCAATATTGAAGGATATCTGCATGATCTAGCCTACTCTCCACACTGGCAAAAGTTCTATCTTGCACATTCTGTAAAAAAGCTCAGCAGGTGCTAAATAGCATTATATTAAATGCCTTAACACCCATGCCCCAATCTCTAGTATCCGAATAAAAACAAATCCTGTCGCTGGTTTTCAGCTGACCTCAAAGCTGCACTGCTGGAGAGAGAGAACTTTGGAAAGTAGCAAGAAAAACTAAGAATATCATGGACTGGATGATCTTTAGGAAAGCCAGGAATAAATGCACTAGGAAAGTTAGGGATGCAAAGGCTGCCTACTACCTGGCCCAGATAGACTCCTCCTACCATAATACTGCTAGATTTTGGGGCACCATCAAGGGTATGAAGGGCCAGGATGTTAACAACCCCTTCCAACCCATTTACACAGTAACTATGGCCCCATTACTGGCACATTGGAAATCCTGGATGCATTCAACAACCACTTCACAACAGCTGGCCTTGCCTTTGACTCCTCCCCATCTAACCTATTAAGGGATCATTAAAGCTCCCACTATACTGGTGAACAAAGAGTTGACTCCTCCTTTAGCTTCAAACCTATACTGTTGAAACAAGTTGAGGATCTATTATGGCATCTAGATACCAAAAAGTGCAGGAGCAGATCTTCTGGACCCATTCTTTCTAAAGATTGTGTGTCATGTGCTTGCAGTCCCCTAACTCACCTCTTTAACCTTTCCTAAACTCTGGCTCTATTCCCACGCTGTGGAAGACAGCCCAAGTGGTCCCCCCTAAAATCAGGGAACCCTATGGATCTTAACAACTACAGGCCCATTTCCATCCTACCTGTGTTATCCAAGATGCTGGAGAAATTAGTGAGTATTCAGTTAAGGAATATCTGGACAATGCTAATCTATTAAATCCAGCTCAATATGGATTCAGGGCCAAACATAGCACTATCACTGCATTAGCCAAGGTCACCAATGATTGGCAAACCAAACTGAAAAAAAGAACAATGTCTGTGCAGTATTCCTGGACCTGAGCAAAGCATTCGACACTGTGGACCATGAACTGCTACTCTCATCCCTACACTCCATTGGCCTAGATCCATCCTCCCTTAAGTGGTTCAGATGCTACTTCTCCGGTAGATCACAACAGGTAAAAGCTGAAGGTGACCTCTCCCCATTAAGACCACTGTCAAGAGGAGTCCCCAAGGCTCTATTCTGGGTCCTATCCTTTTTGCCATTTATATAAATAAAATTGATTCAACCTTACCAAGTCCTCAGTACATCTCTTTGCTGATGACACTGTACTGTATGTCAGCAACCCTTCACCTAAAGTTGCTCATGAAATCCTACAAGCAGAATTCTCCTGATACAACATCAGCTTCTCGAGAAAAGCTTCTGCTAAATGCAAAGAAAACCAAAGCAATGATGTTCACAACCCAAACTCCACTCAACATTCTCTTCAATCAGTCTCCCCAGATATGCACTATACTTGGAGAAATCTAGAGTATGTTGAAAATTTCAAATACCTAGGTGTGTGGATTGACAACAGACTTGACTTTACTCAGCATCTAGAACAACTGCTGAAAAGCTTCGCCTAAGGCTTGGCCTCTCTACAGATTAAAACCCTTCCTTAATAGAGATTCAAAGATGAGATTAGTCCAGGCCATCTTTCTATCAGTCATTGACTACGCAGACTTCCTCTATAGTCACTGCTCCTCCCTACCTTCAAAGTTGGATACCTTATACCATAGAGCAATAAGGTTCATTACAGACCTGCATATAATACTCACCATTGTTCTCTCTATGATTCAGTTAGATGGGTTTCCTTCATGTCAGGAGGAGCAGAAATGCAGCTCTATGGATCTACAGAGCTTTATCAAAAACTCCCAAGCTATATCCTGGACTGCTTCAACCTGACCACTCCAGCTCCTATGCCCTAGAAGCAACAATATCATCCTGCTCAAATTGCCCAAAGTCAACACCAAAATAGGGAGGGCAGCAATCAGCTACTCTCTAGCCATACGTGGAACACCCTACAAAAATCATTAAACTGTCAATTATCATTCCATTTACATCCTTCAAGCAGCACTGTACAGCCTTCTCCACAGAGAAATGCAGTTGCTACAGCTAGAGATAGAATAGTCATCCCACAAAACCATATTCCAATCACATATGGCATATTCCTTCCAGCCAGACACCGCCAGTATATGGCACCCAATATTCCCTTCACCATCCTTGTACTCATTATAGTGAGTGACTGTCATAGCCCTCATTGTGATATATATGTATTGTACATATTGTAGATGTTAGTTTAACTTTCTCTTGCCAAGCTTTAACATGTGAATTCTCTGTATATTATTTGTTACAAATAACATTTTCTTGTTTCTGTATGTATAACTGTCTCATAAGTATGTGATGTAATTGCTGTACCAACTCGAACCTTGACCTTATCAAGTCCATCTTGTAAATGAGCCTTGCTCAATGATGATCACCTGAATAAATAAAGATTTGATTGATTGATTGATTGAAACAGGAGGAGGCGTAAGTGGGTTAGAGGCAAACAAGATAGGCAAAGTGAGAGGCAAGGACTGGGCTTTAAAATTTAGAATGCTAGGCAGGACACTGAAAAGTCTGGTCAATTTAAAACTACAGTTTTACACAGAAATTCTAAAATGATTCAGCTGTTTGCTTAGAATAATACAGTGCAGTACAGGTCTAATAATCTTAAGACTCTACAGTTTTACACTCAAATTAATAATAAAAAAGTTAGGCAGTAGTTTTAGGATATTAAGGAGTGCATAAAGGTCAACAAAATTCTTCAGCCTTTGACACAGAATTAATTCTAAGAGGGATGTGATCATAGAGCATTCAGGCAGGTAAATCTCTTTAAAGAATGGCAGTGTAATACTGAATGGCCTAAACTGGATTGATAGATGAGGAGAGAAACAATTGGGGGGGCTTTCATGCCATTCTAGCTTTACAAAAAGAACAATTACTTTACAAAAAAAAAATGAAATTCTCTTTACAGAAAAGGATAGTCTCCCAGGGTCATGGCTGATAAACATCTCTAATGAGCAAGGTAAAATGGAGACCAGCAGGAAAGAAGTCAGTGAGGCTGAGATCCTCCAATCAGAATATTGGTGCTGAAAATTCAGAATGTCCAAAGGTGCCAAATACCAGCGTACCTAGAGGGTATACAGCTTTTGCCCTATTTCTGTATAGATTTCTAGGCCTACAACAGAACTTGATTGGGAGGATTCCGACGGCATTTCAAAGGGAAGGAAGCCTCAGGGTCTGCTAATTTGCAGTAGCAAAATGGTGGGTTGCTTCCCAGGACAGGCTTGTAGCTTTTCCTCTAGCAGCAGTGTGAGCCCCAGAAGAGCCACGACACATCTGAGGGGTATATGGCTTTTGGCTGTTTCTGTACATTTCTGGGCCCTGAAATGAACCGGAGTTCGAGGATCCAGGCGGCAGTTTCAACAGGGAAGAAAGCCTCAGGGTCTGCTAATTTGCAGTAGCAGAATCGTGGGTTGCTTCTAGACAGGCTTTTGTAGCTTTTCCTCATGTATGAAAAGCGAGCCCCAGGAGGCACAGCACATCCTTTACTGTGGATAACCCCAAAGTTAAATTGACTATGTGGCTAAGAATAATCTGTCCATTATTCCTCTTTACGAGGATTAACATATATTACTGAACCATTTAGTGAAACAAAGACTTTAATTCACGGCACCTTCTGGCATCTGGCACACTGTCCATTAGCAGACATTAACACCATGTGCATGAATTTAAAATACAAAGACTTGCATTATTGTGACCTTTTCAATTTGCACATTATTTGTACCACACCTCAGCTTCTAGCTACCTGGCAATTTCAGCAATTGAATAATATTTTTACCTAGCATTTCACAGGACTGTGTTTTTGTTTTATTATTCTGTATTTGGGGGGCAGAGCCCGCATTATACATTGTACCACCTGTGTTTTTGTTGTATTTTCCCGGTGTTATTGATTCATTTTGTACCACAGCCCAAGTTTATTATTTTAGTTTTGTTCTACTACTGCTGATCTACTTTTTGGTATGTGACGCCAGGTGGCGTGTATTGGCAACCTCTGATGTGGCAGTAGGCAGAGAACAGCCTGCAGCTATCATGAAACTGCTGTAGTTATCCTCGAGTGCAAGAGCGGATCCTTAATCATCTGGTATTACCCATACCTATTACCAGACTTTATGTTTGAGTGCAATTGAGATAGTTACTTTTGAAAATAAGGACTGTTAATACACCCAGAGCTATCATTTCTGTGTTACTATATTCTGAGGCACGATAGAAATTGAGATGGAAAATTCTGCTTAAATTAGACCTGGACTCGATGAACTAAAATATATTGGCACTAAACAAGGTCACTTAACATCACCTGCTGAAAGCCTGGAGATTAGCTGGGGATAAAGAATAGGGTGCTTCGACTATTATTTAGTACATTGTA
The DNA here is from genome assembly GCA_016271365.2 of Neoceratodus forsteri. Classification (NCBI taxonomy): domain Eukaryota; kingdom Metazoa; phylum Chordata; order Ceratodontiformes; family Ceratodontidae; genus Neoceratodus; species Neoceratodus forsteri. The sequence goes on along the minus strand of CM057453.1, from coordinate 1,555,914,149 downwards.
TTATCTCTAACCTTGCACTGCTAAGTGCAAGGTCTTAAGAGGTGTTAATCTCACCTGAGCATCTGGAACAATGGTAAACAGTAAGAGAAATTAACATTCTCAGTTATGCCAGAGAACACCACCACTGCTATGAAATTCCTTTTCTGCACTAACTGCCCCCACCCCAGACAAATTACCTAGGCCTTCTATGACTGAAGCAGCCTAACCCAACCCCAACTGAGTATACATCTACCACTGCAATGTTGATAAACCACAGATCATTGAAACGTGAAAAGTGGCAGCAGAAGGGATCAGGGGCCCATCTATAATGCCCATTTTGGTTTCTGTGGCATTTGTAGAAAAAGCAACTTGATATCAACAAAACAATGCATTGTTTGCCCTCATGTAGGATGTCTCACTACACTACACTCAGGTTGTGTACCACAAGTTGGAGGATGGCTGATGTGGTGCTCCTAAACAAGAGTAGCCCCAAGAATGAACCAAGGAATTACAAACCAGTGAGCTCACATCCATCACTGGTAAGCTGATGGAGGCTATCCTGAAGTAGAGGCTGGTGGTCCTCCTGGAGGCCAAGAGACTACAGGACAACAGACACCATGGCTTCATATGTGACAGATCCTGCCAAATCAGCCTGGTGGAGTTCTATGACTAGGTGACTATGCAGTTTGATGGGGACCATGCAGCGGATGTCCTGCATCTGGACCTCAGAAGGGCATTCTACTCAGTGCCACATGGGAAGCTGAAGTAAGTTAGAGAAGCACGGTGGTGGTTACAAAGCTGGTGAGATGGGTAGGAACTGGCTTCAGGGAAGGCAACAAAGGGTGGTGGGGTCAGGAGCTCTCATCCCTAAGGGTTGTGATGAGTTGTGTTATACAGGGCTCAGAGTTGGGACCAGTGTTGTTATTGCAGACATATCATTGAGCATCAATAGCAAGATCAATGAGTTTGCTGACAACACCAAGATAGAACAGTGGTGGATGACCTAAAGGGATGTCAGGGGTTGCAGGATGGTTTGGCAAAGCTGGAACCTTGTCAGACACCTGGCAACTGTGGTTTAATGCCAGAAGGTGCAAGGTGATGCATTCTGGAAGTGAAGAGCCCATGGAGGAGTTACCAGTTGAGGGTAATGCAGCTAGCCAAGGTCAACAAAATGATGGGTTGCATTGCAAGGGTATATCTTTGGGAAGATTCTGCCACTGTATGGGTCATTAGGTTAGACGCCGCACCTGGAGCCCAATCTCCTGTGCAGTACTAGCACCCATATCTGAAGAGGACATTAAGTTGCTGGAGGGGTGTACTGGGGCAACAAAGATGATCAAGGGCTGGGGACTTACCATACAAGGAGGCTGATGGAGTTGAACATGCACTCACTGGAGGAGAGAAGGAACAGGGGAACATCACTAAACCTTTAAGTGCATAGAAGGAATAAATAAGACTGGTATGGAGGGCTGTTCAAAGTATGGGAGGGACCTGGGGCCATGATTTGAGACTGGATGGAGAAAGGTTCAGGAGGGAGATGAGGAGACACTTTTTACAGAGAGGGTGGTAGCTGGGTGGAATACATTACTGGCAGAAATGGTATCAGTAGAACAGTAAACTGCTGTCAAAAGGGCTGGTACAGGGTAAAGGGAGGATCAAGTGAGGGCAAGGATGAGAGGCAGCTGCAGAATAAGGGGTGCTTGCTACTACATTCAAGCAGACTTGATTGACCTCTAGGCCTTATCTGCATGTCAAAGTTTGTAGGTTTGTAATACCGCCTGACTAGCTCATTTCAGAGGCGGTCTATGGGTTTCTGGAGTGCGAGCCATGGTAGGGGCTACAGGACTGAGTGTGATTATAATAGCAGGTGCTGCTGTGACATTAGCCAATTCCTAATAAAAACAAAACAACTTTCACCCTCACCATGCTGTAGAAATGGTTTTTAAATCTTATGAAAGGGTCTCAGAAATGCTGAAGTATGCTGTTGGGCTCCAGCAGCCTCACATTAAACTGTTACACAGTCATATACAGCCGGAACACAATGGCATATTTATTTATATATTGACGTATCAGAATAAGAACATTTTGAGTCAGGGACTCTTTTACAAAGGTGCCACATCAGAGAAATAAACAATACAATACAGTACAGGCAGGTACAACAAATAGGTTACAATCAGGTAAGTCATGCAAGAGAGATTGTCTTTAGCATGGAGATGAATGCAGTAATTTTCAGGACAGACATAAGTTCAAATTGGCCCAGTTAGTTGACATATAAAGAAGACAGGCTGGATATGAGAGAAAAAAAAACTTTAAGGACTAGAGTTGGGAGTTTGCACACTGGACAGCAAATGAAATAGGCACTGTACCCCAAAGACTGGGCTATGCAGGAACATCCTACAGGACAGGTGGCATTTAGCGCATGAGAGGAGCAACAGTGTAGGGAGATAGAGAGCCCAGAGGCCTAGTAAGGAGAAGGGACAGGAAGACATGCCAAGACGGGATCAGGCGTAGGTATTGGGAAGCCAGAGGGTATGGATAAGGAGTGCTAAGGAGAGTATCTGAGGAGGAGAGCAGAGATGGGGCAGTGCTGACAGGCAAAGGAGGAGGCGAGAGAAAGGGCAGAGATGGGGACAGGAGAATAGAAGTATAACTAAAGGGCAGAGAGTCGAAGGGACTAACTACTCGGTGGGGTACAGGAATTGGTAAGAGTGCTAGAAAATAAGGGTTCTGGTTAGCTAAATGGAACAACATTCAGAACTATTCTTCTAAGCGATCTTTTGAAAATGTTTATCATAAGCTATAAGGTATGACAATGGGGATAGATGTACTGTCAGTTAATAGCCACTATGGGCAATATGGCACTCGGCTGCACCAACCAGAATTACACCCTAAATCTCAACTATGAGGACATTTTCTGTGCTGCTCACTTTTTTCAAGCTGCTGTGGACAGTGTTTAGTATCTATACTTGCAGCACACCTATATGTACCAAACCGTGTGTACTTCTTTGCATTTGTTTCATTTATAATAAAATGAACTGTGCACCAATTCAACAAACTTTAAAATACTTAAATGCTACATGCATGATATCATGAGCATCATATTAGAGCTGGTTAGGCGTAAAACAGGGCAGATGGGGGTTGTGGGACACTCTGTAGGGGTAATGAGGCATTCTATAGAATCACGTGGTAATGAAGTCAGACAAAATGTATACTGACATACACAGTTCATTGTACTGCACTGGTCGTAAATGCAAGAAGCTCACAAGGTTGGACTGTACAGTACAGGGTATCTTGCAAGTACAGGGGACCAAAGCTGTCCAAGCAACTTGGCAAACAATCACTAAGAAAATCCACTTCTCACATTTGAACCCCACAAAATGAAATATAAGAATAAACAAAGTCAACTACAGCATTGCTAACATTTTAGTTACTGAGGAAGCACTTGTATTTCATCCTGACCGGTGCAATTACTGATACAGCACTACATATGCAGAAAGCCAATGCATCAAAGGATACAATTAATAGTATACAGTTTTAAAAACAGTATGTAAAATTAATAAGGAAATTATTCCTCTTGACCAACAGATGACACAGAAATTCTGTAATTGTTGCGAAGACACTGAAACAAGGTCAGCTCTTTGAAACAAGCGTGCAAACAATTTTACATGGGAAAAGTGCTTGCAGATGCCATTCTTAACATTTATAATCTGATCTTGAATGTGTAAAAATGTGGCATAAAGCACATCCGGTTTGCAGTAATGTCAAACTTGCTTCTCTGTTTCTCTTTTAAAGATGAATTGCACGGTGTATCTGTGGACCAGTAGGGTTTCAGTGAGGCTAGTGTCCTTTTAAACATACGCCATCAGCACTCTGCCTCTGGAACAGATATTAGCTTTGTTTAAAAAATTTATGTGTATTTCTTCATCCAGCATCGGAACTAGTCTTCACATTTCATTACAGGGACAAACTCAGTTGTTGGGTACAATGTGAGTGCAGTGTAGGACCGAGCGATTTAAGTAAGAGGACCCCCTGCCAGAAATCACCCATGATCTACTATGGGATTTTAACAGCTATATTATTGAATAGGAGCACAGCAATATTTATATTTAGAAAATAAATTAACACTGCACTGATAAGAGGGTTAAATAAGTACTTCCACTGTGATTTTGAAACAGCCAGTCATGAAGGGGATGGGGAACCACGGCTTTCATTCAAACAAAAGGTCTCTGAAACTGCAGCGCTCCAAAGCTTGATAAACCTCTGAGTCTAGGATGCATTTTAAAACAAGCAGGGCATTTTTCATTCTGCTCGTTATGGTTTCATTTCCAGACACGATTTTATGCCTGAAATATTCCTGGACACATCACACTTGGCAGCTTTGTTGATCGGTGTCTCCATGAAGTCCTGCTACCAGCCTTAACCTGCGATAAAGCTGGGGCAGGTTTACACATCTCATTTTGTTACCTTTGTCCCTGCTGTTTGGATCAATAAATTATAAAATAGTACAGCAATGGGCGGGCTTAAAAATAATATTTATTCCTTTACTGCAATTAATTAAATCCCAAATGGTGCCAGGACTGCATGCATTTGTGGGCTTGCTACTGTCTGTATAGCATGCAAAGCAGCCCTCTGGGTGTGGACCCGAATCAAGCTTTTCTTTTTCAAAATATTTATTTCTTCATCCAGTAGGGGATCTTTGCTGTACATTTGCCCAAAGTGGACCCCAATTCAATAACACACCACACCACACTGTCTTTGGTATAAAAACAGGGCATAGCTCTGTTACTTATCAAAAAATTGTTACATTACAAAGATACTTAATTTCTACAGCATAATATGTCATTACATTTGACAGATATGCACATTACTATATATATATATATATATATATATAATATACTACATCACTATACATACATCACATCCTGTTTCGATATATACATTAAGTATCCCATCCCATAAGACCCCTTAAGCACACCACATATTGCTGAAACCCGCTCCTTCATCCACTTATTTGGGGGAACTCTACTCTTTAGTCCAACAGACCCATCAAGGGCCATGCCTTCCTCAAAACAGTTCCCCTCCCATCTTCTCAGAATTTAGGGCCTCCTAGACCCTTGACGAGGAGCATTGCCCATCAGGCCTGATCCCATCTCCCAGTGTTCTGTGCATGCCCGACCAGTGCCTTCCTCCCAGATCTCTAAAACATACCTGTCCTAGGGTCGTGCCTCCCGGTGACACCCAATAGCAGCTTCTCTTCTTATGTCCGTAGCCTCTCTTATCCAGGGTCAGCCATGAATTACCACCATACATCTGGTGTCAACACATATCTCCCATAATGCCTATGGGATCTTGCTTTCCCAAAATAGTACTGTCTCACAAAATCATTGAGATTATTGTTAAAAATGTCATTCCCAATGTCTGACAGATGAACTCCATCCCAGCTATACAGGCCCTTATTCATCTTGATAATAAAGAAATGCCCGATAACCTCCATGCCAACAAGGTCACCAAATGTGACACCTCCTTATTCACATACCTGCGTGCTTTTTCCATGGCTCCACTTTTCACTCACTATGCCACTGCTGGGTGCTATGATTCTGGTCTATGCCAGAATGGGCGAGCAACACTTGTTTAAAGCAGGCCAATCCCTCTTAATTTCCCCAATTAATCTGGGTGCCCCAGGGTGACCAAGTCGATCCTCCCAAGTGGATAACCAGCACAACCGGTGGTTGACAATGTAAGCCCGATCTAAAAATCATTTCACATAATGCCCCACTTCATCCTCCCTTTTCCTGCCCATTGAATCACAGCTCGACTTCTTTGCAATGCTCAGCTTTCTTGTGTAAGGCCATTGTTTTGCCCTTGTGTAGGCCTCCCTCACGTGTGAATGACCCACGATCCATATCCGGGGTTATAGCAACCATGCCTTTAAGACAAAACAAACACATGGTATTTTATCACTTTGAGCTTCGTTACTTCTTGTGCTGGGTTTTCCAGCGTACTCCCGATATGTTGTCCTGGGTCTAATGTACCCCATAGAAAACCTCAATGCCCATCTGCTGACCCTTTATCTGTTCTTCTTTAACCCACACCTATGGCTGCCTCGGTGGCTGCTCCATTCTGAATGAATGTGTGTTGTATGGGGTGGGGTTTACCACCATCCATTGACCCTTTCATAGGACGCTGCAGACTGCGCCTCATGACAGCTTTCCATCCCATGTACAAATAAATGCCCAGTCCTGTTCAGCATATAGCCACATACTCCTTCATTGAAAACCATGGGCAAACATTCCCGGAGGAGCCATAAATAGTGTTATAATGGCGGGGGCCAACTGGTTAGTCTTTGATTTTGCATGCTGTAGACACAGTCTGTCTTAGGCGAGATGTCGAAATCACTGAAGTGGAGATTGGTATTCTGACCTGCTGAGTTAGACTGTGGTACCAACTCATACACCTGGAAGGCCCAAAGATGCACATCTGTATATGGCCCCGAACAGCTTTATTTCGCTATCCCCAGTTGCAAGTGACTGACTGTGCCCTTAGGAGCTGGACAGTTCGGCAAGTCCTATAGGCTTCCATGTTTCTGCCTTTTTCCTGCAAGTCTAGCCAAGCCTTGTACTATTTTCTTTGTAATTAAACTGTTTGGGTCAGGAAACCTCGGACTTATGGAGAAATGCAATGCCTGCCAGTTGGGCGTATAGCTGCTGGAGATCTTCCCAGGCTTTCTAAATGGAGGATGTAGCTTTGAACTTGTCTTTGGCTATTGAGCAGTTCACGCTTACCTCGTGACCACAGAATTGTTGAAAAGACTCATAGCTACCTACATACTTTCTCCATGTTGAGGGGCGCAGTGAGCTGTACCAGTTGCTGTCTCCACACTGCTTCCAGTATCTGTGAGGGGAGTGGGTCCGCCCATGGGCTAACTACCTGAAGTGCTCGAACTGAAATCCAAGACAGGGCATCAGCTGTAACATTTTCTTTTTCCTGGCAAATGGCGTGCCTTGAAAGAGATGTTGTACCATAAACAGCATAACACAGACCCATAGAACCTTCTTCACCTCTTCAGAATGAGACATCTGCGAGTTCAATATGTCTACCGCCCTGTTGTCATTAATGGAACAGCACTTTCTTATTTTGAATTTTTGTGCCCCACACCCTTATGACTACCATTATAGGGAACAATTTTGAGCAGGGTGATTTTGTGAGTCCTTTACGCTACCCACTTTTGTGTGATGCTCTACTGCAAACCATGCTTGCCAGAAAGCCCCAAAGCCAATACCCAGTATTGGTGCCCATGTGCAGATCCATAATTGTTCTGCGGTGTCTGCCAGATGGTGATACCATTAAAATCCTGTAGGAAGAGTTCCCATACCTGAAGGTCAGCTTTTATGCCCTGCGTCAGTCTGATGTGGTGATATGGTTTTAAAGCACCCCAGTGGCTGATGCTATCTGCCTGAGAATAGCCTGCCTGGGCGGATTGCATGGCATGTAAAATTCAGTGACCTATAACAGACTGCAGCTGCTGTGAGGTCACTTTCTTTGCTCCTCATCATCACCTTAACAGTTTGCTCAAAGTGATGACACTTATCTCGTATAGCCTAGAAACCATGGCCTCTGGGTCTATTTCTATGCCCAGGTAGGAGAGGCAGGTGGCGGCTCCTCTGTTTTTCCCGTGCTAGTGGAACACCAAAATACCCATGAATGAGGTGAAACCCATAGTATCTGCACATGCAGTTCCGCCTTTGGGATCGTAAATAAAATCATTGAGATAATGTGCTATGAGCATGTTCTGGTATATTTTTGGTGGCCCACTCCAGAAGGCTGAGAATGCTTCGAGGCTGCGCAGCTTATGAAGCATCCCATGGGCATAACCTTGTCTATATACCATTGCCTTTAAATTTAAAACCCAGTAGATTCAGTCACTCTGATGTACGGTAAAAGAAGGAATGCTGATTTGATGTCACTTTTGCCATCATTGCCCCATCGAAAGTTGCATATTGCACTGTGCAATCCTCTGGGTTGATGAAGTCATTCACTGAAGCACCTTTGGGTAGGACAGGTGATGAATCTGCCTTATTCCCCTTCTGCCCCTTCTTGGGGACCAGCCCCAATGGGTATATCCTCAGGTTGTGAAATGGGAGGGTAATCAAATAGTCCACACCCCTGCTGACTCTACCTCCTTGGCGATTTTCATCTCTAGGATATTGGGGAGTGAGTTTGCAGATTTGAGATTTTGAGCTGTGGTTTCCACCTTGGCCCCTGTGTGGTATCTTAAAACCATGCTTGGAAACCGTCATATGTATTTGCCTTTGTTCTGTCTGGGTAGCAGTCGAGCCAGGGGTCCATCGGTCTAACCATACTGGTGAATTAGCTGAACTTCCCATACCCTTTCCTTTTCACTACCTGTTCCTTCATTGCTTGGTTTCTTGGAGGATTGTGGTGGCATTCTGAAACCTTGTGCTCACCTCTGCACTGTTTGCAGATGTGCCCATATTAAAAAGGAGCGAAAACATTTTCCTTTTTTGTAGTCGTAATATGCCTTTGTCTGTCCCCTTCCTCTGTTCTTTCTTGTACTCCTCTCCTGTTTGTGTGTGGCAATACGTGATCACTATCTGTGTAGGATTACACATTGGGCCGACCACAGGTCATATAACTGACCCAGGGTCTAGGTGCATGTTTTCCCATTTGAGATTGGGTTACCTAGATAATTTTAGGCAAAATTGCTCAGCGTGTTTTATACGCATATCCATCAAAGAACAGATGTGAGAATTTTATAGTATCCCTGTATTTAAGAAGAGAATTAAGCTTATCTGGATTTTCATCCGTAAGCGGACACAAATATGTCAAATGCTGCGCCCAATTCTCAAATGTAAAAGGCACTTTTGGCCGCGTAAGCCTCTCTTCTTTGTTCTTTTCTCATCATTCATATGGGATCTCTCATGTAATAAAGAGAACATATCTATAAATTCCCTTCCAAATTTTTCTCCCTGACACATCAGATAAGTGGTCCCCCAATGGGTCTTCCACCCGGCATATGCCCAACACTCTGGTGTTGTTGTTGTTTAGCTAGTTGAATTGTCACCATTGTAATATCGGGAGCGATACCCATTTGAGAAGGCTACAGTTTGCAGCATGTAAGCCTAGTGTCAAACTTTCTCCAGCTGGAGGATGTTGTATTGTTGAAGGCCCAGCACCTGTACATGCCTGAACTGCTGCCGCGCAGTACCCCTTCTGCCATAGCCTTGGGAAACAATGGACTGGGGAGGCTGGGTCTACTGAGCCTCTGTTTCTGTGGTGATCTGCTGTCGCCTCCTAGGTGACAGTGGGGCTTCTCTGCCCCATCCTGCAGACTCTGTAATCCTTTGTTCCATCCCCTTGTCTGTCTAATGGGGCTTGGTATCCCTACTGCAACTGGCTCAGCCCACTGGCATACCCTGAACCCATAGTTATCCATTGGCTGATGCCTCACATGCCACTAGACCCAAGTACCCTCACCAGGCTCATTGGCCTGAAATACTGAACCCTAGAGATGGGGTTGGTCATTCCACCCTGCTGGGTTGTTAGGAAACTGGGAGAAGAGGGCACCCTAAGATTCATCGCTGCCAAAGGGGCATATTGCTGGCCCCCCAAATATAAATGGCCACATGAAGGGTGCTGCCACAAGCTTAAGTCTCTGGCATCACCGGCACTGAATTGACCTCGGAGCCCCTGCTGCCCTACCTGGCTGCTTTCACCTTTGTCCCGCGATTTCCTGTGTTTTTCCAAAACCGTTTTCTGACCACGGCCCCCAATCCGTCTCTCCCATGTGCCTAGCCCTCTTTTGCTCCCTTTCTCTTACCTTTGTGGCCTTAGCCATGTCTTCAGGTTCTTTATCCATTTTTATATTTTGCTTCTTCCGTTGTGGATTCCAATGGCAGCCGTTCGGCTGTCACTGGATACTCATCCTTGCTATCAGAATCAGACCACACCAATTCTACTGACACATCACTGTTCTGATCTCCCTCATACTCACCGATCTGTGGCTGGACCACTGTTGCCACCAGGAATTTTCCATTTCTTCATTCGCTGCCCTGGGTAGGACCACAGATGTGTTCTCTCGACTCTGCTCTGTTTTTTCTCAGCATGTTTTTTGCCTGCCTCTGCCAGTGGTTGCTGTCGCTTTCTTTGCCTGCCCTGTCCCTTTTGGTAATAGATTTTTCTGCACACAGATTCCAATAATTGGGCGATGGCTGGCTACGTCTGGGCTGGCGATCCCTCCTTCTCAGCTGGTTCTTGCAGCCTGTGTTCTACTATGGTGGGAGGGTCTGCCACAGTTGGTTGTTGCCCGCCTGGATGGGCAACCAGTAGCTCTGGTTCCAGCCTGGATATGGCAGTCAGCCAATCTGACCCCCAATGTCCTTTAGGCATTGCAGGCCTCATAAAATGCTTGGTCACTGCCCTTGTGCAGGGATAGCCTTTTCTGAATTGTGTCTGGCTTCCTGGAGCCAGAAAGGTCTTGACTGGAACCTTGTGCTGGTTGCAGGAAATTTTGGGGCCCTGGCTGTCCAGAACCTCACCCTATTCTGTGATTTGGCCATTTTGGCTTATTGATTGTGAGCAAAGCGGTGTTCAGTAATTGATACTACTGAGACAAAAACATTAGTTATTCCTGCCCACTTCACCTGGCCGCTACCGCTTTAACAATCTAACCAACTTTTCCAGAACTACTCTCAACTGTACTGCTCTGTAATCCTACAGCCACCGGCCAAGCTTACTACAAAAGGAATTACCTAGCCAGGAACCTCCTTACATTGAGAGTTTTGGAAGGAAAGACTTTTTCTTGACGTGGGGCCCGCTAGAGGAATCCTTTTGGGATTTTCACGAGGAGAGGGCAAAAAAAAAACACTATATTTGAGACCAAAGTTCAAACCCTGATGGTGATTCAAATTAAATTCAAGGTCTGGAGTTTTGTGTCCTGTAACATGCAAATAACCAACAACCCCCATTGTTCTATCAACCCTGCATAACACTAAATTCCCTTTCACTGCCCCCCATGTCATGTGCATGACACTGTATATACCATTATTGTAAAAATGCCATAATAGGAGAAAACAAAACAGATATTATAATGGCCAGGCCCACAAGCAGAAACCACATGGGTGAGAAACTCTATGAAACCAGGAAAAAAAAGCGGGGTGGGAGGGCGGGAGGGAGAAATAGAGTGAACAACGAAAAAACAATACAAAAAAAAACAGTATTACATGAGGGGCACACAGAGCCACCTGTTTCTTGTTTCTGGGGATTACAGTACAGAGACTACTACTAACACCGTGCACACTGAGACAATGCATACACCCCCCAGGAAGGAACTAGGAGGCATATGAAATAGCAGCTTGAACAAATTATTAAAACAGCCATCTGCAACTCAGCTCAACTTGAAACCATCCCCCCTGCCCCTGGAAAAGCAGGGTTAAGAAATAAAGTTCGCTCAAGGGGTATGAATAATATTTTAAAAGGCAAGAACTAAAGCTTTTAATAGAAAGTACTACTGAGAGGCGCCATGACCCACACTATAGGAATACTGGGGAACCAACATAAAACAAATGCATACACACTTTTTCAAATGTTTTATCATATGAATCATGCCTTTTTATTTATTTTTTTTTATTTTGCAGGTAAGGACTTTAAAAGAGGCTTCATGCCAGGAACACCGACAAACCAAAACTAAAAAAGAAATGACCCAAAGTTCACAGGCAGGGGCTGCAGCAGTTCTGAGGCTGGAAAAGAAGGGCAGGGTTAGAAAACAAAGACAGAAAATGCAGAGGAAGATTTTCCTGAGCTGGAGAATATCACCCCTTGCTGGCCCCAGAACTTATGAGAAATGATGGTGGGGAGCAGCGGAGGATAACAGGGCCTCCTGAGGAGGAAAATTGCATGAAAGGAGAACTGGAGGGCAGGAGGCTTGGAGAAGGGGGCTGGGCCAAAAGCCACCAGGAGAAGCGAGGAATGGCGACAAAGCAGGGATGCCGTGGTTGAGGCGGGCATGGAGGGACCTCCGGCCCAGGAGGGCATGAAACATTTGCAGGCCAGGTGAGCTGGAGCGATGAGAGTGAGGGGAGAGAGGCAGAGCCTGGATAGAAAACAAGAGGTGACCAGATGGGGATCGCATTGGCTCGAGCCAGGCCAGCATGGCGGGGGGGCAGCTGCCTGAGAAAACCCAGTTACACTAACCTGCAAAGTTGTGAACTGTTTGGGGACAAAGAAAAATGCAGAAACCTGTATCTTCCACTGCACAATATGTTGTGGGAAAGAACACAGCGATAGCTGCGGCTGGGCCACTCGACCTGCAGGGAACTGTATGATTTTCATCCCTTAGAAGGAAAGAACACGCCCTGCCTGCTGGCCAAAAGCTTCAGCTGGGGGAGAAAAAGAGCACTTACCTGCCAGACAATGAAGCCTGGGAATTGTAGCTCACATGCTGAACACTCAAACGGGAACCAATACTAAGCCGGGGCGGACAGGGCAACTGGAGATGAAGAGGTGCTGCAAGGCTGAAACACCTGGAAAACCAGAGGAGAAACAGCAGGATACAAAACCAAAACTTTGTGGTGAGGAGCAGTTCCAGGGACAAAATCCCTGGGACTGCTCATAAACTTCTACCAATGCCCCTCCTTGCAGAAGCCATCAGGACCAGCCTTCTGAGGTGCTCACTGATAGGGCCACTAGCTTGGAGGGCCACCCTTCCCATGTGTGGTGGGTGGCCTCTCTTAGCCCCACTGTCTTGGTGGCCATCAGCAACTTGCCCCCGGTGAGGAGGCAGGTGGGGCCATTAACTATAAGGGGCAAACTTAGTTGGGGATTAGAAAGTGCCACAGGACCGAACAGTTTAAGTAAGAGATGCCTATGAGGAATCACCGCGAATCTACCTATGGGGATTTTTATCACTTTTATTATTATTATTTAATGAGGCACAGCATTATTTCTATTTAAAAAATTATTAACACTGCTCTAGTTAAGGGTTAAATAAGTACTCTGTACTGTGATTTTGAAACAGAGCCAGTCACAGAGGGTATGGGGGAACCATGTGACTTTCATTCAAACAAAGGTCTCTGAAACCCACGCCCCAAAGCTTGTAAACCTCTAAGTCTGGGATGCATTTTAAAGTCAGCAGGGCATTTCTTTCATTCTGCTCACTATGGATTTAATTTTCAGACACAATTTTATACCTGAAATATTCATGGAGACACAGCACTCTTAGAAACATAGAAACATAGAATTTACGGCAGATAAGGACCGCTGGCCCACCCAGTCTGCCCATTTCCCTGCCTACTGGATAAGCTGCAGATCCTAGTGAACCAGCAGCCTACTTCTTCCTACCCCGCCCCTAGAATTGCCTTATGACTGTCCCATGCATGCTTGAATTCCACCACTGTTTTGACTCCACAACCTCCTCCGGAAGGCTGCTCCATGCATCCACAACCTCTGTGAAAAATACTTCCCAAATTACCTCTGAGCCACCCCCCATCTTTCAAATTGTGCCCCCTTGTTCTTGCACACACCTCTTTTTGAAAGATGCTACCCTCCTGGACTTTGTTGATTCTCTTGAGGTACTTGAAAGTTTCTTTCATGTCCCCCCTCTCCTTTCCTCGAGGCTATACATATTAAACTCCTTAAGTCTCTCTTCATATGTCTACGGTGCAGACCCTGCACCATTTTAGTCCTCCTCTCTGGACAGCTTCCATCCTGTCTGTCTTTGCAAAGACTGGGTCTCAGAACTGCACGTAGTACTCCAGATGGGGTCTGACCAGCTGTCTGTACAGAGAGATAATAACTCTCCTGTTTTCTACTGGTGATGCCTCTCCCTATGCATCCCAGTATCCCCCAACCCTCCTTGCTGCTGCCCTCTCACATTGCTTGCCCACCTTTAGGTCATCTGATATGACTACCCCAGGTCCCTTTCCATTTTGTTGTTGAAGTATCTCACCCCCATTGTATATTCTTCCCTGGGTTTTTGTTTCCCGGTTGCATTACCTTGCACTTTAGCATTGAATCTAAGCTGCATACATTTGACCATTCCTCTAACCTTGCCAAGTCCCTTTTCATCCTTTCCACCCCACCTTGTGCATCAACTCTAGTTGCAGATCTTTGTGTCATCTGCAAAGAGACATACTTTTCCTTCCAGTCCCTCTGCAATGTCGCTTATAAAGACATTGAAAAGGACCGGTCCTAATACTGAACCTCACGGTACCCACTAGTAACCCCTTTCTTCAGAGTGGACTCCATTTACTATTACTCTCTGTGTCCTATTCTCCAGCCAATTTTTACCCAGGCTGTCATCTTGGGACCCACTCCCAGGCTGGCTAACTTGTATATTAATCTTTGTGTGGACTGTGTCAAATGCCTTGCTAAAGTCTAGGTAGGCCATGTCAACAGCCCCTCCTGATCTACTACTTTGGTCACCCAGTCAAAGAAATCTATCAGATTTGTCTGGCATGACCTTCCTGCTGTGAATCCATGCTGCCTTGGGTTCTCAGCCCCTCTGACCTCTAGATACTCAACAATTCTTTCCTTCATAAGTGATTCCATCATTTTCCCTACCACTGAGGTTAAACTAACAGGTCTGTAGTTTCCTGCTTCTGCCTTGCTCCCACTTTTGTGAAGGAGAATCACATCTGCCCTCCTCCAGTCTCGGGTACCACCCCATCCTCCCATGATTTGTTAAACAGGGTAGTCAGTGGTGTCACTAATTCTACCCTTAGTTCTTTTAGAATTCTGGGATGAATCCCATCAGGCCCCATTGCTTTGTCCACCTTCAGTTTTAAGAGTTCTTCAGAACCCTTTCTTCTGTAAATGGGCTGGTATCAACTTCTGTATCCAGAGTGTTTCTACTGTTTGTTTTAGGTATTTATTTATTTATTTGTAAAATCAGTTTACAACCTTTGAGCCAGAGCTCGTTTCAAAGTGCCTTCGTCACATAAAACATACATAGTGTTTTGGTTACATAGCATAGGTTTGCAAAACAATAGGCGTTCAACAGAGGTGCCACGTCACATTGTGGTCAGACAAAACATTTAGGTCACAGGGTACATGTAATTGAGAACAGGTGTTACACAAGTTGGTATCAGTAGTGAGCAATCTAATAGGTAAACACTGAAACAGCTGGCACTGGTCAGGTTCTAGGTGGAGGCCGCCGGAGTGCGTTGTCATGAGAAGTAGAGGTGGAGGCTACTTTCAGAGACAGGAGCAGTCACGAGTGTTGACGATGTGGTTTTGAAGGGTGGTTTTGAACTTGGAGATGGTGGTGGCATTGGTGATGGGGGCAGGGAGAGAGTTAAACCAGGTTGGGGCTCTATAGAAGGACCTCTGGCCACGGCTGGTTCTTGATCTGGGGACCATTAGAGTGGTCTTGTTGGATGACCGTGTTGCAATAGTGGGAGGCTCTGGTGGATGGATGCTATTACTCAGGGGAGAGCCCAGTAGGGTTTTTTTTGTGAGGAGACAGGTTTGGTATCGAGCTATTCATCCAGGGTAAGCAGTTTAGCTTCGACATACAGCTGACAGGTGTGTGTGAGCCTGGGGCACCAGTAACCAATCTGCAGGCTTTATTCAGGGTTAAGGAATTTTTGAGTGCAGTGGTGTCGGCAGCAGCACAGACTGGTAGACCATAGTCTACAAGGGACAGAACGGATGATGTAACAGCGAGCCAGAGAGCATTTGGGGAAGGCAGGTTCTATGGCGGAAGAGAATGCCAAGCCGCGTGTTAGTGGCGGATGTTAGGGCATTGATGTGGTTGTGAAATGTGAGGGCTGAGTCGAAGTTACCAAGGTATTTGGTAGGAGCAGACTTGTTCCAGTGACTGATTGGTACTTGGATGGATATAGAGTGGGTGGTTGCTAGCTTTGTTTTGGGGTGGGAAAGAGCATAGTTTGGTCTTTTTTAAGATTGATGGCGAGTCTGCGCTCCTTAAACCAAGCTTGGCACTGTTGAAAGACTGCTGTAGGGGTGTCCTGGAGGAGACAGGATTGCGGTGGTGGCAAAAACGACAGCGTCATCTGCATACAGTAGAATTTTGCCAGGGCATGCACTGGGCAGGGTGTTCAGATAGGGTGAGAAGAGAAGGGGGCCCAGGATGGAGCCTCGGGGACCCCAGAGTGAATGGGACGGTATCGGAGAGTGTGCTATTGATTTTTACACACTGTGATCGAGCGCAAGATAGCTTGTGCACCATGCTAGGGGCCAGCGAGAGACCAGTGTGGCAGAGTGCATTCAGCAGAAGTGGATGGGAGACAGTGTCGAAAGCCTTTGAGAGGTCGATGAACACTGCACCAGCTAGGGAGCTGGTATCCAAGGAGGAGTGTAGGAAGTTGGAGAATTCAATTAGGGCAGTGCTGGTACTGTGACCAGCATGGAAGCCATGTTGCTCTGGGCATAGATGTTATGCTTAGCCAGATAATCAGTGATTTGAATGGCCACCACTTTCTCCAGGGCTTTAGAGATGGGGGAGGATGGAGATTGGCGGTAGTTGTTGGCCGATGACCTGTCGCCCTTTATGAATTGTGTGATTATGGCTGTTTTCCAAGCTGTGGGAAATTGTCCCAGGCAGAGTGACTGGTTAATTAGGCTGGTGAGTGGGGCAAGGACTCATCTAGCACCAGCCTGAGGATATTGGGGTCCAGTGAGTCACTGCGGGACTGTTGCCATTCAAAGCTTTGATTAGGATGGGTCTGGCTTCCGGGTGGAAATCTTGTGCAGGTGGAAGCTGGGGTGCTGGAGGACAGGGGAGGTTGATTGGGGAGGGTCAAAGAAATTACTAGGAGGACTGAGCTAAGGTCAGTGAGCGGTGTTGAGCCAGTTAGCTATGGTGGCAGGCTCGGTGGTGGTAGTGCCATTTCTGAGTGAGCTGGGATGGGGCAGGGGAGGCTGAGCTTTACCGTTAAGTTGCTTAATATTATCCCAGAAAGTCGGGCCGAGCCCCAGGAGGAGGTAAGGGTGGCCTGGTAATGGTGCAGCCTTGGCTTTCCTGATGGCCCAGAGCACTTATTCCGGCTGCATTGTAAGCCTGCCTATCAGACAGATGACCCATTTCAGTGGCAAGGTGCCAGAGGTTATCCCGATTTCTTAGTAATTGTAGAAGGGCAGGGCTAACCACGGTGCATTCTGTTTTTGGACGGATTTTGATGAAGGGTGCAGAGAGATCACAGGCCATGTTGAAGGTGTGTGAAGAAGGTGAGGGCAGTGTCAATGTCGGTTGCATGACGAATGGGGGACCAGTTTATCTGGGTGAGGAATACTTTAAGTTTTTCAGCCCACCAGGGTGGAGGCATCTGCGGAGGGTGGTCTGGGGTTTGGGATTGGGGACTGCCCAATGAAATAGGATAGGGAGTGGTCACTTAGGGAGTCTGGGAGGACCTGGATGTTTTGGATTTTATGGGTTGGTTAGTTATAATAACATCCAGAAGGGTGCTGGTACCTCTCTTAGGTTTATTCTACGTGGGCTGGGTGACGAGTTCGTCAAGGTCTTGTGCGTAAATGAGTCTCTGATGTGAGAGGTGCTGAGCCAATTTACATTAAGGTCCCCAACTAGGATTTGTTCCACCTTATGGTGGAGGGTGGCCAGGTAGTCAGTTAAAGATACAGGGATGGGTGCTGGTTCTTTGGGGAATGTAGGCTGTGGTGAGATAGAGGGCTCCTAGAGGGCCCGGGGTGAGTTTGAGGGTAAGAGCCTGGGCCCCATTTACAAGGGCAGGGGTGGGAGTGCGTGGTCCAAGTATTGTGTCCCTAGTGTAGATTGCACAGCCCCCTCGCTTGCCTACTCAGTCCTCCTGGTATAAGGTATAGCCTGGGAGGGAAACAAATGAGTCAGAGGTGGATTTGGACAGCCAGGTTTCAACCAGGGCTATGATGTCTGGTTGATGAGCCAAGGCCCAGCACTGTAGGGCATCAAATTTTTTCAGCAGGCTGCATATGTTCATGGAGGCTACTTGAAGACCAAGTGGGCTGGGTGGGTGGGTGGGAGGGAGGCAGGGGCCTGGGTTGGGATGTATGTTCCCTGTTAGGAGTAGAAGGAGGAGAACTGCTCTGGTCAGAGGGTGGCAGATGGAGAGTTTACACCGGAGACGATAGGATGAGGAAGGGGTTTCAGAGCACAGGGGGTGGGTAGGGCAGCACAGGCAGAGAAGGCTGCATGATCGGAGGCACAAGGGAGCGGGAGGAGGAAAGGTAATGTCTGGATGGGGGTGAGGTGGAAGGAGCATATGGGTGTGTGGAGGAGGAGGGAGGGGAGGAGCAGTGGTAAAGGAGGAGGGGAAGACAGGAGGGTAGGTAGGAACACTGGAGTAGTGAGGCTGAGGGTTAATAGGGACAATAGAGTTGGTGGAAGGAAAGAAGGAGGAGGAGAGAGAGAGGCTGGTGAGCAGGGGCGCACATGCATAGTTGGTAAGGGTGGGGAGCTGAAGTGAAGAAAGAATGGGGTACTAGGATGATAGAGGGGATAGTAGTGAGAGGTCACCTAAGCCTAGTTGCCGCTATGGTATATGTGGCAGGCTGGTGCCTGAGGGTACAAGGTACTAGGTTCAAGTCTTGCCCAGGGTAGCAGGAAGGAGCCCAGCCAGTGCCTGTAGCAGCAGGGAGTTGGGTTCAGGTCTGCAGAAACACTCGATAACACTTTAGCAGGGTTAGAGTGTTTTAGAGTTTTGAAATCCTGCAGAATTAATAGACAGTTGTGCTAGCTGAGTGGTGGAACTGCTGACTTTGACAGTGAGGTGCAGGGTTCAAAGGCAGCAAGAGAAATGGTAAACTTATATTTTGCAGGTGGGGTGGGTAAGAGACTAAAAAGGCATAGAAAGTAGGAATAAAATAGGTAGACAATGTGGTCCAGAGGTAGAGCTGCTGACTCTGACTGCAAGGGTACTGGGTTTGAGCACAGCTTAGGGACAGAGTGTAGAAAGTTTTTTTAATTCAGAAAAGGAGGGAGGAAGGGTTAAGAGTTTGAAAGTAGAGGAAGATATTGGCTTAGTGGTTAGTCAGTAGACTTTGGACAAAAAGGGTACCAGGTTTGATGCTGGCAGGTGCTTAGTGGTAGGCTGATGGGAGGAGTGAGGAAAGTAGGTGGTAGAGAAAGATTCAAAGGGAACTGCAGTGACCTCTAGTGGGTGGTTTTCAAACAATAGCTAGGAGGGGTAGAGAGTTGAAAGAGGAGCTAGAGTGGAGGTGCAGCAACCCTAGTGGTTGGTGTCTATAAGCTGCAAATGGGAAAGTGGAGACACAGTAAAGGAGGGTGACACGTGACCTGCCAGCAGCAATAAATGAAGTGCCGACCCTGGGGGGGGGTTAGGCAGGCGGGAAGTGCCTCCACAACATTCAGGCTGTGGTGCAGGACACTTTACCTCTTACAGGCTCTGACAATCCCTGAGTTCAGTCTCTGCTGCTGGGCAGAGTTCTAAAGGAGTGGGCTGCTTCAGGGCCTATAAAGGGAATGCAAACAAAGGAATCACATTAGTATGCAGCGGCTAGATCAGGACCCTACTGCGCATGCGCCTAACTATTGGGACTGTATCCCGATACAGGAGGCTACTGCTCACGCGCAAGATGGTGGACACACACGCTACTACATTCTATGCAATTCTACCACAGGTAAGCACTCTAACAACAGCATTTAAACAGCTACTAAATCACAGGATAACAGTACTAGATGAGCAGTAAACTAGCCTTAAAGTAACACAGACATAGCCCCCAAATCCCTGCAGAGCAGTCCAGATATCCAGAAGCACAGTCAATCAGTCACTGTGTGGGAACAGAAAAACAGACTCAGGCGATTAACTTTCTCCAACAGTCAGGCTGTAGTGCAGGACACTTTACCTCTTACAGGCTCTGGCAATCCCGAGTTCAGTCTCCGCTGCTGGGCAGAGTTCTAAAGGGAGGGCTGCTTCAGGGCCTCTTACAGGCTCTGGCAATCCCCGAGTTCAGTCTCCGCTGCTGGGCAGAGTTCTAAAGGGAGTGGGCTGCTTCAGGGCCTCTTACAGGCTCTGGATCTCCGAGTTCAGTCTCCGCTGCTGGGCAGAGTTCTAAAGGAGTGGGCTGCTTCAGGGCCTCTTACAGGCTCTGGCAATCCCCGAGTTCAGTCTCTGCTGCTGGGCAGATTTCTAAAGGGAGTGGGCTACTTCAGGGCCTTACAGGCTCTGGCAATCCCGAGTTCAGTCTCCGCTGCTGGGCAGAGTTCCTTTTAAATACTGAGCAAAAATATTTGTTTAGTATCTCTGCCTTCCACAGTCACCCTCTGCCCCCCATTAAGCCTCACTATCCCTCCTTGGTCTTCCTTTGCTCCTGATGTACCTATAAAAGGTCTTATCCCCTTCTTAACTGAGTTGGCTGTCTTTTCCTCGGTTTGGGCCTTTGCTGTTCTGACTGCCTTCCCAGCTTCCTTTGCTTTAACTGATCCAGTTCTCTGTCCTGTTCCTTCTGTGATTCCTTGTACTTCCTGAAAGCTTTCTTTTCTCTTGAACCTTCACTGCCACTTCCTTTGAGAACCATAGTGGTTTCTTACATCATTTAGTTTGTTTATTTGCTTCACACAGAGGCTTGTTACCTCTGTGATGGCAGTTTTATTATTCCCATTGTACTTCCACCCTCCTTCCTGTCCATTTGCTAGTGCATTCTTAGGCACTCACCTATTTTGGCAAAGTCAGCCCTCCCAAAGTCCAGTACCTTTGCCTTTGTATGGCTTGACTCTATTGCTGTGTTTATTGTGAACCATACTGTTCGATGGTCGCTAGTTCTCCAGATGGCTACCCACTTCTACATCTGTGATCCTCTTCATCTCTATTTGAGAGAACCAGGTCTAAGATTGCTCCTCTCGAAAGTGGGCTCCAATACTAGTTGTCTAAGGCATGCCCTGTAGGGCATCTAGAATAACCCCACTCTTAAGTGGCTGCTGCAACTGCACTCCAGTTAACATCCGGCATATTCAGATCACCCATCAGCAATATCTCCCTTTTTCTGCCATACTAAGTACACTTTCTATCATTTCCTTGTCCATTTCCTCCCGAGAAGGTGGTCTGTATACAACCCTGTGCGGATTGTGGTGCCATTGCCGGTCTCCAAATTTACCCACAGTGCTTCTTCTCCTCCCTGTTTTCCTTTTGTTCTGTTGCTTTGATTCCTTCCTATTTACAGAGCTACTCCTCCTCCTCTTTATCCTCTCTGTCCCTCCTGTAGATAGTGTATCCTGGTATGTTTACATCCCAGTCATGGTTTTGTGAACCATGTTTCTGTGACTGCTACAATATCCAGATGTTCCTCCTCCATCAAGGCCACTAATTCAGGAAGCTTGTTACTCAGACTACGGCATTGGTACTCATAGCTTTCCATTTCTTGATGGCTTTACCTTCTGTTGCAGCATCCCCCACTGACCTTTCTACCTCGGTCTTTTCTCATTTAGTACCCTGTTTTGTAGGGAGGCTGGGATTTTCCTGCTGCTTATCAGTGCCTCCCCTTGACTAGTTTAAAAGCTTGCCAATGAAGCATTTAAACAGATTGCTCAAAAGACTTGTTCCTTCCTGGACAGATGCAGACCATCCTGCCAGTATAGGCTGGTGTCCCTCCAGGTGGAACCCCAGTCCCCAGTGAAGCCAAACCCTGTGCTCCACACCATTTTTCAACCATTCATTAAACTGCATGGTGCAAAGTACCCCTGCCTCACTCATGCCATTGACAGGCAGCACCTCTGAGAAGGATACTGTGTGTGCTACTTGTCTTAGGCCCTTCCCAGTTCCACAAAGTCCTTCTGCACTGCTCTAATCTCATGTTGAGCCAAGTCATTTGTCCCTAGGTGGACAATGACATCCAGCTCAGACTCCCATGCAGCTGTTCTCGTGATCCTGAGGATGTGCTTCCTGTCCCTCCAAGCCATGGCACCAGGCAGGCACCTTACTTCAGTTTTGCCTGCTCCCCAGTTCTATCCACTAATAATTGAGTCCCCACCAGGAGCTGCTTCCTTTCCTTGTGGTGTCCTCTGCCTCCTTCCTGTGGGCCTCCCTTGTGACAGGTGTCCTCAGCCTCCTTAATCTCCTCTGTGGGTGCATCCATAGGGAGCTGTGCTCCCTCAGAATGGTGTATGGATTGTGGAGTGGAACAACTGACTGGGTGTGCCTCTGTTCCACCATCCTCACCCTCCCTGAGCCCACTGTGGTCCAACTGCAGTGCTTTCTTCACAACCTCTGAGGTAGTGGTGGTGGCTCTGGTGCTCCCTGGATGGGGGCGTTCCTTCCTACCACCCAGTCTGGCCTAGGGGAAGGTTCCCTTACTGCTGTCCAGTGTGGCCTGAAGATGGGTAAATTCCTCCCTCAGGGCAGAGAGTTGTCTGCAAATAGGGCAGCATCTCAGCCTACAGAAAGACTCCCGGAAGACTGCTGCCCCACAGCCATTACATTGTACTACTCCCTACATGATTATGTACTTTTGTGTGTGTGTGTGTGTGTGTGTGTGTGTGTGTGTGTGTGTGTGTGTGTGTGTGTGTTTGTGTGTGTGATTGGTTTGTTATATAGAAATACATATATTATACAATGCTATGTTTATATTTTCAGTGCTGTGTGCTAGAGAGGATATGACATTGATATGCCTTGCACTCCTGAGGAATGATGTCAGAACCCCAGGTATAAAGGAAGTATTTCCAGGGATGGGTGGGGTGAGGGGTGGGAAGGGGTTGGGCCTAAACTGTGCCCTCACAAAACAATCAGCTAAGAGCTCTGACCCACCGCTACGATGAGTGCCTTCCTGTCAGCAAGATACCATACACAACAATTTGACAGAAAAAATCCCTGCTAATCAAACAGAGAAAAATCCAGACATCCAAGTCAGACACAGGTAAACCTCCCCAGCCC
Organism: Neoceratodus forsteri; assembly: GCA_016271365.2. Taxonomy (NCBI): domain Eukaryota; kingdom Metazoa; phylum Chordata; order Ceratodontiformes; family Ceratodontidae; genus Neoceratodus; species Neoceratodus forsteri. Next base: position 1,555,891,311 of record CM057453.1, on the reverse strand, counting down.
CAAAACAGCCTGGTGGTTTGTGCTCTGAAAGCAGTCAGCCCCAAAATAAGTCAGCTGTGCTTTAAACTCTTCCTGCACTGAAAATCTTACGAATTGTAACAAGACTGTCTTTTCCTGATAATTCTAAGTTCCTTATTTCACCTTTCAGTTAGAAGTAGCTCCACTTGCAGAATATCTGCTACAAACCAAAGACAATTGTAAGGTTCACCTCCCTCTGTTGTGAGCACAACTCGCTTTCTTGCAAATCCTATGTTCAGTATTGCAGCTCCCAGCAAGATGTAGTTTGACTTGAAAATATTAGCTGTTCTGATGAGTTTGCTATAAACACTTGCTTATAATACTATTGTTCTCAGGTCTGTTACCAAAGCTATTGGCTGATAAGTAGCTGTGATGTAATCACTTCTGAGAAAGTCTGAATTTCCTTTTAAGGCACACAAAGATAAACACAAAACAGTTTACTGTCTGGGTCAAACACACAACCTGTACCTGCACTTATTTCAGGATTTGTGGCAAATGTTTAGCCCAGTGTTTAAACTCTTCCTGCACTGAAAATCTTAAGAATTGTAACAAGACTGTCTTTTCCTGATAATTCTAAGTTCCTTATTTCACCTTTCAGTTAGAAGTGGCTCCATCTGCAGAATATCTGCTAGAAACCAAAGACAATTGAAAGGTTCACCTCCCTCTGTTGTGAGCACAACTCGCTTTCTTGGAAATCCTATGTTCAGTATTGCAGCTCCCAGCAAGATGAGTTTGACTTGAAAAATATTAGCTGTTTTGATCTTAGCAGCTTTATCGATCGGCGTCTCCATGAAGTCCTGATACCAGCCATAACCTCGATAATTAAATCCTGAATGGTACTTGGGACTGCATGCTTTTGTGGGCATTCTATTGTCTTGTATAACACCTGCTCAGCAGTACTCTCAATGTGAACCAGAATCAAAGTTTTTAAAAAAATATATGTTTTTCTTCATCCAGCACCAAACCTAGTCTGTACATTTAATAATAAGGGACAAAATCAGTGGGGAATGATGGAGTGCAGTATATGACTGAATGGTTTAACTAAGAGGTCCCACTGCAAAGTATCACCCACAATCCACCATTGGAGATTTTAGCAAGTTTATTTTTAATGGGGCACATCAGTATTTATAGGTAAAATACAAACAGTTAACACTGCACTACTAAGGAGGGGTTAATATGACTGCATTGAGATTTTGCAAAAGAGCCAGTCCACGATGGTATGGGGTACTGGTGGCTTCCATTAATGAAAAGCGGTCTCTGAAACACTCGCACTGCAGTCCTCTTGATCACGATCTCAATCAAGCTTTGCTTAGAAAAAAAAATTGTTTGTTGATATAGGCTGCGCTCTGCAGAATTTTTTATGGGAAAACTTACTAGGGGAGCTAGTTATTTGTCCTACAGTACGAACAGGTTTTATCTACAGTCCCACAGCAAGACCTAACTAATGAGCAGCTATTCGGGATTTTTGTGCAGATAAGATCAATTTAATTTAATGAAGCAGCAGTGTGTACTGTAAACATCAATTTTAAACTTGGCACCAGAAGGGGATTGAAGCAAACAAAATCTGCATAGTGGGAGAGGAAAAAAAAAACACTCGGGTGGTATGTAGAACCATGTGGCTTGCTAGCCAGGCTAGGGTCCAACAGAACATACCAGCACATTCAGTTCCATATTTCTTAAGAAAACTACACAACTCAAGTTCACTCTGTAATGCTGAGCTCTGATGCTTCCATGTATGTCTGAACTGTGTGAGATAAAAGTTGAGAAAATCAGCATTTTAAATCACCTGGTTCAAGCACAGCATTTGGATGGACACCATTTTCAACTACCAAATCAACCTTGGGATGGAGGTAAAACATTTTTCAGTATAAACAGTTCTGTTGCCTCAGAAAAACTAACCTAATACTGTACTCTTGATATATTTATGCACACGCTGTTTATTATTAAACAACACAAGCCCAAACTGAATCGAGCATCGCATTGACCCACAAACAGGGTTCAGGGAGTGACGGTTGGGCAAGACAATGGGTAGGACTGTTTGAGAGTCCAGGCTGGTGCAAATATGTTATGGCATTCCAGCCTGCAAATGATGGGCTTAATTTTTTATTTATTTATTTAAAATTGGTGACTGGGAAAGGCACACTGAGCGGGGCTCATTTCCAGGTGTGACCGGAAAATATATAGGCTTAATAGAACATTAGTGGTGGTGGGGGGACAAGTCAGAGATACAGCATGGTATGCACTGTTACAGTGTGTAGTAAGAAATGGGTAGATATGGGTGGCCCAGTGGTTCCTACCTAGGCAATACCAGATGATTAGGATCCCTCATGTGCAAAATCAAAAACTCACATTATTACAGTAGTGACAGCTTTTTCAACGTCATGCACATGCCCTTGTCACAGAAAACTAGTGTACAATGACATGCCCAATCAAGAGATGCTAATGAAAATCTATTTCACATGATAATAAAAAATACAAAATACAGTATTGCAAAATCTGTGAACAAGAAAGAAGGGTGTTTATATTGATATAAATGCTTGAAAAGCATGAACATCAGTACGATTGAAGTCGTATTTATTACACTCTCTTGAACCCTACATCAAATAGTACAAAATTAATAATTGCACAAGCTCAAAAAGTGACCAGTGTGTTTGTATTGTTCAAAATGCTTGGAAAGCATTACATTCAACACAATTCCATTGCACAAAGTTCTACAACAAGAAATCATTTGACGTAAATTCATTCAAAGGTCCGAGTTCAGCGATCCATGGTTAGACTCCAGCAAACAAATATAAAAAAAGGGGGGCTTACCTTCTGTCGGCAAATGAGAACTTACACACACAAGGTCAGTGCAGGGGAAGAAAACAATTACCATGGTGGCAGCATGTTCTCTGCATTTTCCTCAGCACTCTGAGCACCCTGATACATTTGGATATCTAGCAAGATGTTGAAGGCATCCATGGTTGTGCAACCATATCTCTCCCTCCACATAAAAGCATCTAGGTATGATGGCACCATCTGCTTCTGTGTCCCATTCATGGCTTTAAATTGTTTCTTGGCCCGCAACAAGTATGTATCTACAGCATTTGTGTGGGCACCTGTTACAGGGTCAACAAAATTCTGAGAGTGATTCACAGTTTTGTGAAGGTAGTTCTTGTTGGGCATCTGGGCTATGCAGTTGTAGGCTGACCACTGGTCGAATGTATTTCTATGCCTGGAAGAATGTGCCGTTCAATAATGAGAAGCAAGATTGTGGCATCCCTCCTTTCCACCATGGTCACGAAGCCTCATTTTGTCTGTCATATATGCCAAATACATGAATCGAACCACGCATGTTCCACCCACTGTTGTATTTCGCCTGACCTTCACTGACTCATCAACTTCAACTGTGCCCACTCCACACAACTGCATCAGTTGTTCAGGAGTCTCCAGGCACAAATATCCCTGATGAACTGGTACCAGTCAGTTGCTGTTTTGTCAGACACTTGTACTCCTTCCATTGCTGCAATAGCTGGGGTGTTTGCAGACCAGTCATAAATGATCAGCACTACTTTCTTCAGTGGCAACTTAGTTTTTGGAGAAGTAGGTATCAGCCAAAACACTTTTCTTGGCCCTATATGCGTTCTTTTGCATCTCCAGATACACCTTCTGTCCCACAGTGGAATTAATCAGTGCCATGTCACCACCACATTTATGGCATTTCCTCTGTTGTGACAGCAGTCCCCTGTCTTGTAGAAATGCCACTGTGGAACCCAGCATTGAACATGTTGAGGCCACGGAGAAAAGGTAACTGGCTCCATCTCTAGTATCAGCATCATGAGTCAATCAATCAATCAATCAAAATCTTTATTTATCCAGGCGGGCACCATTGAGCAAGGCTCATTTGCAAGGTTGACCTGGTGTTGAATACATCAAAGTACAGTACAGAAGCAAGTATACAAAAAGCAATAATATACAAGGAAGAAAAAGTATATGCACTGTATACAGTACAAGGTTGAAATAAATAAAAATAGCATTATTTTACAGTTGAAGAAGTCAGCAGATATGTAATCAACCATAGGCATACAGGGGTTATAAGCAGAGATCTTTTGAGTGAGGCAGCCAGCAACTACACCTATAGGGGAAAGAGGCCATGTATGGGGTGGCAGGTTAGAGAGGTAAAGAAGAGGAGGGATATATTACTGATGACTGGGGAAAACATTAAGCTAAAACCACAGAAAGTGACAATGGTTGTCGTGTACTCGTTTATTATGACAATGGCAGAGGAGGGGTAGATAATTGGGACACTGCTATTGATGGGGTGGGACTTTAGCCAGTCTGGAGTGGACAGGGAAGGGTGGGTGCAGCAAGAAGAGTTAATAGGGAAAGAGTTAGAGCCAGGTGTAGAAACATGGCGAGGCCAAGATGGAAAGGGGAGTTGCAGAATTAGTGGGCTAGCGGTGAGAGAAATCGGTAAGGTGCTTTCATGTAGCGATCATAGAGCACCTGAAGATAGTCAGGCTAACAGGGCAGCTCAGCTTCAAGTTCCTTTGTAAACCGTTCCACAATGTGGGTAAAGAGAAGCTTAGAGCAGCTTTGCTGAAATGAGTTTTGACCCTTGGAACTTGGAGGTTAATTGGGAATAGCTCCTTAGAGGCGTAGGTACCTAACAAACTCCTGGGAATACAATCTGAGACATACGAGGGAGCTTGTAGGTCACCGCTCTGAAGGCCCATAAGGCAGTATTCCTTCTATAGTGAAGGGAAGTCCAGCCTAATGCTGAGTGCAGGGAGCAGTGGTGTGTGGAAAGTGGAAGGCCAGTAATGAACTTGATAACTCAGTGGTAGAGGATGTCCAACTTAGCCAGAGCAGAGGCAGTGCAGTGGCTGTAGAGCAGGTCCGCGTAATCTATTAAAGATAGGAAGGTAGCTTGAACCAGTTGAATCTTGGTCTCCTTTGTGAGCACGTGGTTAATTCTGTATAATAGTCCTAATCTTTGCCTTAGTTTCTTCTGTAGTTCTTTGAGATGGTTGGCAGGAATTGCTGCATGCAAGGAGGGAGCATGACTTTTGTATTTTCACTTTGAGCAAAAGCTTTTGTTTATGAGCTGGTATTGTAGAAGGTTAAATTCAGCTTGGAGGTCTTCACAGGCTGCTTCGGTGTGGGACGACTCAAGTACATTACAGTGTCATTCGCGAATAAGTGGATGTTGGCTTTTTGATGGGGTCATTGATGTTGATAATGTAGACTGCAAAGAGGAGGGGACAAAGGATAAATCCCTGGGGCATGCCCTCAGCAGAGGTTTTAATGGTGAAAGATCACCTTCATCTTTAACCTGCTGTTTCTGTTCTCAGAGGTAGTCTGCAAACCAGCACATAGAAACATAGAAGTTGATGGCAGATAAGGACCGCAAGGCCCATCCAGTCTGCCCATTTCTTTTCTACCTTATAAATGTGCCATCAGCCTTTGCTCTGTCAGTGGCCTATCTATTCATACTCATTTGTATTGCTCCCTTATGCCTATCCATGCCTGTTTGAAGCCCTGCACTGTATTCATAGCCACCACTTCTTGAGGTAGGCCATTCCATGCATTCACCACCCTTTTGTGAAAAATAATTTCCTCACATTCCCCTTAATCGGCCCTCTAATCTCATGCTGTGTCCTCTTGTCCTAGCGATTTTTCTTATATTTAAACATGTTAGACTCTTTCACCTTGTTAATGCCCTTAAGGTGTTTGAATGCCTCGATCATATCACCTCTCTCCCTCCTTTGTTCAAGGGTATACATATTGAGCTCTGTTAATCTGTCCTCATATGTCTTCTGATGCAGTCCCTGCACCATTTTGGTTGCCCTTCCCTGGACTGCCTCAATTTGGTTAATGTCCTTGTGAAGGTGTGGCCTCCAATACTGCACGCAGTACTCCAGATGGGGCCTAACCAGTGTCTTGTAAAGAGGGTATTACCTCTCTCTTACGACTTGTGGTACCCTACTAATACACCCTAACACCCCTAGCCTTACCTACTGCTTTAGAGGTCTGCTTGGATGATTTCAGGTCATCAGTGATGATGATGCCCAAGTCTCTTTCTTCCTTTGTGACTGCTAGTAACTCCCTGCCAGCCTATAGGTGGCTTCAGGGTTCTTCTTCCCTATGTGCATGATCTTGCACTTTCTTGCATTAAATCCCAGTTGCCACTCTTCTGACCATTTTGCTAGTTTATCCAGATCTCTTCTCATTCTGCCCCCCATCTGGATCATCTACTCTGTTGCAGATCTTGGTGTCATCTGCAAACAGACAAGCCTTACCCTCTAGTCCATCTCCAAGGTCACTAATGAAGATGTTGAAGAGGACTGGCCCCAGGACTGATCCCTGAGATACCCCACTTGTGACTTCCATCTCTTCTGACTGTATGCCATTTACCACCACTCTCTGTTTTCTGCCCGTCAACCAGTTTGCCACCCAGTTGACCAACTTCTGACCCACCCGAGCCTACCCAGCTTATTTATCAATCTTCTATGTGGAACAGTGTCAAAAGCTTTGCTGAAGTCAAGGTAGGCAACATCAACTGCTCCCCTTGGTCCACCACTCTGGTTACCCAGTCAAAGAAATCTATGAGATTAGTTTGACAGGACCTTCATTTTGTAAACCCATGCTGTCTTGGATCCTGTGCCCCTATGGATGCCAGGTGTTGCACTATCCTTTCCTTAAGGAGTGCCTCCATAATCTTGCCCACTACTGAGGTAAGACTGACTGGTCTGTAGTTCCTGCCTCCTCCCTGCTACCACTCTTGTGGAGCGGGATCACATGAGACACTTCTCCAGTCTTCTGGGACCTCTCCTGTGCTCAGAGACTCACTAAACAGTTCAGCTAATGGCTCTGCTAGTTCCACCTTTAGCTCCTTAAGTACCCTGGGATGTATGCCATCAGGTCCCATTGCCTTATCCACCCTGAGCTTAGCAAGCTCTTGTAGGACCCTTCTTTTGTTAAGGGAGTAGTGCTCACCTCCCTCCCTCCCCTGTGTCCATGGTGCTGAGCTGTGACCCTGCCCTACCTTCTCTTCAGTAAATACTGAGCAAAAGTATCTATTTAGGATAGATGCTTTACATGGTCCTCCTCCCACATGCTCCTTTTCTCATTAAGCTTAGCAATACTTAGATATATGGTCCAGGCCTAAGGTGCTTAGGGAGGAAAGAAGCAGGCTATGATAAACTGTGTCAAATGCCTTACTAAGATCCAAGAAAACAACACAGACATGCTTCTTGTTGTCAAGCTCTAGGAGCCAATCATTGGTCACCTTAGCTAGGGCTGTTATGGTGCTGTGCTTTGCTCTGAATCCAGACTGAACCAGGTTTAATAGGCTTCTGGATTTGAAGTATACCCTAGCTGGTGACACACTATTTTTTCTAGTAATTTAGACAGGATAGGGAGGAGGGAGATCGGTCTGTAATTATTTAGATCGCTGGGGTTACCTGCTTTTAATAGATGGATGACATGGGCTATTTTCCATTGAGGGGAGGCTACCCTGGGAGAGTGACATGTTGAATAGGTGGGTGATTGGCACCACAAGCACATGGTAGGTACATTTCAGATAGTATGGCTCTATGAAGTTGGAGCCTGCTCCTTCCTGGTGTCCAGTTGCAGCAGTAGGTCTTCCACCTCTTTTAGAGAGACAGGCAGAAGGAAGAAGGCCTCCTCGGTAGAAGGGACTTGTGGGTTGCTGGGCCTGAGCTGTGAAGAGGTCATTGGCAGGAGAAGTATCAAATGCTAGCCCTGCCATTGCAAAATGGTTATTGAGGGCTTCCAATATCTCCAAACGGTTAGCGATAACGCTGCCACCGACTTAATTTTTGCTGGAATGGAATTACCAGGTGCATGTCCAGACATGTCTTTTCATGTTTTCCAGAGCTTTTAAGAATTTCTTGAGGCAGAGGCTAGCTCCGAACGATAGTAGGTGGCCTTGGCTGCTCTGACAAACTTGGTGCACTTGATTCGTGCTCTCTTAAAAGACACCAATCCGAGTTGTTCTTGCTTCTTTGGGCTTTTTCCATAAAGTATCCCTTTCAACAGGAAGCTTGAGCTCAGGTGAGAACCATCGGCAGGTGCTGCTCCTGACCCGCACTCATAACCAAGGGTGCATGTTTATTTAAAGCCTCACTTAAAATATCATAAAAAATAGTACATGCCCTGTTAACTGTTTTGGCTAGGAATAATTCCTGCTGTCACGGTGAATGTTTCAAGTCCTGGATGTAAGCAAACAAATAAAAATTGTGTTAGCACCTCTTGATAGAGAACTTTGCCAGAAACTGTGGGTTGTGCATGGATCTAATGGTGGTGATTATACAATGATCACTAATGTCTGAGAAAAATGTTCCAGCATAAGAGAACAGGTCGGCTTCCTAAACAAAATGACATCTAAGAAGGAGCCGTTGTTAAGGTTTTTTTATTTGGGGTGAGTAGCTCCGCAATGAGTTGCACCAGCCCTAGAGTGTGTCAAAAGGATTTCAAGGGAGCTGATGCACTTGATAGCCAATCGAGTTCAGGTCGCCAAGAATAATGGTTTCAAGGAACTGAGCCCCAGTACAGAACTGAGGTGAGACAGGAGATGAGGCCCGGCAGAAGGGGGCCTGTAGCAGCCTATTACACAGAGTGCACTGGAAGGAGAAAATTCGATCTTTAGGGTCAAACACTCAAATTCTTTGGGGAGGATGATGCATCTATGCATGCGGCTGAGTATTTGTCCCTTACATAAATTGCCACCCCACCACCTCTTGATTGCCTGTCCGCTCAGAAGAGTAAATAATTTGGGATATTCATTTCATTGTCTGGGGTGGCTGGCCTAAGACAGGTCTCAGTGATCACTAGGACATCAGGTAGGGTGTGGCTCACCCAAGCCTGGATAAGGGTGAACTTTTTCAGCAAACTACAGGCATTAAGATGCATAAAAGACATTCATTTGATACCTGCCAGGTCTGATGGAGAAGCAAGGGTGGCTAACGTTCCTGGGTTCAGTTAGACATTGCCTGAGCACAATAGTAAAGGAAGCAGGATTATTTTTAAGGCGTGAACTGTAATTTGTAAACAATATTTTTGGGCGATAGGGGAGGGGCAGTGTTGTTGGGTAGGCCTGTACCCACTCCTGGTGTTACTCTGGCCTAGTATTGCAGCCACTAGTGTCCTGGCAGAAATTTGCCATGAGTAGTAAGTCTCAAGTCTGGATGAGGAGTAATCTGCAGAGGCAGCTTAGGAGATGTCTCACTCCCGGCAGAGACAGCTGAGAAGCCCAATAGTCCAGAATGCTACCTGAAAGGAGCTATTTAATGCAGGACAGGGAGAAGTGCAAGGGTCATTCCACTTTGGGGAGGGATGAGGTTCAAAGAATTGAGCTGAGCGCAGTAAATCTAGTGACACACCGAGGAACCAGCTGTAATTTCCATGGTAGATCTAAACCCCACAACAGCCAGCAGTAAATGCCACTAGAAGTCTAGACCAATCGGTGATCAGGTGTCATAATTTCAAAATCCTTATGTTGGCTGAGAGGTGTTTTGGTGCTGAACAAACCTGTGGAGCAACTCTTGCAGCTGAGCCAGTGAGGTGGTTCAGGGCTGCAATCTGGTGTGGCAAGATTGGTCTGTAGCTTGCTTCTGTTTCTGGCCCTGCTCCACCAGTATAGAATGGGAGTAGGGGCAGGCTTCAAGTCTTGCAGCCCTAGTGGATGAGCATGGTTTGGCCTGAGAAACAGGCAGAAAAACCCTGGGTATGGTCCTCAGAAGAGAGAGGTATCCAGGGTCCACTAGAGCAGAAGAGGAAGTAGAAGATGCATTTCCTCTTTAACAGAAAAAGAAACTGTTGTAGCCCTCTAGTGGCTATGTAGTATAATTTGCAAATGAGAAAGTAGACAGAAAAAAATAATGAAATTCTTGCTTTACAAAAAGGATAGTCTCCCAGGGTCAGCAGTGCTGATAAACATCTCTAATGAAGCAAGGTAAAATGGAGACCAGCAGGAAGAAGTCAGTGAGGCTGAGATCCTCCAATCAGAGTGTTGGCTCTGAAAATTCAGAATGTCCAAAGGCACCAAATACCAACATACCTGAGGGGTATACAGCGTTGGCTGTTCTGTAGATTTCTGGGCCTGCAATGAACCTGAGTTTGGAGGATCCCAGGGGCAGTTTATACAGGGGAAGAAAGCCTCAGGGTCTGCTAATTTGCAGCAGAATCGTGGTTGCTTCCTGGACAGGCTTGTAGCTTTTCCTCTAAGGCCAAGGTGTGAGCCCCAGGAGGGCACGGCACGGCACATCTGAGGGGTGAGAAAAGGAGATGGATTAAGTATTGGCAGGCAGGGAGGTGTGGTTAACTCAAACAAACAAACAGTGTGGTCACTATTATTTGGAAGGAGGAGGCTAAACTACAAAGTGGGTAATAGAAACAGGAGGAGACGTAAATGGGTTAGAGGACAGACAAGTGGCAAAGCGAGAGGCAAGGACTGGTCTTTAAATTTAGAATGCTAGGCAGGACACATAAAAGTCTGGTCAATTTAAAACTACAGTTTTACAAAGAAATTTAAAATGATTCAGCTGTTCGCTTAGAATAAAACAGTGCAGTACAGGTCTAATAATCTTAAGACTCTACAGTTTTACACTCAGAATTAATAATAAAAAGGATTAGGCAGTAGTTTTAGGATATTAAGGAGTGCATAAAAGGTCAACTTAAAACTTTTCAGCCTTTCACAGAGAATTAATTCTAAAGAGGGATGTGATCATAGAGCATTCAGAGCAGGTAAATCACTTTAAAGAATGGCAGTGTAACACTGAATGGCCTAAACTGGATTGATAGATGAGGAGAGAAACAGTTGGGGGCTTTCACGCCATTCTAGCATTACAAAAAGAACTATTTCTTTACAAAAACAAAAAATGAAATTCTTGCTTTACAAAAGGATAGTCTCCCAGGGTCAGCAGCGCTGATAAACGTCTCTAATGAAGCAAGGTAAAATGGAGACCAGCAGGAAGAAGTCAGTGAGGCTGAGATCCTCCAATCAGAGTGTTGCGCTGAAAATTCAGACTGTCCAAAGGTGCCAAATACCAACGTACCTGAGGGGTATTCAACTTTGGCTATTTCAGCAGGTTTCGGGCCCCAATGAACCAGAGTTAGGAGGATTCTGGGTGCAGTTGCACGGAAGGAAGCCTAAGGGTCTGCTAATTTGCAGTAGCAGAATCGTGGGTTGCTTCAGACAGGCTTTTGTAGCTTTTTCTCTAGCGGCAGGTGCGAGCCCCAGGAGGGCACGGCACATCCTTTACTGTGGCTAACCCCAAAGTTAAATTGACTATGTAGGCAAAGAATAATCTGTCCGTTATTGCCTCTTTATGAGGATTAACATATATTATTGATCCCTTTAGTGAAACAAAGACTTTAGCTACTGGCACCTTCTGGCATCTGTCTGCCTGTCCATTAGCAGACATTAACACCTTGTGCATGTATTTAAAATACAAAGACTTGCATTATTGTGACCTTTTCAATTTGCACATTATTTTACCACACTCTGTTTCTGGCTACCTGGCAATTTCAGCATTTGAACAATATTTTTACTGCAGCATTTCACAGCACTGTGTTTTTGTTTTATTATTCTGTATTTTGGGGCAGAGCCCACATTATGCATTTGTACCACCTGTGTTTTTGTTGTATTTTTCTCCTGTGTTATTGATTCATTTTGTACCACAGCCCAAGTTTATTATTTTAGTTTTTGTTCTACTACTGTTGATCTACTTTTTGGTATGTGGCGCAGGTAGGCGTGTATTGGCAACCTCTGATGTGGTAGTAGGCGGAGATACAGCCTGCAACTATGATGAAACTGCTGTAATTATCCTGTAGTGCAAGAGGGTCCTTAATCATCTGGTATACCCATACCTATTACCAGATTTTATGTTTGAGTGGAATTGAGCCAGTTACTTTTGAAAATAAGGACTGTTAATACACCCAGAGCTATCATTTCTGTGTTACTATATTCTGAGGCATGATAGAAATTAAGATAGAAAATTCTGCTTAAATTAGACCTGGACCTCGATGAACTAAAATATATTGTGACTAAACAAGGTCTCTTAACAGCACCTACTGAAAGCCTGGAGTTTAGCCGAGGATACATAACGGGAGCTAAGACTAATATTTAGTACATTGTATTATCTCTAACCTTGCACTGCTAAGTGTAAGGTCTTAAGGAGGTGTTAATCTCACCTGAACATCTGGAACAATGGTAAACATTAAGAGAAATTAACATTCTCAGTTATGCCGGAGAAACCATCACTGCTATGAAATTCCTTTTCTGCACTAACTGCCCCCACCTCTGACAAATTACCTGGGCCTTGTATGACTGAAACAGCCTAACCCAACCCCAACTGAGTATACACTACCACTGCAATGTTGATAAACCACTGATCATTGAAACATAGAAAAGTGGCAGCAGAGGGACCGGGGTCCATCTATAATGCCCATTTTGGTTTAAGTGGCATTTGTAGAAAAGCAGCTGATATCAACAAAACAATGTATTGTTTGCCCTCATGCAGGATGTCTCACTACACTACACTCAGGGTGTGTACCACAGGATTGGAGGATGGCTGATGTGGTGCCCCTATACAAGAGTAGCCCCAAGAATGAACATGGGAATTAGACCAGTGAGCCTCACATCCATCACTGGTAAGCTGATGGAGGCTGTCCTAAAGTAGAGGCTGGTGGACCTCCTGGAGGCCAGGGACTATGGGACAGCAGATGCCATGGCTTCATACATGACGGATCCTGCCAAACCAACCAGGTGGAGTTCTATGACTGGGTGACTATGCAATTTGATGGGGCCATGCAGCAGATGTTCTGCATCTGGACCTCAGTAAGGCATTCTACTCAGTGCCACATGGGAAGCTGGGAAGTAAGTTAGAAGGCACGGGGTGGGAGCAAAGCTGGTGAGATGGGTAGGGAACTGGCTTCAGGAAGGCAGCAGAGGTGATGGTGGTCAGGAGCTCTCACCCTAAGGGTCGTGATGAGTTGTGTTATGCAGGGCTCAGGGTAGGGACCAGTGTTGTTATTGCAGACATATCTTTGAGCTTCAATAGCAAGATCAGTGTGTTTGCTGACAACACCAAGATGGGAGCAGTGGTGGATGACCTAAAGGGATGGCAGGGTTGCAGGACGGTTTGGCAAAGCTGGAATCTTGTCAGACACCTGGCAACCTGTGGTTTAATGCCAGAAAGTGCAAGGTGATGCATTCTGAGATGAAGAACCAAGGAGGAGTTACCAGTTGGGGGTAATGCAGTTAGACAAGGTCAACAAAATGATGGCTTGCATTGCAAGAGGTATATCTTTAGGGGATGATTCTGCCACTGTATAGGCTCTTGGTTAGTCCCACCTGGAGCGCAGTACTCCTGTGCAGTACTGGCACCCATATCTGAAGAGGGACATTAAGTTGCTGGAGCAGGTGTGGCGCAGGGCAAAAAGATGATCAAGGGCTGGGGACTTACCATATGAGGGAGGGATGGAGTTGAACATGTACTCACTGGAGGAGAGAAGGAACAGGGGAGCATCATTAAAACCTTTAAGTGCATGGAAGGAATAAACGAGACTGGTATGGAGGGCTGTTCAAAGTATGGGAGGGACACCTGGGGCCATGATTTGAGACTGGAAGGAGAAAGGTTCAGGAGGAGATGAGGAGACACTTTTTACAGAGAGGGTGGTAGCTGGGTGGAATACATATACTGGCAGAAATGGTATCCAGTAGAGCAGTAAACTGCTTCAAAAGGGCTAGTACAGGCAAGGGGAGGAACAATTGAGGGCAGGGAAGAGCGCAGCTGTAGAATAAGGGTGCTTGCTACACATTCAAGCAGACTTGATTAACCTCTAGGCCTTATCTGCTGTCAAAGTTTGTAGAGTTTGTAATACCACCCTGACTGGCTCATTTCAAAGAAGGTCTATGGGTTTCTGGTGTGCGAGCCATGGTAGGCTACAGGACTGAGTGTGATTATAATAGCAGGCTGCTGTGACATTAGCCAATTCCTAATAAAAACAAAACAACTTTCACCCTCACCATGCTGTAGAAATGTTTTTAAGTCTTATGAAAAGGGTCTCAGAAATGCTGAAGTATGCTGTTGGGTGCCCAGCAGCCTTACATTAAACTGTTACACAGTCATGTACAGTCTGAACACGATGGCATATTTATTTATATATTGAAGTATCGGAAAAAGAACACTTTGAGTCAGGGACTCTTTACAAAGTGCCACATCAGAGAAATAAACAATACAATACAGTACAGGCAGGTACAACAAATAGGTTACAATCAGGTAAGTCATACAAGAGAGATTGTCTTAAGCATGGAGATGAAGTGCAGTAATTTTCAGGACAGAGCATAAGTTCAAATTGGCCCAGTTAGTTGACATATAATGAAGACAGGCTGGACAGCAAGAGAAAAAAAGTTTTAAGGACTAGAGTTGGGGTTTGCACGCTGGACAGCAAAATGAATGGGCACTGTACCCAAAGACTGGGGTAGCAGGAACATCCTACAGGACAGGTGGCATTTAAGCGCATGAGAGGAGCAACAGTGTAGGGAGATAGAGAGCCCAGAGGCCTAGTAAGGAGAAGGATAGGAAGACATGCCAAACGGGATCAGGCGAGGTATTAGGAAGCCGGAGGTATGGGTAAAGGTGCTCAAGGAGACTATCTGAGGAGGAGAGCAGAAATGGGGTTGAGTGCTGACAGGCAAATGAGGATAGAGAGTGAGAGAGAGAGAAGAAAGGGAGAGATGGGGACAGGAGAATAGAGGTAATAACTAAAGGGGTAGAGAGTTGAAGGGACTAACTACTCGGTGGGGTACAGGAATTGGTAAGAGTGCTGGAAAATAAGGGTTCTGGTTAGCTAAATGAGGACAACATTCAGAACTATTCTTCTAAGAGTGATCTTTTGAAAAATGTTTATCATAGCTATAAGGTATGACAATGGGGATAGATGTACTGTCAGTTAATAGCCCACTATGGGCAATATGGCACTCTGCTGCACCAGAGAATTACACCGCTAAATTTCAACTATGAGGACATTTTCTGTGCTGCTCATTTTCAAGCTGCTGTGTACAGTGTTTAGTACCCTATATGTAGCCAAACCGTGTGTACTTCTTTGCATTTGTTTCATTTATAATAAAATGAACTAGTGCAGCAATTCAACAAACTTTAAAATACTTAAATGCTACATGCATGATATCATGGGCATCAGATTAGAGTTGGTTAGGAGTAAACAGGGCAGATGGCTGTGGGACACTCTGTAGGGGTAATGAGGCATTCCATAGAATCACGTGGTAATGAAGTCAGACAAAATGTATACTGACATACTGTACAGTTCATTGTATTGCACTGAAAGTAAATGCAAACAAGCTCACAAGGTTGGACTGTACAGTGCAGGGTATCTTGCAAGTACAGGGGACTGAAGCTGTCCAAAGCAACTTGGCAAACAATCACTAAAGAAAATCCACTTCTCACACTTGAGCCCACAAAATGAAATATAGAATAAACCAATGTCAACTACAGCATTGCTAACATTTTAGTTACTGAGGCAGCACTTGTATTTCATCCTGACCGGTGCCATTACTGATACAGCACTACATATGCAGAAAGCAATGCATCCAAGGGATACAATTAACAGTATACAGTTTGAAAAACAGTATATAAAATTAGTAAGAAATTATTCCTCTTGACCAACAGATGACACAGAAATTCTGTAATTGTTACCGAAGGACACTGAAACAAGATCAGCTCTTTGAACAAAGTGCAAACAACTTTACATGGTAAAAGTGCTTGCAGATGCCATACTTAGCATTTATAATCTGATCTTGAGTGTGAAAATGTAGCATAAAGCACATCCCTAATTGGCAGTAATGTCCAAACTTGCTTCTCTGTTTCTTTTTTAAAGATGAATTGCAGGGTGTATCTGTGGACCAGTAGGGTTTCAGTGAGGGCTAGTGTCTTTTTAAACATGCGCCATCAGCACTCTGCCTCTGGAACAGATGTTAGCTTTATTAAAAAAAAATTATATGTATATTTCTTCATCCAGCATTGGAACTAGTCTTCACATTTCATTACAGGGAACATACTCAGTTGTTGGGTACAATGTGAGTGCAGTGTAGGACGAACGATTAAGTAAGAGGTCCCCATGCCAGAAATCACCCATGATCTACCTATGAGGATTTTTAACAGCTTTATTTATTATTATTTAATGGGGCACAGCAATATTTATATTTAAAAATAAATTAACACTGCACTGATAAGAGGGGTTAAATAAGTACTCTCCACTGTGATTTTGAACAGCCAGTCATGAAGGGATGGGGAACCACGTGGCTTTCATTCAAACAAAAGGTCTCTGAAACTGCACCTCCAAAGCTTGTAAACCTCTGAGTCTGGGATGCATTTTAAACACCAGGGGCATTTTTTCATTCTGCTCATTATGGATTTCATTTCCAGATGCGATTTTATGCCTGAAATATTCCTGGAGACACAGCACACTTGGCAGCTTTATTGATCGGTGTCTCCATGAAGTCCTGCTACCAGCCTTAACCTGCGATTAAAGCTAGGGCAGGTTTACACATCTCTGCATTTTGTTACTTTTGTCCCTGCTGTTTGGATCAATAAATTGTATACAGCACTGGGAGGGCTTACAAAATAATATTTATTCCTTTACTGCACAATTAATTAAATCCCAAATGGTGCTTGACTGCATGCCTTTGTGGGCTTGCTATTGTCTAGCATAAAGCCTGCCCTGCAGCCCTCTGGGTGTGGACCCAATCAAGCTTTCTTTTTCAAAATATATATTTTTCATCCAGTAGGGATCTTTGCTGTACATTTGCCCAGGCGGACCCCCAATTCAATAACTCACCACACCACACTGTCTTTGGTATTAACAGAGCCGCAGCTCTGTTTACTTATCAAAATTGTTACATTACAAGGAATACTTAATTTCTACAGCATAATATGTACATTACATTTGACAGATATGCACATTACAATATGTCTATACATACATCACTATACATACATCATATCTGTTTCGATATATATACATTAAGTATTCCATCCCGTAAGACCCTTGGACACACTTCATGTATATTGCTGAAACCCTGGCTCTTTCATCCACTTATTTGAGGGAACTCTGGTCCTTTAGTCCAACAGACCTATCTAGGGCTGTGCCTTCCCTCAAAACAGTTCCCTTTCCATCTTACCAGAATTTAGGGCCTCCTAGACCCTTGACGAGAGCATGCCCATCTGGGCCACAATCCCCATCTCCCAGTGTTTCTGTGCATGCCCCACCAGGGTGCGTTCCTCCTGATCTCTGAAACATACCTGTCCTAGGGTCTGCCTCTTCCTGGTGACACCCAATCGCAGCTTCTCTTCTTATGTCCGGGCCTCTCTTTTCCAGGGTCAGCCATGAATTACCACCACTTACATCTGGTGTAACACATATCTCCACTAATGCCCAAGGGATCTTTTTCCCAAATAGTACTGTCTCACAAAAATCATTAAGTATTGTTAAAATGTCGTTCCCCTATCGTCTGACAGATGAACCCCATCCCGCTATACAGGCCCTTATTCATCTTGGTAATAAGGAAATGCCCGATAACCTCCATGCCAACAAGGTCACCAAATGGGACACCTCCTTATTCACATATCTGTGTGCTTTGTCCATGGCTCCTGCTAGCTCACCATGCCAGCTGGCGTGGTATGATTCTGGTCCATGCCAGAATAGAGTGATGCAACACTTGTTTTAAGCAGGCCAATCCCTCTTAATTTCTAATTAATCTGGGTGCCCCAGGTGACCCAATGGTTGTCCTCTCAAGTGGATAACCAGCGCACTGGTGGTTGACAATGTAGGCCTGATCTAAAATCATTTCACATAATGCCCCCCACATCATCGTCCTTTTCCTGCCCATTGAATCACAGCATGACTTCTTTGAATGCCCAGCTTTCTTGTGTAAGGCCATTGTTTTGCCCTTGTGTAGGCTCCCTCACATGTGAATGACCCATGATCCATATCCGAGGGGTTATAGGAGCCATGCCAGTAAGACTAAACAAACACGTGAGTATTTTATCACTTTGAGCTTCTGTTACTTCTTTGTGTTGGGTTCTCCAGCGTCACTCCCGATGTGTTGTCCTGGGGTCTAATGTACTTCCATACAGGCTTTCAATGCCCATCTGCTGACCCCTTTTATCTGTTCTTCTTTAACTCACACCTGGCTGTCTCGGTGGCTGCTCCAATTCTGAATGAATGTGTGTTGTATGAGGTGGGGTTTACACCACCATCCATTGACCCTTTCATGAGAGCTGTGAACTGCCACCTCATGACAACTTTTCCATCCCCATGTACAAATAAATGCCCCAGTCCTGTTTGGCGACAGCCCACACTCCTTCATTGACAACCATGGGAAAACATTAGCCAGAGGAGCCATAAATAAGTATTTATAATGGTGGTGAGCGACTGGTTAGTCTTTGATTTTCACAGCTAAAGACATAGTCTGTCTTGGCAGATGCTCGAAATCACTGAAGTGGAGATTGGTGTTCTGACTTGTTGAGTTAGACTGTGTACCAATTCCATACACCGGAAGGCCCCAAAGAATGCACATTTGTATATGGCCCCAACAGCTTTATTATCGTAGCTCGAGCTGCAAGTGACTGACAGTGCCCTGAGGAGTCTGGACAGTTCGGCTAGTCCTATGGACTTCCATGTTTCTGCCTTATTCCTGCAAGTCTAGCCAAGCCTTGTACCATTTTCTTTTGTAATGAAACTGTTTGTTGGGTCAGAGAAATGCAATGCCTGCCAGTTGGGCGTATAGCCGCTGGAGATCTTCCCAGGCTTTCTAAATGGAGGATGTAGCTTTGAACTTGTCTTTGGCTATTGAGCAGTTCCAAGCTTACCTTGTGACTACAGAATTGTTTAAAAGACTCATAGCTACCTACATACTTCCTCCATGTCGAGGGGGCTACAGTGAGCTGTACCAGTTGCTGCAATCTTGGTTTCCAAGTCTCCACACTGCTTCAGTATCTGTGAGGGGAGTGGGTCCGCCCACGGCCTAGCCGCCTGAAGTGCTCAAGCTGAAATCGAGACAGGGCATGTAACATTTTCTTTTCCTGGCAAATGTCGTGCCTTGAAAGAGATGTTGTACCATAGGCAGCATAACACAAAGACCCACAGAACCTTCATCACCTCTTCAGAATGAGGCGTCTGCAAGTTCAATATGTCTGCTACCGCCCTGTTGTCCGTGTGGAACAGCACTTTCTTATTTTGAATTTGTGCCCCACACACCCTTATGACTACCATTATAGGGAACAATTTGAGTAGGGTGATTTTTGTGAGCCTCTCGCTACTACTCTTGTGGCCAGTGCTCTGCAAACCATGCCCTTGCCAGAGAGCCCCAAAACCAATACCACCGAAGTATTGGTCACCATGTGCAGATCCATAATTGTTCTGCGGTGTCTGCCAAATGGTGATACCATTAAAATCCTGTAGGAAGAGTTCCCATATCTGGAGGTCAGCTTTTATGCCCTGCGTCAGTCTGATGTGGTAATATAGTTTTAGAGCACCCCAGTGGCTGATGCTATCCGCCTGAGGAATAGCCTGCCTGGGCAGATTGCACAGCATGTAAATTCAAGTGGCCTATAACAGATTGCAGCTGTTGTAGGGTCACTTTCTTGCTCTTCCTCATCTCCCTAACAGTTTGCTCAAAAGCGACACCTTATCTTGTGTAGCCTAGAAACCATGGTGTCTGAGTCTATTTCTATGCCCAGGTTGGAGGCGGGTGGCGGGTCCCTCTGTTTTTCCCGAGCTAGCGGAACACCAAAATACCTCATGAATGAGGTGAAACCCGCAGCGTATCTGCACATGCGGTTCCTTTGGGATGCGTAAATAGAAAATCATCGAGATAATGTACTATGAGCATGTTCTGAGTGTGTGTTTTGGTGGCCACTCCAGAAGGTTGAGAATGCTTGAAGGCTGCACAGCTTATGGAGCATCCCATGGGCATAACCTTGTCTATATGGCTATTGCCCTTTAAATTTAAAACCCAGTAGATTCTGATCACTCTGATGTGCGGTAAAAAGTGAACGCTGATTTGATGTCACTTTGCCATCAAAGCCCCATCGAAAGTTGTGTATTGCACTGTGCAATCTTCTGGTTGATGAAGTCATTCACTGAAGCTTCTGTAGGACAGGTGATGAATCAGCCTGTATTTCCTTCTGCCTTCTTGGGGACCAGCCCCAATGGGGATACCCTCAGGTTGTGAAATGGGGGTAATCAAATGGTCGCCACCCTGCCTGACTCTACTTCCTTGGCGATTTCATCTCTAGGATATTGGGGATGAGTTTGCAGATTTGAGGTTTCGAGCTTGTATGGTATCTTAAAACCATGCTTGAAACCGTCATGTATGTATTTTGCCATTGTTCTGTCTGGGTAGCAGTTGAGCCAGGGTTCCATCCAGTCTAACCGTGTTGGTGAATTAGCTAAACTTTCCAGACCCTTCCTTTCACTACCTGTTCCTTCGTTTCTTGGGCGATTGTCGGTGCATTCTGAACCTTGTGCTCCCTCCGTTCTGTTTTCAGATATTCCTATATTTACAAAAGGAATGAAAACATTTTCCTTTGTTGTAGTCATAACAAGGCTTCCTCCTGTCCCTTCCTCTGTTCTTTCTTGTACTCCCCCTGTTTGTCAGGCAATAACATGACCACTATCTGTGAAGTTACCACATTTGGGGTGGCCACGAGTTGTATAGCAGACCCAGAGGTCTATGTGCATATTTTCCATTTGAGATTGGGTTGCCTAGATAATTTTAGGTGAAATTGCTCATGGTATTTTAGCCACCTATCCGCCAAAGGACAGATGTGTGAATGTTATGGTGTCCCTGTATTTAAAAGAGCAATTAGCTTATCTGGGTGTTTCATCCTGTAACGGACATCAATATTTATTTATTTATTTAGTTTTGTTAACTGGGTAAGTGCGCTAGTCAGCAAGTGACTGTTTTCAGGCAACGACCGGGAGGGTGCTAATTGCAACTACACAAAGAGAGTATAGCCAGATTATTAAGACAACGAAAGTACAAAAAATGCAGGAGAGAAATAGATATGGCAAATGTAACATACATTAGTAAACAAAATATACTAGCATGATCATGGAACATACTCAAAAATGTGAATAGTAGAAGGCAGAAAATAAGAGAGGATAGGCATCAGTAGAAAAGACACAAGGAAGGGAAAACTGGCAAAAGGATGGGAGGGAGAGATTAAGTGAAAGGAGGTGCCGTCAGATACGGCAACAGCGGGTGAGGTACCAACCTGCGGTCGGGCCTATGGAGCCGAAAGATGGCAGGTGAAGAGAGGTGGTAGGGGGAGGCAGTAGAGGCAAAGCGGTGGAGGTAGGAAAATACAGCCGGTTGGTGGAACCGATAGACTGACGGGCGAGAGTGAGGATGCGGTGAGAGGGATAGGCGGAGGAGTTCTGGCAATAGCGGCAAAGTGTCAAAGTCAAGCGAGCCAGTGGAACCAAAAAGACAGCAGGGCAGGGAAGGGGTCGGTGAGCGGTGGGAGTGGGTGGAGAGGTGACTAAGCACAGCCAGGAGGGTGGGGACTAAGGAGGGCATGGATGAGGTAGGAACAGGTAAAGGTGAGTTTGGTGGGGAGGCAAAAGGGGAAGAGGATATAACAGAAGAAGGGGAGAGAGCAGCAGTGGGGTTAAGTGAGGAGAGCTGTGAAGTGAAGATAAGAATGTGGGAGTAGAATAGCTACTTACAATTGTCAACAGCTAACATTAGGCTTATAAAGAAACAGGTTAAGGCAACATTAATTACAAGGCACAAAATAAAACATTAATTACAAGGCACAGTATAGAACACCCATTTGGACAGGCAAAGTGGTAGCAATGAGGAAACAGTACAAATGCAGCGGATCAGGTAGGGTCAAAGCAACGATTTGTCCATAGTAGTGAGGAAAGTCCTGAGTTTGCTCTTAAAGGTCACATGAGTGGAGACATCTTTAGATCCTGAGGTAGGTTCCATAGGTGGGGGCAGCATGATGGAAGGAGCCCATGCCCTTTTAGTCCGACAAAAGGATGGATAGTAGGTCTGATCAGCCGATCTAAGATTCCTTGTGGGAATGGCGGCCTGAGGAGATCAGACAGGATAGCAGGCTTGGACGTCCCTGGATGGAATCAACTAAATTGTATAAGTAGTACTGCCTGGTAGAGGAAGGAGAGAGCCAACCAAGGTCCTGATATAAGAGACAATGATGCTGCAGCCGAGGTGCTTTGGTTGCATACCTGCACATTATTGAAGGTAGTATCCCATAGTTGCAGTGACGATTTGGTGGCCAAGGACAGGATGGGACACCCATATGTAAGGGTTGGCAATAGAATGCCTCTGGCTATCACCAATTTAGCAGCAGGGGTGAGCAGGGTATTTGGTTCTGTAGGAGCCCCAATTTGCAGTTAATTGACTTGCAGGTTTCTGTATATGTGCTTTCAGGTCCAAGGTTTAATCCAGGTGGATGCCAAGATAGCGAAGGAGTGACAGTTTCTATAGGGTCCCCATCGATATCAGAGACAGAGATGGTCAGAGGACAGGATCTAAGCTTGTGATTGGAGCCAAACATCATAACTTTTGTTTTATTTGTATTTAAAACCAGGCGATGAGAGTTCAACCAGCGTTGTACAGCACGAAAATCTGCAGTGAGGCAGCATTTAGATCAGGACCTTATCAGGTGATAATAAATTACCAGGTCATCCTCATAGAAGTGAGTGACCTGTGGTGACCAACTCAGGAAGTTTATTGACGAATAATGAGAATAGAAGGGGCCGCGTATGGACCCCTGAGGGACCCCAATGTTGATAATAGCACTGTCTGACATGGATGAATTAAACTTAACAGCTTGTGTTCTGTTTGAGGTAGCTTTTTGAAACAGGTAGTGACTGGGGAGAGAAGCCCAAGGTACTGAGGGCGGATAGTAGCAGAGAATGGTCAACCAGATCGAAAGCTTTGGTTAAGTCAATGAAGACTGCCCTGTTAACTTTCTCTCTATCCATATTGGTAGCTATATCTGAAGTGAATTTTGCAAGTGCTGTCATGGTGCTGTGATGCTTTCTAAAACCATGTTGTGCTGAGCTTAGTAAATTGAATTTCTCAAGGTATTCAGTGATTTGCATGGATACTACTTTTTCAGGATTTTATTCAGAACAGACAAAATAGCAATAGGCGGTAATTTGATATGTCATTTTACTGCCTTTCTTAAATACAGGAGTGACTCTGGCTGCCTTCCAGACTTCAGGGACAATGCCATTGAAGAGATAGGGTGAAGATGTGTGCCAGGGGCCAGAGATGTAGTAAAAGCCATTTTTAGTAGTCTTGGTTCTAGGCCATCTGAGCCAGTACTGGTGTTTTCAGAGAGTGACCTGAGCAGCTTTGGGACCTGATGCATAGACACTTCCCTGAAATAGAAGGGGTTGGTTAAGTTTGGGGGTCCTTCAGATGCTGTGGGGTTAAACTGTGAAGCAGAGGATTGTGATGGGAGGGAAGCTGTGTAGGCAGATAAGTCAGAAAATTGTTGGTTAAAGCATTTGCAATGGTAGTAGAATCATTACAGTGTACACCATGTAGGACCATATCTGAGGAGTGACATCTTCATGCAGAACCTAAGAAGGACTTAATGTGACCCCAAAACTTGATGAGGTCATTGGAAGAATTAATCAGCAGGTTTTGGCAGTATTTACTTTTGGCCTGCCTGATGCATCTTTTACAGTCATTTCTGTATTGTTTATACAGAATGAGATCTGACTGCAGTCCAGTTTGTTTGTACTTTTTCCATTGATTGTCTCTAACTTTTAACTTTGAAGCAGGTCTTTTTCAGCCACCTCGAATGCTGCCCCTTACCCTCCTTTTGACTGTAGGGAGTGCTTCTTTTGGATGTTGCCAAATTCAGTCAGAAATGAATTGAGGGCAGTATCAACATTGGTTGCGGTATAAATGTTAGACCAGTCAACACAGAGAGGTCAAATAGGAAGGCTTGTTTGTCCAGGCAGCATAGTTTGAAAACCTAATCAGATGTGGTGGAGGAGGAGGAGGTGGACAGGATTGCCATCGACAAAGTGTGGGGGAATGGTCAGTGATTGAGTCAGCAAGCACTGTGGCATCTAGTACATGATCAGGTCTGGTGGTGAGGATCCAATCAAGTAGGGACCCTGAGTGCAGAGTAGTAGTTCTGGTAAAGCCTGTGATAGTTTGGTGTAGATTGTGCTTCTGTACTAGAGCTTCAAGGATGCTGTGCTGTGGACCCAGCCAGTTAAGGTTCAGGTCCCCAGGAGTAGAGCCTCATTTGATTTTACATTCTGGGAGACATATTGTAGCAAATTCTGGAGACCACTCATCCCGCTTGTAGGTGGATTGTAGACACAAATGATGTGCAGCAGTTTTGAACCCAGTGCCAGGATGCGTGCAGAGTTTCACAAGGTGTTAGGAATCAGTGCAGGTAGGATGTTCAGGGATAGATGATTTTTGCATATAATCGTAACCCCCTTGACCCATCGGTCTTTCCTTAGAATGCTATAACCAGGCACAAGACAAGTGGCATCAGGCACCCAAGGCTTCAGCCAAGTCTCTGATAGGCATAAAATGTCAGGGTTAATCAGTTTAGCCCAGGCTTCAAGCTCAGCCAGGTGACTCGTGAGACTCGGATATTCATGTGGGCTATAACCAGACCCTTTTTGTAGCAGCCATTGCAGGGGTGAAGCGTAAACCATAGGGCCCGGATTGGGTTCAATATCTCCGGCAAGCATAAGGAGCTGCCAGGCAAGGTGAGAAAGGTTGGCAGAGAGAGTGCCTAGCTGGCATTTGGGTCTCTGATAGTTCAAGAGATAGGAGTGGATAGACAGATAGATACAGCCCTTTTGATGAGGATAGAGTGAGCAGGGGTAGAATTCGGAGTAATAGTACAGCAGGATGTTAGAAAACCTGAAGTCACTATCATTGTTAAGCGCAGGATAAGTAGCAAGAGATGTACAAGTTGATAGCCAGTTTAGACATAACAGAGAGACAGAAGTATAAGTGGTGAAGTTTTAGAAGTGAGAGGAGGGTTCATTAGGGGAGACTGGGGTGCAGCACCATATCTGAGTGGCCAGTTTCACAGATATATCAAATGCTGCCTCCCATTCTCAAATGTGAAAGGCACTTTTGGCGCCTTGGCCTCTCTTTGTTCTTTTTCTCATCATTCACTTCTGGGATCTCTATGTAATAAAGAAAACATATCTATAAATTCCTTTTCCAAATTTTTCCCTGACAGCAATGGATAAGTGGTCCCCAATGGGTCTTCCACCCGGCATATGCCCAACACTCTGGTGATGGTGGTGGTGTTGTTGTTGCGCTGGTTGAATTGTCACCCATTGTAATATCGAGCAGTACCCATTTGAGAGGCTACAGTTTCCTGCGCATGTAAGCCTGGTGTCAAACTTTCTTTGTTAGCTGGAGGATGTTGTATTGTTGAAGGCCCAGCACCTGTCCATGCCTGAACAGCTGCCACTTGTGCATTACCCCTTCTGCCATAGTCCCTTGGGAAACAATGGATTGGGGAGGCTGGGTCTACTGAGCCTCTGTTCCTGTGGTGATCTGCTGTCCGCCTCCTAGGTGACTTGATGGGGCTTTCTCTGCCCCATCCTGCTAGACTCTGTTATCCTTTGTTCCATCCCCCTTGCCTGTCTAATGGGGCTTGGTATCCTACTGCAGCCGCTCGGCCCACTGGCATGCCCTGAACCCAAAGTTATCCATTGGCCCCAGTGCCTCACATGCCACTAGACCCAGAGAAGTACCCTCACCAGGCTCATTTGCCAGAAATGCCCGAGACCCTGAGATGGGGTTAGTCATTCCACCCTGCTGGGTTGTTAGGAAACTGGGGCGAAGGGCCCAAGGATTCATTGCTGCCAAAGAGATGGGCATATTGCCTGGCCCCCATATATTAATGGCCACATGAAGGTTATGCTACCATGTTTGGTGCCCTGGCATCACCGGCATGGAATTGACCTCTGGAGCCCCCTGCTGCCCTACCTGGCTGCTTACCTTTTGTCCCCACTGATCTCCTGTGTTTTTCCAAAACCGTTTTCCGACCACGGCCCCAATCCGGTCTCCCATGCTCCTGGCCTCTTGCTCCCTTTCTCCTACCTTTGAGGCCTTAGCCATGTCTTCAAGGTTCTTTATCCATTTTTATATTTTGCTTCTTCCAATTCGGATTCCAATGGCAACCATTCCTGGCTGTCACTGGATTGCTCATCCTTGCTATCAGAATCAGACCACACCAATTCTACTGACATCACTGTTCTGATCCTCATACTCACCGATCTGTGGCTGGACCACTGTTGCCACCAGGAAATTTTCCATTTCTTCATTCGCTGCCCTGGGTTGGACCACAGATGTGTTCTCCTCGACTCTGCTCCATTTTTCTCAGCATGTTTTGCCTGCCTCTGCCAGTGTTTGCACCATATGCTTTCTCTGCCTGCTCTGCCCCTTTTAATAACAGATTTTTTCTGTGCCACGGATTCCAATAATCGAGCCGATGGATGGCTATGCCTGGGCTGACATCCCTCCTCCTCAGCTGGTTCTTGCAGCCTGTGTTCCACTATGGTGGAGGGTCTGCCACAGTTAGCTGTTGCCCGCCTGGATGGGCAACCAGTAGCTCTGGTTCCAGCCTGGATATGGCAGTCAGCAAATCTGACCCCCAAAGTCCTTTAGGCATTGCAGGGCCTCGCAGAATGCTTGGTCCTGCTCTTGTGCAGGATAGCCTGTTCCACAGATTGTGTCTGGCTTCCTAGGCCAGAAAGGTCTTGACTGGAACCCTGTGCTGGTGTGGAGATTTGGGGTCTGGCTGTCCAGAACCTGACTATTCTGTGATTTGGCCATTTTAGCTATTGATTGAGGGCAAAGCGGTGTTCAGCGAGGTGATACCTATGGAGACAAAAACATTCGTTATTCCTGCCCACTTCACATGGCTTCTACCATTTAACAATCTAACTGACTTTCCAGAACTACTCTCAACTGTAGTGCTCTGTAATCCTACAGCCACTGACCAAGCACAACAAAGAGGGAATTGCCTAGCCAGTGGAACCCCTTCTACATATGAGAGTTTTGAAGGAAAACTTTTCTTGATGTGGGGTCCGCTGGAGGGAATCCTTTGGGATTTTCACGAGAGAGGGGTAAAAAAAAAAACACTATATTTGAGACCAAAGTTCAAACCCTGATGGTGATTCAAATTAAATTCAAGGTCTAGAGTTTTGTGTCCTGTAACGTGCAAAATAACCAACAACCCTCCATTGTTCTATCCAACCCTGCTAATACTAAATTCCCTTTCACTGCCCCCATGTCATGTGCATGACACTGTATATGCCATGATTGTAAAATGCCATAATAGGAGAAAACAAAACAGATGATATAATGGCCAGGCCCACACAAGCAGAAACCACATGGGTGAGAAACTCTATGGAAACAAGAAAAACGGGGTGGGAGGGCAGGGGAGAAGTAGAGTAGACAACAAAAAACAAAACAAAAAAACAGTATTACATAGGGGGCACACAGAGCCCCTGTTTCTTGTTTCTGGGATTACAGTACAGAGACTACTACCAATACATGCACACTGAGACAATGCATACACCCCAGGAAGGAACCAGGAGGCATGAAATAGCAGCTTGAACAAATTATTAAAACAACTATGTGCAGCGAACTCAGCTCAGCATTGAAACCATCCCCTGCCCTGGAAAAGCAGGGTTAACAGAAATAAAAGTTCGCTCAAGGGGTATGAATAATATTTTAAAAGGCAAGAACTGAAGCTCTTAATAGAAAGTACTACTGGGAGGGTACCATGACCCACACTATAGAATACAGGGGAACCGACATAAAACAAATCTTTACTTTTTCAAATGTCTTATCATATGAATCATGCCTTTTTTTTTTTTTGCAGATAAGGACTTTAAAAGAGGCTTCACGCCAGGAACAGCAACAAACCAAAACACAAAATGAAATGACCCAAAGTTCACAGGCAGGGCTGCAGCAGTCCTGAGGCTGGAAAAAGAAGGGCAGGGTTAGAAAACAAAGACAGAAAATGCAGAGGGAAGATTTCCCATAGCTGGAGAATATCATCCCTCTTGCTAGCCCCGAACTTATGAGAAATGATGGTGGGGAGTGGGGTGGAAAGAACAGGGCCTCCTGAGGAGGAAAATTGCATGAAAGGGAGAACTGGAGGGCAGGAGGCTTGGAGGAAAGGGGAGCTGAGCCAAAAGCCACCAGGAGAAGCCGAGGAATGCTGACAAAGCAGGGATGCCACGTGGTTAGGTGGGCATGGTGGGGACCTGCGGCCCAGGAGGGCATGAACAATTTCACGAGGCCAGGTGAGCTGAGAGGTGTGAAAGCAGGGGGAGAGGAGAGCAGAGCCTGGATAGAAAACAAAGGGGTGCGAGACCAGATCGGGGATCCACGTGGCTAGGCTAGGCCAGCGTGGCTGGGGGGCCACTGCCTTAGAAAATCCAGTCACACTAACCTGCAAAGTCGCGAACTGTTCGGGAGAAAGAAAAATGCAGAAACCTGTATCTTCCACTGCACAATATGTTGTGGGAAAGAGCACAATGATAGCTGCATCTGGGCGACTCGACCTGCAGAAGAACTGTTTGCTTTTTATTCCTTAGAGGAGAAAGAACATGCCCTGCCTGCTGGCCGAAAAACTTGAGCTTGGGGGAAGGAGGAGAAAAGAAAGACTTACCTGCCAGACAATGAAGCCTGGGAATAGTAACTCACACGCTGGAATCAGCAAATGGGGGAACCAATACTAAGCTGGGGGTGACAGGTGCAACTGGAGATGAAGAGGTGCTGCAAGGCAGAAACACCAGGAAAAACTGGAGGAGAAAACAACAGGATACAAAACCAAAAAGTTTGTGGTGAGGAGCAGTTCCAGGAGGCAAAATCCTGGGACTGCTCATAAAACTCCTGCAATGCCCCTCCTTGCAGAAGACATCAGGGACAGCCTTCTCTGAGGTGCTCCTCTGATAGGGCCACTAACTACGAGGCCACCTTCCCAGTGTGGTGAGTGGCCCTCCCTCCCCCCACCCTCTTGGTGGCCGTCGGCAACTTGCCCCAGTGAGAAGCCAGTTGGGCCATTAACTATAAGGGCAAACTTAGTTGGGGATTAAGAAGTGCACCACAGGACCGAACAGTTTAAATAAGAGGCACCTGCCAGGAATCACCCCAATCTACCTATGGGATTTTTATCAATTTTATTTATTATTATTTAATGTGGCACAGAATTATTTATATTTAAAAATTAACACTGCACTAGTAAAGGGGTTAAATAAAGTACTCTGCACTGTGATTTTGAAACAAAGCCAGTCACGGAGGGTATGGGGAACCACGTGGCTTTCATTCAAACAAAGGTCTCTGAAACCACGTGCCCCAAAGCTTGTAAACCTCTGAGTCTAGGATGCATTTTAAAGCCAGCAGGGCATTTCTTTCATTCTGCTCACTATGAATTTCATTTTCAGACACAATTTTATGCCTGAAATATTCATGGAGACACAGCACACTTGGCAGCTTTATCGATCAGAGTCTCCATGAAGTCCTGATACCAGCCATAACCTACGATAATTAATTAAATCCTGAATGGTACTTGGGACTGCATGCATTTCTGGGCATTCTATTGTCTTGTATAACACCTGCTCAGCAGCACTCTCGATGTGGACCAGAATCAAAGTTTTCTTTAAAAAAATATGTTTTCTTCATCCAGCACCAAACCTAGTCTGTACATTTAATAATAAGGGACAAAATCAGTAGGGGAATGGGGAGTGCAGTATATGACTGAACGGTTTAACTAAGAGGTCCCAGTGCAAAGTATCACCCACAATCCACCATTGGAGATTTTAGCAAGTTTATTATTTAATGGGGTACATCAGTATTTATAGGTAAAAATACAAGCGGTTAACACTGCACTACTAAGGAGGGTTAATATGACTGCATTGAGATTTTGCAAAAGTGCCAGTCACGGTGGGCATAGGGTACTGAGTGGCTTCCATTAATGAAAATGGTCTCTGAAACTGTGCGCACTGCAGTCCTCTTGATCACGATCTCAATCAAGCTTTGCTTAGAAAATAAAAAATTTGTTTCTTTGATATAGGCTGTGCTCTACAGAATTTTTTTGGAAAACTTACAAAGGGAGCTAGTTATTTGTCCTACAGTATGAACAGGTTTTATCTACAGTCCCACATCAAGACCTAACTAACAAGCAGCTATTCAGGATTTTTGGCAGATAAGATCAATTTAATTTAATGAAGCAGCAGTGTGTACTGTAAACATCAATTTTAAACTTGGCACCAGAAGGGGACTGAAGCAAACAAAATCTGCATAGTGGGGAGAAAGAAAAACACTTGGGTGGTATGTAGAACCATGTGGCTTGCTAGCCAGGCTGGGGTCCAACAGAACATACCAGCACATTCAATTCCATATTTCTTAAGAAAACTACACAACTCAAGTTCACTCTGTAATGCTGAGCTCTGAATGCTTCCATGTATGTCTGAACTGTGTGAGATAAAAGTTGAGAACATCAGCATTTTAAATCACCTGGTTCAAGCACAGCGTTGGAAGGACACCATTTTCAACTACCAAATCAACCTTCGGATGGAGGTAAAACATTTTTCAGCATTAACAGTTCTGTTACCTCAGAAAAACTAACCTAATACTGTACTCTTGATATGTTTATGCACACTGCTGTTTATTATTAAAAACACAAGCCCAAACTGAATCAAGCATCACACTAACCCACAAACAGGGTTCAGGAGTGACAGTTGGGCAAGACAATGGGTAGGACTGTTTGAGAGTCCAGGCTGGTACAAATATGTTATAGGCATTCCAGCCTGCAAATGACGGGCTTAATTTTTATTTATTTATTTAAGATTGGTGACGGAAAGGCACACTGAGCTGGGGCTCGTTTCAGGTGTGACCCGGAAAATATATAGGCTTAATAGAACATTAGTGGTGGTGGTGGGGGGACAAGTCAGAGATAAAGCATGGTATGCACTGTTACAGTGTGTAGTAAGAAATGGGTAGATATGGGTGGCCCAGTTTTTCCTACCTAGGCGATACCAGATGATTAAGGATCCCTTATGTGCAAATCAAAACTCACATTATTACAGTAATGATGGCTTTTTCAATGTCATGCACATGCCCCTTGTCACAGAAAACTAGTGTACAATGACATGCCCAATCAAGACATGCTAACGAAAGTCTATTGCACCGATAATAAAAATACAAAATATAGTACTGCAAAATCTGTGAACAAGAAAGAAGGGTGATTATATTGATATAAATGCTTGAAAAGCATGAACATCAGTACGATTGAAGTCGTATTTATTGCACACTCTCTTGAACCCTACATTAAATAGTACAAAATTAATAATTGTACAAGCTCAAAAACGTGACCCGTGTGTTTGTATTGTTCAAAATGCTTGAAAGCATTACATTCAACACAATTCCATTGCACAAAGTTCCACAACAAGAAATCATTTACGGAATTCATTTAAAGGTCCGAGTTCAGCAATCCATGGTTAGACTCTGCAAACAAATATGAAAAAGTGGCTTAGCTTCTGTCAGCAAATGAGAACTTACACACAGAGGTCAGTGAAGGGGAAGAAAAAATTACCATGGTGGCAGCATGTTCTCAGCATTTTCTCAGCACTCTGAGCACCCTGATACATTAGGATATCTAACAAGATGTTGAAGGCTTCCATGGTTGTGCGACCATACCTCTCCCTCCACATAAAGCATCTAGGCATGATGGCACCATCTGCTTCTGTGTCCATTCATGGCTTTAAATTGTTTCTTGGCCCAGACAAGTATGTATCTATAGCATTTGTGTGGGCACCTGTTACAGGGTCAACAAAATTCTGAGAGTGATTCACAGTTTTGTGAAGGTAGTTCTTGTTGGGCATCTGGGCTATGCGTTTGTAGGCTGACCACTGGTCCGAATGTATTTCTATGCCTGGAAGAATGTGCCGTTCAATACTGAGAAGCAAGGTTGTGGCATCCCTCCATTCCACCATGGTCACGAAGCCCACATTTTGTCTGTCATATATGCCAAATACCCATGAATCGGAACCATGCATGTTCCGCCCACTGTTGTATTTCCTCTGACCTTCACTGACTCATCAACTTGAACTGTACCCTCCACACAGCTGCATCAGTTCTTTCAGGAGTTTCCAGGCACAAATATCCCTGATGAACTGGTACCAGTCAGTTGCCATTTTGTCAGACACTTGTACTCCTTCCATTGCTGCAATAGCTGGGGTGTTTGCAGACCAGTAATAAATGACCAGCACTACTTTCTTCAGTGGCAACTTAGTTTTGGAAGTAGGTATCAGCCAAAACACTTTTCTTGGCCCTATATGTCTTCTTTTGCATCTCCAGATGCACCGTTCTGTTCCACAGAGGAATCGTTAATCAGTGCCATGTCACCACCACATTTATGGCATTTCCTCTGTTGTTGCAGCAGTCCCCTGTCTTGTAGAAATGCCACTGTGGAACCCAGCATTGAACATGTTGAGGCCATGGAGAAAAAGGTAACTGGCTCCATCTCTAGTATCAGCTTCAAGAGTCAATCAATCAATCAAAATCTTTATTTATCCAGGCGGGCACCATTGAGCAAGGCTCATTTGCAAGGTTGACCTGGTCATGAATACATCAAAGTACAGTACAGAAGCAGGTATACAAAAAGCAATAATATACAAGGAAGAAAAAGTATATACAGTGTATACAGTACAAGGTTGAAATAAATAAAAAAATAGCATTATTTTACAGTTGAAGAAGTCAGCAGATATGTAATCAACCATAGGCATACAGGGGTTATAAGCAGAGATCTTTTGAGTGAGGCAGCCAGCAACTACACCAATAGGGAAAGAGGCCATTGTATGGGTGGCAGGTTAGAGAGGTAAAGAAGAGGAGGGATATATTACTGATGACTGGGGAAAAATTGAGCTAAAACCACAGAAAGTGATAATGGCTGTCGTGTACTTATTTATTATGACAATGACAGAGATGGGGTAGATAATTGGGACACTGCTATGGATGGGGTGGGACTTTAGCCAGTCTGGAGTGGACAGGGAAGGGTGGGTGCAGCAAGAAGAGTTAATAGGGAAAGAGTGAGAGCCAGGGGTAGAAACATGGCGAGCATCAGGATGGAAAGGGGTAGTTGCTGAATCAGTGGGCTAGCGGTGAGGAAAACATTTGCAAGGTGCTTTCATGTAGCGATCTAGAGCAGCTTGAAGATAGTCAGGCTAACAGGGCAGCTCAGCTTCAAGTCCTTTGTAAACCTGCTCCACAATGTGGGTAAAGAGAAGCTTAGAGCAGCTTTGCTGAAATGAGTTTTGACCCTTGGAACTTGGAGGTAATTATTGAATAGCTCCTTAGACGTAGGTACCTAACACACTCTGGGAATACAATCTGAGACATATGAGGGAGCTTGTTGGTCACTGCTCTGAAGACCCATAGGGCAGTGTTTCTATTCCTTCTATAGTGAAGGAAGTCCAGCCTAATGCTGACTACAGGGAGCAGTGGTGTGTGGAAAGTGGAAGGCCAGTAATGAACCTGATAACTCAGTGGTAGAGGATGTCCAACTTAGCCAGAGCAGAGACAGTGCAGTGGCTGTAGAGCAGGTCTCGTAATCTATTAAAGATAGGAAGGTAGCTTGAACCAGTTGTTTCTTGGCCTCCTTTGTGAGCATATGGTTAATTCTGTATAATAGTCCTAATCTTTGCCTTAGTTTCTTCTGTAGTTCTTCGAGATGGTTGGCAAAGGAAAGTTTATGATGGAGCCAAACTCCTAAATATTTGAATTTAGCTACATACTATAGTGTTTCTCCAAGAACAGTGGTAATTTGTGTGATAGCCCCCCAGTAGGAATTGCCCCATGCAAGAGGGAGCATGGCTTTGTCTTTTCACTTTGAGCAAAAGCTTTTTGTTTATGAGCTGGTATTGTAGAAGGCTAAATTCAGCTTGGAGGTCTTCACAGGCTGCTTCCGGTGTGGGACGACTCAAGTACAGTACAGTGTCATTCGCGAATAAGAGGATGTTGGCTTTTTGATGGGGTCATTGATGTTGTTAATGTAGACTGCAAAGAGGAGGGACAAGGATAGAGCCCTGGGGCACGCCTCAGCATAGGTTTTAATGGAGAAAGATCACCTTCAGCTTTAACCTGCTGTTTCTGTTCTCCAAGGTAGTCTGCAAACCAGCACATAGATTTATGGTCCAGGCCTAAGGTGCTTAGGGAGGAAAGAAGCAGGCTGTGATAAACTGTGTCAATGCCTTACTAAGATCCAAGAAAACAGCACAGACATGCTTCTTGTTGTCAAGGTCTAGGAGCCAATCATTGGTCACCTTAGCTAGGCTGTTATGGTGCTGTGCTTTGCTCTGAATCCAGACTGAACTGGGTTTAATAGGCTTCTGGATTCAAGTATACCCTAGCTGGTCACACAATTTTTTCTAGTAATTTAGACAGGATGGGAGGAGGAGATCGGTCTGTAATTATTTGATCGCAGGGGTCACCTGCTTTTAATAGATGGATGACATGAGCTATTTTCCATTGAGGGGAGGCTACACTGGGAGAGTGACATGTTGAATAGGTGGGTGATTGGCACCGCAAGCACATGGTAGGCACATTTCAGATAGTATGGCTCTGAAGTTGGAGCCTGCTCCCTTCCAGGTGTCCAGTTGAAGCAGTAGGTCTTCCACCTCTTTTTAGAGAGACAGGCAGGAGGAGAAGGCCTCTGGTAGAGGGGACTTGTGGGTTGGTGGGCCTGAGCTGTGCGGAGGTCATTGGCAGGAGAAGTATCAAATGCTATCCCTGCCATTGCAAAATGGTTATTGAGGGCTTCCAATATCTCCAAACGGTTAGCGATAACGCTGCCACGGACTTAATTTTGCTGGAATGGAATTACCATTTGCTTGTCCAGACATGTCTTCATGTTTTCCAGAGCTTTAAGGATTTCTTGAGGCAGAGGCTAGCTCCGAACAATAGTAGGTGGCCTTGGCTGCTCTGACTAACTTGGTGCACTTGTTAAGTGCTCTCTTAAAAGGATACCAATCCAAGTCGTTCTTGCTTCTTTGGGCTTTTTCCATAAGTATCCCTTTCTAACAGGAATCTTTGAGCTCAGCTGAGAACCAATGGCAGGTGCTCCTGACCAGCACCTTAACCAGCAGTGCATGTTTATGTAAAGCCTCACTTAAAATATCATAAAAATAGTATATGCCCTGTTAACCGTTTTGGCTAGAAATAATTCCTGCTGTCACGGTGAATGTTTCAAGACGTGATTTAAGCAAACAAATCAAAGTTGTGTTTGCACCTCTTGATAGAGAACTTTGCCACAAACTGTGGGTTGTGCACGGATCTAATGGTGGTGATTATACAATGATCACTAATGTCTGAGAAAAATGTTCCAGCATGAGAGAACAGGTGTGGCTTGCTAACCAAAATGAAATCTAAGAGGGAGCTGTTGTTAAGGTTCTTTTTATTTGGGGTGAGTAGCCTCTCAATGAGTTGCACCAGCCCTAGTGTGTCACAAAAAGATTTCAAGGAGCTGATGCACTTGATAGCCAATTGTAGTTCAGGTCGCCAAGAATAATGGTTTCTATGGAACTGAGCCCAATACGGAACTGAGGTGAGACAGCAGATGAGGCCCGGCAGAAGAGGGCCTGTAGCAGCCTATTACACAGAGTGCACTAGAAGGAGAAAGTTCAATCTTAAGGTCAAGCACCTGAATTCATTGGGGAGGATGATGATCTATGCATGCGGCTGAGTCCCTTACATATTGCTACTCCACCACCTCTTGATCGCCTATCCACTTGGAAGAGTAAATAATTTGGGATATTTATTTTCATTGTCTGGGGTAGCTGGCCAATGCCAGGTCTCAGTGATCACTAGGACATCAGGTAGGGTGTGGCTCACCAAGCCTGGATAAGGGTGAACTTTTTCAGCTAGCTACAGGCATTAAGATGCATAAAGACATTCCTTTGATACCTGCCAGGTCTGATGGAGAAGCAAGGTGGCTAACTTTCCTGGGTTGAGTTCAACATTGCCTGAGCACAATAGTAAAAGAAGCAGGATTCTTTTTAAGGCAGCGAACTGTAATTTGTAAACAATTTTTTGGGCAATAGGGAGGCGGTGTTGTTGGGTAGGCCTGTACCCACTCCTGCTGTTACACTGGCCTAGTGTTGCAGCCACTAGTGTCCTGGCAGAAATTTGCCATGAGTAGTAAGTCTCAAGTCTGGATGAGGAGTAATATGCAGAGGCAGCTCGGGAGTTGTCTCACTCCCCGGCAGAGACAGCTGAGAAGCCCATAGTCCAGAATGGCTACCTGAAAGGAACTATTGGACGAGGACAGGGAGAAGTGCAAGGATCATTCCACTTTGGGAGGGATGAGGGTTCGAAGAATTGAGCTGAGTGCTAGTAAAGCTAGTGACACACTGAGGAACCAGCTGTAATTTCCCATGGTAGATCTATATGCCACAACAGCCGGCAGTAAATGCCACTAGAAGTCTAGACCAATCGGTGATCAGGTGTCATAATTTCAAAATCCTTTATTGGCTGAGAGGTGGTTTGGTGCTGAACATACCTGTGGAGCAACTCTTTGCAGCTGAGCCAGTGAGGTGGTTCAAGGCTGCAATCCGGTGTGGCAAGATTGGTCTGTAGCTTTGCTTTCTGTTTCTGGCCCTGCTCCACCAGTACAGAATAGGGAGTGGGGGAAGGTCCAAGTCTTGCAGCCTTAGTGGTTGAGCATGGTTTGGCCTGAGAAACAGGCAGAAAACCCCCAGGATTCTCCTCAGAAAGAGAGGCATACAGGGTCCACTAGAGCAGAAGTGGAAGAAGAAAATATAATGGTTTCCTCTTTAACGGTAAAGAAAGCTGTTGTAGCCCTCTAGTGGCTATGTAGAATAATTTGCAAATGAGAAAGTAGACAGAAAAAAATAATGAAATTCTTGCTTTACAAAAAGGATAGTCTCCCAGGGTCAGCAGTGCTGATAAACATCTCTAATGAAGCAAGGTAAAATGGAGACCAGCAGGAAGAAGTCAGTGAGGCTGAGATCCTCCAATCAGAGTGTTGGCGCTGAAAATTCAGAATGTCTAAAGGCACCAAATATCAACGTACCTGAGGGTTTATACAGCTTTTGGCTATTTCTGTAGATTTCTGGGCCCTGCAACGAACCAGAGTTAGGAGGATTCCGGTGGCAGTTGCAACGGAAGGAAGCTCCAAGGGTCTGCTAATTTGGAGTCGAGAATCGTGGGTTGCTTCCATACAGGCTTTTGTAGCTTTTTCTCTAGCGGTGAGTGAGAGCCCCAGGAGGGCACGGCACATCCTTTACTGTGCTAACCCCAAGTTAAATTTACTATGTAGGCTAAGAATAATCTGTCCGTTATTGCCTCTTATGAGGATTAACATATATTACTGAACCCTTTAGTGAAACAAAGACTTTAGCTCTGCACCTTCTGGCATCTGGCTGCCTGTCCATTAGCAGATATTAACACCATGTGTATGTATTTAAAATACAAAGACTTGCATTATTGTGACCTTTTCAATTTGCAAATTATTTTTACCACACTCTGTTTCTGGCTACCTGGCAATTTCAGCATTTGAACAATATATTTACCAGCATTTCACTGGACTGTGTTTTTGTTTTGTTTTATTATTCTGTATTTGGGGCAGAGCCCGCATTATGCATTTGTACCACCTGTGTGTTTTGTTGTATTTTCTCCGGTGTTATTGATTCATTTTGTACCACAGCCAAGTTTATTATTTTAGATTTTGTTCTACTACTGTTGATCTACTTTTGGTATGTGACGCCAGGTAGGCGTGTATTGGCAACCTCTGATGTGGCAGTAGGCGGAGAAACAGCCTGCAGCTATGATGAAACTGCTGTAATTATCCTGTAGTGCAAGAGGGGTCCTTAATCATCTGGTACTACCCATACCTATTACCAGATTTTATGTTTGAGTGGAATTGAGCCAGTTACTTTTGAAAATAAGGACTGTTAATACACCCAGAGCTATCATTTCTGTGTTACTATATTCTGAGGCATGATAGAAATTAAGATAGAAAATTCTGCTTAAATTAGACCTGGACTCGATGAACTAAAATATATTGTGACTAAACAAGGTCACTTAACATCACCTGCTGAAAGCCTGGAGATTAGCTGGGGATAAAGAATGGGGTGCTTACGACTATTATTTAGTACATTGTATTATCTCAACCTTGCACTGCTAAGTGCAAGGTCTTAAGAAGGTGTTAAACTCATCTGAGCATCTGGAACAATGGTAAACATTAAGAGAAATTAACATTCTCAATTATGCCATAGAACACCATCACTGCTATGAAATTCCTTTCCTGCACTAACTGCCCCCACCCCTGACAAATTACCTAGTCCTTGTATGACTGAAGCAGCCTAACCCAACCCCAACTGAGTATACACTACCACTGCAATGTTGATAAACCACAGATCATTGAAACATAGAAAGTGGCAGCAGAGGGACCAGGGGTCCATCTTAATGCCCATTTTGGTTTCTGTGGCATTTGTAGAAAAAGCACTGATATCAACAAAACAATGTATCATTTGCCCTCATGCAGGATGTCTCTCTTACACTACACTCAGGGTGTGTACCACAGGATTGGAGGATGGCTGATGTGGTGCCCTATACAAGAGTAGCCCCAGAATGAACTTGGGAATTAGACCGGTGAGCCTCACATCCATCACTGGTAAACTGATGGAGCTGTCCTAAAGTAGAGGCTGGTGGACCTCCTGGAGGCCAAGGGACTACGGGACAGCAGACACCATGGCTCCATACGTGACAGATCCTGCCAAACCAACCAGGTGGAGTTCCATGACTGGGTGACTATGCAATTTGATGGGGACCATGCAGCAGATGTCCTGCATCTGAACCTCAGTAAGGCATTCTACCAGTGCCACATGGGAAGCTGGGAAGTAAGTTAGAAGGCATGGGGGTGGGTGCAAAGCTGGTGAGATGGGTAGGGAACTGTCTTCAGGGAAGGCAGCAGAGGTGGTGGTGGTGGTCAGGAGCTCTCATCCCTAAGGGTCGTGATGAGTTGTGTTATGCAGGGCTCAGGGTTGGGACCAGTGTTGTTATTGCAGACATATCATTGAGCTTCAATAGCAAGATCAGACTGTTTGCTGACAACACCAAGATAGGAGCAGGATGGATGATCTAAAGGGATGGCAGGGGTTGCAGGATGGTTTGGCAAAGCTGAACCTTGTCAGACACCTGGCAACTGTGGTTTAATGCCAGAAAGTGCAAGGTGATGCATTCTGGGATGAAGAACCCAAGGCGGAGTTACCAGTTGGGGGTAATGCAGCTAGCCAAGGTCAACAAAATGATGGCTTGCATTGCAAGAGGTATATCTTTAGGGGATGATTCTGCCACTGTATAGGTCTTTAGTTAGACCACCTGAGCTGTACTCCTGTGCAGTACTGGCACCCATATCTGAAGAGGGACATTAAGTTGCTGGAGCGGGTGTAGCTCAGGGCAACAAAGATGATCAAGGGGCTGGGGACTTACCATATGAGGAGGCTGATGGAGTTGAACATGTACTCACTGGAGAGAGAAGGAACAGGGGAACATCATTAAAACCTTTAAGTGCATGGAAGAATAAAGACGACTGGTATGGAGGGGCTGTTCAAAGTATGGGAGTGACACCTGGGGCCATGATTTGAGACTGGAAGGAGAAAGGTTCAGGAGGAGATGAGGAGACACTTTTTACAGAGAGGTGGTAGCTGGCTGGAATACATTTACTGGCAGAAATGGTATCCAGTAGAACAGTAAACTGCTTCAAAAGGGGCTGGTACAGGGCATGGGGAGGAGCAATTGAGGCAAGGGTGAGAGGCAGCTGCAGAATAAGGGTGCTTGCTACACATTCAAGCAGACTTGATTGACCTCTAGGCCTTATCTGCTGTCAAAAGTTTAGGGTTTGTAATCTACCCTGACTGGCTCATTTCAAAAGAAGGTCTATGGGTTTCTGGGGTGCGAGCCATGGTAGGGGCTACAGGACTGAGGTGATTATAATAGCAGTGTGCTGCTGTGACATTAGCCAATTCCTAATAAAACAAAACAACTTTCACCCTTACCATGCTGTAGAAATGTTTTTAAGTCTTATGAAAAGGGTCTCAGAAATGCTGAAGGATGCTGTTGGGCGCCCAGCAGCCTTACATTAAACTGTTACACAGTCATGTAACAGCCTGAACACGATGGCATATTTATTTGTATATTGAAGTATCGGAATAAGAACACTTTGAGTTAGGGACTCTTTACAAAGGTGCCACATCAGAGAAATAAACAATACAATACAATACAGTACAGGCAGGTACAACAAATAGGATACAATCAGGTAAGTCATACAAAAGAGATTGTCTTAAGCATGGAGATGAAGTCCAGTAATTTTCAGGACAGGCATAAGTTCAAATTGGCCCAGTTAGTTGACATATAAAGAAAACAGGCTGGACAGCAAGAGAAAAAAAATTTAAGGACTAGAGTGTGGCGTTTGCACGCTGGACAGTAAAATGAAATGGGCACTGTAACCCAAAGGCGGGGTAAGCAGGAACATCCTACAGGACAGGTGGCATTTAGCGATAAGAGGAGCAACAGTGCAGGGAAATAGAGAGCCCAGAGGCCTAGTAAGGAGAAGGGACAGGAAGACATGCCAAGCGGATCAGGCGAGTTATTAGGAAGCTGGAGGGTATGGGTAAAGGGTGCTAAGGAGACTATCTGAGGAGGAGAGCAGAGATGGGGGCGAGGACAGGCAAAGGAGGAGAGAAAGAAAGGGCAGAGATGGGGACAGGAGAATAGAGAGTAATAACTGAAGGGCAGAGGAGTCGAAGGGACTAACTACTTGGTGGGTACAGGAATTGGTAAGAGTGCTGGAAAATAAGGGTTCTGGTTAGCTAAATGAGGACAACATTCAGAACTATTCTTCTAAGAGTGATCTTTCGAAAATGTTTATCATACCTATAAGGTATGACAATGGGATAGATGTACTGTCAGTTTATAGCCCACTATGGGCAATATGGCACTCTACTGCACACGCACAGAATTACACCCAAATTTCAACTATGAGGACATTTTCTGTGCTGCTCATTTTTCAAGCTGCTGTGGACAGTGTTTAGTACCCTATACTTGCAACACACTCTATATGTAGCCAAACCGTGTGTACTTCCTTGCATTTTGTTTCATTTATAATAAAATGAACTGTACCAATTCAACAAACTTTAAAATACTTAAATGCTACATGCATGATATCATGGGCATCAGATTAGAGTTGGTTAGGAGTTAAACAGGGCAGATGGGTTGTGGAACACTCTGTAGGGGTAATGAGGCATTCCATAGAATCACGTGGTAATGAAGTCAGACAAAATGTATACTGACATACTGTACAGTTCATTGTATTGCACTGAAAGTAAATGCAAACAAGTTCATAATGTTGGACTGTACAGTACAGGGTATCTTGCAAGTACAGGGGACTGAAGCTGTCCAAAGCAACTTGGCAAACAATCACTAAAGAAAATCCACTTCTCACACTTGAACCCCACAAAATGAAATATAGAATAAACCAAAGTCAACTACAGCATTGCTAACATTTTAGTTACTGAGGCAGCACTTGTATTTCATCCTGACCGTGCCAATTACTGATACAGCACTACATATTCAGAAAGCCAATGCATCCAAAGGGATACAATTAACAGTATACAGTTTTGAAAATACAGTATATAAAATTAGTAAGGAATTATTCCTCTTGACCAACAGATGACACAGAAACTCTGTAATTGTTACCGAACGCACACTGAAACAAGGTCAGCTCTTTGAACAAACGGCAAACAATTTTACATGGGAAAAGTGCTTGCAGGTGCCATTCTTAACATTTATAATCTGATCTTGAGTGTGAAAATGTAGCATAAAGCACATCCCAGTTGGCAGTAATGTCCAAACTTGCTTCTCTGTTTCTTTTTAATGATGAATTGCACGGGTGTATCTGTGGACCAGTAGGGTTTCAGTGAGGGTAGTGTCTTTTTAACATGCGCCATCAGCACTCTGCCTCTGGAACAGATGTTAGCTTTGTTAAAAAAATTATATGTATATTTCTTCATCCAGCATTGGAACTAGTCTTCACATTTCATTACAGGAACATACTCAGTTGTTGGGTACAATGTGAGTGCAGTGTAGGACCGAGCGATATATGAAGAGGTCCCTGCCAGAAATCACCCATGATCTACCTATGAGGATTTTTAACAGCTTTATTATTTAATGGGGCACAGCAATATTTATATTTAAAAATAAATTAACACTGCACTGATAAGAGGGGTTAAATAAGTACTCTCCACTGTGATTTTGAAACAGCCAGTCATGAAGGGATGGGGAACCACGTGGCTTTCATTCAAACAAAAGGTCTCTGAAACTGCACGCCCCAAAGCTTGTAAACCTCTGAGTCTGGGATGCATTTTAAAACATGCAGGGCATTTTTTTCATTCTGCTCATTATGGATTTCATTTCCAGATGCGATTTTATGCCTGAAATATTCCTGCAGACACAGCACACTTGGCAGCTTTATTGATCGGGTGTCTCCATGAAGTCTGCTACCAGCCTTAACCTGCGATTAAAGCTTAGGCAGGTTTACACATCTCTGCATTTTTGTTACTTTTGTCCCCTGCTGTTTGGATCAATAAATTGTATAAAACAGTACAGCATTGCGCTGGCTTACAAAATAATATTTATTCCTTTACTGCACAATTAATTAAATCCCAAATGGTACTTGGGACTGCATGCCTTTGTGGGCTTGCTATTGTTCTAGCATAAAGCCTGCCCTGCAGCCCTCTGGGTGTGGACCCGAATCAAGCTTCTTTTTCAAAAATATTTTTTTTTCATCCAGTAGGGATCTTTGCTGTACATTTGCCCAGAGCGGACCCCCAATTCAATAACTCACCACACCACACTGTCTTTGGTATAAAACAGGGCCTAGCTCTGTTTACTTATCAAAATTTTTACATTACAAGGAATA
This sequence comes from Neoceratodus forsteri, assembly GCA_016271365.2. NCBI lineage: Eukaryota > Metazoa > Chordata > Ceratodontiformes > Ceratodontidae > Neoceratodus > Neoceratodus forsteri. Next base: position 1,555,848,214 of record CM057453.1, on the reverse strand, counting down.
CTTAATTTCTACAGCATAATATGTACATTACATTTGACAGATATGCACATTACAATATGTCTATACACATACATCACTATACATACATCACATCCTGTTTCGATATATATACATTAAGTATCCCATCCCAGAAGACCCTTTGGCAGCCACAATTCACGTATTGTTGAAACCCTGGCTCTTTCATCCACTTATTTGAGGGGAACTCTGGTCCTTTAGTCCAACAGACCCATCTAGGGTCGTGGCCTCCTCAAAATAGTTCCTCCCATCTTACCAGAATTTAGGGCCTCCTAGACCCTTGACGAGGAGCATGCCCATCCGGGCCCCACTCCCCATCTCCCAGTGATTCTGTGCATGCCCCACAAGGTGCCTTCCTCTCAGATCTCTGAAACATACCTGTCCTAGGGTCGTGCCTCTCCCTGGTGACACCCAATCGCAGCCTTCTTCTTATGTCCGAGCTCTCTTTTCCAGTGTCAGCCATGAATTACCACCACTTATATCACTGTGTCAACACGTATCTCCCACTAATGCCCAAGGGATCTTACTTTTCCCAGATAGTACTGTCTCACAAAAATCATTGAGGGTATTGTTAAAAATGTCATTCCCAATGTCTGACAGATGAACCCCATCCGCTATACAGGCCCTTATTCATCTTGGTAATAAGGAAATGCCGATAACCTCCATGCCAACAAGGTCACCAAATGGGACACCTCCTTATTCACATACCTCGTGCTTTGTCCATGGCTCCCTTTCCACTCACCATGCCACTGCTGGCGTGGTATGATTCTGGTCCATGCCAGAATAGAGCGAGGCAACACTTGTTTTAAGCAGGCCAAACCCTCTTAATTTCTAATTAATCTGGGTGCCCCAGGGTGACCAAGTCGTTCCCTCCCAAGTGGATAACCAGCGCAACTGGTGGTTGACAATGTAGGCCTGATCTAAAATCAATTCCATAATGCCCCACATCATCCTCCCTTTTTCTGCCCATTGAATCACAGCTCGACTTCTTTGAATGCCCAGCTTTCTTGTGTAAGGCCATTGTTTTGCCCTTGTGTAGGCCTCCCTCACATGTGAATGACCCATGATCCATATCCGAGGGTTATAGCAGCCATGCCAGTAAGACAAAACAAACAGGTGAGTATTTTATCACTTTGAGCTTCTGTTACTTCTTGTGCTGGGTTCTCCAGAGTCACTCCCGATGTGTTGTCCTGGGGTCTAATGTACCCCATACAGGCTTTCAATGCCCATCTGCTACCCCCTTTATCTGTTCTTCTTTTAACTCACACCTGGCTGTCTCGGTGGCTGCTCCAATTCTGAATGAATGTGTGTTGTTTGAGGTGGGGTTTACACCGCCATCCATTGACCCTTTATTAGGACCGCTGTGAACTGCCTCCTCATGACAGCTTTTCCATCCCCATGTACAAATAATGCCTCAGTCCTGTTTGGCGTGCAACCCTACTCCTTCATTGACAACAATGGGCAAACATTCTCCAGAGGAGCCATAAATAGTGTTATAATGGCAATGGGCCGCACTGGTTAGTCTTTGATTTTAGCAGCTGAAGACATAGTCTGTCTTTGCAGATGTCAAAATCACTGAAGTGGAGATTGGTGTTCTGATTTGCTGAGTTAGACTGTGGTACCAACTCATACACCCAGAAAGCCCCAAAGAATGCACATCTGTATATGGCCCCGAACAGCTTTATTTTGTAGCTTGAGCTGCAAGTGACTGACAGTGCCCTCAGGATCTGGACAGTTTGGCTAGTCCTATGGACTTCCATGTTTCTGCCTTATTCCCTGCAAGTCTAGCCAAGCCTTGTACCATTTTCTTTGTAATGAAACTGTTTGTTGGGTCAGAGAAATGCAATGCCTGCCAGTTGAGGCGTATAGCGCTGGAGATCTTCCCAGGCTTTCTAAATGGAGGATGTAGCTTTGGACTTGTCTTTGGCTATTGAGCAGTTCCATGCTTACCTTGTGACACAGAATTGTTGAAAAGACTCATAGCTACCTACATACTTCCTCCATGTCGAGGGGGCTACAGTGAGCTGTACCAGTTGCTGCAATCTTGGTTCCCAGGTCTCCACACTGCTTCCAGTATCTGTGATAGGAGTGGGTCCGCCCACGGCCTAGCCGCCTGAAGTGCTCAAGCTGAAATCGAGACAGGGCATGTAACATTTTCTTTTCCTGGCAAATAGCGTGCCTTGAAAGAGATGTTGTACCATAGGCAGCATAACACAAAGACCATGAGAACCTTCATCACCTCTTCAGAATGAGGCCTGCAAGTTCAATATGTCTGCTACCACCCTGTTGTCCGTGTGGAACAGCACTTTCTTATTTTGAATTTTGTGCCCTCACACCCTTATGACTACCATGATAGGGAACAATTTGAGCAGGGTGATTTTTGTGAGCTCTTTAAGCTACCCACTCTTGTGGCCAGTGCTCTGCAAACCATGCCCTGCCAGAGAGCCCCAAAACCAATACCACCAAGTATTGGTCACCATGTGCAGATCAATAATTGCTCTGCGGTGTCTGCCAGATGGTGATACCATTAAAACCCTGTAGGAAGAGTTCCCCTACCTGGAGGTCAGCTTTATGCCCTGTGTCAGTCTGATGTGGTGATATAGTTTTAGAGCACTCCCAGTGGCTGATGCTATCCGCCTAAGGAATGGCCTGCCTGGGCAGATTGCACGGCATGTAAAATTCAAGTGACCTATAACAGATTGCAGCTGTTGTGGGGTCACTTTCTTTGCTCTTCTAATCTCCCTTAACAGTTTGCTCAAAAGTGACACCTTATCTTGTGTAGCCTAGAAACCACCTCTGAGTCTGTTTCTATGCCCAGGTTGGAGAGGCAGGTGGCGGGTCCCTCTGTTTTTCCCGAGCTAGCGGAACACCAAAATACCCCATGAATGAGATGAAACTCCGCAGCGTATCTGCACATGCGGTTCCGCCTTGGGATGCGAAATAGAAATCATTGAGAAAATGTACTATGAGCATGTTCTGAGTGTGTTTTTGGTGGCCCACCCAAGAAGGTTGAGAATGCTTGAAGGCTGCACAGCTTATGGAGCATCCCATGGGCATAGCCTTGTCTATATACCATTGCCCTTTAAATTTAAAACCCAGTAGATTCTGATCACTCTGATGTACCGTAAAGGCGGAACGCTGATTTGATGTCACTTTTGCCATCAAAGCCCCATCGAAAGTTGTGTATTGCACTGTGCAATCCTCTGGGTTGATGAAGTCATTCACTGCGCCTTTTGGGTAGGACAGGTGATGAATCAGCCTGTTTTCCTTCTGCCTTCTTGGGGCCAAGCCCCAATGGGGATACCTTTCAGGTTGTGAAATGGGGGTAATCAAATGGTCCCACCACCCTGCCTGACTCTACTTCCTTAGCGAGTTTCATCTCTAGGATATTGGGGAGTGAGTTTTCAGATTTGAGGTTTGAGCTGTGGTTTCCACCCTTGGCCCTTGTGTGGTATCTTAAAACCATGCTTGAAACCGTCATGTATGTATTTTGCCATTGTTCTGTCTGAGTTTGCAGTTGAGCCAGGGGTCCATCCAGTCTAACCGTACTGGTGAATTAGCTAAACTTTCCAGACCCTTTCCTTTTCTGCTACCTGTTCCTTCGCTTCTTGGAGGATTGTCGGTGCATTCTGAAACCTTGTGCTCCCTCCGCACTGTTTGCAGATATTCTCATATTTACAAAAGGAATGAAAACATTTTCCTTTGTTGTAGTCATAACAAGGCTTCCTCCCTGTCCCTTCCTCTGTTCTTTCTTGTACTCTCCCCTGTTTGTCAGGCAATACACGTGACCACTATCTGTGTAGGTTACCACATTTGGGGTGGCCACGAGTCTATAACAGACCCAGAGGTCTATGTGCATGTTTTCCCATTTGAGATTGGGTTGCCTAGATAATTTTAGGTGAAATTGCTCATGGTATTTTAGCCACACATATCCGTCAAAGGACAGATGTACGAATTTTATGGTGTCCCTGTATTTAAAAGAGCAATTAGCTTATCTGGGTGTTTCATCCCATAAGCGGAAGTAAATATATCAAATGCTGCCTCCCAATTCTCAAATGTAAAGGCACTTTTGGCCTTTGGCCTCTCTTGTTTGTTGTTTTTTCTATCATTCACTTCTGGGATCTCTATGTAATAAGGAGAACATATCTATAAATTCCCTTTTCAAATGTTTTCCCTGACAGCATCGGATAAGTGGTCCTCAATGGGTCTTCCAACCCGGCATATGCCCAACACTCGGTGTTGGTGTTGTTGTTGTTGTTGTTGTTGTTGTTGTTGTTGTTGCGCTGGTTGAATTGTCACCCATTGTAATATCGGAGCAGTACCCATTTGAGAGGCTACAGTTTCCTGCGCATGTAAGCCTGGTGTCAAACTTTCTTTGTTAGCTGGAGGATGTTGTATTGTTGAAGGCCCAGCACCTGTCCATGTCTAAACTGCTGCCACTTGTGCATTACCCCCTTCTGCCATAGCCCCTTGGGAAACAATGGACTGGGGAGGCTGGGTCTATTGAGCCTCTGTTCCTGTGGTGATCTGCTGTCCGCCTCCTAGGTGACTTGACGGGGCTTTCTCTTCCCATCCTGCTAGACTCTGCTATCCTTTGTTCCATCCCCTTGCCTGTCTAATGGGGCTTGGTATCCTACTGCATCCGACTCGGCCCACTGGCATGCCCTGAACCCAAAGTTATCCATTGGCCCCAGTGCCTCACATGCCACTAGACCCAGAGAAGTACCCTCACCAGGCTCATTTGCCAGAAATGCCGAGACCCTGAGATGGGGTTGGTCATTCCACCCTGCTGGGTTGTTGGAAACTGGGGCGAAGGGGCCCCAAGGATTCATCGCTGCTGAAGAGATGGGCATATTGCCTGGCCCCCATATATTAATGGCCACATAAGGGGTTGTGCTGCCATGTTTGGTGCCCTGGCATCACCGGCATGGAATTGACCTCTGGAGCCCCCTGCTGCCCTACCTGGCTGCTTACCTTTGTCGCCACTGATCTCCCTGTGTTTTTCCAAAACCGTTTTCTGACCACGGCCCCAATCCGGTCTCCCATGCTCCTGGCCCTCTTTGCTCCCTTCTCCTACCTTTGTGGCCTTAACCATGTCTTCAAGGTTCTTTATCCATTTTTATATTTTGCTTCTTCCATTATGGATTCTAATGGCAACCATTCCTGGCTGTCACTGGATTGCTCATCCTTGCTATCAGAATCAGACCACAGCAATTCTACTGACTCATCACTGTTCTGATCTCCCTCATACTCAGCGATCTGTGGCTGGACCACAGTAGCCACCAGGAATTTTCCATTTCTTCATTCGCTGCCCTGGGTTGGACCACAGATGTGTTCTCCTCGACTCTGCCCCATTTTTTCTCAGGATGTTTTTGCCTGCCTCTGCCAGTGGTTGCACCATATGCTTTCTCTGCCTGCCCTGCCCTTTTCAGTACCAGATTTTTTCTGTGCCACGGATTCCAATAATCGGGCGATGGATGGCTACGCCTGAGCTGACGTCCCTCCTCCTCAGCTGGTTCTTGCAGCCTGTGTTCTCACTATGGTGGGAGGGTCTGCCACAGTTAGCTGTTGCCCGCCTGGATGGGCAACCAGTAGCTCTGGTTCCAGCCTGGATATGGCAGTCAGCCAATCTGACCCCCCAAGTCCTTTAGGCATTGCAGGGCTCCTCGAGAATGCTTGGTCCTGCTCTTGTGCAGGGATAGCCTGTTCCAGATTGTGTCTGGCTTCCTAGGCCAGAAAGGTCTTGACTGGAACCCTGTGCTGGTGTGGAGATTTGGGGCCTGGCTGTCCAGAACCTGACTATTCTGTGATTTGGCCATTTTAGCTATTGATTGTAAGGGGCAAGCGGTGTTCAGTGAGGTGATACCTATTGAGACAAAAATATTCATTATTCCTGCCCACTTCACCTGGCCTCTACCATTTTAACAATCTAACCGACTTTTCCAGAACTACTCTCAACTGTACTGCTCTGTAATCCTACAGCCACCTGCCAAGCAGAACAAAGAGGGAATTGCCTAGCCAGGGAACCCCTTCTTACATATGAGAGTTTTGGAAGGAAAACTTTTCTTGATCGTGGGTCCCCTGGAGGGAATCTTTTGGGATTTTCATGTGGAAAGGGCAAAAAAACCCCACTATATTTGAGACCAAAGTTCAAACCCTGATGGTGATTCAAATTAAATTCAAGGTCTGGAGTTTTGTGTCCTGTAACATGCAAAATAACCAACAACCGCTTCCATTGTTCTATCCAACCCTGCTAATACTAAATTCCCTTTCACTGTCCCCCATGTCATGTGCATGACACTGTATATGCCATATTAAAAATGCCATAATAGGAGAAAACAAAACAGATATTATAATGGCCAGGCCCACACAAGCAGAAACCACATGGGTGAGAACTCTATGGAAACAAGAAAAAATGGGGTGGGAGGGCAGGGGAGAAGTAGAGTAGACAACTAAAAACAAAACAAAAAAAAACAGTATTACATGGGGGCACACAGATCCCTGTTTCTTGTTTCTGGGGATTGCAGTACAGAGACTACTACCAACGCCTGCACACTGAGACAATGCATACACCCCAGGAAGGAACTAGGAGGCATACGAAATAGCAGCTTGAACAAATTATTAAAACAACCATCTGCAAGTCAGCTCAGCATTGAAACCATCCTCCCAGCCCTGGAAAAGCAGGGTTAACAGAAATAAAGTTCGCTCAAGGGGTATGAATAATATTTTAAAAGGCAAGAACTGAAGCTCTTAATAGAAAGTACTACTGGGAGGGTGCCATGACCCACACTATGGGAATACCGGGGAACCAACATAAAACAAACGCACATACTTTTCAAATGTCTTATCGTATGAATCATGCCTTTTTTTTTATATTTTGCAGATAAGGACTTTAAAAGAGGCTTCACGCCAGGAACAGCAACAAACCAAAAACACAAAAGAAATGACCCAAAGTTCACAGGCAGGGGCTGCAGCAGTCCTGAACCTGGAAAAAGAAGGGCAGGGTTAGAAAACAAAGACAGAAAATGCAGAGGGAAGATTTCCCCATAGCTGGAGAATATCATCCCTCTTGCTAGCTCCCGAACTTATGAGAAATGATGGTGGGGAGTAGCGGGTGGAAAAGAACAGGGCCTCCAGAGGAGGAAAATTGCATGAAAGGGAGAACTGGAGGCAGGATGGCTTGGAGGAAAGGGGAGCTGTGCCAAAGCCACCAGGAGAAGCCGAGGAATGGTGACAAAGCAGGACGCCACGTGGTTAGGCGGGCAGGAGGGACCTCGGCCCAGGAGGGCATGAAAATTTCGAGGCCAGGTGAGCTGAGAGGTGACGAAGCAAAGGGGGGGGAGGAGAGCGGAGCCTGGATAGAAAACAAAGGGTGCGCCGAGATCGGGATCCACATGGCTAGCCAGGCCAGTGTGGCACGGGGGGCCAATGCCTTAGAAAATCCAGTTACACTAACCTGCAAAGTCGCGAACTGTTCAGGGAGAAAGAAAAATGCAGAAACCTGTATCTTCCACTGCACAATATGTTGTGGGAAAGAGCACAATGATAGCTGCGCTGGGCGACTTTGATCTGCAGAGGAACTGTTTGCTTTTTATTCCTTAGAGGGAAAGAAATGCCCTGCCTGCTGGCCTAAAAAGCTTGAGCTTGGGGGGAAGGAGGAGAAAAGAAAGCACTTACCTGCTAGACAATGAAGCCTGGGAATAGTAACTCACACGCTGGAATCAGCAAACGGGGAACCAATACTAAGCTGGGGGTGACAGGTGCAACTGGAGATGAAGAGGTGCTGCAAGGCAGAAACACCAGGAAAAACTGGAGGAGAAACAACAGGATACAAAACCAAAACTTTGTGGTGAGGAGCAGTTCCAGGGGCAAAATCCTGGGACTGCTCATAAAACCTTTGCAATGCCCCTCCTTGCAGAAGCCATCAGGGACAGCCTTCTCTGAGGTGCTCCTCTTATAGGGCCACTAGCTTGGGGGCCACCCTTCCCATGTGTGGTGGGTGGCCTCCCAGCTTCACCCTCTTGGTGGCTGTCGGCAACTTGCCCCCAGTGAGAGGCCAGTGGTTCCATTAACTATAAGGGGCAAACTTAGTTGAGGATTAAGAAAGTGCATCACAGGACCGAACAGTTTAAATAAGAGGTACCCCTGTCAGGAATCACCCACAATCTACCTATGGGGATTTTTGTCAATTTTATTTATTATTATTTAATGTGGCACAGCATTATTTATATTTAAAAATTAACACTGCACTAGTAAAGGGTTAAATAAGTACTCTGCACTGTGATTTTGAAACAGAGCCAGTCACGGAGGGTATGGGGAACCACGTGGGTTTCATTCAAACAAAGGTCTCTAAACCACGCTCCCAAAGCTTGTAAACCTCTGAGTCCAGGATGCATTTTAAAGCACAGTAGGCATTTCTTTCATTCTGCTCACTATGGATTTCATTTTCAGACACAATTTTATGCCTGAAATATTCATGGAGACACAGCACACTTGGCAGCTTTATCGATCGGTGTCTCCATGAAGTCCTGATACCAGCCATAACCTACTATAATTAATTAAATCCTGAATGGTACTTGGCACTGCATGCCTTTGTGGGCATTCTATTGGCTTGTATAACACCTGCTCAGCAGCACTCTCGATGTGGACCAGAATCAAAGTTTTCTTTAACCCCAGCTACCCTCCACCATGCTGCTGTTCCTCCTAATGCTGCTCTGCTCTCACCTTCCTCGTATCCAGAGAGGATACTGAAGCAGCCTACGCCATGGTGATTAGGGCAGCTACTCAAGCTTGTCCCCCTCTGCTATCCCCAATGGATGTCCCTCAATTCCCCAAGTATATACTACCACTTCTGCATTATAATCCTTGAGGTATCCCGCAAAAAGGCTCACAACCAGTTCTGTACTCCACAAGCCCCCTGCTCCATCATTGGCACTATAATGACCCCCTATACCTGTCCATTAAGCTGGTACTTTATGACAATATTTATAATCATACAGCAGGATCATCGCCCTCTATACACTGGATCCCAAGCAAGAAGAGGAAATCCTCTGATTACTCCCTACTCCTATCACTTGGTGCCCTCATTAAACTAATCTTCTTTCTGCTGATCTGTGTTGGCACTGTTGAAATTAATCCTGGACCCACAGAAAGCTCTATCTCCCCAGCTGAATTAGCCTCCATAAAGGCCTGAGTTTTCTTCATATCAATGCCTGCAGCCTCCTAAAAAGTTCTCACTAATACAGGCCTGGGTTGCACACACCTTACCTGACTTTCTGGTTATCTCCGAAACATGGCTCAAATCTGCAACTAATGATAGTGAAATAAATCTTCCTAACTATCAGCTCTTCAGATCTGACCGTCCATCCAGGGGCGGTGGGGTAGCCATCTATGTTAAAGCAAATATCTCTGCATCCTGCCTCAATACTACATCACAGCTGAAAGAATTCGAATGTTTATCACTTAAGATAACCCTTCCCAACATGTTATCTTTTCAATTGATTGGCTGCTATAGGCCCCCCTCAGCAGGCCTCAAGCTCCTATCCCACCTGGGATCTATACTTAAACTAGGCCCTGAAGATGCTATCATTTTAGGTGACCTGAATTTAAATTAGCTAGCCAATGCATCTGCACCCCAGTAACCTTTTGTGATACTTATGGATTCACTCAATTAATCAAAGAACCAACAAGGATTAATCCAAAGAACAAATTCAACAGCACACTACTGGACATTATGTTGGTTAATAAGCTTCATCTGTATTCTCATGCTGGAGTGCTATTCAGTGACATAAGTGATCACTGTCCCATAGCTGGCATAAGATCAACAATCAAGCCACCCAACCCTGCAAAATTTCTCCCAAGAAGGTCTAAAAAGAACCTTAATATCACAGGATATCTTCATGCTCTGTGCCATACCACACGTTGGCAAGAATTCTATCTCACAGCTTCAATAGAGACAGCTCTACAGGTCTTAAATGATATCATCATAAGTGCCCTCAATATACATGCACCCCTCACCAGTGTCAGAACCAAGCTCAAATCTTGTCGCTGGTTCTCTGCTGACCTTAAATCCACACTGCTTGCAGAGATAAACTATGGAAAAGGGCAAGAAAGACCAAGGACCCAAATGACTGGCTTCAATTCAGAAAAGCCAGAAACTCCTGCACAAAACAAGTGAGAAATGCCAAGGCTGCCTTCACACAGCTGAATTGGATGCCTCCTATCACAACCCTTCCAGATTCTGGGGTACCATAAAGGGGATCCTAGGTCAAGTCTCTACCCCTGTCTTACCACCCAAAGTGCACCTAAATAGTGTGGAAATCACTGACAAGCAAGAAATCCTGAATGCCTTCAACAATCATTTCACTACAACTGGCCTAGCTTTCGATTTCTCACCTGCAAATCAAATGAGGTCATCATTAAACTTCAATGTACTGAGGGACAAAGGCTACCTCCACATTCTCCTTCAAGCCAATACTCTTAAAGAAGTAGAGGACCTTCTAGTCCAATTAGATACAACTAAAAGCGCAGGTGCAGACTCTCTGGACCCCTACTTTCTAAAAGTAGCATTGCACATTAGCTGCCCCCTAACTCACCTTTTCAATTTGTCCCTAGCAACTGGTTCTATTCCTCAATATGGAAGACAGCTCAAGTGTTTCCCTACTTAAGGCAGGTGACCCCATGGACCTCAACAATTATAGGCCCATATCCATCCTACCAGTACTGTCCAAAATGCTTGAAAAGTTAGTGAACATCCAGTTAAGTGCCTACCTTGATACCAGTAATCTCCTTAACCCAGCTCAGTCTGGGTTTAGACCCATGCACAGCACCATCTCTGCCTTAGCAAAGTCACAAATGACTGGCAGACTGACTTAGACAAAAGAATAACATCTGTGCTGTGTTTCTGGATCTAAGCAAAGCCTTTGACACTGTGGACCATGAACTACTAATCTCCTCTCTGAATTCCATAGGCCTTGACTCACTCTCTCTTAAATGGTTCAGATGCTATCTCTCCGGAAGAATACAACAGGTAAAAATGAAGGTGACCTATCTACCTCTAAACCACTCCTAGAGGTACCACAAGGTTCCATCTTGGGCCCCATCCTCTTTGCCATTTACATCAACAATATTGACTCCAATCTCTCACAATCTAATATTCACCTCTTTGCAGATGATACTGTCCTATATGTCAGTAATCCTCACCATCAAAAGCCTGTGAGCTTCTACAGTCTGAGTTCTCCTCCTACAGCACAATTTACTAGAAAGAAACTACTTTTAAATGCCAAGAAAATGAAAGCTATGTTCTTTGCCACCAAGAGCTTCTCTTCCACTGTCCCATCATTCACCCTCCCACAACTATCTACCATCCTTGGTGAAAATCTGGAATATGTGGACAAATTCAAATATCTTGGAGTCTGATTGACAATAAACTTGACTATAGTAGCCACATTGAAGAGCTCTGAAAAGCTTAGAAAGCTTAGACAGAGACTTGGCCTATTTTATAGGATCAAACACTACCTGACCAGAGATTCCAAACAAAGATTAATCCTGGCATCATTCCTATCCCTCATTGATTACGCTGACTTCCTTTATGGTCACTGTTCCTCTCCTATTTAAATAAATTGGACACCTTGTATCATAGAGCTATTAGATTCATTACAGATCTTCCCTTCAGCACCCATCATTGCTCTTTCTACAATGCAGTCAGTTGGACATCCCTACACCATAGAAGAAACAAAAATGCTGCTGTCTGGATCTACAAAGCTCTGACAAACAAACTCCCTTCCTACATCTCAGATTGTTTCCACCAGATCATATCCAGGCCTTACGCCCTAAGGATCAATAAACTCATCATGCTGAAGATTCCTGTTACCGGCACCCGGTATGGAAGGGCTGCAATCAGCTATTCCCTAGCACTTATCTGGAATTCTCTTCAAAAGACCTTGAAATTGGATACCCTCATTCCATTAACATCCTTCAAAAAGCTGTACACTAGTCTCTTCCCAGAATCATGCAATTGCTTCCATAAGGCCTAGTCCTCTCACACCCCCTCTTTTCCCTCTTTTCCCCTACCCCTTTTTGTACTGCCCTCTATTTTTGTTTTTCTAGTTTTTTCTCCAACCTACCTCATACAAAATGATCCCCAAAGTCCCATCATCCTTCCTTTATCCCTCCAATACTGTTTGTTTCTTTCATTTTAGTATAACCAAGACCCAATGTCATATTGCCTTGTACATATGTAAATATTTGTATACCTGTTCATTCATAAATCTTTGTATTTGTATTCAATCAGTGACTTGTTTTGTGAAAATTGTAACCTTATATTGTTAAGACCAATCAGGTCCATCTTGTAAATGAGCTATGCTCAATGATGTTCACCTGAATAAATAAAGATTTTGATTGATTATTGATTGATTGATTCAATGACATTATCAGCCCAGGGTTTGAATATAGCATGATTCAAATATACAATAATGGAATATTGGCCCTATTAGTCAAGCAACTTTCTTCTCATCTCAGAAATATAGTGCATATTGTACTGTATACCTGTACTGCTGCATTCATGTGTAGTTTCTTTACACACACATATATATATATATATATATATATATATATATATATATATTCATTTCCCTAGTCTTCCATCCTTTGAACTAAAAATATGAATCTCAGCATTATTATCCAGACACTGCTCAGTCAGCACGATGCTGCAAAATAAGTAAGATATTAATCAATGTTTACAGTAGTTGTGCTTGTATGACTCTGACACTCTTTGCAGATAGCACCATCTAAGAATAACCAAATTATGACAATATTATTTTCTTATATTTATTTACAAAACAAAATTAAGTGTTCCATGATTGGTATGTTACTCCATAAGAGACTCTCATCATTGTTATTGGTTAACAGTGCAAATACATCACTCAGATTAGATCACATAGTGATAGCAAGCTTGTACTATCACAAAAATGTGTTCTGATCATGGCTTGATCATGGGATGATAGCCTACAGGTAGTTTCTTTTGACATGCCCATGTCACATCAACTAAGTAGACAATGTCCGTTGGATCAAACTGGGTATATAAAAACTAGTTAGCAATGTACTCTGATGGTTAGAGCACTGGCATGATATAGGTTTAGATCTCACCACAGGCACCATCTCACAGAGTGAGCCTGAGCAAGCCTCTCGACCTCCATGTGCTTCTGCCACTCCCTACTTCTGGGATGGTGTGGGAACCCACACTGAAAAGAGAAGTCACATCTCACTTAGGCTATCTCATGTAATCCACTGTACATAAACAGATCAAGAACTGCCCCTGCTTTTGGCAATCTGTAGACACTTCTTTGTGCTGGAATGCTGTGCTATAATATGTCATCTGTATATAGATTATAGGGCACGGTACATCAGCCCCAGTACCTATGGCTGTATGTTGTATGGAAGTTTTTAACAAGATGAATTAAATGAAGTTTAATCAACATTTTGAGTCAAAGACTCTTTGTTTGGGTAAGGTGTTGAGTGACTGTTTGTTTACTTATTTATTTATTTATTTTGTATTTGTTTAATGTGAAGCCCCTAAATATGTACTTTAATATCTTTGCCCCATTCAGTGGAATTGACAGTTTGATATTTTGTTCTCAAATTTTCAGGGTAGAAAGAGCGTGCCCTGAATTGGTGCCTTTAGTTGGTTTGGTGAAAAAATACTAATCTGTTCTGGAATTATAAGGATTTGAAATGTTGATTCTGAGCATACACAGTAGGGTCTTTCAGATAGATGTTTGATATGAAAGAAGAACAGAATTACCTGCTCATAAAAGAAGAATCTTCTTTTGTAAGCTGAAATTCTTCTTTCATGATGAAAAAAATTCTTGTTTCATATGGCAGTCATATTATTCTGGGTTTTTAAACTGAAAACACATAAAAATGATGCCCTGGAGAAAAATAAACACATGAATCTAGCTAAATTGGACCCATTTAGCTCAGTTTTGGAGTTTGTTTTCAAAAACCAGACCCCAAAATATGGTTTTAGGACACCCCAAAATCCTTACCAAGACTTGCTTTCTGAGCTGAAAAGTTTGTTTCATGGGTCTTGGAAAGAAGATTTCCATTTCATGAAAGAAGAATCTCAGGTCAAGAAAGAAGATGGTGGACTTAGGCCTTTCCCCATAGTTCATTCATGAGCAAACCTTTTCTTCCATGATCATGAAAGAACTTACAAAAGAAGAATGTGGATCCGAAGTCCACCATCTTCTTTCGTAAGCTAAGGTTCTACTTTCATGAGTTCTTTCATGATAAAAAGAAGGTTGACTCATGAAGGAACCATGGGGAAAAAAGTCCACCATCATTTTTCTTGAGCCAAGATTCTTCTTTTGTGAGTTGTTTCATGATAACAAAAACTCACAAAAGAACTATGGATTCACTGGCCTAAGCAGCCAGTATGATGTAATGCTTGTGCAACTGTGTTACTTGGTTTTGCCATTCACACTCTCCATTCCAGAGGAATTACTAACCTGTATGGAGCACCAAAGGCAAAGAACCCTCAAAGAGGGTTCCACCACTAGAGGTGCTGCGGGATGAGTCCTTTGGCTAAATATACCTTAGGAAGCATCCCAAGGAGAGAGGCGATGCCACTGGAGGAGGATGGGTGGATGGTTGGGCAAAGAAAAAGTGCTTGTGAGATGGGCTCAGTGGAGCTGCTTATGTAGCACAGGAAGGGGAAGTGACTAGCTGCTTGTCCATCACACCACAGGCATAGCCTTCCAATTCAATGGCCTATGCAGCCAGTATGATGTAATGCTTGTGCAACTGTGTTACTTGGTTTTGGCAGTTCACGCTCTCTATTTCAGAGAAATTACCACCCTGAATGGGGTAGCAAAGGCAAGAAATCCTCGAACAGGATTCCATCCCTAGAAGTGCTGTGGGATGATTCCCTTGGCTAAAGGTACCTTAGGAAGCATCCCAAAAAGAAAAGTAGTAGTACAAAAGCACATTAGCAATTAGTAGCTGTGAGGCACAGTAGTAGATTAGGCACCAGTCAGCTTGATAACATAAAGAGATGCACAGGTTAGCAACGGCATGAGTATGATGAGTTGCACTGGAGATTGAGGAGGACCTCTAAGGAGAGAAGGAACAACAAGTAGGACACCATCCACCTGCATCAAGCAGCAGAACCTATCAAAGGAACTAGGGAACACTAACTATGGCTAACTAACGTTTATGACCTGAGGCACGGAGGAGGAAAAATACATTTGAGGAGGAAACCTCTGAGGATCCAAGGCCTAGGTCACCTTCCCTCCAGGCTTGGGATGTTTTGTTTAGTGATGGCTCTGCTGCTGCAATTTAGAAACCCAATTAAAGGGGTGGAAACCATTCCAATTTGTAGAAAGCTCTCACTTGATCCTTATAATGGGAATGCTGTGAAAGGCTGTGAGAATGTTCTGCAACATCAGTGGCAACCAAGGCAAAAGGAAGAGAGCAACAACTGATGAGGCACTCACCTGGCCTACCCACCCTAAAATCAAACTAGGTGAAACAGAGGTAGTCATAGGGAGAATGCGGTGAAGGTGCCTTGCTAGTAGAATAATAGAGCCAAAGGAAATCACTGTAACCACTCTTCACGGCTAGTCTTAAATTCTACACCAGTAACTGCCATCAAGTCTCAGATGGCTAAAGCCAGGCCAGAAGCAAGGACATTCCCAGCTATGAGCCAGGTGAGAATGACCCACCCCAAAGTCAGGCATGCTCAAGATGTGGACTTCATAGGTGCAGAGTGAGACTGTCGGCTGCAGTGAGGCCCCTGCATCAAGGAATGATTATGGCTGGCGTGCCCCAGAAAACAATTGAGGAGGATCTGAATGAATTGTTGAGTGCTGGGACCCTCACATAGGTCAGACATGGTAGTAGCGAGCATTGAGCAAATGAATTGTGTAAGCAATGAGTGGATCTGCACGTAGGTAAGTAAGCAGAGTAAGCAAATGGTTGGACCTGCATGGAGGTCAAAAGAGCAGCAAATATGAATAGTGGGGCAAGCCAGCCAGGCCATCAAAGAAGCCAATGAAAAGTGACAAAATGCTCAGAGGATTTTATTTGTGAAAGCAGGATTTGAACATGAGTTGGTATGCCACAGGGGGTCATGGCTCCTCAACAACACCTCCAGTGCCCTGCCATAGGAAAAGACAAGAAAGCAATGGGAAGGCGCTGTGATCCACATGCAGAAATTAAAACTAGTTTACAGAATCAGCAGTAGCTTAGCTGACCTCCAGAGTATAATAGCAGTGTGCAAACATAATAGAGCAGCATCAGTATTGAGTAATTATGAGATATAGGGGTAGCAATTCAAATGAATATAGACTGTAGGAAGGCAACGCTCTGAAAGCAGCAAACTGGCTAGGCAGTGCAGTGAAAACAGCAGCAATGAGGTACATGGTATAAGTTCACGAAGAAGGACTGAGGTGCATGGGCTAGGGTTCAGAGTGAGCATGACTCAGATGAAAACAATTAAGGTGCATAGCATGGAGAGCAGCAGCAGGGAAGCAGCTTCAGCTGAAACAAACAGATAATGATTGAAATTGCATTGTGAGTAAATGGGAGCAAGAAGCATGAACTCTGGATTAGCAAAAATACAAATGCCAAGATATTCAAACTGCACCAGGATGTGGCGCAAGCTTAGGCATAGCGCAAGTTAACTGTGCAGGGGGTGTGGACGGGCGATATTCAGCGGAGCTGTACCATGGCTCAGCAGCATTGAATATCACCCTGGCCACCCGCAGTGCATGGCGCAGTGGCACTGCACCAGCGCAAGTGGCCAGAGCGAGCATGGGGATGCGCTAGCAATAAGTTCCATTGCGCCATGCACAGCAACCGCGATATTCAAAAGTTGACATGCAAATGGGGCCATAATGTATGCAAGGCACACGTGGGGCCATTTGCATGTCATTATGGCCCCATTTGCATGCAGATGTGCCGATCCCGATGACTTGTGCCTGGCACCCTGCCAGGCAGCAGCTGTCGGGAACCGATGCCTCCTGCAGCCAGCAATGTGCTCCACAGCCCAATTGCGGGCTGCAGTAAAATATAATACACTCCAATATCCCTGGTGGTCCTGAGGACCGCTGTGTGCCCGATCGCAGGCAATAGTGATAAATAAATGACAAATTTCCCCAAACTCCCTGGTGGTCCAGTGGACCACTATCTGCCCAATTGTGGGCATTAGTTAAAAAAAAGAATTCTGTCCAATATTCCTGGTGGTCCAGTGGACCACTATCTGCCCAATTGCGGGCATTTGTAATTAAAGATAGACATAAGTCCACTATCCCTGGTGGTCTGGGTACCCCTCCTCCCCACCCGCCCACTGGGCCCACAGCCCACTCCCCAGTCAGCCAGTGGGTGGCAGCACTCCATCTGCCTGCGCCCCACTGCCCACTGACTGACACCGTCGTGGGGCTGTACTCCCATTCAGTTCACAGTGTGAGCCAATGGGCATGCAACTCTATACCGTACTACACATTCAGATATGTGAATGATTCATTCACATATCTGGAATATATGTGATGGAGCTACATGTCCATTGGTTCACATTGTGAACCAATGAACACTCTAACTACTGACAGTGTCAGTTGGGGGTGGTGGGGCGGCGTGGTTCAAAAGGTTGCCCGCAGGCTGACCAGGGAGCGGGCAGTGGGGCTCAGTGGGTGGTGGGGAGGAGGGACTCTAGACCACCAGGGATAGTTAGACTTATGTCTATCTTTAATTACAAATGCCCGCATCGGGCAGATAGTGGTCAACTGGACCACCAAGGATATTGGACTTATTTCTATTTTTATATACAGATGCCCACAATTGGGCAGACAGTAGTCCACTGGACCACCAGGGATTTCAGGGATCTGATTATTTTACAATGCCCATGATCAGGCGGGCAGCGGTCCACTGGACCACCAGGGATATTGAACAGATTTTTTTTTTTACAAATGCCCACGATCGGGCATGGGGGTGCCGCCAGGTGCAGCTGGAGCTCCGGTGGCCACCCACAGGTGGCACTGCCGTGTTGTGCCCTGCAATCGGCAGCTCACCTGTGAGGTGGCCATCAGTGTTCCTTTTTTGGATCAACTTTGTGCTGGCGCAGGTAGGGGTTGCATAAGCATGGCTCTGCATCCCAGGCTGAATCTCGGGCTGTGCAGAGTATGCATGGGCATGCCCCCACCTGTGCCTGCATACATTACTGATGCACTCTGGCTATAGGGATTTGTGCCGACACTTTCCCCTTTTGAATATCACACAAGATCAGTGGGTCATGCATGGCTAACACTTTTGCGCCATGCGAACCCCTTTGAATATCTGGGCCAAGGAGTTTAGAAACAGAAGCCCCCAAAAGAATGCAAAACAAAAGATGCAAAAATCACAGAAGAACAGGGAACAAGCAACACAAAGAAGCATACAGCCAGAGGAAAGCAGTATAAATCAAATGCAGGAGAATGGAAACAGAAGTCCAGCAAAAATAAGCAGAGGCCAAAACACAGCAAGGCAGGGGACAGCTGCAAGAGCGGATCAACAGAGCCTCTGCCTACAAAAAAAAGTGCTTGAGAGAGAGGCTTAGAGGAACTGCTTATGTATCACAGGAAGGGGAGGGCTGGCTGCTTGTCCCATCAAACCACAGGAATAGCCTTCCAAAATAAAAACTAAGTCCGCCATCATCTTTCATGAGTCAGATTCTTCTTTTGTGAGTTCTTTCATGACTCATGAAAAGAAGAAGGTTGAGTCATGAAAGAAGGAGAGATTCATTTTTTGTGTCACAGTTGTTTTCTGAGGTCAAACATAATAACCATTGTTTCTTTCATGTGCTCTCACAAAACAACTGTCCATGAACAAGTGTCTATCTATCTATCTATCTATCTATCTATCTATCTATCTATCTATCTAATTATCTTTTAAACTTTTTTTAAGTGGACTGGGGTACCCTTACCTGGTACCACTTCTTTCTCCCCTGTCCTCCAGGTCTCCACCACCCATCCCATGTTTCATTTCTTTATAATGTAAGCAGACTGGGTGCCCTCCTAATACTGCTTCTCGATGCCTTCTCTCCCTGTCACCTACTCCCCTTTCATATATATGTGTATATATATATATATGTGTGTGTGTGTGTGTGTATGTATATATATATATATATATATATATATATATATATATATATATGTGTGTGTGTGTATATATATATATATATATATATATTCATAGTAAAAAAACTCCATTTAATGCATCAGTTAGGGTTGTTCCACAGTGACCAAAGTGAGAAGATTCGGTGTTAGATTGAAAGCCCCCTTGCCCCCCAGCCCACCCCCTCAACTGGCATCAGGGTGTGCATTGGAGTCATTAGCCCTAACTGTCACCCCATCACATGTGTAAGCAAGCTGAGGTATAGGAGTATGGGGTAGAGTTAGGACTGTTGACCCCAACGCACAACCCGATACCCAGTTTGTGGGCAGGCTGGTCGCAAGGGGGCTTTCAACCCTAACATCGAATTTCCTCACTTTTGTCATTGTGGAACAACCCTAACTGATGCATTAAATGGAGATTTTTGCCATGAATTTCTCTTTTTTTTTGAGAATGAGGACTATAAATAGTGAATAGAATGCTGTGGTAGGAGTGCAGGCCCTTCAGGCCCCGCGCTCCCATCAAGTGATGTCTTGTGACATAGTAACGGTAACTGCAATGCAAATGTAAGTGCTAACAGTTACACCTATGGTGACGCAAATGTAAATGGTAACGCAAATGTTAATAGAAACACAAGCGCAAAGTGATGCCAAAGTGAGCAGTGACACAAACGGAGATGCAAGTGCATATGAAAATGCAAGTGGTATCGCACACAGTCATGGTACTGCTATTGTAAATGCAAATGTTAACTGTTATAGCAATAATAACGCAAAGGAACAGAACGGAAAGGCAAACGCAAGCGCGGCACGGACAAAGCGAACGCACAGTCATGATACTGCAATTGCAAATGCAAATGGTAATGGTAACAGCAAAAATAACACAAAGGAAACAGAAACGGAAAGGAAAGTCGTACAGGAATGCAATCGTAGCATCAGGGTCCCGCGGTACTGCAATTGGAAATGCAAATGGTAACAATAACAGCTAAAATAATGCCAAATGAAACAGAAACGCAATCCATTATGTGCACGGGTTATGGTACCGCAATTGTAAACGCAAACAGTATCAGCAACAGCAACAATAATGCCAAAGGAAACAGAAATGCAAATGCAAGCGTGTACAGAAATGCAAACTGTAACGCACATGGTCACGGTACTGCAGTTGTAAATGCTAATGGTAATGGTAAAAGCAACAATAACGCCAAAAGAAGAAATGGAAACGCAAAACACAAGCGTGTACGAAACCCAAACCATAACGTGCATGGTCATGGTACCACAATTGGAAGCATAAATGGTAACAGTAACAACAACAATAACGCAAAGGAAACAGAATGCAAATGCAAGTGCATATGAAATGCAAACCGTAACATGCACAGGCATGGGAACTCAATTGGAAATGCAAATGGTAATGGTAAAACAATGATGACGCAAAACAAAAGACTAACACAAATGCAAATGAAAGGGCTGCAAATGCAAATGGTAATGACGCAGTGATACAGTGAAACATAAACAGAAACAGTACTGTAGACACAAATGGTAAGAGTATTGCAAAGCATAAGCACAAACAGAAATGCAGAGGATAACGCACATGATGGCATACACGGGAACGCTTAATGCAAATGGGTATGGAAATGCAAGTGGAAACGCTATGTAACAGTATTTGAAGCACATACCCTGGTTTTCCCCAACAGCTGCATACAGAAACACAGTGACTACAAAGAATGTATGCATAATAATGGGGCTCAGAGCAGAAAAAAGAGTTGGAATACTAAACTGCTTATATATCAGGAACCATATGACATAGAAAAAAATTCATATGAATTATGACTTTCCTGACTAGTTTTGTACTTAGCCCTCATTTGGGTGGGGGCTAAGCATTTTTCTGATGAAAAGTCTGTATCTCGCACCCTTTCCGAGATACGGGCCCCGAAAGGCATGGCGGATGCCGCAATGTTAGTCTATGGGAAAAAGTATCAACTAGACGGTTCCAAGTTTAAATGCCAAGTATTTCTGTGATCAGCAACTGAAAACAAAATGATGGATTTGCGACACTACTAGGGTAAGTTGCGACACTAAAAAGTGCATTTGCGACACTGCCAAACTTTTTTGTTAACTTTTCCCATTGACTATAATGAGAAACTTGTTTTTTGAATAATTTTTGAACTGTTTAATATTTTTTCATGAAATCTTCAAAATGCACATCGGGGATACATGTTCTTTGAAGTTTTGGACCAGTCACAAACACGTGTGACCTGTAGGCACCGAGCAAAGAATGCGCAAAAAAAGTAAATGTGCCCCAGAATGTTGCTTAATAACTCCCACAGCCGTATATATGACCGGTACAAAAGTAAGCAGATCCCAAGATCTGTGGCTATGCCTAGTGCCTGCCAAATTTCAGGCAAATCCATTGAACAGTAGCAAAGTTATTAAGGTGCAAAGTTTCACCATTTAACGTAAATGGGGTATTCAACCCTAACTATGGTAACACTACTGTGCTATTATATATATATATATATATATATATATATATATCCTCAACCCTAACTATGGTAGCATACAGTACTACATATATATATATATATATATATATATATATATATATATATATATATATATATATTATAGTGGCACGGTAGTGCCACTATAGTTAGGTGGAGGAGCCATTTCTATGTTAAACCCCAAAACTTTGCACCTTAATAACTTTGCAACTGTTTGATGGATTTGCCTGAAAATTGGAATACATGATCAAGAACTATAGGCCTTGGGATTTGCTAAGTTTCATACCAGTTGGATATACGGCTGGAGTTATTAAGCATGATCTCTGGCGCATTCACGCTTTTCTGGAATTCACGGTCGCGTGTCACAGGTCGCACAGTTTGCTAATCGAGTCCGAAATCTTCAGGAACATGTGGCAGGGTCCCCGATGTGCCTTTGAAGATTTGATGAAAAAATATCAAACGGTTCAAAAGTTATTCAAAAACAATTTCCCATTATAAGTCAATGGGAAAACTTAAAAAGTTCAACACTTTCGCAAATGCATTTTTACTTTCGCAAATGGGCCTGTTACTTTCGCAAATCGGCCATTTTGTTTTCAGTTGGTGATTAGAAAAATGCTTGGCATTTAAATTTGGGACCTTCTAGCAACCTAATTCTTTTTGTATTCACCTAGTCGGACCCTGAGGATGCTAGCCATGTCTTTATTTTGGGGTAAAACACCCCAGAAATATGTTTTTCAGATTTCTGGAAAAAGTACTTTCACAAAGTACTTTCATGCTCTAAAGTAGTGCCATGTTTTGCTAAAGCTGTTCAATTAATGACAGTAATTTTCTAGTCTGTGGAAATGACAGCACCCTTTGGCACCGTACTGCAAAAAGAACGTATGGGAGTTTTGGGCTGAAATTTGAGGAACGCAGCCGACATCTCACAGATGTGCCTTTCAGTGTTGTATTGAAAAAAATATTACATGGCAGCAAAGTTATGGCACTCCAAAGTTGACGTTTTTTCCCATAAGATAACATTACGGCGCCCCATGCATTACAGGAATCCTTTGGCACCCTGCTGCAAAATAACGGTTTGGTCTTTTTTCCTGAAATTTGGAGGGAAGACAGCCAACAGCCCACAGATGTGCCTTTCCATGGCTTGGTGAAAAAATATGACAGGGAGGCAAAGTTATGGCGCTCTGAACTTCTCTTTTTTTCCCATAGGATAACATTACGGATTATGCTTCCTTTCAGGGCCCATCTCGGAAGCGGTGTGAGATCTGGGACTTTAGATCGAGGAAGATTCTTAGCCCCTAACAGGAGCAGGGCGGTTTTAGGACTTTAGGGGCCTCAGCAAACATCTATGACTGAGGGCTCCACAGACAGGCCGAGCTCAGCAGAGACTCCCCCGCAGAGGCCCCGTAATCTTTCTTCAACTATCCTTAAATAATTAAACACATTGCTTGTGCTAAATGCTAACACTAATATACAATTAAACACAAAACATACCTAAGAAAACTTCACTTGGTCTCTGGGTGGGGTGAAATCTCCTCTTCTCTTCAGTCTCCTCAGTCCTCAAATCTGGGCACCAGTAGTTGATCTGGACTGGATTTGCAGAGCTTCTGGCCAGCTGCTGCTGCTGAGAGTTATTTATTTCTTAAAAGAAATAAAGGATTTGCAAATTTTCTCAGCCATCAGCACAACAAGCAGCAACCACTAGCATCTAGCAGGGCTATATCGGCAGCAGCGACGACGGCAGCAGTCACAGGAACCAGGTGGGAAGGTTGTCTCTGGTGGCTGGCTTCTAGATGCTGTGCAGTGGGCAGTTGTCTTCTCTCCTCATCTCTCCTCCAAACTAGTGGCAGTGTCTTCAACACCAATATTCTCTCTGGAACTCGTCCTCAGATGAGTGCAAGGCGCTGGAGGGATAGTCTTTATGGTACAGTTCTACGGACCTGAGTGGGGACCAAATTTTTCAGGTGCAAGGGGGAGGAGGTGCAATAATAGCAAGGGACTGAGTGGAGCCCTGTGATTGGCTCCAACAGCACCTCCCACGTCACCATGATGTGCAGCACAATATGGGAATGTGTGGAACAAAGCTTAGATTATTGCAGTCTCCAGTTTGTACATAACACTAACACAGCAGCATGGTTCGGTCAGTGTTTGGGGATTGGATTCGAAAATCGGCAGGGCAGGAAGCAGCGGGCACAAGTGGGCAGACTCAGCAGCAGTACAGAGCAGAAATCGTGGTGGGGCCCTGTATGATGGCGTGGATCTGGATGGACTCTTGTTTTTTTTTAAATAAAAACTGTTTGTGGACCTTGGGCGGTTGCCTTTTTACTGGGAAAAAGAAATCAGGTGTGGCGGGCAGGCCACAGTAGTGACAGAGCATCATGATTTGAATCATGACTGATGAGCCAGAAACAAATGGAAGCAGGAAGGTATGTAATGCTGCTGCCTGTGCGTTTGTAAATTGCATGTGTATTTTCACAATGGGACTCACTTGGGACTTGGTGCAGCACACGCGATTTGGAAATAAAGCTGCTTCTTCAAGTGCTAATCCCTTATGTATAAAACACAAACCTAGCATTACTATTGGCTGAATGCTCAAATACATTATTTTAGAGCCTTTATGTGTGCATTGCTGGATTTGCTTCATCGAGGGTGTTTCCCTTTATTGAAGTGTTACTGTTGCTGCCGTGAGAGCCGTTGAGCTCTGGGTTTCTCCTCATATGGACACATCCAATTGCAGCAGCCCTGGGGCTGTTGGGTTTCACATACCAGAGGCCACCGACCGCCCCTCTCCCAGCCAGCAGAAACATGCCAGAAACATAAGGTTACAGATCGCTCTTTTCAAATATTATCTTTTATTTAAAATTAAAGAGCTGCAGAAGCGGAAGCACCTTACTAATACTGCCCATACATTTTGGGAGGTGGTAGGGGGGCCTCCTTGCATGAGTTCGCGGGTGCCTAATGCCAGCCCTGAACAGGATCTAAGTACAAAACTAGCCAGGACAGTCATAAATCATACGACTTTTAAATTTTTTCTACGTCGTGCGTTCCTGAGATATAACCTATTTAGTATTCCAAGTCCTCATTTTCTGCTCCGATACCCATTATTATTCATACATTCTTTGTACTCACTGTCTTCCTCTATTCAGCTTTTGGGAAAACCAGCCTGTCCACTTACATTACTGTTACCATTGCCCTTTCCGCTTAAGTGTTCCATGCCTGTTTCACTTACCGTTGATGTCTCGCCACCACGCATGCGCTATCCTTACGTTTTCATTTGCGCCTGCATTTCTGTTATTTTTTGCCATTTGTGTCTACAGTACTGTTTCTCTTTCTGTTTCACTTTGCGTCACCATGCCCATTGACATTTCCGTTTGCAGGCACCATGTTACTATGTGACAACACATCACGTGGCAGACTGTTCCTGTCTATGCCACCGTGTGCATTGCCCTTTCTGTTGTCATTTGCGCTTGCGTTACCATGTGCGCCACTGTTAGCGCTTCTGTTTGCTTTGCTCTTCCTGTTACTATGCCACAAGACATCATGTAGCGGGAGCGTGGGGCCCTCCGCCGCCACATTACATTCACTATTTCTCGTTATCATTCTCAAAAAGAAGGGAAATTAGAGGCAAAAGACTCCATTTAATGCATTAGTTAGGGTTGTTCCACAGCGACAAAAGTGAGGAAATTCGCTGTTAGGGTTGAAAACCCTAACTCCGAATTCACCCCCCCCAGCACCACACACACAGACACACACACACACACAGATGCAAGTATGGGGAGGACCAAGTCAACACAACCAATGACAGACATCCAGCAGCAGGTGACAGAAATAACAAACAATTGTCTAAATGTACTACGAGACATCCCCACCCACCTGACCGGTACTGCATGCTCAGTGGAGATCAACAGCAAAACTGAGGCCATGTACACCAAACGTACATCCCTGATTGCAGCTGCACACAGCGTACCACACTTAGTAGTTGCATGGCCTTACCTACCGATGCCCCACACCACACCACAACTGGTACTGTGCCGTTAGTCAATATAAATGCTGAAGGTGCATGATGACAGTTGTAGAAAGATTTAACACTAGTGAGTATACATTAATTAAGAGAAGTACATAAATTAACTACAAGACACTAGCATGCTCAAGATAAAAGTAGTGTTACATTTAGTATGTGATTTATATAGTAGCACATTTACTGCAACGGTTTACTCAAGATAGACAGGCTGATGTAAACATATGGAAAAGCATTACCTGTTCAATGCTGTGAAATTCGTACTGCCAGTATCAGATGCATTCTTACTCATGAAGGTGTACTGCTGATGTACATACATAGACCTTCAGTGTGTTTCAATACTACAGATGCAGTAAGTATTCTTTGTAAGAAACAGTGTAATTGCATGGATCAGGCCAAGCAACTCCTAAATATCATAGCACTACTGAGCCAACAATGACGTACCTGTATCGGAGATGTATATAGGATAGATTTTCCTGTAGGCACTTACTGAGTATGTTGTACCTGATAAAGGCAATCTCATTGCATCTGTGATGACTAACTTATTCAAATAGTAATACATTTACTATTGTTGCAATGAGTGATCTATGCCACTTATGGACACAGTGTAATTTTTTTAACAGTTGTTTCATACTCAGGCTGTATGCTTAGTGTTTGGGTTTGCCACACTTCTGTCACTGATGCTATCAAAGAGATAACTATGTTAATTGTGGTACAACAGGAATCAAGTAGGTACGGTGTAGATATAAACAGAATGTCTTTTAGTATTGATTTAACTCACAATGGGGTAAGTGTACTAGGACAGCAGGGTTATTCTCTATCACTGACTCTGTCAGTTATAATCACACTAAGGTTTGATGACTGTAATGATCAAGTTACACTGTTCATCTTCATGAGTTCATATTCACAGCCATTCTCCAGTAACTAGACAGTGTATGGTGTAACTGGGTGGGACACTGTGTTACCAAAGCTGCTGCAGTGCCTAGCAGAGGGAGAGTATCTACTCATAAAGACAATTAAGCAATAAGGCATGACCAACAGTTATGTTAAATGGTCTGTTAATCACCCTGTAGGGGTTTAATGTTGAATGAGGCATAGCCGAGTGCCACATGTCGCTAGACAGTGATAAACTGACCATTAACATAATACCTGGGAGTGGCTTATTGCTATCATAATAAAACTGTTTTTTAAACATTAAACCTTGTTCATCATATGGTTAGGCTCTACATGTATGTTAATAAAAACTAAACATAAGGCTGTTACAATGTTTACAGTCAATTAGAAAGCTGCATTTCTCAAACCCTTGTTATAATCAGAGATATTATACCTGTACAACTCCTTGGTTTTG
Organism: Neoceratodus forsteri; assembly: GCA_016271365.2. NCBI lineage: Eukaryota > Metazoa > Chordata > Ceratodontiformes > Ceratodontidae > Neoceratodus > Neoceratodus forsteri. The sequence goes on along the minus strand of CM057453.1, from coordinate 1,555,821,199 downwards.
CTGAACTCTATTGCTCAGGTGGCCCACCACATGTGGTGTGGTCTGGTGTGGGAGCATCAGTAGGTAAGGCCATGCAACTACTAAGTGTGGTATGTTGTGTGCAGCTGCAATTAGGGATGTGTACGTTTGGTGTACATGGCCTCAGCTTTGCTGTTGATCTCCACTGAGCATGCAGTACCTGGTCAGGTGGGTGGGGATGTCTCGTAGTACATTTAGACAATTGTTTGTTATTTCTGTCACCTGCTGCTGGATGTCTGTCATTGGTTGTGTTGACTTGGTCCTCCCCCATACTTGCATGTGTGTGTGTGTGTGGTGCTGGGGGAGTGAATTTGGAGTTAGGGTTTTCAACCCTAACAGCGAATTTCCTCACTTTTGTCGCTGTGGAACAACCCTAACTAATGCATTAAACAGTTTTTTTGCCTCGAATATATATATATATATATATATATATATATATAGTGCCTACCCCTGTGCTGTTGAACACCATCCAGACACTAGGGTGCCCAGTCCCCAGTGTCGGCTTCTGTTCCCCTATCGCAAACAAAACCATCCCTTGTTAATCTTTTCTTCACACCTGAAAAAGAAATGGTCCATCAGCAATCTGCCCCAGCACCCCAACCCACCCCACCTCAACCCCCACTCAACATCCACTATCCCACACCCACCACACCCTCACACCTTTATTCACCTGATTATGTGCCACAACACCTCCATCCATGTTCTCAGTATGAGAACAGTGTGACTTTATTGAAAAGCGAAACTACAGCTGGAGTCATGCTGCAGGCTTCAATTACAACAGTGACCCGCCATCTGTGCTGCCAAGATCATCCTGACTCTGGGATGCCTAATCACGAGTGTTGATTGGAGTCCCCATAAAGTAAAGAAAATCATCCCTCATTGATCTTTTTTTTTTATACCTGAAAATGAAAATGGTCCATTAGCAATCTCACTCCCCAGCACCCACCACCAACCCACTTGAGCCCCCACTAAGCACTCACTGCCCATTGCAAGCTCACTCAACTGAACATGTCCTATGATATACATCCACTCTGTGATTGAAGACACATCTTGCTGCTGGAACCAGCGACTGCAATATGAGAATATAAGGTAGTGCAGTTTAATGTATTTCAGTGGGGTTTGAACTTTTGTTCACGACTTTGTCATTTTGAACATTGTTACACCACATGTTCAACATGTCCTTTCTGGGAACCCATCTCATGTGCAAGGGTGGTGAAATTATGGAAATCTGTCCTGAAAGGTGACTTCACAGTCACTGCATAAAATCACCTTTCAGGCGGGATTTGAGCATTTTTGCCACCCTTGTTCATGAGGTGCGGTCATAAGAAGACTGTGTTAAAAACTTGGGGTAACAATAGAAAAAAGCAAGAGTTATAAGAGTATGTTTACATTTTTCAATGCATGCTCATACCTTTGGTAATGTTCACTGTTTTGACTCCAAATTGTCAACATATCCATTTTTCCACACCACATTATGATGTGACAGCTGCCATTTTGCAAATGGCTAAAATGTGTTTGAGACCCTGTGGCACAAAATAAAACAATTTCAGCCAAGATGAGAATATTGTCATTTACTGGGTTCATGAGGAGGGTTCCTAAGAAGGCAATGTTGAACATTTAGAGTCAAATATTGAAAAACAACAAAGTTATGAAGGTATGTTGATACTTTTCTACTCACATTGATAACCTTGGTAAAATTGTGACATCAGTCACTGCACGAAGTCCAGGGTCAGCAGTGCCCTGCATCTCCATAGGTGGACAGAGTCTTCCCTTGGTGCAGGGCTCAGACTGCCCTGCTTGTCTGCATCCGTTCATGAAGGTTACGAAGGGACCTACTTAAATGAGGATATGATTCCATTGTCTCAAAAAGAAAGGAAATTCATTACCCAAGGTACATAAGAGCCTGATACACTCACTAGGACATCCTATAGTGTCAGGGGTTGGCTCTTTGTCTCACAATCTATGCAAATTCTAAAATGTCTTTCTAAAGGATTCTACCATCAGACTAGGGTCATATTTACATGGCACTATGGAGTTGTGAAAGAAGTTTGCAAATGTTGCATGGGACTTTAATTTTATGTGGCTAGGAATCAGTGTTGTACCTTTATACACTAGCATCAGCCATAGGTTAGTTATACAGGCTTGTTCACACTTTCTTGAATGTAAACCCACAAAAAACTCATTCCCAGTACCATTCTTTTTGAAGAGTTTGGCATTTGTCCTGTGTCACAACTGTTTAAAATTTGATAAAAAATTCTATGTATAACAATGTGGGACAGAGATGGGCACAGCTATGGCACCATCTTTCGTCAGCCTCTTCCTTGGCTTCTGGGAGAGGAATCTAGCTCTTAATCCCAGCGTTAACCCTTTCATGCACCATGTTATAAAGTGGTATAGATTTATTGTTGACATAGTATGTGCATCGAAGGCATCCCAGGAAGAGGCTCAATCAGAATGATCTCAACCTTAAATTCTCAAGTAACATGAGCAAATCAAGCCTGCATTTCCTAGATGTCACATTAATGACTCAGAAGAATAAAGTCAGTGCACAGGGTTTCCACAAACCCATAGCCTCAAACAGCCTTTTACTGTATGTGCAGAAAGTACACACACCCAACTTTGATTAACTCTATACTATACGAACTATACCTCCGAACACAGAGAGATTGTTCCAATGATATTGACTTTTAAAAACAAGCAGAAGAACTTACAGATAGATAACAATCTGCTAAAGAATGCATTTGAGAAGGCCAGTAGCTGTGAAAGGACAACACTTTTGTTACCCAAACAGAAAAACATTTGGGTAAAACACCAGTACGTTTCATCACTAAGTACACCCCACTGTCTACTAAAAGGTGGATTAATAAAAATATTGACAGTTTTACTAATGAGGTACTGGCTAAGGAATTTAGAAACTTTCCAAGAATAGTTTTCCCAAGGACACCAACCCTTAGGGACAAATTAGTCCATTGCAATACAAAGAGATTCTAGCATACAGGAATTGGCTACCATCCCCAACTGGTATGTATTGCTGCGGACATTGCAATATATGCCATCTCTTTGCCATTAGGGCAAAGACTCCAAAACTGATAACTAAAAAGAGGTAGAAATCAGATATTTTATGAACTGCAATAGTTGCTTTGTGATCTATGCAATTTGGTGCACATGCCCTTTACTATATGTACTCGTACAACTAGACCATACGCCAGAGGATCCAGAAGCACATATGTGGCATGCAATCAGGATTAGCCAATATTCAAGTTGCAAAATGTTTCTCTGAACATTGCAATAATGATGCTACATGTGCTACCTGGATGGGCATTGAGAACATAAGTAGGAGTCCAAGAAGTCAGGACAGGACATACAGAATCACCTACTACGTACGCACAAGTCACTGGATCTTCACTTTAGGTACTTTTCAACCTAAAGACCTTAATATGGATTGGGAGCTAAAGCCATTCCTATAAGAAGTTACCATTTACCTCTTCTAGACTCTCACAGACCCGGTTAAAGCATTTGCTGTCATGCTTTAATGGCTAAAAGGTATTAATAAGAAAATACCATACTATAGATATTAAACTTGCTAATCTGTTTTTTTCTTTCTTCTTTTTTCAGTCTATCTTCTCAATAGTAGATGACCAACTTACCAGCTAATTCCCCAAATTCTGGAAGGGAACTGAAAACTGTGGTGAGACTGCAGCAAAAGAATTGACCTCTGCTGACCTTTGACCTCTAATATTTCTATCTACTATACAGTATATCAGTGTTGGCACTGGAACTACGAATCTCAACTTACCACTGCCAGGGAAAATTAATTGGAATATTAGGTAGATGAGTATTTCTAGAAATATTCCCTACATGTAAAGCATAACTGAGTGCTTCTCAAAGTAGATGGATGTAGCAGTTTCTATATGTTTTTTATGTTTTCTTGATCATCATATTTTTGACAGTAAAAAAAGCTTAAAAACATAAAAAAGTAAATGCATTTAAATACGTGCTAGCTGTACAATACAGCACCATTGTTTATATGCACTGAGATAACTAATTTCACTTATGTTTGATTATATGCAATTCACTATGTTTATGTTTGCGTGTTTACAATGCTCAAACTCTACCACAGCCACTTAAAAGGACCAGTGTTGTAATAGTAATTAATTACTTCTATTTCTGAGTCAGTTGACTTAAAGTTTAGTCTAGAGAAGGGGTATAAAGGTATCACATGGATACAGTAAAGACAAAATGGTGAAGCACAAACGGCTGACTACATAATGGCAAAAACTAAAATAGCAAGCTAAAGTTACAGCGTACACCAAGACAGTGAATCTAGTGATGTAGCCTACTGCAGTGTCAAGGAATACCTCGGAGTAGTTTAATTAGAGACAGGGGTTCGGGGTGCAGCCCCCATGTAGATAAAAGCGAAGAGGTACACAGGTGTGTTAAGTACTGATGTCCATCACATACCTGAAATACACCATATATGATGGTCGCCAACATTTAAGGGCACCTATTATGCAGACACCTTTTTGAGATCACCATTTTGACGGTCGCTGTTATATTTTCTTTGGTTTGAATTGTGGAAGGCCCTCTTATCAAACCCAGCCCCCTGACAAAGACTATTGTCGAAGTGCTGTGGCTTTGAAAAGAGTGACAGGAGCCCCTGTTAAACTTGTAACCTTTGGCATAATAAATTCTTGCAAATGAATCCATGTTTGCACATACCTTGATCTGATATAGTGATTCCCAGCTGGAGTACTCAGCCTTCCTATTTTTGCCATCTGACCTACCTATTGGAGTTAGCTGCTCCATGCTAAGCACCGGGTTCCTCCCACTAGAGCACACTCATTCCTGTAATCCAATATTGCTAGTCCATCTGCCAGTTCTAAGAATACACACTAAACAGAGAATGCTGGATGGCCAACTATGTACAACCAGTGTGTTCTGCCACAGAAGGGTTCTGATTCCCTCGATGCTTCAGAGCGAAGCTCGGGAGATCCTTGGGAATCAGAACTCCAGTACAAAACACACTAGTTACACATAAATTTGCTTATCCTGTATTTTTTATAGTGCATAGTATTATGGAAATGTGTGCAATGGTCCTTTCACTTTCAGAGTGAAACTGACTTGTGCATTCTCTAGTGGTTTCAGATTTTTGTAGTACCACAGAATGGTACAATCACATTCCATGATCTTTGAACTGTAATAAAACATCATTTTGAAAGGGATGTAATTCTATACAGAACAATGCTGTACTTTATACTACACAACTTGCAGTGGATTCACATAATATTGACATTTTTTATGTATTCTAATAAAAAGTACATCTTGAATGGTCCACCCTGAAGAGATCTGGGCGATGCTCCCGCTTGCCCAAGCTAGTAAGTGGTGCTGAGTTTGGGTAAACTCATGCACAAGCGAGTTTTGAAAATTTTCAAAATGCATAATAGATACTTCTGTTTCTATGTCCTTTCTGAATTTGCCAAAGTCTTTATAATTTTAAAATGAGTACTCTTACCGGTTTATTTTCCATTTGAAAACTGAAGCTGTAACTTAGAGCATGCGCATCAGTGCAATAATCACAAAGTTACATTCCAAGTCATAGTTTTATAATTAAGCAATAAGGCATGACCAGAGGTTATGTTAATAATCTGTTAATCATGTTCTAGGTGAGTAACATGGCACAAGGCACAGCTGAGTGCTACATTTATGAATTTATATATTTTTTAGGTTGGGAGGTAGGTAGGTAGCTAGTTAGTTATTTTTTATTAACCTGTTAGATGCAGTAGACAAATGAATGCCAATTTTCAGACATGACCCAGGAGGTTACAAAGGGGCAGAATCAACAACAGTCACATGCAAAACTGAAGGCATTTAAAAAAAGATAATCAGACTATATATACAAAATACATGGCAGTGGAGATGTTGGCAAACATATTAGCAGTATACCTGACATAAATGGATACACTATGTAACAACCCGCTGCAGTGAAGAGAGCATATACACTTTAGAAGCATGTAGTAATACCTGATATAACACACAACCAAATGAAATAAGTAAAGTAGGCACAGCAACATATAAATAATGTAAGGAAGTGGCTACAGATGTGTTATCTCTTTTTGAAGGAGGCTAGTCTGACACAAATATAGATCAGCTGGTATGGAATTCCATAGCTGGGGAGAAACAATGGAGAATGCAATATCCCCCAAATGCATTCTATTTCTGGGTGCAGTCAGCAAGACTAGTTTAGTTGATTTTAATGGGTAGGCACCAGTGGAGGGACTGGAGAAGGCTTATGAATGATTGGGGGAACTGGTTAGGCAAAATGTTAAAAATGACTCCTTCTAGGTAGGGTTACCACCTTTGGAAGAAGCAAAAACTGGGCACTAAACCACACCCCAAACTCCGCCCCTAACCCCACCCCTTTTCTTGACTGATCATGTATTGCTCCTCCTTTAAAGCCATTTGTTATGTCAGTAAAAACAACAAAAATGTTAACATGCTATACCTGTTAGATTTGCTTTTCTAGGTTCTTCCTAGTTATTTATTTATTTAGTTCGGTATTTATTTATTGAAATTATTTTACCAGGTAAGCATACAGAGATAAAAGAAATCTCATTTGCAGATGTGATCAGGGGGACAAGGGAAATACTGTAAATAGTATACAATGATATATAATACACATTGTTTGTTCCCTATAATGCGCTTTTATATATTTTCTTCTGTATCTAATTTCTTTTCATGCCCACAGTACAGTATTTTTGAAGCAAAAGAAGTGATCATACATTTTCTAGAGGAAAAACTATTTTATAAAAATAATTTAAAACATTTAAATATGTTTACATTCATTTAGAGGTAGAAAAGTTTACCAGCAAATGAAAGTGGAAGATAACTGACTCATTTACAGTTACAAAAGGTAGGGTCAGATTTTCACCAAGCTTTGTTGCTGTGCTGCTTTAAGATGCAGAGTGGAAAAAGATGGTAAAAGTATCTGCTAACGGTCTTCATGGCCATACTTCTACCTTGTCAAAATAGTGTTTCAACAATAGTGCATGTTAACATATCATGATCTATATTGCGCTACCATGGACAGCGACAAGGGAATTACAGCACTATGTAGTAAGGGATCCTCTGGTTGCTGTCTGTGGTGCTAGTAATGAAGACAAGGGTAGAGAAATGGAGGAGGCTGGCTAGTTGAGCTGCTCTTGTGGTGTGGAGTGGTAATGCAGGAGCAGCTTGGCTGGAAAAGGGTTTGAGACCAGGATTCTAATTCCAGTCTCCACAATTTTACTTTCCTCCCATAATCCAACTCAGTCAGAGTTGATTATTTTAATTATGGGGGGTACATTTGTGTTGAATCAGCAATGCGGCACCTCAACTTTCATACTATATGAAACAGCGCAGACTTCACCATGTTCCAGACTTCTGAACTTTACAAAATTAAAATACAGTAAGTTCCAGCACATGAACCAAAGGCTTTTTCTTGTGAAAAGCTTAATTGGAGGGTAAGGCTTGGGGGGCTGAGGATTTTGACAGTTTTCCTTTAAAAGTAAAATGGGCACTCAAAATGGTTCAAAAATCTGACACACTGATTGAAACTATATTACTGGATGGGACCCTGAAAACTGGATCATCAGGTAAAAGACCTGACATGTGGCAACCCTACTTCTAGGGTTAGATCATCCAGGGTAGCAGGAGAAAACCATCACCATTTAGAGTATAAAGTACAGTGATGGGTATGGCAGTTCAGTGACAAGACAAAGTGACAGATGTTGTTGTATATACCATCCCACTTTTGCAAAGCAGATTTGGCTTGAAGCATAAACATTCATGCCCCTAGAGGGTGAGTAACTGACCATTAACATAACCCATGGGAGTGCCTCATTATTATTATAAGGAAAAATATTTTTTTTAAAACTTTAAAACCTGTGATTAGGCTCTACATGTATGTTAATCAAGGATTAGTGTCTGCCAGGGTGATTAACAGATAGAATAACACATGGGCTAGAGTGTATAATGAAAATTTTACACACATACACACATATACACATGCTTTTGGATGCTTCATAAACCCCGAGAGTGAAGCTCGAGGGGTTTATACAAGCATCCAACATCAAGGATGAGTGTAAAAGTGACCACGTAAATGTGGCTTTGGTGCCACTTCCAACTCTCTCTCATTCTGCCAGGAAGGATATAACTCCTAATAGCTCTTCATTTCTTTGCCAGTAGGGTATTTTGTTATAAGTAAAAGTTACAAATCATCATAGAATTGTACATTATCATCCTATGTAGCCAGTTTTAACTGTAGTTTCAAACAGGCCTGTCAAATTTTGAGCTGATGTATTGGAGAAGAGAGTGCCATGTGCTTATTGCAGCCATGTGGCAGGGCAGTTACTTCAGAAGACAGGGATTATTTATTTATTTGAAAAGGTTTCACCAGGAAAGACAACATGAGCTGTAAACAGCTTGTTTCCAGAAGTGTCCTGGGAGAGAGGGGTTACAAAAATATGGGGAGAGCAGGCAAAAACATAACAATATAAAATATAAAACAGTAAAGGGATAGGGCCTGAGAAGTTTTTTGAAGCTTTAAGTTGATGAATAATGTGTACTTTGTTCACTGCTGATGGTGCAGGGCACAGAAATCCAACTTTTTGTCTTTGTGTCTTTGTGCCCGGGTGGGTGAGCCTCCCAACCTGTCAGTGAGTGAGAAGTAAAGCAAGCTGTTGTGTGTGACATTAGGTCCATTAGTGTCACTCAGTAGGGTGGTGTGAAGGCGTTAATGGGGTGTGGCCTGGTGGTGTAGCGCTTGCTCATCTCACTCCATTCCCTTTTGCCTTACAAGTCATGCAGCATGTGTGTGGTATATGGGCATCTACAATTTGTTGATGGCTATTGTGAGTCACTGTAATTAGTGTACAGTGGCAGCTGCATTGTGTCATCATGCACTATGCATGTGTCCTTGATGCATGTAGAAAATATGAGGAAAACATCAAGAACAAACAGAGATGTCAGGGGAAGAAATGTAAAGGTTCCAATTAGTGCAAGTTCTGCAAACACTGGTGGTGGAAAAGGAGCTGGCCATAGTGGGATTAGGACTGGAATTCAAAGCTGGACGTGTGATACTACAGTCAAAGAAACCTAGGTTCATTAGTCCCCAGAGGTCCACTGGTGAAAACCCAACCCCAAGCAGCCTTCCTATACAGTCATCCACTGCATCTGGTGATTAAACCACCCTGAGCAATCCAGAAGCATCCCCCTCTTCCACCTTCAAGTAACTGCAGTTTCAGTCCCCCTACCTGAGATAGAAGTGATCCATCCTGAAATGTAAAGGCAACACTTCCCCAGTCCATTTTATATGAACAACATGACAGTAGCTGCCACTGCCCCCTGGGTGTGGGTGTTGACAATTGCAAGTCTGCTTTGAACTACTTCTGTATATGATGCCCCCCAGCCCACAAATTACACATCAGTGGCATTGCACTACCCTCTGCTGCTATGTGAACTCAAGAAGGATGTGACACTGGCTCTGGCTTTGGCACAGGCACTGCTGTAATCTTGTCACTAGAAGAAAGAGTACAGTTGTTTATGGGACTAAGGGGCAGGACAAGGTATTCCAACCCCACAATTCTTCAAAAGTAAGCAATTAGTATGTTCACCAAAGTGAGATGCAATGGAGGGTACCACTGAGGAGGATATGGCAGTGGACCTGTCAGAGTAGGGGCATAAGGCAAGGCAAGGCAAATTTATTTGTATTGCGCCCAATCCCAGGGGCTCTGGGCACCTCACAGTACAATAAAATAAATGTTAAAAACATAAATATAAAATAATATAAATACAGTTAGCACATAAAGCAAGTAAAATGAATTAATTGGAACTGAATTAAGGCTGAGGTGATAGCAGAGGGATAGCAAGGAGAGGAGGTGACAAAGGAGTAGGAGAAAACACGTGATTCATGGAAGAGAAGAGAGCAGAGGAGAAGAAGTGAAGGAGAAGGGGAGGAATAGATGTAAAAAGTACTTGAGGGGGATGAGGAGTAGATGCATGACAGGATGTTGGAGAGTCAAAGGAGAGTGAAAGTCACTGAACTGATGTCAGTTACAACAATGAATAGCGGTGATGACTGTCATACTGAGGAATGGAGGCCATCACAGAAGGAGATGCAAAACTAAAAAAAAATGCTGAAAAGAGGAAAGCAAGAAGGGAAGTTTCTCAGGCAGAGAAATGTAAAGGCAAGTCTGCCCCCAAGCCCCTGCACCATGATTAGCCCCATAGTACTGTGCCACCTGACGCAGCTGCTGCTGCCAGCCTGCTTGTCCATCCTAGTCACTGCATTTTAACAGTGGCAAAAAAAGTACAGCAATCTAGCAGTCACTGCCAAAGTCTCACACCAGTCCACTGTATTTAAACACTAAAGATGCGGTGTGTGAATAGTATTTAAAAGACGTCACCCCAGTTCCACTGAAGGCATATTGCAATCAGTGTGGAGGAAAGATTAGTTGAGTCAGTCCACTCACACTTTGTGAATCAATGTTTTGTAGGACTCTATGTGCTCATACTGTATTTAGATTTCTTAATTGGAAATCTTCTATTTAAGTCCATGCAATTATATACCTTTGATTTTGAACTTTGGCTATTATATTATAATTGCAGGTTTTGCACATTTTGTTATAACCAGTGTGTATATGAGGGATACCTTGCTAGAATGCTGCCCTTGTCAAAGTGGAAATGCATCAATGAAATGTTGAAATGGTTCCTGTTTCTGTGCTTGTGAGCACCAGTCTGCCACGAGTAATAAATAAACTTTTTTACATAAATATATTGTACTTGGCAGGCAATTGTAAATGTTAGCAATAACCAGGGCCACTGGAAAATTGTGGAAAAAGTTACCTAAAATTGTGCAGCTTTTTGCAAAAATTGCAGGGACATTGCAGGAGTTCTACTATAGACCCTGAGTGTTTCACAATAAATCATTTACTGTTTTCTGCAGCATGTATTAGTCAGCATAAACTGCTAAATGAATACACCGCCACTTGAATATGTTTTAAACATAAAGAAAAGCATCTGCTCCTAAAATGAATACTAATCTGATAAGCTATCATAAGCGTTGCCCATCTTCCAAAATGTAAAAACATCTGCCTCATACTGTGCTAAATATATTCTATAAAGTGAACCACAGAAACTCAATATTAAATAAATCCAGAATAAACAAATTGTTCTGTTTCTGGATGTAGACTAATGAAGCCTGATCAACAGCTGTTTACAGTGCTCTATCAGCTAGTCACCCACTTTGGTACAAGAAAAAATAAAGAGACAGAGTGGAGAATAATTGAGTTTTAGTAAAATGTTGTTAAAGTTGTTAATGTTTATAATTTGCACTGTAGGTACTGTACACTATTTTGAAATCACACATTTAAACATTAAACCTGGGGTTATTGGGTCTGTCAGTATAGCCTAGAGATTAGAGTAACAAACTGTGATTGAGTTGGAACATTTAGCAGACGGGGTTTGATTCCTACAACCTGCACTTGCATACTGTGTGATTCTGAACAAGTCACTTAACCTCCTCAGTGCTCCTGGGTTGCCTCTGAAAACAGGCACTTGTGCCTAGTGGGCCTTACCCTGTTATTAAAAAATACCAATATATGTTTACTGCATCATACAGTAGTCAGGGTACACTGTAATTTACCTTTGTTTTACTCTGGTTTCAATGATTATGTTTAGTTAAATATAAATGTTCAGATACATACATTTTATGTGTTTTATAAACTGGTTTTTAGACTTTAGTCAGGTTTTTATTGTAGTCTTTGCATGTAAGCATCTAGGTTGTAGATTGCTAATCAGGGGATCACTGTTACCAACTAGCTTATTCAAGTTTATAATCAGCAGTGCCATCCAAAATCCTCATCTGATTGAATCCAAATGAGTCTGAATAAAAGTATGCTCACAAGGAAAAACCTGCCCTACCACTTAAAAAAAGGCTTCATAGTTAGCACCCCATTTAGGTGAATCAGATAATTTGCACCTTTTCTCCCATATTCTGTTTCAGTCTCTGCGGCAACAAACAGTTTTCTGATAGAGTGCTTCAACACAAGCCAAATGTTAAATGTTTAAGTGTACTTATGCTTGATCAGTGGATTTTGAAACCAAACAAGATAAGGATTCAAAAGAATACATTGTCACATAAAAACCCTTCCCCTACCTTGCACTGCTTTGTTTCAGCAAAACTCAAGTCTGCATGCAAAATTCTCAATATATTTGAGAGTATTTTTTATACTTACTTTATTATCAGCATGTAGTCAATGTTACAATACATAGGGTTATAAACTAGTTATATATATATATATATATATATATATATATATATATATATATATAGCAAAATAACAATAGCATGTCATAGATGCCTAGGGGTCTTTTGTAGAATAAACAATACTGTTGTCAGTTACAGGTATTCCATCTATGTCATATGATAATGTCCTTTTATATAATACTTGCTAAGAAACAATATATTTTTAAAAACAAAGAAACAATAATAAAACAATAGTCCAGTGTTATTAATACATTCCCGGCTCTGTATAAAATGGATACTGCTTAGGTGAGACATTCCTTCTTTTAAACCTTCTAAGGTGTTCTAATATTTAAACAGATTGATGTCTACTGCTTCAGCTCATGATTCAGTATGTTTTGGTCTGACAAGCAAGTATCTAATGCTGTCTGGCATGCGGGTTTCTTAAATCTCAACTTCCTCACTCCATACTATCTATCCTTGTAAGACATTCCATCTAGTCCATCTTTCAATAATTTTTCCTGTCTATTCTGCACCTGATGCATTAGTTCCTCCATGTTTTGATGTTCGTGATAATCTGCTTCCATTTAAGAATGATTGGGGAAGTGGGTTTAACCACCTCATAGTTATTGACTTGTTATATGCTACTATGCAAATGTACCACAGACAGCATGAACTATTTCCTCTAATTCCTCTTGGAGGTAACCCCAATACCATGTTATAGAAAGACAGTGGGTCCACCACCTGGAATAGGTTGGTTATCTTGTCTCTTACTTCTTTTTGAAATGGGTCTAATATTAGGCAGGAAAAGAATATATGAAAGTGTGAGGCTCTTTCCGCTCCACACAACCTCCAACAGCACTGGGTCACAGTCGGGTTCCATTTTGCCACTCTATTGGGAATCAGAAAAAACCTGACTTTTATCTTCAAGAAATACTCCTGCCATTGTGAAGAAGCAGTCACCCCAGTGAAGGTGCCCCATATTTTACTACATTCTCGGGTTGACAGGCTGTAGCCTACCTCCTGTACCCATCTTATCATAATCTGTTTCATTGCATCCCCTTGTGAGAATTCAGAAATTGGTATATTTTGAAATGGCCTGTTTAAGTTTGAGAGTAAAAGATCTGCTAATGTTGGGCCTGGTATAGGTTCTGATAAGTCTCTGTGAAGGGACCTTAGTTTTAGTTGGATATATGCCTGAGTTTTCAAAAACCATCTGTCTCCCAGAGACCAGTGCATTTTACTAACACCTTCTTCAAAGGAGAGAAGTACGTCACCTCTCAGTAGCTGTGCTGTGTATATAAAGCCTTTCACCATCTGTCATCTATACCATGGATCTATCTTACCTGGGGTAAAGTCTGTAGCTTTGACAAACAAGCAATGTCTCCAAATTTCACTTTTACCCTGGGATACAGTACCTTTAGAACTTATCCCAAGCCTCTAGAGTAACACTGATGACTGTGTTCTCCCTGGCTGCCAATGGTCTCATATGTGGGGTGCAAATAGACAAGAGGAAGCCTAAGTGGTCTGTGGTAGATGGTTTCTATATCCTGCCAAAGTGCCCATGTCAGTTTATGGGTCCAGAGGAGGGCCCATTTCACCTGGGTTGCTAACCAATATTCTAGCAGGTCCGTATAGCCCAACCTCCCCATCCATTTGCCCACCATAAGAAGGGTTTTATGTATGCATGGTTTCTTATTATCCCACATGAAATTAAGTAGTATCATCTGTGTCTTCTTAAACCAATTTCAAGATAACCGTAAGGGCACACTGAAATAATTAAAGGATCCTAGGTAAAATATTCATCTTTACTGCTTGGATTTTAGCATAAATTGGTAATGGCAACAAGGACCATCATTTCTTTTATTTGAGTTAGTATAGGAGAATAATTATCCTTATAAAGATATTTGCTAGTGGACCTCAGGGTTATGCCTAGATATTTAAGGGTGAACATATCCCACCGCATTGGGTATTTGGCTTGCAAGGAGGGTGGAGGGTTGTAATTTATTTTCAAAATTCCCATTATTGTAGAGTTTAGTGAGTATCCAGAAAGCACTGAAAAGTCAGCTATCATATCCAGAACTTGGGGTAACGAAATGTCTGGTGAGGTTAAGTATAGAAGTATATAATCTGTGTAGAATGAAATCCTAGTTCCTGGCTCCCAAGTTCCACCACATGTACTCCCTGGTCTTTTCTAATCGACTGAGCTAATGGCTCAATATACTGTAGAGAGAGAATAGTAGTGGTGATAATGGGCACCCCTGACGGGTACACCATTCCAGGGTAAATCCCTGAGAGACCATCCCGTTTGTATGTATATAGGCCCAAGGACCTTATTTGAGAGCATTTTATTAAAAATAGTAATACTTTTTACACAGTTCAATGTAAAAACTCAAAAATCAAAAGAAATCATGGAACATGTCAGTTTTTGTGGAGAATGGTGACAATTGCGGATTCTGCAAAAAAACTGTGGATGCAATTTTCCAGTGGCCCTGGCAATAACCCATGGCAGGATGTGGAGTTATAGGCATTTAATCCACACCTGGGGTGTGTTGTGAGGAATGCGGTCTCAGGCTGAGTGTCCTCACAGCACCCCAGGCACGGATTAAATGCCTATAACCTCACACCCTAGAGTGGGTTATTGCACTTATAACATGGGTTACCTGCAGATGGGATAGAACTCCCAAAGAAGCTGCTCCTTTCTAAATGGAATATAGGGACTGTATCCTTCCTGTTAAAACTAGTCCCTAAGAAAGATGATTTATGTTGCTTCTATACATATGCAAGTGTAACAATTACAGTTTTCAGTTAATTTTTCCTTAATTGTGCTGTTTAACAATATTGTATCTTGCCTCAGGATATAACAGACCTGCTAAAATCGATACTGTGGGGCTGTACAATGCTGGCAGTGAGTGCCTGTCAGACACGTGCTTGACTGTGGATTAAACTTTCAGTTTAATCCATAGTTGTATGTGGCTGAGCCACTTACTGAACGTGAATGCAGCAGCTCTGTTACTGCTGCAGGAGGGGGAACATGGGACCCATGAGTGGGGAAGGGGCCTGCTATCAAGGAACACAGTACAGATAAGTCATTTGCCCTGTATCATAGATAACAATACTACGTGGAGTTTCACAGTTAAGGACATGTGTTGGTGTGCAGTGTTCATCGTGATCTAGCGTGTGTGAGGTGCACTCTGTGACTCAGTATGTCTGTTTATGAATTCTATGTGTACAGTACATCTACATTACTGTAGATGACAGGAGAGCGCCTTCCGAAGTGCTGTTCCTACTTGGTCTGCAGTTGTGTCACTGATCTTTACAGTGTAACAGCTGCTGAAGGACATTAGAAATTTTCTGGGTGTGCCGTTCAATTAGAAGCATGCAGACAGCACAGTATTTGTTCCCTGCTACTCAGTTCTCATGTTCATATCTTGTGTGTACAGAATACAGGAGCTGCAGGGCTACTGTTCTGAGATGGGGGGGTGGGCATGCCTTGCACTGTGACTATATTGAGAAATTCATCTCTGTGTCTTTCTCTCCCTATCAGTCATGCACTACCACAGCTGACCATGAGACAAATTAGATGCCTGCAGTAATGTTGCTGACTGACCATTAACACTGGTTGTAAATACAAAGGTTTCTACATCTCATGTGCTTTTACACCATCTGGGAGTTCCTCTATATGTCCGAGATCATTGTCAGCAGACAGAAATATGATGGCAGCCATCTCTGATATTTAGATTTTTCACTTTTCAGATGATGGCTTCTCCATCTGGGAAACTTTGATCGATCCATTCATTGAGGGTGAAATGTTCAAATCGAAAAATTTACCTCCATTGCTTAATGACCTCCACTTTCTGCTCTGCTCACTAATGTGAACAAACAATGGCTTCTAATCAACACGAGCAGAGCAGAATGCAGAAATCCAGCCACACTGTGATGAGCCTGTCAGCACAGAAATAAAAGACGATCCGTCATAGCAACCATGGATTAAATAGGAACTTAATCCACTGTCACCTGACACATCTTTGCCAATCGCTGTTAGTGCCTGAGGCAACCCATGTTATAAGTTAAGATGTTGGTGGCAGCCTCTACCCTTTGGAAACCATTCCTGAGAATATTCTCACTGCAAGGTCTGTCTAATTGTTCAAAAAGAAACAAAAATTACCTACTGCGAGAGCATTTGATTGATTATCTAGAGCTGTTTAAACACATCTGCTGCATTGGCAGTCTAACCAGTTTCTTATGTAAATTTGTAGTATAGAACGATATCTGTATGAATATATGTGACGTATTGTTGTTTTATGTTATGCATGATCCAATTGTTTTATTGTTATGTACTGTACAGGGGATCCATGCCTGGAGGAGCACCTTTGTTGAAATTTAATAAACAATCAAACAAGAGAGTTAATATTACATCTATATACCCTGCTAACACGTACAATTGCCTGCAAAGTTAAAGTTAGTACTGTAGAGGTAGGCACAGCTCTGATCATGTTTGCACTCTGTTCTGTGCAGTGCAGCCTCATTCCCTACTTCACATAATCAAAACACAGATTGTGGGGGCAGGCATGCGGTGGTCCTTGGCTGCTAGGTATAGTCTCGAAAGTGAGAGTGTAGCAGCTTTCAGGAAAATAACTAAATAATCCATGTACTATAAAACACATTGTATGCTTTATTTAACTCCTTGGGCAGGCAGCTCCTTGGCATTTGTTGCCTGCCCTGAGGGTGACAGCTGCATTTTAACAGGAATGTCAGAAAACATTTCTTCACTGAAAATGTGGTGGGGCATGAAAAGGCTAGCAAGTGAGGTATTCTTTGTGAAATCAGCGGGGAGTCAAACAGGAGTGGAACAGGCATATGGGACTGGCGAAGACAGTGGCAAAAAGGGAGCTAGAGATGGGAATTGATGGGTCATCAGTGCCTCATAAAATCAACTTTAGATGAGTACAGCTAGGTAGAGTTGGTGGGCCACAGGCCCTTTTCTGCCAGCAACATCTATGTTTCTATGTGTCTGTTGTTAGACATGGCTTTAGGATTCCTGGTCCCAGGTTTGATTGCCAGCAAGAGTTAGAAGTGTATCTGCTTGGGTAGAGCATGCAGGCATACTGTAAAAGTCAGACTGATCAATTCAGCCTTTTTGCTGGCAGACCTTTCAGGAAACAATTATCTGTGGTAAATTATCCTTAACCAAGAAGCTTTAGGCCACACATCATTACACAAAAGGGCTGTTTATTTCTAACTGAATGGTGCTGTAGCAGTTCAGAACTAGTGCATGTGCTACTGAGTCACAAGGATGTCACAAATGAGGGATAAGGGTGTGTAACCAATGGTGAAACTACTATCGCTACTGAGAATACTGTGTGCTGGAGATGTGGAATTTTCAGTTACAGTATTAAATCAGTGATGCTTTTGCTATTTCCACTGGTTGTCTGGGAGGTAATTAAAGATTCCATTGCTTTTCTAAATGTAGTAGGGGTATACCTGGTGTCCTGATTAATATTCTGTCTCTCAGAAAGACTGGCCATGACTTTACTAGGGATACTAATAAATAAGCGTACAGAGGGCTGCACTGTTTGTCTGCTAGGGATGTGAGACCCAGTTCTAGAAAAAGTAGACCCCACCCCAAAAAAAATGGCCAGTTCTAATGCTTCTAAACATGTTGTGCCACACACTCAAAACTAGCTGCACAAATGCCGAGGACCCCTCTTTGGAAGAAATCAACCTTCAGCACACTTCTGAACACCACTTTTCAAGTGCGCCTTCGTACATGTAAAGAGGACCTAGAGACATTATTAAAGATCCCTTCCAAAGCCACCTGGCAGACCTTTGGTAAGTCAGAACAGGAGGTCATGACAGGACTAAAAGAAAATCATGGTACTGTAATAAAACTCGCTGATATTGGGGGGTGGTAGTAATGGTGAACTCCACAGACTACATGGCAGAAGTATAGTACACACAGTTATGTGGCACCACTACCAGGGGACCACACAATGACATTTAAATCAACAATGGACATATACCTACAGGACACCTCTGAACAAGTTTACATCTCAGAGAAGGAATTAGATTCCCTTACAGTAACCTCTCCAATTGGACTAGCCTCTATATACTACCAAAGGTACATAAAGGCCTATCTAAACCACCAGGACATCTGACTGTGATTGGCACAGAAACATAGACACATAGAATTTGATGGCAGATAAGGACCACTTGGCCCACCTAGTCTGCCCATTTTCCTTAGCTGTTTCATATACCGCAGATTCTAAATGATCTGCTGCTTACCCTCTCTTTCCTATCGCTAGAGTTCCTTTATGTCTGTGCCATACATTTTTGAATTCCCCTACCATTTTTGCCACCACAACCTCTGCCAGGAGTCTGGTCCATGGATCCACCACCGTTTCCATGAAAAATACTTTTCATAATACCTCTAAGTCTACCCCCTCTATTCTCATATCAAGACCCCCTTTCTTCCAGGGAATACACATTGAGATTTAGAGCGTGCAAAGATTGCGATTTCGTTACATGAAATATTTCACGAAATTCACCTGTTTCACAAAATGTTTTGTGAAACCGAAATTCGGAATTTCGCCTGCATAATGTGAAATTTCATATGCCAATTTGGAATTTCACCTGCATAATGTGAAATTTCACCTGCAGAAGGTGAAATTTCACCTGCGGAAGGTGAAGGTTCACCTGCAGAAGCCTGTAATTGCCAGCCTCTTCCCTGCTTCCACTTTTGGGGAGAGGGGCTATATTTACCCTCCTCTGGTCCTTTGGTACCACATCTGTTTCCAGAAATCTGTTGAGCAGGGCTGTCAGTGGCTCCACCACACCTCCCTGAGTTGTATTAATACTCTGAGATGTATCCCATCTGGCCACACTGCCTTGTACACTTTCAGATTAGTGAGTTCCTTTAGAACTCTCTCCTCCATAAATGGACTAGTGTCCACATCCCTCCCAGTGATGCTTCTGTCACCTAACCATGGTCCCTTTTCCTTCCCTTCTTCTGTGAATACTGAACAAAAATGCTTGTTCAGGAATTCTGCTTTTTTTCTTGGTCCCCTTAAGCACACTCCCTTTCTTTCCATTTTAGTCTCACAATCCCACCCTTAGTCTTTTTTCTTTCACTAATGTGCCTGAAATTTTTTTTTTATCAACTTTGTTTTCCTCCTGTCGCCTCTTGCAGGGGCCCCATTAGTCACCGCACCTTATCCCGCCTTGCTGTGATCCCCTCTACCGGAGCTCCTGTTCCTCCAACCCACCCATGGCACACCTACCTGGCACCCCTCAGTCTACCCGATGAGGAGGAATCACCTTCTGCGCCATGGTGATCTTTGGACTATTCAATCCAGTGCCAAGGTGGGTGGAGGTGAAGGAGGGAGGTGGTCAGGTCCCAGAGTGGAGGATTCAGCGTGATGTGGGGGGGAATAATGTCTTCCTCCTGCCGAGAGGGGATTTTTCTTGATTTATGTGGTTACCCTCCCCTGAGGAGGATGTGCATGACATCCAGCGTGGGTACAAGCAAACTCCCACACTGCTCCCCAGACATCTGCTGTCACCTCTCTGATATCTTATGCAGCCTGGGCTGTTGCACAGCATGCCTCCACATGGTGTCACTGCTGCCAGGGATCACAACCACCCCTCCCCAAGAGAGGAGAGCTGTCTGTCAGCCGCTCAATCCTCTCTCCCCTGGCCAACCCCTGGAAACTCAGGCTCACTTCCACACCCTGGCTGCCAGCATGGTAAAAGGTAAGGTGCTAGTGCCTCAGCTCTGTACACCACTGGGCTGGCTCCACCCGAAAACATTTTTGTCCCCTTTTGTTATTGCCTGGGCTATTTTTAATCCTACTTGTGTCTTTGTGCTCCTGACTGCTTTCCCCACCTCCCTCTGCTTTTCCAGATACAGTTCTTTGTCTCCTTCCCTCTGTGTTTCCTCGTACCTCCTGAATGCCACCCTTTTCACCCTTACCTTCTTGGCCACTTCCTTTAAGAACCATAGTGTTTTCTTCTTTTTTGTTCTCTTTGTTTTGCTTACTTGCCTAATGCAGTGGCTCATTGCCCCCACTATGGCTCTCTTAAGATTCTCCCACTGTTCCTCCACCTCCCACTCTTTTCCACTTCCCTGCCAGTGATTTCCCAAGATATTCTCCCATCTTTGCAAAGTCGGCCAGCCTGAAATCCAGGACCCTTGCTTTCATGTGGTTTGACTCTTCCGCTGTTCTCACATTGAACCACACCATATTCTGATAGCTTGATCCCAGATGCTCCCCACTTTTACATCTGTAATTCTGTCACCATTGGAGAGTACCAGGTCAAAAGTCACTCCTTCTTGGGTGGGCTCTATCACTAGCAGTCTGAGGCATGCTCCCTGCAGGGCATCCAGGATGTCTCTGCTCCAGGCTGTAGCGGCAGCATGATTGCTCCAATCCACATCCAGCAGGTTGAAGTCTCCCACCAGCAGTACCTCTCCTTTAGCTGTCATTCTGTGGATGACCTTTACAAATCTCTGTCCAGCTCTTCTCCTTGTGTGGGAGGTCTGCAGACCATGCCAGTGCTGAATGGCAATGACATTTCCTGTCTCAAGGGGATCCACAGTGCCTCCGCCTGCATTCCTGTGCCTCATTTGCCTTAATTCCTTCCTTGATTTAGATAGCCACTCTTCCTCCCGTTTTACCCACCCTGTCCCTCCTGAAAAGATTGTAACCTGGTACGGCTATTTCCCAGTCATGGTTCCCCGTGAACCATGTCTTGGTAACAGTGACAATGTCCAGGTGTGCCTCAGCCATCAGAGCCACTAGGTCCAGGATTTTGTTTCCCAGGCTGTGGGCATTTGCGCACATGGCCTTCCAATTTTTATTGCATCCTTTCCTAAAAACTCCCTTCCTATCCCCATGTCTTTCCTCCATACCCATCTTGTACTTACTCCCATTCTGCTTTATCTCTGCCATTTTACGCTATTTTGGTTTTAGGTATCTTTGGTGATTTCTCAGCCTTAGGGTCCTCTCTGCTGACAGCTTTATTCTGTGGAGGGGGGCTGTTTGCTTCTCCCTGCTTACTTCCACCACCGCACTTGGCTAGTTTAGATGCTTGCTGATGAAACATTTAAACCTCTCACCAAGGATCTTGGTCCCCCCTCACCGCAGATAGATGCAGGCATTCTCTCCTGTATAGAAACATAGAAGTTGATGGCAGATAAGGACCACAGTGCCCATCCAGTCTGCCCAATTCTTTCTGCCCTATGAATGTGCCATCGGCCTTTGCTCTGTCAATGGCCCATCTATTCATACTCATCTGTATTGCTTCCTTATGCCTATCCCATGCCTGTTTGAAGCTCTGCACTGTATTCATATCCACCACTTCCTGAGGTAGGCTGTTCCATGCATCCACCACCCTTTCTGTGAAAAAAACTTCCTCACATTACCCCTTAATTGGATTCCCTCTAATCGCATGATGTGTCCTCTTGTCCTGCTATTTTTCTTATATAGAAACATGTTAGACTCTTTCACCTTGTTAATGCCCTTAAGGTGTTTGAATGTTTCGATCATATCACCTCTCTCCTCCTTTGCTCTAGGGTATACATATTGAGCTACATTAATCTGTCCTCATATGGTTTCTGATGCAGTCCCTGCACCATTTTGGTTGCCCTTCTCTGGACTGCCTCAATTTGGTTAATGTCCTTGTGAAGGTGTGGCCTCCAGTACTGCATGCAGTACTCCAGATGAGGCCTAACCAATGTCTTGTAAAGAGGAATATTCTTCCTCTTCTGACTGTGATACCCTACTAATACACCCCGACATCCACCTAGCCTTACCTACTGCTTTAGTGGTCTGCTTGGATGATTTCCGGTCATCGGTGATGATGATGCCCAAGTATCTATCTTCCCTTGTGACTGCAAGCAACTCCCCTCCCAGCCTATAGGTGGCTTCAGGGTTTCTCTTCCCTATGTGCATGATCTTGCACTTCTTTGCATTAAACCCCAGTTGTCACTCTTCCAACCATTTTGCTAGTTTATCCAGATCTCTTCTTATTCTGCCCACCCCATCTGGATCATCTACTCTGTTGCAGATCTTGGTGTCATCTGCAAACAGACAAACCTTACTCGCCAGTCCATCAGCAAAGTCACTGATGAAGATATTGAAGAGGACTGACCTCAAGACTGATCCCTGAGGTACCCCACTTGTGACTTGCATCTCTTCTGACTGTATACCGTTTATCACCACTCTCTGATTTCTGCTTGTCAACCAGTTTGCCACCCAGTTGACCACCTTAGGACCCACCCCGAGCCTACCCAGCTTATTAATCAATCTTCTATGTGGAACTGTATCAAAAGCTTTGCTGAAGCCAAGGTAGGTGACATCAACTGCTCCCCCTTGGTTCACCACTCTGGTTACCCAGTCAAAGAAATCTATGAGATTAGTTTGACAGGACCTTCCGGTTGTAAACCCATGCTGTCTTGGATCCTGTGCCCCTATGGATTCCAGGTGTTGCACTATCCTTTCCTTAAGGAGTGCCTCCATTATCTTGCCCACTACTGAAGTAAGACTGACTGGTCTGTAGTTCCCTGCCACCTCCCTGCTACCACACTTGTGGAGTGGGATCACATGATATACCGGTCTTACTCAGTGCAGTGAAAAGATGGCGGCCACGCTGGGTAGCCATCTGTGAGCGCTTCGTTTTGCTCGTTTGTTTTATTTAGTTTTATTTACTTTTAATTTTATTTTTTGGCCCATTCGTTGAGTGGTTACGCTGTTATACCATCGTATTAAGGACCGCATTATTTGCTGTCCGGTCTTTTGTCGATTACTCCAGTTTTAGCTGTTTGGAACTTGCCTGCCTGAGAGCTGTATTGTGTCCAGCTGTGTCGTTTTCTGCTGCCGTGTGGTCCTGTGGTTGGCTGCTGGCTGTGTGCTGGGAGCAGCGTGTGGAGCTGGGTTCGACTGCCGCTGGTGCTGTGGAGGATGTGGTTGCAGGCGGTCTGGGGTTTCTGGTGGCTGCCTGTGTGCTTGAGGTGAACGCTGGACTGCGAGGAGGAACGCTTCGTGGTGGAGTGTTGGTTCCCATTCGGGGAAGGATTATTGCCGAACCAGGAAGAGGAAGTAATCGGGAACATATTGTGATTGGACTTGCTGTAAGGAGGAAGCGTCTGGGACAGTGGAAATTGTGGAATGTTCTGAATTAAATTGTCCAGATTCCCTGGTCCGGACAGGGTAGCGGGTTTCTCTGCCTCCGGAGGGCAGTGGGGTTACCCTTGCTTCCTTATTGAGAGAGGGGTACCATCGGAGGGTGGTTCAGCCTGTCTCATTGCTGCGAGGGTCAGGTTGAGTCTGGACTTCTGGTCGATGCTTTCTCTGGATGCCTGCAGCAGTTAATGAAGTTGGACTTGTGTGGACTGCTACTTTGGTGATGTATACCTGAACTTTTGCTATTTTTAATTATATTTTGAGATACGATTGGGAGGACCGAAACCTGAACTATTTAGGCCAGTCTTGTGAGAGAAGACTGTCTAAAGCTCTTTGGGCCATACTAGTGGTGAGAGCACAAAAAGTGTGGATATTAAGAAGAAAAGACCTCAAACTCTTGTTTTGGTTTTCCTTTAGTATTGTGGACTCTGGGCCAAATTTTAACGGTTTTGTGTAGGTGGAAAAATCCTTTTCTGCAGTGGTGAGAGCACTGTGGGAGGGGGTAGATGGACAAGTGCTTCTGATACATTTATGTATAACACATTGTTATGAAACGTTTTATGCCTGATATTGGAATATAATGTTTAGTATTTTGTTAGAGTATAATTTTAGTTAGTTTTGTTTTGTTTAGTTATAATAGTTATATTTTGTTATTTGTATGCTGTATTTTAAATTTTCTTATTTATAAACTTTGGTGAGGCTTTGTATTAGTTTTGTTACTATGTGTTGGAATGAAAATAGGGCAGTGATTATTCCCCTCCAGGCTCAGGGATCTCTGTCCTTCTCCTGCCCCCCCCCCCATCGCCGGGAGTCTATAGAAGGTGTAGGGCTCTGGGGATTGTGAGGGGGGGAGGAGGAGGGTTGGGGCTGGGCCTGGGGGGGGACGGAAAGGAGCGGGCAGATAGGGATTGTGAGGTCAAGGAGATCCCCTGTGGCGAAATGGGCTCAGGAGAGGGTTCTCCTGTCTGTGCCCATACCCAAGGGTTCTGGTTATCAGCAGGTAATGCAGTCATCGTCGGAGGTCCATCCTGCACGAGCGGTGTTGTGCAATGCTAGGTCTATTAAAAACAAGACGGCTATTATAGCCGATCTTGTTGGGTCAACTGACCTAGCTTGCATCACTGAGACCTGGCTGGATGAAAATGCTGGGCCAGTATTAGCTGCAGCAGTTCCGGCCAGGTACTCGGTGATACACCGCTCGAGGCAGGATCGTAGGGCCAGGGGTGTTGCCATTTGTTTTAAATCAGAATTGGGCCTGGTGGAGGTACCAGTGGGAGTCACCGGATCCTTTGAGTGTGTCTTAGGCGAGGGTGTGGGGTGCAGGATACTTCTCGTATACCGTCCACCAGGTGATGGGAATGTTTTCCTGCAGGAAGTCGCAGACTTCATTGTCGACCTAACATTGGGGTTCCCCAGATGGTTGGTTCTGGGCGACTTCAATGCCTGGGTCGATGATGAACTCTCACGTTTTGGTCAAGACTTCCTCCAGTTGATGTTATCACTGGGCTTCACACAGGTAGTTTCCTCCTCGACCCATATTGGTGGGCACTCATTGGATCTGGTGTTCCTTCTGGGGATGGGGATATCTGATTTGGTGATGGAACCACTCGGATGGTCTGACCATCACTCCATTAGGTTCAATTTTGAGGCCGCCCCTATTAGGTCAGCCCCTTCGGAAATGGTCCGGTACCGCCCATTGAGGGGTGTGTCCCCAGATGACCTGATGGCGGTGCTGGACCTATCGGATCTTCCGATAGATTGCTTGGATCCAGGTGACCTAGTACGGGCCTATAATAGGGCAGTTACAGGGGCCCTGGATTCTATTGCACCTGTTCATGTTCGTCCACTCACTCTACGCCCCAGGTCTCCATGGTTTGATGAGACCATGAGGGAGTTGAGGAGGGTAGGACGAAGGCTGGAGAGGCGCTAAGGAAGTCCGTCTGGACGATGACAAACTTAGCTTGATGGACCATTATATGGTCTATCAATCATAATCTCTCATAAGAAGGCAGAGTTCCTGTCCAGGGAGATAGCGGCTGCACAGAATAGACCAGCCCAGCTCTTTCGGACTGTGGACAGACTGTGCAATCCAGTCTGTCTTCAGCCGGAGGGCCTTTTCACAGAACGATGTGAGGAGTTTGCTCTTTTCTTTGCAGATAAGGTTGCCAAAATCAGATCGGATGTCCGCTCTTCCCTCTCCAATGGGGGTAGTGATGGTCGGCCGGAGATGTCAAACACCCAGTTTGCATGGTCTGACTTCAGCCTCCCCAAAATCGAGGATATTGTCATGGTCATCAAAGTGCTACGACCAACCAGCTGTGATTTGGACCCTGGCCTCACATGTCTCTTAGTGGATTGTGTGGATAAAATTGGCCTAGTCCTGGCTTTGATAGTCTGGAAGTCTTTGGAGAGGGGGATCTTTCCTGAATCCCTTAAAGAGGCTATAGTTAGGCTTCTTTTGAAGAAGTCCTCTTTAGACCCAGACTGTCTAGCAAATTACAGACCAGTCTCTAACCTACCCTTTGTGGTAAGGTTATTGAGAAGGTAGGTCGCACTGCAATTGGATGATCATCTGACCAACAACAATATCTACGATGCTCTCCAATCTGGATTTAGGAAAAGGCACAGTACCGAGACAGCACTTGTTCGTGTACTAAATGACCTCCTAATAGCGAGAGATTGTAGGACCCGTTCTATCTTGGTACTTCTTGATCTCTCTGCAGCATTTGACACTGTTGATCATGGGGTGCTGTTGGAGTGTCTGCGGTCCATCTGTGGACTATCTGGTATGGTCCTCAGGTGGTTTAGATCTTACCTCGAAGGTAGGACTCAGAGGGTGGTGTCGGGAATATTTTTTCCTCGGCATCAGTCTCCCTGCCTTGTGGGGTACCACAGGGATCTATTCCAGTGCCTATGTTATTTGCAGTGTACATGCTGCCTTTGGGAGCGATTATAAGATGATACGGACTGGGTTTTCATTGCTATGCTGATGATACCCAGCTGTATATGTCTTTTTGTGCCCGGCCAGGATGCTGCCTTGTCGGTATTTAATAACTGCCTTGCAGAAATCCAAGATTGGATGAATGGGAGTTGGTTGAGGTTAAACCCCGAGAAAACTGAGGTGTTAGTTGTGGATAAAGGTCGCTGTGAGGCATGTTTGCCAGCTGGATCGCACTCTGGCTTATGGCTTGCAGGCGCTCCACTGACAACCTCAGATCAGGTGCGGAATCTTGGTGTAATAATTGATGACCACTTGACGCTTAAAGCTCAGGTGTCAGCGGTGGTCAAAACTTCCTTTTTCCATCTGAGGAATATCACCAGGGTGAAGCACCTGGTTCCTCCAGAAGATCTTCCAACATTGATCCATGCCTTTGTTACCTCCCGCCTTGACTATTGCAACTCCCTGTACCTAGGGCTATCGGGGGTTGAGCGTCGCTGTCTGCAGCTAGTGCAGAATGCGGCAGCCAGGTTGTTGACTGGTTCTTCTAGATCCAGTCATATAATGCCTGTGCTCTGTGGACTGCACTGGCTGCCAGTATTTTGGCGGCGAATCACCTTCAAGGTCGGTCTTCTGACCTATAAAACTTACCTGAAAGAGCTCCTTTGCCCCTACTGTCCCTCCGGCCCCCTCCTATCCACTGACGAGGGATTGCTGGAGATTCCCAGGGTCTGTTTGAAATCTTTGGGGGCTAGATCATTTAGCTTTGTGGCCCCGACCCTGTGGAATTCTCTACCTCGTCAGGTGCGAAATAGTCCGACTGTCCTGAGTTTTAAAGGAGCCTTGAAGACCCACCTTTTTAGAATAGCTTTTAATGATTCATAATAGTTTTAAATTCTGTTTATATATTGTTTTACGATATTGTGCAAGCACTTTGGATTGGAGAAAAGCGCCTTTTATAAATAAAAATTGATTGATTGATTGATGAGCCATTCTCCAGTCTTCTGGGACCTCCCTGTGCTCAGAGACTCACTAAACAGTTCTGATAATGGCTCTGCTAGTTCCACTTAGCTCCTTTAGTACCCTGGAATGTATGCCATCAGGTGCCATTGCCTTATCCACCCTGAGCTTATCGAGCTCTTGTAGGACCCTTTCTTTTGTGAAGGGACTAGTGCACATCTCCCTCCTCCCCGTGTCCGTGGTGCTGAGCTGTGGGCCCTGCCTTACCTTCTCTTCAGTAAATACTGAGCAGAAGCATCTATTTAGGAGAGATGCTTTTACATGGTCCTCCTCCTCACACACACCCTTATCCCCTTTGATCTTAGCAATACCCCCTCTGGACTTTCTTCTTTCACTAATGTATCTATAGAAAGTCTTGTCACCTTCTTTTACTGTTTGTGCTGTGTTTGCTTGGTTTGGGCCTTTGTCTGCCTTTCTGCCTTTCCTGCTTCCCTTAGGGAAGTTTGGCATGCCTCCCTATCTTCATCCCACTGCATTCCCTTATATTTCCTGAAGACCAGCTTGTTGGATCTGACCTTTTCTGCTACTGTTTTTGAGAACCAAAGTGGTTTCCTTCTTCTTTTGCATTTCCTTTTCTCTCTAACACAATGGGATGTTGCTTCAATTATTGCATCCTTAATGCTTGCCCATTTTGCCTGTACCCCCTCACCTGTATTTCTTTTTGCCAGGGCTAGCTTAACTTTGTTGGCCATCTTATCCAAGTCAGCTTTTCTGAAGTCCCATATGTTTGCCTTGGAATGGGCTGATTTAGTTCTAGGTGCCAAATTGAACCATACCATGTGATGGTCACTGGCCCCCAGGTAACCATCTACCTGGAGATCTTTGATCCTTTCCATGTTAGTCAGTACTAGATCTAGGATAGCCCTGTCTCTTGTGGGTTGTTGTACCAGTTGTTTGAGGCCTTCCCCCTGTAGGGAATCCACCATGTGTTCTGGCAGATGTTCCTGCTGGTATTGACCAATCTGTATCTGGCATGTTGAAGTCTTCCATTATCAGAACCCCCCTTTAACTGTCATGTTTTGTATTTCTTCTAACAGTAATGTGTCTATGTCCTCCCCTGGTCTGGAGGTCTGTAGACAACCCCAGTTCGTATGGCTGTCCCATTTCCTGTTTCCAGGGTAACCCACAGTTCTTCTGGCTCCTTATGTGTATTCTGAATTTTCTGTAGCTTTGATATTTTCATTGACATAAAGGCCCACTCCACCCCACCCCACCCCCTTTTTGCACTTCGGTCTCTTCTGAACAGTACATAGCCAGGTACTGAAGTCTCCCAAGTGTGGTTACTGGCAAACCATGTCTCGCTAATGGCTACTATGTCCAGTTTAGCCTCTGTCATTATTGCCTGCAGGTCTGGGATCTTGTTTCCCAGACTGCAAGCATTTGTGTACATGGTTTTCCATTGGCCAGATTTCAGTGTGTTAGTTGTTGGGTGAGGTCTGGCATTTCCCCTGTGCATCGTATGGGGAGCTGGACCTTTTTCCTTACCTGATGATGCAAATGAACTACAAACATGTCTGCATCCCTCCAGGTGGAACGCCAGTCTTCAATGAAGCCAAATACCTCCACTCTACACAAGTCCTTCAGCCTGCATTGAATCTCTTAGTGCAGAGTTCCCTGTTCTCCCCTTGCCTCAGATGGGTAACACCTCTGAAAAGTTTACAGAGCATGCCACCTGTCTAATACCTCTCCCCAACTCCCTGAACTGCTCCAGCACTACCCTAACCACTTGCCAGGTCATTTGTCCCTGGGTGGACAATGATGTCTAGCTCACCTTCCCGTCCTGCTGCCCCAGCAATGCTTAGGATGTGCTGTCCATCCCTCCAAGCCATAGCACTGGGTAGGGACTTAACCTCCCTTGCTCCCTCCCCTCCTGCTCCCAAGTCTACCCCCAATGACAGATTCCTCCACCAGGAGTTGCTTCATCCTCCTCCAGGGTCCTCTGCCTCCCCAGTGTCTCTACCATGGTTGTTTCCCACATCCTCTTTGGTTACCACTGCAGATGCCTCTTTGGGACAGTCCTGCCCTGCCAGAGCAGTATAAGAGTTATGGAGTGGAACCGTAGAAGGGACGTATCTCTGCCCCACTGCCCTCATCCTTCCAGAGCCCACCATCATCCAGCCAGTCCTATTCCTTGGCAACCATTGAGACATTGGGAGGTGGACTTGGTAGTCCCTGAGTGCAGGAGGAGCGCTCCCGAATACTAGCCAACTCAACCTGGAGACAAGCAACTGCTGCTCTCAGCCCAGAGAGGTTTCTGCAGATGGGACAGCACCACAGCCTCCAGAAAGTCTCCCTGAAGACTGCCGCCCCATAACTGCTGCACTCCCATTTTCTCTATAAGTGTCCTTTCTGCTTTAGTTTTTCTTTCTCTCTCTCTCTCTCTCTCTCTCTCCCTCTCTTCCCTTCTCTACTTTTCTTCAGTAGAGAAACACCCTTGCTTAGTTGCCTTTGTGCCCTGTAGCTCTGTTTCTATGCGTTCTGATGAATCTTCCCTTACTGCGTCCAGAGGAAGTATTTATCTGCTGTCAAGTCACTGCCTAGTGTCTATAAAAGTGGAGAAACACAGAAACATAGAATTAGATGGCAGATAAAGACCACTTGGCCCACCTAGTCTGCCCATTTCCCTACCTAGAGGATAAGCTGCAGATCCTAGGTAATCAACAGCCTACTTCCTTCTATACCCCCTCTAGAATTGCATTATGCCTGTCCCATGCATCCTTGAATTCCCCCACTGTTGTTGACTCCATGACCTCCTCAGGAAGGCGGTTCCATGCATCTACAACCCTCTCTGTGAAAAAATACTTCCTCACATTACCTCTGAGCCGTCCCCACTCTATCTTCAAATTGTGCCACCTTGTTCTTGCACATCTCTTTTTCTGAAAGATGCTACTCTCTTGGACTTTGTTGATTCCCTTGAGGTACTTGAAAGTTTCTATCTTGTCCCCACTCTACCTCCTTTCCTCGAGGCTATACATATTAAGTTCCTTTAGTCTTTATTCATATGTCTTCTGGTGCAGACACTGCACCATTTTGGTTGCCCTCCTCTGGACAGCCTCCACCCTGTCTATGTCTTTGCAGAGGTGGGGTCTCCAGAACTGCACGCAGTACTCTAGATGTGGTCTCACCAACTGTGTGTACAGAGGGATAGCAACTTCCTGTTTTCTACTGGTGATGTCTCTCCCTATGCATCTCAGTATCCCCCCAGCCCTCTTTACAGCCTTCTCACATTGCTTGCCCAGCTTTAGGTCATCTGATATAACTACCCCAGGTCTCCTTCCATTTTTGTTGTTGTCAGTATCTCACTCCCCATTGTGTACTCTTCCCCTGGGTTTTTGTTTCCCAGGTGCATTACTTTGCACCTCTTTGCATTGAATCTAAACTGCCATACATTTGACCATTCCTCCAACCTTGCTAAGTCCCTTCTCATCCTTTCCACCCCACCTTGTATATCAACTCTGTTGCAGATCTTTGTGTCATCTGCAAAAAGACATACTTTTCCTTCCAGTCCCTCTGCAATGCCACTTATAAAGACATTAAAAAGGACCATACCCAGTACTGAACCCTGAGATAACCCATTAGTAACCCCCCTTTCTTCACTGCGAACTCTGGTTACTATTACCCTCTGTGTCCTGTTCAACAGTCAATGTTTTATCCAGGCTACCACCCTGGGACCCACTCCCAGGTTGGCTAATTTGTTTATTAATCTTATGTGCAGGACTGTGTCAGATGGCTTGCTAAAGTCTAAGTAGGCCATGTCCACAGCCCCCTCCCTGGTCTATGACTTTGGTCACCCAATCAATGAACTCTATTAGATTCATCTAACATGACCTTCCTTCTGTGAATCCATGCTGTCTTGGGTCCTGTGCCCCACTGGCCTCTAGGTACTCAACAGTTCTTTCCTTCAGAAGTGATTCCATCATTTTATCTACCACTGTGGTTAAACTAACAGGTACCACACCATCCTCCCACGATTTGTTAAAAAGGGTAGTCAGTGGTGCTACTAGTTCTCCCCTTAGTTCTTTTAGAATTCTGGGATGAATCCCATCAGGCCCCATTGCTTTATACACCCTCAGTTTTAGGAGTTCTTTCAGAACCCTTTCTTCTGTGAAAGGACTGATATCAACCCCCCTATCCAGAGTGCTTCTATTGACTGGATTAGGTACTTCCCCCTCCTCTTCCTTTGTAAATACTGAGCAGAAGTATTCATTCAGTATCCCTGCTTTTTCACTGTCCCTCTCTGCCCAACCACCCTCCTCTTTATTCAGCCTCAGTATCCCTGCCTTAGTCTTTTTTCTCTCCCTAATGTACCTATAAAAGGTTTCATCCCCCTTCTTAACCGAGTTGGCTATCTTTTCTTCAGCTTAGGCCTTTGCTATCCTGACTGCCTTTCTCACTTCCTTCTGCTTTAACTGGTACAGATCTCTGTCCTGCTCCTTCTGTGTTTCCTTATACTTCCCGAATGCTATTTCTTTCTCCCTAACCTTCCCTGCCACTTCTTTTGAGAACCATAGTGTTTTTTTTCTTTTGTTTTGATTTGTTTATTTGCTTTACACAAAGGCTTGTTGCCTCTGTGATGGCAGCTTTGATGTTTTCCCATTGTTGCTCCACTCCACCTTCTTGCCTGTTTGCTAGTGCTTTTCTGAGGCACTCTCCCATTTTGACAAAATCAGCCCTCCTGAAGTCCGGTACCTTCACTTTTATATGGTTTGACTCTACAGCTAAGTTTATCATGAACCACACTGTTTGGTGGTCACTAGTTCCCAGATGGCTACCCACTTCTAGATCTGAGATCCTCCCTCCTTCCCCATTTGAGAGTTTTTCTAAGATTGCTGCCTCCCAAGTGGGTTCCAACACTAGCTGTCTGAGGCATTCCCCCAGCAGGGCATTGAGAATGGCCCTGTTCTTGGATGTGGCTGCAGCAAAGGAGCTAGTTCAAGGTGGGTGGGTGGAGGGATGGGAGGAAGGGTAGAATAGCATATGTGTGTGTGTGTGTGTGTAGTGTGTGTGCATGTAGTGTGTGGTGTGTGTGTGTCTGGTATCACGCATGTGTGTACATGTTTGTTTTGTCCCCTCTTCCCCTTATGTCCTGTTTCAGTTGCTGCTGGCTAACAAAAACATTGAAATTAATTAATTTAAAGCTCCACTTACCCTCTGGTGTGTGTTTGTCTATTATGGCCCGTCTTCCCTTTCTTGTCCTGTTTTAGTGGCTGCTGGTTAGCAAAAGAAAACACTGAAAGTAATTAATGTAAAGCTCTGCTTGTACTCCACTTGCACTCTGTAATTTGATTATTGAAATTAAAACTCCCTTTGCACTGCGCTTTCACTCCACTTTTGAAACGGCAGACACAAAGGAAAATAACATTATCAGCTCAGCCCTCTGACCCTTGTGGTTTGAGGAGGGAGAGTCGGGTTTGCTTTGACAATGGCTCTCCTTAAATACTCCCATTTGGTGCCAAAAATCAACTGTGCCCTGTGCCTTCTTCCTGCTGCTGTTGAAAGTGCAGTTTCCAATCCCCTGTCCCCACTGTCCATTCTGGTGCTGCTACAAACAAAAAAACACTGAAAGTAATTAACGTAAAGCTCCACTTGCCCCCAGAGTGTGTCTGTCTGTCTGTCTGTCTGTTGTGTCCCCTCTTCCCCTTATGTCCTGTTTCAGTTGCTGCTGGCTCACAAAAAAACACTGAAATTAATTAATTTACAGTTCTGCTTGCCCTCTGGTGTGTGTGTTTGCCTGCTGTGTCCCCCCTTCCCTTTAAGTCCTGTTTCAGTTGCTGCTTGCTAACAAAAGAAAACACTGGAATTAATTAATTTAAAACACCACTTGCCCTCCACTTGCACTCTACTCCTGAAATGGCAGACGCAAAGGGAAATAAAACTCTCAGCTCAGCCCTCCGACCTTGTGGATTTAGAAGGGAAAACATGGCTCGCTCTGACAATGGCACTCCTTAAATACTCCCATTTGGCAATAAAAAGGCAGCTGTGCCCTGTGCTGTGTCCTGCAGCTATTGAGATCCCGGTTCCTGATCCCCTGTCCCCACTGTCTACTCCGCTGCAAACAAAAAACACTGAAAGTAATTAATTTAAAACTCTGCTTGCTCTCCAGATCTGTGTCTGTCTGCAAATGCTTTCTCAAAGAACCTCTTTCACAGTAGAGATGTGCGAAATTAGCAAATTTCTCTTACTCGAAATATTTTATGAAATTCGCCCATTTCGTGAAATTTTTCAAAGAAGCGAAATTCGGAATTTCACTCGCGAAATGCAAACTGTCATGTGTGGAAGGTGAAATTTCACCAGCAAAATTCAACTTTTGCTGGTGAAATTTCTCTGCTTTTCTGGTGCAATTTTGCATTTTGTGGGTGAAATTCTGCATTTCGCACCCCGCAAAATGTTTCGCATAATGGGTAAATTTCGCAAAATATTTCATGGAGCAAAATTGCTGATTTTGCAGGAATTTCACCTGAAAAATATCATTTTGCAACATCTCTATTTCACAGATTGTGGGTGTACATCTTGCATCCATAGTAGCGATCCTTCCCACATACATCAGGGGCATGGGCGTTATCATTAACGCACTTAATGATCTAGCTATAGAGGACACTAGCTGGTTGGTAACGCTAGATGCAGCACCACTCTACATCAACTATATACCCTATAATGAATGCCTACAAGTGTTGGAATTTTTCCAGGATACCAATACAAACAAAATGGTCCACCCACAGAGATGTTACTAGAGCTAGCAAGATTCATACTAGAGTGCAACGCATTCATAGTCGATAACCAGTTCTTCCTTCAGAAGATGGGATGGGTCCTGGCTCTACTGCTGTGTGGAATTTTCAAATTCTGGCAAAATGAAATTTTGTGGAATTTTCAAAATTCCACTGAAATTCATCTGAATTTCACCAGAAATGGAATGGCAGGATTCTGTAGCAAAAAATGCAGAATGAGGTTTTCTGCAACATTTCTGCTGAATTATATTCTGTGGCTATCATTATTTTCCACAGAAATATTTGCAGAATAATTTTCCATGGAAAAATTGCTGTTCCATGGAATATTATTCCACAGATTGCAACAGGCAGAATTCTGCAGAAAAGCCAGCAAACGTCTGGCAGAAATTCTTCCAGTGGAATGATCATTCCACGTTAATTTCACTATTGGAATTCCACATGCTGCACAGCACTATCTGGCTCTAAATTCTGCAATCATACACACATGGAGATGGGAACAAGCACATGCCACAAACCCTTAATGGAACCCCTTCGATATACATCCATCTGTGTGTGATCATTATATAGATGATTTGTGCTGGGTGTCTCCTGCCCAGCTACTGGATTTTGTACAGTATCTAGAACTTAGCAACCCAAAATGTCAAATTTGCAGTAAGAAGTTCACAAGAAAAAAATAGCATTTCTTGATCTTAACATACACAAAGATGGTCTGGAAGAGGGGTGTGTTCATGAATCTCTACACAAAGGATATAGACCACAACACTATAGTACATGCTGACAGCTGTCACCCCACACATACTGTTAGGAACATTCCAAGGGGCCAGCCAATCTTTGCATGCAGGAACTGTAATATGGATACAAACTACTACAACAGAGCTGATGAGATACAGGGTAGATTTCTGCAGTATGAGGCTACAGTGAGTGGAACCTACACGACTCTAGGGAACATGTAGACAGAATGAAGCAGCAGGATCAGCTAATTCTGAAAGTGAAGAGAACAACAACCAGGTGTTCAGTTTTATTATAAATAATAGCCCACAGGCTGGAGAGGTGGGAAAAATTGAGAACAAACACTGGAATAGTTTAAGAACTGATTGTAATTTG
The DNA here is from genome assembly GCA_016271365.2 of Neoceratodus forsteri. Taxonomy (NCBI): domain Eukaryota; kingdom Metazoa; phylum Chordata; order Ceratodontiformes; family Ceratodontidae; genus Neoceratodus; species Neoceratodus forsteri. The sequence continues at coordinate 1,555,785,931 of CM057453.1, read as the reverse complement.
GTACCACTAGTTACAATACTTCACAGAATTACCTTTAGAAGGACAAGTAATTTAAGGGATCATCTGGTACAAAGCATTTTTGTGAGGGAAACAAAGAACAATCAGAATAGGCATTGGCTAACATCAATCCCTGAGGGTTGTAGAAAATGTGGACATTGTAAATAATTTGGATATGTATAAAACACCCAATGGTTTTTGAACCCCAAAACAGGTAAACAGGTATATCCAGGGGTTTATTATTTATACCAGGTCAGGAATTGTCTACATGATAGCATGCTCACATGAAGCATGTTATGGTGCCAAGACTGCTCACCAGTTTAAGCTGATGATGGGGGAACACGTCAGAGCCATTTTTCAAGGTAATATGGATTATGCTGTTGCACACCCCATACAAAATAGCACATAATCTCAGCAAATACATTCCATCCAATTTTTGGGTACTGAGGGGGTAGAAAAACATAAGAGAGGGGCAATGTTTATCTGCAATTGCTTAAATGTAAACATTCTTGGATATATTCTTTGGGTGTGAATTGATAGCCAGGTTTAAATGGCAAAATAGAGCTCACCCCATTTCTGAGGTAATGTACCCTTGCTTATGACATGCATCATTAATTACCCTCCATTCTCCTGCAAATCTTGTGTCCTCCCCAATCTAGACTATTATCACTGACCTGGCTATTGGAGGATTCCACATCTGTTTTAGACATACTTTAATGGCTTGATCATTCTGACCATTTATGATTTAATATAGATAAACACCTGTAATGTATTCACCTTATTGGTCTTCAGTGGCTTATGCTCCTCTACTTAGAAGTCAGTGGTGAGACTCTTATCTATGTCCCAGTTTTCACTTTTCAGGATATGAAATTGCTGTGATTTTTAGTTGACTGCACGTAATAGGTCTAGTACTATTAATATTTTCTAACACTTTTCACTTATTTTGTTCCTTTCAGAAGTTTGAGTCCTGTGCTGGAGTGCAGTCTGTTGCAGAGGAACATTTCATTTATTTATTTTATTTAGTTTTTATTTACCAGGTTGGAGCACTAGACAAATCAGTTGACTGTTTTCAGGCATAACCTGTGAGAATATAAGGGTGGTCAAAAGTAAGGAACAGTTATGAGAAATATTCAATACAAACAGAGTTCAGTACATAACAGACAAAGAAAAAAGTGCTAGGATGGAAACAGTATTGGGAGTAATACAAGATTCAAGATGTATCGTCATTCAATTCAATACATTTCTATATTCAATAATTGACATACAGATCAAAGGTCTAGGTTATGTGTCTTCAGTTGGTATGACTGAAATGTAGGTATTGGAGTAGAAATCCAGTCTGTAACAGCTTAAGGGCAGGAACATACATTTTATTGGCACAGGAAGATGTGAAATTCAGTTTTAAAAGCATGAATGGATGAGCACTGACTAGGGATTGAGTTCCATACTGTAGGGGTGTGAAGGAGAATGACATCTCCCCAAGTTTGGTCCTCATTCTAAGGATGTATAATAATCCAGGGATTTTAGATCTGTGTGGATATGCAAGTCTGTCAGGTTTCAGAAATGTTGAGATGCACATGGGGGATTATTGTTTGTTCACAACTGTATGAATCAAACTTCCCATGGCAAATTTTCTTAGAGCTGTTGAAGGGAGCCATCCAAGCTTAGAACAGAGGTCACAGTGGTAAGAATACCTATTTGTGGCCAGGGCAAACCTGCAGATATCATTATAGGCCATGTCCCACTTCTGCAGGGTGGTTTTGGAGGCCGAGTAGTAGACTGCTATCCCATATGTCAGTTTGGGTAGAAGGATGCCTCAGGCAATCATAATATGAGCTAAGGGGGTGAAAGGCTGTCTCTGACTTTATATGAAAGTCCAAGTCTGGCATTAATAGCCTTACATTCAGCGGCGATACATATGTGCCGAGAAGTCTAAAGATGCATTGAGTATCACTCCAAGGTAATTAAAATTAGGGAGTACTGTAAGAAAGATCCATCATTACGCTGTACTGCAAGTGGGGTATTACACTTTTTAAACCTTGGAAACAAGCCAAATAGCATGGCTTGTGTCTTGGTGGTACTCAAGGGAAGCTTGTTGGAATGCAGCCAGGACTGTATACAATGGAGGTCAGTGATGAGGTGTCACTTTAGTTTGGGGATACTATGGGAGCTAGTGAAGAGGGCAATGTTGTCAGCATATAGAATTGGACTGCAGTGTCTGAGACTAGTGTGGATGGAATTTATGTGAATGGAAAAAAGTAGGGAACCCAGTATGGTGCCTTGAAGGACCCCAACTGTGGTACCAAAAGGGTCTGACAGGGTATGAAAAATTGAATGCATTGATACCTGTTATCCAGATAACTTTTGAACCAATTTAGGGTCAAAGGAGAGATATGCATAGCACTTTGTTTGCCATATAATAGGGTGTGATCAATTAGGTCAAATGCCTTTGTGAGGTCAGTGAAGTCTATGCCTGTGAGTTCACCCCTATCCATGGCAGAGGAGATAGAGAAAGAGAGTGACAAGAGTGCAGTGGTAGTGCTGTGGCATTTATGAAAACCATGCTGTGCAGGGGACAGGAGGTTATAAGTGGAGAGGTATTCAGTCATCTGAGAGGAGAACATTTTATCAGGTAGTTTCTTCAACCCTAGAAGTGTCACAATAGGACTAAAATTATTGATATTTGGTCCTCTTTCTTGTACACAGGGATGACATGGGATATCTTCCTCATATCTGGGACTGTTTAAGACATAAGGGAAGTAAAACATTGTTGTTTCTGGTAGAGTAAGTTCAACTGCACTAATCCTAAGAATTTTAGGTTCAATTTGATCAGAGCAGGCAGATTCTGATGTAGGGATTTGCATTAGGAATCTAAATACCTCGTAGCAGGTGATTGCTTTAAAGTAGAAAGGAGGGTGGCATGAGCTGCTTTTTGAGGAGGGAGGGTAAGAGGAGGAGCTACAGGAGGTGTAAAAGACACTTGTGTAAGCTGAGAGATCATAAAAACAGTGGTTGAATGCATTTGCTATAGTTACAGGGTTGCTGCAATTTACACTGTCAATATTTAGATCTCTTGGCGTGTATTTGCTACACGGACCTAGGACTTGTTTGTTGTTATTCCAAAACAGTTTAGGGTTATTGGCCAAGGCAGCAAAGAGGTTTAAAGTATAGACATTTATTATGTCTGATAGCCTTCTTACACACATTAGTTAGCATTCTGTAATTGTCCCAGTCAGCAGCAGTCTTGGAGGTTTTATACATGGACTAGATGGCATCCCTCTTTTAATTAGGACCAGCAAGGGGCAATCCAACCATTTGGAGACATGGCCACATACCTGTCTTGAAGTAAGAGGGGCAAGTTTATTTTGAATTCCTATTATTATTTCATAGAATGCATATAGGACATGGTTTACATCATTTGTGGCTCACAGCTGTTACCAGTCTACTCTTAAAATGTCTTATTTAAGCACAGTGGTGTCAAGCTTAGAGAAGTCATGGAAGTTGATACTTCTGGGGTGCCTTAGGGGTCTGAGCCTTCCAGACACGATAGACAGGACAGTGGTGGCTTATGGAGTCAGGGAGCACACATGAGCAGGTAAATCTGTCAGAGCAAGATGTTAGTATCCAGTCTAAAAAAGTGTACCTGGATAGACTTCCCCTCTTGGAAAATAAATTCCCCACTGTGGCGGTATGATTTTGTCAAACATTTTGGTTGATGTTAGAATAGCTCTAAAGTAAACACATGTCTTTAAAGTTATTTGTTGTATGTAATCATAGTCATAAATTCCATTGTTAGCCAACTGGTAACTTTAGTAATGCTCTTAAAAGCTCTTGACTTGATGTGATCCATATAAATTGCCTGTTTTTCATTTTTTTTTAATCACTTGCCTGCATCTTTGTTTTTGGTGGATGTACAATTTATTTTATAGTTGATCTATTCATGTACCCCACCATGGTGCTGTCTAGCCCTGCACCAGCCTCCGCAGCCCTGTTACCCAGTATCCAGGAACTTACTTCCTCCCAAGTGTCCTCCACAGCTTACTCCCCCATGGCAGAGTTCAATGGAGGTGCTCTGCTACTGACTATATGGATCAGGTGTGGGCCATTGGTCCAAACATCCCCCATGGCTTAGCCCCCCATGGTGGGGGCCGATGGCAGGCACCACCCACTGATGAATGGATCTGGTGTGGAACAAGGCCCTAGAGTCCAGAGCAGAGCCTGTTAGGGCAACACCTAGCCATTTTCCCTATTTTGTAAGAGGGATGGATGTGCAATGCAGTCGTGGATGCACCTATGCATACTACCATGTGCAAGGCATCACAGGCCACTGGCCCTCCAACCCCATGGTTGCACTGACGGCCCCAGCCTCTGCCAAGGATCAGACAAGTGCCAAGAACCCACAGCCCTCCCTCACAGAGGAGGAGAGCTATCCTCCAGACACTCAGTCCTACTCTCCCGGCCAGTCCCCAGCAAACTGAGTCCATCACCGAACCTGGGTCACTGGCATGGTGGAAGGTGAGGCTTGGATGCCTCTGCCCTCTATGCCACTGGGCTGGCCCTGTATGTACAATTTTAAATTCACAATTATTTAGAGTAGGTCAGTGACTGGTTCACCAATCCTTAAGAATCGCTATGTGAGAAAGGAATCTTGAGGGAGTCAGTCCTGTTGTCTGTCATGAACCCACTTCTGGGGGCCAGGTCCACTGAGCTCATAGTGCCCACCCATAAGTGCAATCCATGACAAGGGGGAACAGGAATACCCTCCAAGTGTCTATCTGGAGTGCTCGATGAGTTCACAATTGAACATTTGCCACAAGGTCCTAGGGCTTCCTCTCTATTCTGAGTAAGGGCAAAAATCAGTCTCAAGTCTGTAGCCAGGTGAGAACCTTCCTCAGTTGCTGTGCTGGGTGGGGGGAGACCAGGGGTTATGAGCTCTTTGGGATTTTCCTTTGTATACCTGATTGTGTCCTCTCCCACAGTGTGTGCAGCACCTAGTTCCCCTTATAGACTCCTCCTAAGACCTGTGTATTCTCCCCTATTTTAGGCACCCAGATCTCCTTTCAGGATCCCTAGTTTTTGGTAGGGATGGTGACACCTTGCATTTACCAGATTGGCCTCAGAATTTAATAAACTTTCTACCTTTTTACACACACACACACACACACACACACACACACACACACACACACAGGCAGTTTTAAAACTAAAGTGTTCTCACTAAATTACTTAAATAATTATCATACAAAAGATTCAGAAATTTGGTTGCAAGATAACAAAACAAAGTTGGAAAATATGCATAAAAAATGCACTGTAAACTTTTAACTGTCTAGTTTTCTACCTGATTCGTGGATGATCAAAGTCCATAAAAATAAATGAGTTCGCAAAGACCCTGTTCTCTCTTGCATTCACTGGTCCTTAGTTTGTCCCTGTGGCAGTCTTGCTTGGTGTGTGACAGAAAGAGTGTCCCATGAAAAAGTGCGCAAAATGCCCTGATCTGAGGCCTTTAAATAACTTTGGTCCATGCAGTCTGTAACTCTTTGGTGGCCATATCTTTTTGAGCCACAGTGGTCTCTCTTGCTCTTTCCAAACTTTTTAAGTGAATCATATTATTGATTAGTTAGATACTCTTACAGTTCCAATATCTTGCCAGCTAGTAAAATGTAATTATGCCATGACAGTTCCTGGAACTTAAATGTAGGGATTTCCATCCCTTTTGAAATGAACTTTTAGTTTCCTGACTAATCAGCCTGCTAACAGATCACAGAGGAATGCCAAATATTTTGCAAGACATCCTCTCTTTCCTTTGACCTTTTCAGTAAAACTATGTATCCTTCTGTCAAAGCTCATCTCCTGGCCTACATAGAAACATAGACTTTGACAGCAGATAAGGACCACTTGGCCCGCCCAGTCTGCCCATTTCCCTACCTACTGGATAAGCTTCAGATTCTAGTTAACCAACAGCCTACTTCCTGCCACCCCCCACTACAATTGCCTTATGTCTGTCCCATGCATGTTTGAATTCCCCCACTGTTTTAGACCCAACAACCTCCCCAGGAAGATGGTTCCATGCATCCACCACTCTCTCTGTGAAAAAAAATGTCCTCACATTACTCCTGAGCAACCCCCATCTTTAAATTCTGCCCCCTTATTCTTACACATCTCTTTTTCTGAAAGATGCTACCCTCCTGGACTTTGTTGATTCCCCTCAGGTACTTGAACATTTCTATCATGTCCCCCCCGTCCCTCCTTTCATCAAGGGTATACATATTAAGCTCTCTCAGTCTCTCTTCATATGGTTTCTGATGTAGACCCTGCACCATTTTAGTTGACCTCCTCTGGACTGCTTCCATCCTGTCTATGTCCTTGCATAGATGAGGTCTCCAAACCTGCACACAGTACTCCAGATGGGGTCTCACCAACTGTCTGTACAGAGGGATAACCACTTCCCTTTTTCTACTTGTGATGCCCCTTCATATGCACCCCAGGATCCCCCAGCTCTCCTTACTGACTTCTCACATTGCTTACCAACCTTTAGATCATGATGTGACTACCCCAGGTCCCTTTCCATTTTTGTTGTTGTTAGTACCTCCCCTGCTGTTGTGTACTCTTCTCCTGGGTTTTTATTTCCCAGGTGCATTACTTTGCACTTCTTTGCATTGAATCTAAGTTGCCATATGTCTGACCATTCCTCCAACCTTGCCAAGTCCCTTCTCATCCTTTCTACCCCCCTTGTGTATCAACTCTGTTACAGATCTTTGTGTCATCTGCAAAGAGGTATACCTTTCCCTCCAGACCCTCTGCAATGTCACCTATAAAGATGTTAAAGAGGACTGGACCCAGTACTGATCACTGAGGTACTCCACTAGTGACCCCCCTTTCTTCGGAATGTGTTCCATTTGCTATTACCTTCTGTGTCCTGTTGTGCAGCCAGTTTTCTACCCAGGCTACCACCCTGGGACCCACTCCCAGGCTGGCTAACTTGATTATTAATCTTTTATGCGGGACTATGTCAAATGCCTTGCTAAAGTGTAGGTAGGCCATATCCACAGCCCCTCCCTGGTCTATTACTTTGGTCACCCAGTCAAAGAAATCTATTAGATTCGTCTGACATTTGGCCTGTTTGAGAATTTAAAACATAACCAAGCATGTAACCCTTTTAAAGCATAAACAAAATCACAGAAAAATATAACAAAAATATATCTGCAATATTATACAACAGTGGCCAAATTGCCACATCCTTCCCTCCTTAGACTGAATTTATGGGAACACGCCCCTATAGTATGGTAGAATTTCCATAATTCTGTTCACTGTTCTAGCTAGTGAGATAGGCCATCTGCATTTACGTTGGCCAACCCGGCCCAGTGCATAAGTGTCATGTTGTAGGCCTGTAGGGCAATACTCCATCAGAGCAGCCATCCATTTGTTTTTCCCATCTGATTTTTAACCACACCAGGGGGTTGTGATTGGTCTGTACCTCAAAGCATCTCCCATAGAAGTATGGCTCTAATTCTGTTAGGGCCCATACTAGCACAAGGCATTCCTTTTCAGTTGTGGAGTATGCCTGCTCCTGGGGAAGTAACTTCTTGCTAAGGTACACCATTGGGTGGTCTTTAGATATCTGACTGAAGACTGTTCCAATCCCCACATCCAAGGCATCTGTCTGGACTGCAAATTACCTCATGTAATCTGGAATGACCAATTTTAGTTGTGCGAATATTCATTCACAGTCTGGCTCCCATGTTACCTGTCTGGGCATCTTTTCTTCAGCAAGCTAGATGGGGAGCTGCCATGGTACAGGAATTATGTGCAAACATTTGGTAGTATCCTGCAGTCCCTAGGAAGCTCCTAACCTGCTTCTGGGTTTCCAGCATGGGCCAAGCCTATATTGCCTCCATCTTCACTTGATTAGGTTGAAGCTGCCTTTGCCCTACTACATGGCCTAGGTATGCCACCTCAGTCATAGCCACCTGGCACTTTTCAACCTTGACAGTGAGCTCTGCCCTCTGTATCCTGCTCAACACTTCATTCAGGTGGGACAGGTGTTCCTTCCAGCTGGTACTGAAGATGGCAATATCATCCAGATAAGCCACTGCGTACTCTTCAGTACCATGTAACACCTGATTGACCAACCTTTGAAAGGTGGCAGGGGCGTTCTTCATTCCAAAAGACATTACCCGGAATTCAAATAATCCTATTAGAGTGGTGAAGGCTAGCCATTCTCTAGCTCTGGCAGTTAACTCCACCTGCCAGTACCCCTTCATCAATTCAGTTGTCGTAAGGTATGTTGCCACTCCCAACTTGTGCAGTAGTTTGTACATCCAAGGCATTGGGTAAGTGTCAGATTTCATGACTGCATTGAGTCCACATTAGTCCACACAAAAGCAAGTAGAGTCATCAGGCCTGGGAACGAGGACTATGGGTGATGCCCAGGGACTGTGAGATTTTGGATTACTCCTAATTTCACCATTTCCTCTACCTCCCTCCTAATGTCCTTTAGGATGACCTCAGACACCTGGTAGGCTGTCTGCTGAATGGGCGCTTGTGTTCCTGTGTTTACATCATGTGTCGCTAAGAGGATTCATCCAGGTTTGGCCGTAAAGGGGAAAAGTCCTCCAAAACATCCCTCCCTTCCTGGGACTGTTCTGGGGTCAACTGGGGTGACAGTTTGATTGTCTCCACAGATGACTCCCACTTGCTTTCCTCTAGCAACTCCAGGAGGGGGTCTTCCTCATCCATCCCTTCCCCAGGACAACACACTGCGAATACCATGTCAGCCCTATTTGCATACGGCTTCATCATGTTGACTGGTACATCCTATGGGTATGTCTCCTGTCATGCAGTTCCACAATATAATTTATGTCATTGCTTTGTCAGACTACTTTATATGGTACTGCCCACTTGACCTGCAGCTTGTCCTTCTGGACTGGAATTTGGACCATGACTTCCTGGCCTGCACTGTAAGAATGAGCTCTGGCTCTGTAGTTGTACAAGACTTTTTGTTTCTATTGGGCAGCTGACAGGTTGCTTTGGGCCACTCTCATAAAATCCTTCAGTTTTTCCCTAAACTTAAGGACATACTTCACTGTGGGAGTTCCCTGGGTGGCATGCTTGCCTTCTCAGTCTTCCCGGATCAAGTCTAGGGGTCCACACATCCTACGACCGTGTAAGAGTTTGAAGGAGAGAACCCTGTCGACTCTTGGGGCACCTCCCTATATGCGAACAACAGGTGGGGAAGGAAAGTATTTCTCCCAGTCCCTCTCATGCTGTTCAGGAAACACTGGGAGCATCAATTTTATGGTACCATTAAAATGTTCCAAAAGCCAACTGGCTTGTGGGTGAAGGGTGTCATGAATCTCTGCACCACCCCACACTTCTCCCACAAACAATTCATCAGGTCCAACATAAAGGTACCCCCTTGATCAGAGATAACCTCCTGCAGAAATCTGATACAGGAGAAAATCCCTAGCAAGGTGTCTGCCACTTTGTCTGCCCTAAGTGAGGAGAGGGCAACTGCCTCTGGGTATCGGGTAGTGTAATTGACCACCATCAGGATAAACCTTTTCCTGGAAGAACTTGGGGTATTCAATGGTCCCACAATATACATTCCTATCCTCTGGAATGGCTCTTCCACAATGGGCAAGGAAATTAGTGCAGCTTTGGTTTTACTACCTGCCTTCCCTATCTGTTGGCACCGGTGAAAAGACCTGCAACATTCCATCTCCTGCAGGGTGAAGTTGGGCCAATAGAAATTCTGGAACAATCACTGTATGGTGCAAGTGATGCCCAGATGTCTGGACATGGGGACATCATGAGCGATCTTGAGCAACCACTCACGGTACCCCTGGGGGACAAGCTGCCTGCTCATCACCTCTCCCTCTGTCCTCACATCCTGTGCATACAACAGTTCATTGTCCCAAAATACTCTATATCTCATGTCACCTCCCGGTGTCCCATCAGATTGTACACAAGCCCTCAGCCTCTCCAAACTAGGATCAGTCCTCTGAGCAGCGTCAAATTCTTCACATTTTCCCAAAGCATGGGACATGCCCCCCTCAATTCCTAAACTAAGGTCCATAGCTCTAGCATCAAGGCAATCAGAGTCACTGCCATTCCTAACCTTCTGACTAAATTTTACCCCTCCCTCCTCAGAGTAACCTTCTATAGCTGTTTTGTGAATGGCTACTTGGGGAAGTCCTACCTCCCTTTCACTACTCTCCAGGTCAGGAGACACGGGCTGTGAAACCAGCCTCCTATGCTTTTCCACTGGGGCTTCTGTGGGGTTCAGGGAATCATAAGCAGCCTTAGCCGTCTGACTGTGGGTAACCATACACACCAGCCTCTGCTGTAGATTATTCTCTATAATCACATCCCGGGTGAGGTTGTCTGCCACTGCCACTTTTTGCACCCTCTCTCCTGTCTCACCCCAGTCCAGGAGAACACTAGCTAGTGGCAGGGTATTTTCCTGCCCCATGAATCCCCTCACCATTACAAACTGATTAGGCATAAGCAGTTCAGGCCCAAGCAAATCCCTTTTTACCAGGGTGAGAGATGCCCCCATATCCCTTAACCCATGGCTCTGCACCCCATTTACCATAACCAGGTGTATGTGCTCCCTCATGTTTACAGGCATGCTTTCGGGGATACACAGTGCACCAAACCCAATGTGAGGACCACTCTGTGCCTTTTCAGGACACTGTCTAGCAAGATGCCCTGGCTGTTTACAAAACCAACAGTCATCATTTCTTTTATCCAAGAAATCTCTTTTTGGTAACTTGGGGCTTCTCCCTTTCTGTGGACGCAGTGAAGGATTTAGCTGCCCTAAAAGTACGCTTTTCTCTTTCTGCCCTGGCACACCTGCTCCCCCACTTCCCTTCAGAGCAGGTCTGCTCCTGGCATAGTGGCAAGAGAGCTCAGCAGCATGCTGTGCTCCTTTTGAATCTCAGTCTTCTAGCCAGGTTTTCAATTCTGCTAGCCAAGCCCAAAAGAACTGCTCTAAAAGTACAACCTCCTCAATGTTCCTAACAGAGATTGCTTCCACTCCTTCCCACCAACATTTTAAAAACTGATGTTGCTTTGTTGTGAGTTCCTCAAAGCTCATGTCAGGGCTTTTTCAGAGTTTACGGAACTTAACCCTGTAGGTCACAGAAAATAGTCTGTACTTTTGAAGCAAAGCAGCTTTAAGTTTCTCATAATTGCTACTGTCCTGATTGTCCATTTGGCCTAGCACCTCACCACCTTTACCAGTAAGTAGTGGAGAGAGCTAGAAGCCCAGAACTCCTTGGGTAACTTGGACTGGATACAGACCATTTCAAATTAATTCAAAATGCATCCATATCCTCCTTCTCTTTAAATTCAACTATTAATTTGGAATTTAACTTATACCCCAGCCCTGGAGTTTCATGTTCACCCCTGCCACTTACCTCTGCTGGTGCTGTTCATTGGAGTCATTGCTTCTCCAGTTCAAACTCTCTCTGGTGCTGCTTCTCTTTTTTCTTGGCTTCTCTCTGACACTGCTTTTCCTCCCTCTCAGCCTTTCTTTGGCACTGTTGTTCCTCTGCCTCTCTCTGGCACTGCTTTTCCTGCATCTCCATTTCAAACCTCTTTTGCTTGAACTCCTTCTACTGCTGGGCTTCAAACCATCTCTTCTCCAGCTCCAATTTCTTCTGCTCAAATTGTAGCCAGATCCCTTCCAGCTCTGTGGTGACCTTCCTCTGGAGCTGTGACTCTGGGTTCCCTCTGGTCTCACTGTCCTCCTCCCTGGGACTGGACACTGTGATGTCTCTTGGCACCCCTACACCCAAGGTCTGGTCCCTTCCAATCAATTGTTGTGACTCAAGGTCCAGGGCAACTACTTGTTCATTGGCTGCCATGAAAGCCTCCATTAGGTTCTTTTTGGTTCACCCCCATACTGGACTCCTCTTTCCTAACACAACTGCCTTAGGTGGTCTGTAGTGTATTCACTGTAGTTGGAAGCCATCTTCTTCCCTAACTACTGCTACAGTTACACTGAAAACAACAGGGTAGGGAACTTTATACTGTAACTAATTTTTTTTTTCCAAATCTCTGCCCTGTTTTTAGCGTGGATAGTTTTCAGTTTATCAGTCTGATATACTGGCTTTGAATCTGCCCTCTATGCTTGTGCCACCAATATCTCTTGTATCCCACCACTATGCCACCAGATCTGTCACAAACTCACTCCTGGGGGCCAGCTCCACTGAGCTCACAGTGCCCACCCTTAAGTGCAATCTGTGACAGGGAGAACAGGAATACTCTCCAAGTATCCATCTAGAATGCACGCTGAGTTCATAGCTGAACACTCACCATGAGGTCCCAGGGCTTCCTCTCTATTCTGGTTAAGGGCAAAACACAATCTGAAGTCTGTAGCCAGGAGAGAACCCTCCTTGGTTGCTGTACTGGGGGGGAGACAAAGGCATTGAGAACTCTTTGGGATTTGCTGTTATAAACCTGATAGTGTCCTCTCTCATGGGTTGTACATCACCTTGTTCCCCCTTACAGACTCCTCCTGAGACCTGTGTATTGTCCCCTACTTTAGGCACTCAGATCCCCTTGAAGGATCCCTAGTCTTCAGTAGCGATAGTGACACCTTGCATTTACCAGGTTGGCCTCAGAATTGAATAAACTTTCCACCTTTTTACACACATACACAAATCACTCACAGGTAGTTTTAAAGGCAAAGTGCTTTTACTAAATTACTTAAATAATTATCATACAAAAAAATCAGAAATTTGGTTACAAGATAACAAAACAAAAGTTGGAAAATATACATAAAAAATGCACTGTAAACTTTTAACTGTCAAGTTTTCCACCTGATTCGTGCATGATCAAAGTCCAGAAAATAAATGAGTTTGCAAAGACCCTGTTCTCTCTTGTATTCACTGGTCCTTAGTCTGACTCTGTGACAGTCTTGCTTGGTGTGTGACAGGCAGAGTGTCCCTTGAAAAAGTGTGCAACATGCCCTGATCTGAGGGCTTTAAACACCTTTGGTCTATGCTGTCTGTAACTCTTTGGTGGCCTTATCTTTCTGGGCCAGTAGGGGTCTCTCTTGCTCTTTCCAAACTTTTTCAGTGAACCATATTATTGATTAGTTAGATTCTCTTACAGTTCCAATATCCTGCCAGCTAATAAAATGTAATTATACCATATACTTAAATGTATTTTTCTTTTGAAGTGTAAAATGTATGACAGGCAATAGCTTCTCCCATCTCCTGAAATTTTATTACACCAATTAGCTAACCAAGGACTTTCATTCCTTTTGAAATGGACTCTTATTTTCCTGGCTAATCAGTTTTTTTTTTACCAGATCACAGAGGAATTTCAAATACTTTGCAAGACACTGTCTCTTTCCTGTGACATTTTCAGTAAAACTATGTATCCCTCTGTCAAAGCTCATCCCCTTGCCTGTTTGGGAATTTAAAACATATCCAAGTCCCTCTACATGTGACCATTTTAAAGCATAAACAAAATCACAGAAAAAAAATATAACAAAAACATATCTGCAATATTACACAGCAGTGGCCAAATTGCCACATTGCCAACAGCCTGATTTTTGTTCTTCAGAAGAATTGCACTGTTTTGGTACCAGTAAAGCAAGAATACTTTGTGCATCTTCTGTTTTCTGGGGTTCAAAGTGCAAATAAAATGCAACAACAGACATCCAGTAGTAAGCACAATCACTATTTATTAAGGTGTAAGTGCTCAAAGTGAAACATCTGCATCAGCATCAGGAGTCCCAGGTGTAGGATGCCACTAAGAACAAATTTAAAGTGGCAGTAGTGCTTTTCGCATTTATAGTGATTTTCAGTTAACAGACCAAAAGCAAATAAATTAAAAAAACATGCTTAAAAAGCAAAATGGGGAGTAAGCATCAGTTATGACACTAATGAATTTATATGAATTGGATCAAAATAGTGTTAGCATATCCACTGATTAAAAATAATTATAACTTGTAGTGAACTTTCTGTCAGAATTCCTGTGTCTGTATATCTGTATATATAAGGCATGCTGTGGCGACAAAAAAAGAAAGATAGGATATGCATTATATTCAGTTCTGAAAGCATATTTTAAATTTGGTTGTTGTTAGTCTGTTAACTGAAAATCACTGTGAGCACAAAAAGCACTACTGTCACTTTAAATTTGTTCTTATTCTAGTTTTTAAGATGCTGTGATAATGTTAAATCTGGTAGAGTTTGTCAGTGAGTTGTTATACAACCACTAGGCTTTTCACTTTGAGCACTTGCACCTCAATAAAGAGTGTTTTTGCTTAGTACTAGATGCCTTGTGCTGCCCTTCTGTTTTGCTCTTTGGACTCTGCTTGCCCTGTTCATGGACTACTTCATAGAACAAACTTGTTTGGTGTTTTCTGTGGTTGCCTACCCACAATGTGGTAAGTGGTCTTATTTCCCTCTACCAAATTGTCTTTCAAACTCCAGCACCACAATTTCTGGTGTGGACGTGTATAGCAGAAGCTGAAACATAGCAGCACTTTTATTCATTTTATTTTTTATTTTGTTTATCTCCCATGTTCTTCCTTTTTCCTCTGCCCTCATCCCAGTATTTGGGGAAGAGTTTGTAAATGCCAAGCTTCCCATGCCCTCCAACCTTTTTTAGAAACTGAACACCTCATTTTATTTTTCATTTTTGTGACTATACTTAGGCCTCCCTATCAATAACCAGGCACCCTTTCTGCTGTCCACCCAGCCCTCTCACCTGACTTCTTCTGGACTTACCCATCACTCCAGTTATTACCCATGGCTTGCCCCCATGATGGGGATGTGTTGCTCCCCTAACACCTACCACAGAACTGATAAAGGATTCAGGGGAGATGCCAACTTTGCTAGTGCAGGGCCTGCAGATGGCCAAAATTCATCCTGCCTGGTTTTGAGAATACTGTAGCTGTGGGAGAAATTGCAGTTCCACAAGTGGCAACCCATTTAAGCAGAGTTGTTCCTGCAGCTGTGGGATCTTCACAGGCTTTGAGAATCTGGCCCTTGGACTGATGGGTTAGGTAGGGATTAAAGCAGACTATGTAGACCAATTATCCATTATTTTCCATCAAGTTATGTATTTCTATATTTCTATGTAGAGATGCTCCTGTGACATTTCTAAATATCCCCAGGTTTCAAGATTTGGGGCAAGAGGAGAATGCACCATGTTAAGCTAGATTTATATTTCTGGAGCAGAACATGGGGGATATCCAGTGTATGGGTTTATACAGTAATAGAAAAAAATCTCTAGCCCTCCCACGTGGCAAAGGCTACTTCCATGGTCACCATTATCCCAACTCGTCATTTATCATATTCCCTTCTTCTCCTAGACACAAATAATGGTGAAAATAAAAATCTGGCAACTCCTAGCATTGTGCACCAGGTATGTCTTTTTAGACAACCCCCTCCTAGCATGCCAGGCCCCAAAATGTCGTCTTTCAAGAAGTTGCCTGATTCTGGACTGTCATTTTTTGAGGGGCATGGTAGTCCAAAATGTAGACTATTTGTCAGCTTCTCCTTTCACTGACATAAAACATGTCAAGCACCAGCTAATACAGTTCTCATGGGAGTGTATTAGAATGCAATAAGAAGGCAGAGGGGAGAAATTGGTCTTCATCATAGATAATGCTAGGCAAACTGATTGGTCATTTACATAGACAAGTCTACTTCCTCCTTTTCAGTCACACACAGCATGCACCAAAACAGCAACATGATGACTGTATTAGCTGGTACTTGGTGCATTTTCAGTGAGGGAGTGGGGAACTAACTAGCTGGCCTGTAGTTTGAGATACCTGCCACCCCGAATTGTGGATCTGGGGTCAGGAAGGGTCAACTTCTTAAAAGATGATATTATGGGGCTAGCCCAGTGGCACTGAGGGTTGAGGCACTGGACGCCACTCCCCACACTATGCTGGCAACCCAGAGTCAGGAGCAGACTGGGTTTGCTCAGGGATTTGCTCAGGGGGAGAGGAAGGATGGAGCATCCCAGGACAGCTCTCCTTCCTCAGGAAGGGGGGGATGCTGCAGTGTGCTGCTTGCCTGCTGCCCAGTGGTGGCTGAGTGGTAGCACTTGCATGCCACAAACACTGGGGGGTCCCATGTACAGGATGCTGGAGCTGTCTCCGCAGAGGTGGAGCTTGAACTCTGAGCCCATTGCACATCCGTGGGCCTGGGGAGAAAAGTGGTGGAAAAACCCCTCTGTGCAGCAGAATGAGAGACTAAGTCCTCGCAGGCACTGCACCAGTGGCCAGGCACAACCACAGGTCAGGTGGCAGAGGACTGCAGTGAAGGTAAATCCCAGATGAGCTGGGTGACAGGGATAGGAGGGTCAGTCCAAAGGGGACTGCCGAAGGAAGCCAGGAGATAAAGAAAAAAAAAATGATATTATGGGGCCTGGGGTAGGCTAAGGATGGGATGGGGTAGTCTAAAAAAACAGTTCAGCGCCAGTCACAATGCCAAGATTCAGCAGTTGTTTTTGCTTCACTGAGATCATTGTCTGGAAGAACAGGGCAGAGGGTGGGAAATGGCTGGGGTTGTGGGTGTCCACCACACCCCAAATACCAGGATAATTATTTCCAGTTAAACACAAAACTATACTGACAAAGGCCCTGATTGGCTGGTGTGAAATGTTAGGTATCTGTGGTGCTTTGACATCACTCACCTGTCTTACTTGCAAACTACATTTTCACATTGGCTATGAAGCAATAGAAAAGTTTTTTTTTACTTTTGTAAGACTTCATCCTTGTGGTCCTTCAAGCAAGGGGTGAGTGCCCTCCAGGAGTACTGTTCTGTATTATATCTTTTACTACTGCTAGCACACATGAACTTGTATTATAGCATGCATTTTATGTACTGCAGCTTACCTCTTGTGACTGAGGTTGCCACCACATTTGCTATCTGTTGTATCTATGGTATTCTTACTTATACTACAGTTGCTGCTATGCTTATTGAGGGGGGCAAGTTCAAGAAGGAGCTGAGAAGACACTACTTCACAGAGAGGGTGCTGGCAGGGTTGAACTTGCTTCCCGAAGAGGTGGTGCCACTTAAATCAGTGAATAGTTTTAAGAGGGGCGGGAAAAAATCATGGGGAGGGGAACTAGTGGAAGGGAAGGGGGTGCAGCTATAGAGTAAACTCAGATAGCTGCACACTCGAGCAGACTTGATAGCCCTAAGGGCTGTATCTGCTGGCATTTTTGTATGTTCGTATGTCCATATGTACCCTGCCTTTTTCTTGTAATAGTTAATGTTATCAACTGTGATCACATTATCTTGTATTGTATTGTTGTATTACTACTGTTTTGTATTATCACAATGCCACTGTTTTTATCATATTGTAAGCTTCCTGGCTGTGCCTGAAAATGGGCATTTTTATGCCTACTAATCATACCTGGTGAACAAAAATAAATAAACAATGTGGGTATGCTTTGTTCATTTCAAAATGGTAATCAATAAGGCTTTAAAAGCCATTCACCTCTCCAGGTGGCAAGAGCTAGCCCCAAGGCTGTGCAACCAACTCTGTGGTTGATTACTTTCCACTCCACCTCTCCTTCTCTCCCATTCAGATTTGTCCATAATGACAGTATGAGGCTTGCACTGTGCTAGCTCCCTTATATGTGTGTTTCTCATCAATTCCCTCCACCCTTAGACCAATATCCCCTAATCCAGAAAGCAAATAATCATCAGAACCTCACCTATCCGGACACTCAACCAATAATTGACAAGAGTGCAGGTTTTCAGTTTTTACCAGAAACCCTGGAAAAAATTCTGGAATTTGGACTGCCTGCACACCAGTAAAAACAAATAATTTTATGGAATGTGTTATTTTATGCCAGATCAGTAAATCTATATTTGTATTTTCCATATATTTATATATATATATATATATATATATATATATATATATATAGATAGATAGATATAGACATAGATATACATATATATATATATATATATCTTCAAGGCAAAAAACTCCATTTAATGCATCAGTTACGGTTGTTTCACAGTGGCAAAAGTGAGGAAATGTGATGTTAGGGTCCCCACCCCCCCTTGTACACCACCCCCACCAACAGGCATTGGGGGGTGTGTTTTGGGGTCTTCGGTCTTAACTCTCACCTCACCTCATGTGTAAACAAGTTGAGGTGGTGCAGTATAGGAGAATGGGGTGAGAGATAGGACTGACAATCCCAACGCACACCCTGATGCCTGTTGGTGGGGGCAGGGAGGGCGTGGGTTGCAAGGGAGGTGGTAACCCTAACATCGAATTTCCTCACTTTTGTCACTGTGGAACAACTCTAACTGATGCATTAAATGGAGTTTTTTGTCATTTATTTCCCTTCTTTTTGAGAATGTGCACTATAAATAGTGAAGTAACGGTAACTCAAATGCAAGCACAAACAGTAACTCACATGGTGACTCAAATGTAAACGATAACTCAAATGGTAATAGAAACACAAGCACAAACATTAATGAAAACAGAAACGCAAATGCAAGCGCATATAGAAACGCAAACCATAATGCGCACAGTCACGGTAATGCAATTGGAAATGCAGACACTTATGGTAACAGCAACGATGATGCCAAAGGAAGCACAAACAGAAACGCAAACAGAAGTGCATACACAAATGCAAATGGAAATGAACACAGTGACACAAAAGGAAACACAAACAAAAGCAGTAATGGAAACACAAATGTTAACAGTAATGCAAACACAAGCGCAAACGAAAACGCAAGAGGTAATGCACATGGTGGCGTAGATGGGAACGCTAACACAAACGGTAACGGAAACACAAGTGGAAATGCTAACTGTAACAGTAACGGAAATGCACAGCCTTTTATTCCCCAAAAGCTGCCTAGAGAAACACAGTGAAAACAAAGAATGTATGCATAATAATGGGCCTCGGAGCAGAAAATGAACACTTGGAATATTAAATTGCTTACATTTCAAGAACCGTACTACAAAGAAAAAAAATTTAATTTCATATCATTTATGATTTTCCTGGCTAGTTTTGTATTTAGCCCTCTAGCAGGGGGCTAAGTATTTTTCTGACAAAAAATCCGTATCTCGAAGCGTTTCCGAGATACGGGCCCCGAAAGGCAAGGCGGACTCCATAATGTTATCCTATGGAAAAAATCATAAATTCAGAGTACTGTAACTTTGCAGCCCTGTAATAGTTTGTCACCAATCCACCAAAAGGCACATCTGTGGGATCTTGGCTGTCTTCCCTCAAATATTCAGCCCCAAAGACCAAACCGTTCTTTTGCAGCAGGGTGGCAAAAATGTCCTATTCTTTTGGTCATAGTGTCACAAAGTAGTGCCTCAAATCACAACACTTTCATAAAAAAAAAATCATGAAAATGTCACAAGTGTGACACTACTTTTTGATACTACAGTTTACAAAAATTTCAAAAACATATTTCTGGGGTGTTTAACCCCACCAAAAAAGACATGGCTAGCATCCTCAGGGCTCAACTAGGTGAACATAAAAGAATTGTGTCCCTAGAGGGTCCCAATTTTAAATGCCAAGCATTTCTGTGACCAGCAACTGAAAATAAAATGGCAGATTTGTGACACTAAAGGGGTCATTTGCAACACTAAAAACCGCATTTGCGACACTGTCAAACTTTTTGCTAACTTTTCCCATTGACTATAATGGGAAACTTATTTTTTGAATAACTTTTGAACCATTTAATATTTTTTCACAAAATCTTTGAAAGGCACATTGTTCCCTGAAGATTTTGACCATTCGCGCAAACGTGTGACCTGTAGGTGCAAGCAAAGACTGCGTAAAAAAGCTTAAATATGACTTTCTACAGCACTTTATAGCTCTGCAAATGTATGTCAGACCATTATGAAACTTGGCAGATGCATGCCAAATTTCAGGTAAATCCATCATATGGTGGCAAAGTTATTAAGCTGCAAAATTTCACACTTTAACCTTAAATGGGGTACTCAACCCGAACTATAGTGGCACTACCACTATAATATATATATACTGTATATATATATATACTTATTTCTTCTGTATATTAAGCATTCTTTTATTCTGATTATTTGTACACATACTAAAAGAATAACAGTAGAATCCCAGTAAAATCCAGAAATTAGACTAATAATCACCAGTGTAATTCCTGGAACTTCAAGTCTTGAAAATGGAATTTCATTACTTTAATCATGCTTCCTTAACATTGTAGAGTCTGACTCGGTCACTCCCCAAGAAACAGTCCTTCACCCCCTTATAAAAGCACAATGAAAAAATAAAGTCCCTTGGGCAGGCAACATTTCAGCAGAAATGTACCACACAAATGCTGCATGGTGGGTAATAATCTTAGCAACACTGTCTACCAAAATAAGTACACATTTGACTTTAGCTAAGAAACAGGAAATTTGAAGTGTGGTCCAAATATACAAACAAACTCTGGCCAGAGCTGATAGGGCTTCAGCCAAGGAATTTGGGGAAAAAATATTGAAAATTACTAAAGTTACGAACCTGCATTTGCAAAATGTAACGTAGGCTCATAAATTTGCTGTTTTGTAATAAAATGAGTGCATTTAATTTAAGTGACTGGTTGAATCATTACAAATTAGGGGATGCCCATCTATATTTAGTATACAGGACATAAATCAAACAAAATGATTCATGATAAGTACATCGCAAAGAATAAATGACATGTGGGTAAATGAGTATACTGGCCCAGATATTCAAAAGGGTTGCACATGGCGCAATGGTGTTGCACCATGCACAACCCACTGATGCACCCTGGTGTGATATTTAAAAGGGAAAAGTGCGCTGCACAAATCCTGATGCGCCGGGGCGCATCAGTAATGTATGCAGGTACAGGTGGGGGGGCGTGCCCATGCATAAACTGCACAGCCTGATATTCAGCCTGGGCCATGCAGAGTTATGCAGGTGCAACCCCTACCTGTGCCATCACAAAGTTGAGCCTAAAAAAAAAGGAACAAGTCGAGGGCCACCCACAGGTGAGCTGCCACATTGCAGGGCACAACACAGCAGCTGCCACCTGTGGGTGGCCATCGGCTGTTCCCACCGCATCTGGCGGTGCCCCCAAGCCCCGATCGTGGGCATTACTGATCCCCCCAAAGTCTAATATACCTGGTGGTCCAGTGGACTGCAGTAGCCCGATCGTGGGCATAACAGTAGTCCCCGATTAGCTCGATACGGGCATAACTGTAACATCCCTCAGTAGCCCAATCGCGGGCATCAGTACCCCAAAGTCCAATATCCCTGGTGGTCCAGTAGAACTGCACAGAGCCCGATCGCAGGCGGCATTCCTCACCCCAAGTCCAAAACCCTGGTGATCTAGTGGACCCCCACCCCACCCATGCAGGCCCACCACCCGATCCTCCCCTGCGGCGGTGGCACCGCACCCACCACCTGCCCCGTTGCCCACACGACTGACAGCAAGGCTGGCTGCACTTGCGTGGCTGCGTGCTCTGAACCAATGGGTGTGCAGCCCTGACGCTGTCGATCGGTGCGAGGTGGCAGGCGGTGGTGCTCGCCGCCAAGCCTGGCTAACGGGGCAATGGGGTGGTGGGGCTCATGGGTGGGTGGGATGGGGGTCCACCTGATCACTAGGGATTTCCGGACTTGGGGTGAGGGAATGCTGCCTCATGATTGGTTCGGTGGTCCACTTGGACCACCAGGGACATTGGACTTGGGAGGATACTGATGCCCTCGATTGGGCTACTGGAAGGGGTGTTACAGTTATGCCCGCGATCGGGCTAATCGGGGGGGAGTACTGTTATGCCTGTAATCAGGCTAATCGGGGGGGACTACTGTTATGCCTGCGATTGGGCTAATCGGGAAGGGGAGATACTGTTATGCCTGTGATCCAGCTAATCACGGTCCACTGGACCACCAGGGATAGGAGACATTCATTGTCCCATATGGGACATCCCACGATCAGGCTGCAGGGGGCATTGGTCCCCGATGGCTGCTGCCTGACAAGGCGCCAGGCAAAAGTCATTGGGGATTGGTGCACCTGCATGCTAATGGCATGCAAATGGGGCCATAATCAGATGCAAATGGCCCCCCGTGCACCTTGCATAAATTATGGCCCCATTTGCATGTCACCGTTTGAATATCGCAGGTGCTGTGCATGGCGCAATGGAACTTCTCAATGCTCCACTCTGACCACTTGCACTGGCGCAGTTCCACTGCACCATGCACAGTGGGCGTGACCAGGGGGCGATATTCAAAGCAGTTGTGCCATAGCACAACTCCGTTGAATATTGCCCTGGCCACACCTCTGTGCAACTATTTTGAGCAGCGCACAGGCTTGCGCCACCGACTGGCGCAGTTTGAATATCTGGGCCACTGTGTATAATATTTTTACACTTTTCACTGTGTTTAGCTGCTATGTAGAGTATATTCCTAAACTTATTTTTAAATTTTTCAAGTATGTTCACTGTATGCTGACTTATCCTTTGGAACTGGTTATGCAGAATGTAAACTCTATTTTCCTATTGTTATGCATGTTCTCCCTGTATGTCTGATTCTGTACCCTTGAATTTGTCATGAACTGAATTTGTCATTGTCACCAATCTGTACTGTTTTGGTTGTAATTCTCCTAGGTCATGCCTGAAAGTAGACAAATGTTTGTCTAGTGCACCTTGCCTGGTAAGCAAATGATTTAGTGGGAGAGAAATTGGAAAGTGTGAAGGGAGCAACTGTAATGTTTTTAGAAATTCTATCGATTGCTGCTTGTTTGGATGAAAGTTTTACAAGTATGAAATATTGATACGTGAACATAAATTATTATTTGGTGATGTATTTTGCTGGATTATATCACTCAATCAATCAAATCAAATTTTTATTTATTCAGGCGAGCATCATTGAGCAAGGCTCATTTACAAGATGGACCTGATAAGGTCAAGGTTCGATAGTTGGTACACAACATATACATCAACGCACTAATATATGCATAACAGATACAGAAAAAAACACTTATAAATACAATGATCAAGGGTAAGAAGTATATAGTGCACTGTATGCTGCAATCATTTTTATACTACTGTATATGCATGGACTTAATAAAAAATATTGACTCTTGACAGCATACAGTTTGCTGGGGGGAGGGGTCTGCACGTTGATGATGAATTTTGCCACACTGATTGGTTAGTCTCCAAATTCATCATGAATAAAGGCTGCTCTCCCAGGGTAGCTACTGGCTATCAGCTGAGGGATAGTCAGTAATTATGATGACTGAGCACTGTGGATTAAAGGGGGGAGGGGGACTGCTGATGAGCCTGGATTATTTTCTACTTTTTCTCACTCTGGGATTTGGGGACTATTTTATAAATCTGGACTTTTGAAGTCAGAGAAATCGAGTGAGGTAGAGGGACATCTTCAAAATGATGCACAAGGGAGTTATCTGTAACACTGTGCCAGCTCCACTTTACATCTGATTTTATGGGACAAATTGTATGGGAAAAGACTGGGAGTAGCAGATGACCCCTTTAAGGGAAAAGGTTTTCTTTGGGACTGGTCCAGGCCACCTAGGAAGGCCTAGAGAGGTTTTATTTATATTTTTATTTTTACTAGGAATATTCCAAATAAAGGAAATCAGATGCAGGTACTTAAATGTGAATACTCAGCATCCTCAGATACTCATTACTTGAATACTTGGTATACAGTTCAAAGGAATATAAAAATTAAATAAGCTATATCCCTCCCGAGGTAACCAAAGGCTAGTTCTGTTGCCATTCCCAACCCTGTTCCCATGGTTTCCCACCTTACATCCTCTCCTTGTCTTCTCTGGGAGTGGTCTGTTTTTAAAAATCACCAGCTCCTGGCACTCCACCAGGAGCTGACACCATCATCTGAAATGCTATTATTTTAATACTTGGCCCCTTCCCTACCCCATTCAATGATTACAGGGGGACCAGTTAATGATTAATGAGGACCAATCAGTGATTGAGGGGAACAAAAGTAAGATAATCCAGCTATCCCAGTCATCCTCCCCTCACACAGTGTGTGATCACTTTCAGTCTCTGCCCATCACTGAAATAGCATGATAGCGTGCACAACTAGGAGGAAGGGGATGGAGGTCTGGGCCTTTACTGATGATGCAAACAGCTCTGCCTCCCTCCCAGGTTATATCCATCCTAGTGACTGATTCAGATTGAAAGGGATGGTGTTCAGAGAATGGGGGACAACTGGGAAAGCTTTTTATTTTAGTATTGACTTCTTGGGGGTCAGGAGGAATATTTGGGAATTAACCATCATCATCATTCATGCAGCTTTGCTGGCTGTGGCCACTCAAAGAATAATAATTATGGGGGGGGGGCTGGGCAGCTGCACAAACTGGTGTAATTACTGTGATGCTACCTCTTCCAATTCAAGCCACCAGGGCTAGTCAAATGACCTCTGACTGGGCATGCTGAATGATGGCTCCCTGACCCCAATGTCTCCCATCTCTTCAGTGCACAACTGCAATCCCCCCTGCCTACCAAGGTGAAACCTCCTCTGATTGCACCAGGACCCACCCATACCAATTGGTTGCTCCAAAACTGAGCCATTACAGGAACCAGGAACCTAGGAATCCAGAGATCATGAGCATCAGTGAGAAGTGGGTGCTGCAGGCAGCAGGGCTCGTTGTGTGCAGAATGGGATGCCTCAGTGGGAAAGGGAAGGAACAGAAAACAAACCCTACATCACTTGCCTGTCCAGTGAGGTGTGGGAAAATTGATCAAATCAGAATGTGAGCAAACCCACTATGACATCTTGGGGGGGAGGGGTCATCTATGTTGCCTTGTGCACTGCCACCATGCCATGCCAGAAGTCATTTTTAGAGCCATGCACTACTGAATCCTCCCCCACTAGGGGAGCCTCCTACTGGATACTCTAGTGTTCCTGCTAGCCTCCCCTTCTGCTGTGCCAAGCCCAGGGCATAAACCCAGGTTGGTGGTATTCCACAACAGTTTCATTCCACTAGTAGCCATGAAGCTAGCTTGCACTTCATATTTATTACATGTAATACTTTTTCTTCTACCTTAAAGGGGAACCATCAGCATGAAGAGCCCCACACCAAAATGTGGGTATCGTCCCTGCTCATACTTTGTGTGCAAATACATTTTTTTTTACTTAGTGTTTATTACAGTATATTAGATTGCATCAGGCTGATTCTACTAACTTCCAAGTCGGCATTTGCTGTAACTACAAAAACCAGAATCCCCTGCAGCTGACATCAGAGCAGAGTTGCAGCAGAGGGAGATTCAATAGCCTGCAGTTCTTGTTTGATATTTTATAAGCTCAGATCAGATGTTGTCCAGTCCCACTGTTCTCACAGACCTAAGTACTGTCCTTTCTGACCACCACCCTCTGTTGCTTATCCATTAACCAGTTCCTTCCCCAATTTACCACTTTGGGTCCCACCTCGAGGATTTCAACATCTTTATCAGTCTCCTGTGCACAGTATCGAAGGCCTTGCTAAAGTCCAGATAGGCCACATCCACTGTCCTCTCCTGATCTAATTTCCTGGTCATGAAGTTAAAGAAATCAATCTGAATTATGTGGCATGACCCCCCCCCCCCCATGAACCCACACTGCCTAGGATTTGTAGCTCACTGGAATCAAAATACTCTACCATCTTTTCCTTTAACAGGGTTTCCACTAATTTCCCCACCACTGATGTGAGACTGACCGGCCTATAGATACTTGCCTCCTCCCTGCTGTTGCTCTTATGGAGAGAGACCGTATCTGCTCTCCTCCACTCCTCCTGAACCGTGCCAGTTTTCAGTGAGCTGTTGGATAAGGTCATCAGTGGAGCAGCTAGTACCTCCATGACTTGCTTTGGTACCCTTGAGTGTATCCCATCTGGTCCCATAGCCTTGTCTACTTTCAGAGCTGCAAGCCCCTTCAGAATTCTTTTGAAATGGACTTGTGTCCAATACCTCCAGTCCCCCCATTCCTGATACTTCCTGGTGGTTTGCCCTCCCCTTCCTCCACCATGAAGACTGAGCAGAAGAAACCTGTTCAGGAAGGTCATGAGGGCCAGCACAAGGGAGCCCTCCCTAGGAGAACTTAAGGCTGCCGACCGAAAGCTACAGATGCCCACCCCACAGCTGGAGGAAGGTCGTGAAGGCCAGCACAAGGGAACCCTCCCTAGGAGAACTTAAGGTACGGGGAAAGTGTAGGAGGATGCCATGCAGTCCGAGCTGCAGCTGCTGAATTCTCCTGCCCACCACAGCTGTTTTTTGATGCCATTTTCAATTCCAAACAAAGCAGTGACTTTTCAATCTCAAACTGTGACTTTAATTTAACACTATGTTTACTTTTTGTCCCCACATGAGTGGAGATAGTTTTTTTTGTTGGTTTTTGCACGATGAAAAGCACTGAAAAACTGTTTTCTCTGACCCCTGTTAGCTACCTCAATTACAAAGTTACTGTGTGGATTAGAACACTTTTTTTTATTTACTTTCTTTTTTGCATGCTTAAAAGCACTGAAAGACTGTTTTCCCTGACCCCTGAAATAAGCCTTAATTGTAGAGTTATTGGCAGGACTAGTGCATGTCTGTTTAACATTGGGCTCACTAGGAGGTTTCTCTCTTACAAGCGCAGTTAGCTCTGGGGCATATCGGGACATTAGCCAACCCTCCTGTGCTTTACTTGTCCCATCTTGTGCAAGGCACCCACTAGCAAGCTTTCGAAGTAGTTAAAAACAAATCAATAAGTAAAATAAGGGAAAGTCAGCCCTCCCTCTAGTGCTCACCCCTTCCCCAGAGCAAACAAAAGGAGCTCACCTTATTTAATCCCATTATCTGTTCTGCTCTCCTCCACAGGCTGCCGACTGAAAGCTATAGATGCCCCCTCCGCCGGGAGGAAGGTCATGAGGGCCAGCACAAGGGAGCCCTCTCTAGGAGAACTTAAGGTACAGGGAAAGTGTAGGAGGACACCACGTGGTCCGAGCTGCGGCTGCTGAATTCTCCTGCCTGCTACAGCTGTTTCCTGCTGACGCTCAATGTTGGCTGCCCCACCACCACCCTTGGTAGACTCCTACTTATATCATGGAGATCACGCACATGCAGGAGCCTATCAGCTCACTTTTCCATATGAATCAAATCAAATCAAACTTTATTTATAAAAGGCGCCTTTCAAAAACCAAGGTGCCTGTACATAACATAATAAAACCAATAAATAATTAAAACGATGTTAAAATTAATCTAAGGCAGCAGCATTTAAAAATCATTGTATGCAAGGCTAAAAAGATGTTTTTTTAATGCCCACTTAAAGCTTTGGACAATCAGGCAATCCCATACCTGACGAAGTAGAGAATTCCACAGGGTTGGGGCCATAAAACTAAAAGATCTGGCCCCAGAGGTTTTTAAGCGAACCCTGGGAATCTCTTGCAATCCCTCGTCAGTGGATCGGAGAGAGCGGGAGGGACAGTAGGGACAAAGGAGATCTTTCAGGTAGCCAGGTCCCTGATCATGTAGGGTCTTATAGGTCAGCAAACTGACCTTGAAGGTGATTCACCAGCATATTGGCAGCCAGTGCAGTCGGCAGAGCACAGGTGTTATATGACTGGACCTAGAGGAACCAGTCAATAGCCTGGCTGCTGCATTCTGCACTAGCTGCAAGTGGCGAATATCAACCCCCAGTAGCCCAAGATAAAGGGCATTGCAGTAGTCAAGGCGGGAGGTAACGAAGGTGTGGACCAAAGTAGGAAGATCGTCAGGAGGAACCAGGTGCTTCACCTGGGCGATGTTCCTCAGATGGTAAAAAGAGGCTTTGACAACTGCCGACACCTAAGATTTAAGTGTCAAACAGCCATCAAACACAACGCCCAGGTTCCGCACCCAGTCTGAGGTAGTTAGCTGATCACCCCCAAGTCATAAACCCGAGGTTGATCCTGCCAACAAACCCACCTCCCGGTGACCTGGGTCCACAACCAACACCTCAGTTTTCTTGGGATTCAACCACAGGCAACTCACATTCATCCAGTCCTGGATTTCGGCCAGGCAGTTGTTAAAGACCAAAAAGGCAGCATCTTGGCCAGGCACAAAGGACATGTACAGTTGAGTATCATCTGCACAATAGTGAAAACTCAATCTGTACTGCCTGATAATCGCTCCTAACGGCAGCATATACACCGCAAACAACATGGGCACCAAAATGGAGCCCCGCGGCACCCCACAGGATAGGGGGAATGATGCTGAGGAAAAATCCCAGACACCACCCTCTGAGTCCTACCCTCAAGGAAAGATCAAAACCAACTGAGTACTGTACCAGACAGCCCACAGATAAACCAGAAGCACTCCAATAGCACACCATGGTCCACGGTGTCAAATGCTGCAGAGAGATCAAGAAGGACCAAGATGGAATGAGTCCTTCGATCTCTCGCTATTAGGAGGTCATTTAGTACCCGGACAAGAGCTGTCTTGGTACTATGTCTCTTCCTAAATCCGGACTGGAGAGAATCATAGACATTGTGGCTGGTCAAATGATCATCCAGCTGTGACACGACCACCTTCTCAATACCCCTTACCCACAAAGGGTAGGTTAGAGAGAGGCCTGTAGTTAGCCAGCAATCCGGGTCCAAGGAGGACTTCTTAAGAAGGGGCTGAACCACAGCCTCCTTCAGAGGATTTGGAAAATTCCCCCTCTCCAAAGACCTCCAGACTGTCTCAGCAAGGACCGGACTGATTTTATCCACACAGCCCACTAGGAGACGTGTGGGGCCCGGGTCCAAACCACAGTTGGTCAGACGCAATGATTGGATGACCATCGCAATGTCACTGATTGTGGGAAGGCTGAAGTCAGACCACACAAACTGGGTGTCCGACATCTCCTGCCGACCATCACAGCTCCCATTAGGGAGGGCCAAGCGGATATCAGACCTGATGGTGGCAACCTTATCTGAAAAGAATTGAGCAAAATCCTCACACCATTCTTGAGAAAAGGCTCTTCTGGGCTGAAGACAGATTGGATTGCACAAAAGCTGAGCTGGTCTATTCTGTGCAGCAGCAATCTCTCTGGACAGGAATTCTGCCTTCTTACGAGAGATTGTGGATTGATAGACCACATAATGGTCCATCAAACTAAGTTTGTCACAATCCAGGCCCGATTTTGAAGCTTATCAGCAGTTGCCACTAGAGGCCACCTTAGCAGGGCTGCATAACCCGCTACTACTACCGTTAGTTCAGCAGTAGTTTCACTCCCCCACAATCAAGGTCTCATATTGCTGCATAACAGTCTGGTCTGCCCATCCTATATTGTAGGGCTGCATGACCTGCTACCACTGCCATTAGCTCTGCAGTAGAGTCCTTCCCCTGAGTCGAGGTCTCATAGTGCTACATAAACAGTTTGGTCAGCCCAGCCTATATCACACTCTGGGGAAGTATTGGAGCGTGGGGCAGAGCATCCTCCATGACCGCAACTGCTGTTTGCTCCTGCTAACCTCTGTGTAAAGGATCCTACCTTGCTAAGCAAGTTTGACACAGACCAAGAGCAAGTTTGGCACAGACCAAACTACGTAAGGTAAATACACCTCATAAGGCAATTGAACTGCTCAGGAGTAGGAAACCCTGTACCCTGAGCACCCCTCATGGGTCGGGAGGCTTGGAGGAACATGCTCTGCACCGAAGCAGCTCAGCCATATTACCAGCACCAATGGTGCTCGTGGTGCTACCTAAACCCTGCTACTTACAAGGTACCAGTAGTGTTTCTCTTGTATGTTGCTGCACTAGGCTGGATAGACACAAGAATGAGTGTCTTCCATGACCCTAACTTGCTTAGGGGTGCACAGGACCATCATCTACCACACCTCACAGTCTGCCCTGATTTGACAATCCTGCACTAGCTGGTCCTAACGCACAGCCTAGCACATAAGGGAGCATACTATTTTATCTTCTCTGGTGTGCACAACAAGACATCAAAACCATCTCCCCTCACCCAGCAGAAGGTACTCCGCCTCATCCTGCTAATACTGCTAATGTGCTCAGGTGATGTCCAAACCAACCCTGGGCCACCACCCACCAATTCAATCCAGGGGTCCCCCAGTGACCCTACATGGTGTCACACCAAGGGCTTGAGGGTGGCTCACATGAACGTCTGTAGCCTACGACCCAAGATGCATGAGGTACAATCCTAGGTAGATATTTATAGGACCGATGTGCTAGCCATCTCTGAATCATGGTTGAAGCCTCACACACTCCCTCACAAAGTGGCACTCGACCACTATGATTCCTTCCAAAAGGCTAGAGATGGGAAAAAAGGAGGGGGTGTCCTTATTTATGTGAACTCCTCCCTGGAGGCTTCCTTATCCCCTATTAATCTGCCAAGTCCCACAGGGCTTGAATCAATATTTATCAGAATCATATTGGGCCACGCAAAGCACTTAACTATAGGCTGTATATACAACCATCCCACTGGCGGCACCCCAGAACTTGGTTCACTTCTTAGCGGGGGAACCACTCACTGAGTTGCTGGTCCTTGGGAACTTCAATTTAAGATGGGAACCTGCCATGGAACAAATTTACAGGGCCACGCTCCTTGATGCAAACTTGACCCAGGTTATCACTGAGGTCACAAGGCAAAACCAAAAAACAGGGAACCACTCCATCCTTGACTGGATACTTGTCTCCAACCCAGCTAACATAGAAGTGGCTGGCATGATGTCCGATGCCCTAAGCGACCACTCTCCCACTTTCTGTATCTGAAAAAACCGGTCTGCCAGGATTCCACCCAGGCTCATAGTGGCCAGGGACTTCTCTGTATTCTCTGCTGAAGCCTTCCAGAGCTTCTTGAGAAATGTGGACTGGTAACCGATTAGACTCCTATGCAGTACCAAGGATGTCGTGCAGTACTTTCAACACACTTTCTCTGCAGTGGCCAACCTCCATGCCTCGGTTAGGAAGAGATGAGCCAAAGGCAAATGCCACAAATGAATCCCACTTGAGATAAATTCCCTAATAAAAGGCAGAGACAAGGCCTGGAAAAAGGCTAGGAGCTCTGCTAACCCGGCAGACTTTGCCACCTATAGAACACTGCGGAACCATTGCAAAAAAATCTCAAAACCAGCCAAAAAGGACTACATAAAATCCCTCCAGCGGTGAACCCTATCTGACCCTAAGTCCTTCTGGTCTAGTATCAACTACCTGTTAAAAGGCACAAAAATACCCCAGCAGGGTAACATAATCTATAACAGTAAAACACTTGCTGATGGAGGGGAGGCTGCCACAACCTTTAATTGCTTCTTCACTGACCTGGGAGCCTACAGATTCAGCCACCCACATTGCTCACAGGCCTTCCCAGCCACTGAATCCCAGGACCCCCGATCACCCATTTCCACCTCCAGACAGTGCATGCCAAAGAAGTGCTGCCCTTCCTACAATCCTTAAAACCTAACGGATCTCCAGGACCAGATGGACTGGACCCCAGGCTGCTTAAGACCACTGCGCCAGCCATTGCCCTACCTATTGCTCAGCTAATAAACCAATCCATACAGGAAGGAACCATCCCAAAACTATGGAAACAGGTCCATGTAGTCCCAATCCATAAGGGTGGAGCTAAGGAAACAATAGGTCATTACAGACCCATCTCCATCCTATGCCACCTGGCAAAGATCCAGGAGTGGCTAGTGTACTGCCAACTAAGGGACTACCTGGAAGCCAACAGGCTCCTGGCCCCCTCACAACATGGCTTTCGACAAAAGCATGGGACTGATACTGCCCTTATCAGACTTACCTCCGATGTCCTAGCTGCCTTGGACAATGGTGCCTCCACAGGGGCTGTTTTCATTGACCTTACCAAGGCCTTTGATCTGGTAGCTCACCCACTTCTGCTAACAAAGATTAGCCAATTTGGACTTGACCAGCACTCCCTCAACTGGTTCCATAATTACCTTACTGACTGCTCTCAACAGGTCAAATGGAGAGGGGCTACCTCCGAACCCCTACCATTAACTGAGGGGGTCCCACAGGGCTCAATTTTAGGCCCGCTATTGTTCTTCCTATTCATCAATGACCTTCATGACCACTGTGGGAGCAGCTCAGTAGTAAAGTACACTGATGATGCAGTCCTATATAGAACTGGGGTGCATTCATCTGACATAGGACCTCTGCTTCAAACAGACTTCTCCAAGGCCGAGACTTGGCTAGTCGAGAATCGCTTGGGGACTTAATCCCAATAAGACTAAAGCGCTACTATTCGGGCCAAAATCTGTGGATCCCTCCCGGGCCCATCTTCTCCCACTTGCTACCATATCTGTCAACTATCTTGGCCTCACACTAGATCAACAGCTCACACTGAAGCCCCACATGGACCTGGTAACAAAAAGCATCCACCAAAAATTGGGTCTCCCCTATCGTCTAAGCCAACATACCAGAGACAAGACTGGCAATTGCACAAAGCATCCTTCTCCCAACCCTAACCTATGCAGCCCCTATCTTACTCGGTGCCACAAAATTGGACCACTGTAGACTATAAACTCTGTACCACAAAATTGCATGTTTTGCCATTAAATCCCACCCAAGGACCCACCACTGTGAAGCCCTCACAGCACTCAACTAGCCCTCCCTGAACAACAGGCTCCAGTACCACCTATTAAGCTGGACCTACAAGCTCCTCGATGCCCAACTTCTAGCAGGGTTGATCGGACTACTTGCCCCAAAGTTCAAGTTCAAGTTTATTGCAGGAAAGCTCCATTGAGCAAGCTCATTCACAAGGAGGTTCTGGGTGTATGGTTACAACAAATATACATTGCAGGCAATAACATAACAATACATAAATGGCAGACCAGGTCCTACAAGGTACATGGATAAACAGTCCTGGATAAAAAACGAAAACCAAAAAAAAATATTTAGTACAAGTTGTTTAAGGAAGGCGGTGTAGTGAGAACAAACTAAGGAAGTAAGAAGAAAGCTAGGGAGGGGGTTTAGAAACAGTTGCAGGTGTCCTTTATTTTTGAAGCCACCAGTTTTTTGAAGAAATTTACTGAGACTACACTGGATAGTTTCAGAGTGGATTGTAGCTGGTTCCAAATAGCTGGTAGGGCACTTGAGAAGGCTCGTCTGCCAAAGGAGGTATGAGTCCTAGGTGCATCTAGCAGGATAAAATCTGATTTCCTAAGGAAATAAGAGCTGTGGGCAGTACGGATAAGTACTACTAAATAGCATGGTAATTTATTCAGAAGAGGTTTTAGGGTCCAAATGCCAGCATGGAGTGTGCGTCTAATGGTAAGTGAAGTCCAACCAACTGCTGCTTATTGTTCGCAATGGTGGGTTCAGTATGGGTAGTTTGTAATGAAGTGCAGGGCATGGTGACAGAGAATGTTGAATTTGTTTAGGTTAGTAATTGCTGCAGAAGTGTATAATATGTCCCCATAGTCAAGTAGAGGGAAGAAGGTGGTCTGAACAAGCCTGGGTCTGGTTTCTAGGGGAAAGAGAGGCCTATTTCGGAAGAAGAAGCCTAGTCTAGCTTTTAGTCTTCTGGACAGGTCGGACCAGTCGAACATTCTGTTCCTCAGGCAAAAAGCTACTGGAAATCCCCATGGCCTGCTCTGTAGCTGGGAGTAAATCCTTTGCTCACCAAGCCCCTACATCATGGAATAATCTCCCCAGTCACCTTCAGGAGGCCCCCTCTCTAGCCATATTTCAGAAAGGACTGCACACTCACCTCCTTAATCTTAGTCCCTGCTGCTGTTCTGATGGCTAACCCACCTTACCCAGAGTCAATTGTGTTTGTACAAAGCTGCTCCCCTTAAGGGTAATGGTTAATGGTTAGTGATTGTATAACCTTGTCTGAACCTTTTCTGTGTACTTGAAGCATGTACTACCCCACATCTAACTGCCACCACTGTTGTATTCTGTAATGCGATGTACCTACTACACTCTTCCACAAAAACTGCATACTGTCTTTGTAATCCTGTATGGTATGTCCTACACTGTATTACCTGCCTGTATGTACAAATTATATGTAACTAACTCCGGGTCGCCCCTGAAAAAGGGACCTTTGGGTCCCAGAGGGCTTACCCAATTAACAAAATTTGATAAATAAATGTCAGTTTTTTCTTGATCCACTTCTGTGCAGCCTCCCCTACTGCCCTCCTTATCCTCATGATCCCTGCCCTTGCTTTCCTCTTCTTACCTTTGTACCTGAAGAAAGTCTTATCCCCTGTAGCTATCCCTTTGGCTATCCTTTCATCTGTCTGCGCCTTTGCTCCCCTCATTGCCTTTCCTGGTTCTCTGTGTTTTACATGGTATATCTCCCTGTCTTCCTCCCTCTGAGAAATCATGAGTGGTAGTACTACAGCCTTCTCCAAAAACATCAAGGAAAAGCATTCAATTACTGGTTTATGCTGATGATTTGGCTATTATTTCTCTGTCTCCCACTGCACGTCAGAGAAAAAAGGATGTACTGACATGAAACTGTAATGATCTAAAGTTGGTAGTAAACACCAGGAAGAGTAAGGTACTTGTGTTTGCTGTAATGAGTGTAAACCACAAATGGTCTGTTATTATAAATCACTAATGAGATTTCAGCCTATCAGCATGCAGAGCCACTGCACCTTCTTATTCTGAATACAATGTGCTGTCATGCAGGAACGCTAGGAAGGAGCATTCCACTTTGGTGCCAGAGGGGAGGATGGCGCAATAAAATCGAAACAATACTACTCTAAACTTATTATAAATCACTCAAGCAAAATGTAAGTGATTTAAATAACATAATAGGGCCTCCCAGGGGTGTCTCTTATGGCGTAAGAAACGCCTCTTGTGAGATTTAGACAAGCAGACCCACTCAGCTTTGCAGTCCTCTCACCCAACCTCATGCTCAGATTCTCTTATAACATGAAAGATATATATCTCTCAGAAGCCCAAGTAACACATAAAACAAATACATTAGAGACTGTCAAACAATATGAATATTGTGTTATTCTATTTAGCAGCAACAGTAAATGGTGGCCAAAATAGTAAGGCAGAACTTTAGACAGTGAAGGCCAAACTGAATTCTCAAGCGTTCTACACCCACAGAATATGGGGCTTATAGAAATTGTTCAAAGGCAATTTTTCAAATTTGGATTGGGCCTTTGCTTTTCAACCTTTGCATCATTGCTGAGGGTGGAACAGAAGTATACATCTTTTTACTTTAGCGGTTACTAGATTGTTAACATATTAGGTAATGCTTATTATATTTCATATTGAATAACTTCCTAGCCTGTACGGTTGACAGAGAAATGATCACTTTGTAAGTGGACCCAAGCTGGCCAGGCCGCCTTCTCTCACCACTTCCCTCAACTCTGGAACTCTTTCCCCTCTGAAATTCGCCACTCTTCCTCTATCTGCTCACTATCCTATGCCCTTGCCGATCACTCCTTAGTAAACTGCTCCTGCAGCTAACTTTCCAATCTATGATACCTCAGACACTCCTATATTTCTTCTCCCAGTAAGCCCAATGGTGCAACTTCGCTAACCACACCCAACTACTGCATTTGATCCCAGCTTTTGAGCTAGCTAGCTTGCACTTGCCCCTATCTCATTATATACCACAACCCAATACCTTAGCAGGATTTCCTCATTGTAACTGTTACTCTCGACTATTAGGGTATATGTATTAATCCACACTCACCTATTCCTGTTAAACATATGCAGCTGTATTATCTAATTATATGTTTTGAAAGTATAAAGCATGACTTCCC